>CM050166.1:53404936-54004936 GCA_027410445.1 Discoglossus pictus
TTGTCTGCAATTGTGGTTATCCTCTTGGTCATCAGTTGTGAAGAGTGTGAAGAGTGGCAATTCCCCTGTGTAGCCGACACCAACTTAACTGGCCCCCCAATCTACGAACTTCTTCAGTATAGAGACTTGTGGTAAAATATATATTAACATATGTACTGATATTATATCTGAACTCTGCAGAGGAAATTTAAATTGACATCTATATATCTGTCAGAAAATTGTGTATCTGTCCAAGCAAATGTTTTTGTGATAAAATTAGGAAGCTGTGCAATAGTGTACTGTGTTTTTTCTTTTTCAGATAAAGAACACATTGTGACAATGAGCCCTCTCATGACACACTCTGTATACTCGCTCAATCTGCCATTGTGGTTATCCCTTAGTTATCAGTTTAAAAGAGTGAGAACAGTGGCAACGAACCTGTGTAGCCGACACCAACTTAACTGGCCTCCCAATCTACTACTGAACTGCTTCAGTATGGAGACTCATGGTAAAATATATTTTAATATATATATTCCTTGTGAAGTCTCCCAATTTAAGCATCATAAGCAGGTAGCAGAGAAACTGTCACAATTGTTTGATAAACCCATGCATGATATTGACCTGTGAGATTATGTAATTGTGAAGTCTCCTAATAAGGTTTCTTTATCTCCTAGGTGGACTCGACCTCTCAACTAGTGTTCCTCAGAAATTGAAATGTTGTCAAGGTTGAAGGAAAGGTCAGAATGGTCTGCATCTCTCTGGTGAGATGTCTGTTAAACTAATACACAATACTGACCTGTGAGCTTATGTCCTTGTGACGTCTCTTAATAAGGTTTCTTTATCTCCTAGGTGGACTCAACCTCTTACCTAGTGTTTCTTACAAATCAAGCTGTTGGCAAGGTTGAAGTAAAGGTCAGAATGGTTTCATAGAATCTCATGTCACAAGGTTACAAGCCCCTCAGCACAAAAAAGGACTCTTTACAGCCCTCTGGTGAGATGTCTGATAAACCAATGCATGATATTGACTTGGGAGATTATGTCTTGTGAAGTCTCTTAATAAGGTTTCTTTATCTCCTAGGTGAACTCGACCTCTCACCTTGTGTTCCTCACAAATCAAACCGTTATCAAGGTTGAAAGGAAAGATCAGAATGGTCTGCATCCCCTCTGGTGAGTTGTCTGATAAACCCATGCATGATACTGACCTGTGAGCTTATGTCTTTGTGAAGTCTCTTAAAAGGTTTCTTTATCTCCTAGGTGGACTCAATCTCTTACCTTTTGTTCCTCACAGATCAAACTGTTGGCAAAGTCGAAGTATGAAAACTGACTCTTTACAGCCAGCCCTCTGGTGAGATGTCTGATAAACCAATGCATGATATTGACCTGTGAGATTATGTCATTGTGAAGTCTCTTAATAAGGTTTCTTTATCTCCTAGGTGGACTAGGATGTCTCACCTTGTATTCCACACAAATAAAACTGTTGGCAAGGTTGAAGGAAAGGTCAGAGTGGTCTGCATCCCCTCTGGTGAGATGTCTGATAAACCAATACATGATACTGACTGTTGTGAGCGTATAGTCTACCCTTGTGAAGTCTCTTAATAAGGTTTATTTATCTCCCTAGGTGGACTCAATCCTCTCACATTGTGTTCACTCACCAATCCAAACTGCTGTCAAGGGGGAAGTAAAATTCAGTATTGTTTCATGGAAGACTGTGTCACAAGGTTTCAAGCCCCTCAGCATGAACAATTACTCTGTACAGCCCTCTGGTGAGATGGCTGATAAACCAAATACATGATATTGACCCTGGGAGATTCTGTCTTTGTGAAGTCTCTTAATAAGGTTTCTTTATTTCCTAGGTGGACTCAACCTCTCACCTTGTGTTCCTCACAAATCAAACTATTGGCGAGGTTGAAGTAAAGGTCAGAATGGTTTGCATCTCTCTGGTGAGATATCTGATAAACCAATACTATGATATTGATCTGTGATCTTATGTCCTCGTGAAGTCTTCTTAATAAGGTTTCTATGTCTCCTAGGTGGACTCAATCTTATGTCCTTGTGAAGTCTCTTTAATAAGGTTTCTATGTCTCCCTAGGTGGACTCAACCTCTCACTTGTGTTCCTCACAAATCAAACTGTTGGCAAGGTTGAAGTAAAGGTCAAAATGGTTTTCATAGAATTTCATGTCACAAAGATTTCAAGCCCCTCAGCCCGAAAAAGGACTATTTACAGCCCCTCCTGGTGAGATGTCTAAATAAACCAATGCATGATACTGACTGCGAAATTATATCATTGTAAAATCTCTTAATAAGGTTTCTTTATCTCCTAGGTGGACTGGGACATCTATACCTTGTGTTCCTCACCAATGAAAACTGCTATCAAGGTTGAAGTAAGGTCAGAATGGTTTCATAAAGCCCCTCCGGGATAAAAACTGATTCTTTCAGCATCTGGTGTGATGTCTTATAAATCAGAGCATGATATTGACCTGGAGAGATTATGTCCTTGTGAAGTCTGTAAATAAAGGTTCAATTTATCTCCTAGGTGGGACTCACCTTGTGTACCTCCCAATCAAACTCGCTGTCAAGGTTGAAGTAAAGGTCAGAATGGTTTCATGGAAGCTCATGTTGCAAGGTTCCAAGCCCATCAGCATAAAAAAGGACTCTTTACAGCCCCATTGGGTAAGATACTAGGCACACTTGCCCTGTCTTCATTGTGGTTATCCCCTTGGTCATCAGTTGTGAAGAGTGGGAACAGTGTGACCTGTGCTAGCCGACACCAACTTAGCTGGCCCTCCCAATCTACTACTGAATTCTTTCAGTATAGAGACTCTTGGTAAAATGTATATTAACATATGTTACTGATATTATATATCCCTATCTGAACTCTGCAGAGGAAATTTAAATTGACATAAGTCCTATATATCTGTCAGAACGTTCTGTATCTGTGCAAGCAAATATTTTTGTGATAATTGGGAAGCTGTGCAATAGTGTACTTTCATTGTGTGTTTTTTTCAGATAAAAGAACACATTGTGACAATGAGCCCTCTCATGACACACTCTGTATACTCGACTCAATCTGCCTATTGTGGTTATCCCCTTAGTTATCTGTTTAAAAGAGTGAGAACAGTGGCAACGCACCTGTGTAGCCGACACCAACTTAACTGGCCTCCCCAATCTACTACTGAACTCCTTCAGTATGGAGACTCATGGTAAAATAATATTTTAATATATATATTCCTTGTGAAGTCTCCCAATTTAAGCATCATAAGCAGGTAGCAGAGAACTGCCACAAATGTCTGATAAACCCATGCATGATATTGACCTGGGAGATTATGTCCTTGTGAAGTCTCTTAATAAGGTTTCTTTATCTCTTAGGTGGACTGACTCTCACCTTGTGTTCCTCACCCATTTAACTGCTGTCAAGGTTGAAAGAAGGGTCAGAATGGTTTTGTGGATGCTAATGTCACAAGGTTTCAAGCCCCTCACCATGAAAAAGGACTCTTTAAAGCTCTGCATGCTCGCTCTATCTGCCATTGTGGCTATCCCCTTGGACTCTCTTGTACAAGTGAATAAAGATGCCTCCTTCTTGATTAGATTAGATCTGTGTCATTCTTTACTTAGTCAAACTGACCCATAACATGTGGCAAATACCAAAACAATATTGAATATTGGAAGTCACTGTTGGACACATAGCCACGCTCTCTAGTGTTTATTGCCTGCTGACTGGGCCATTAGTCCACCACACTCTCACCTTCTCACTTCCCCATCTCCTTTACAGTGTAAGTTCTCAGGAGCAGGGTCATCACTTCCTCATGTGTCAGAATGTTTCTCATGTCTTATAGTGTGTATTTTTTAGGACTGATAGCTATATTAACCCTTGTGTATAGCTATCTTGTCTCAGTCCTATTTTGTTTGCAACAATTATACAAAATTGACCTTTTATCAGCTCTATACATGTCACCCACCCCAATCTCTGTAGATTTTTAACCCCTGAGCAGGCACTTCATCTACTCTGTATCAGAGGGTTGTGTTGTTATAAGTCATATATAATGCTTCTTATGAGAATATAAGTTTGTCAATGAAAGACATATAGAGAGACCCTGCATTATGTCACTGTAATGCAACTGTCCAAGTGACAATTCTGTCCTGGAGGAGGAACACGACCCACGACACAGACCCCTGACCTTGTTATGTGGAGAGAAATGCAAAACCAACATGGATTATTATATTATATATATGTAAGTTTTCTGCAGAGCATCTGGGGTATAGGAGTCGATGTTCTGTAGAACCTCTAAGGTATAGGAGTGATTGTCTGCAAAGAGTCTGCGGTATAGGAGTGTTGCTCTTGCAGAGCCTCTAGGGTATAGGAGAGATGCTCAGCAAAGCCCCTGCAGTATAGGAGTGATGATTTGCAGAGCATCTGGGTATAGGAGTGATGCTCTGCAAAGCCCTCTGGGGTATAGGAGTGATGCTCCCCAGATTCTTGGGGTATAGGAGTGATGCTCTGCAGATTATCTGGGGTTATAGGAGCGCTGCTTTGCAGAGCATCTGGGGTTTAGGAGTGATGTGCTGGAGAACATCTGCGGTATAGGAGTGATGCTCTGCAGAGCGTCTGGGGTTTTAGGAGTGAGTCTCTGCAAAGCCTCTGGGGTATAGGAGTGATGCTCCCCAGATTCTCTGGGGTATAGAGTGATGCTCTGCAGATTATCTGGGGTATAGGAGCCCTGCTTTGCAGAGCATCTGGGGTTTAGGAGTGATGTGCTGGAGAACATCTGCGGTATAGGAGTGATGCTCTGCAGAGCGTCTGGGGTTTAGGAGTGAGTCCTCTGCAAAGTCTCTGGGGTATAGGAGTGATGCTCTTTAGATTCTCTGGGGTATAGGAGCGATGCTTTGCAGAGCATCTGGGGTTTAGGAGTGATGATCTGCAGAGATCCTGGCATAGGAGTGAGCTTGACCTGTATGTATCTTGACCTGTATGTATGCTACTGAGACTTGCTCTTCTATGTAGCTCTGTTCATGATTGGCAGTCTTTCAATAGAACTGAATAGACATACTATCAGCATCCATTATTATTATTTACTAGCGACTTGCCCATCAAAAATTATGGCAAATCTATTTTAAGCCTCGCAATGCTGCGCAAGCCTGTAACTTTGTGAGCGTTGCAGACAACCGATCTCACCCCTGTGTCTCTTCCCCTCTCCCTCCTCCACTGTGTCTCTTTCCCCCTCTCTCCCTCCCCCTGTGTCTCTTTCCCCCTGTCTCCCTTCCCTGTGTCTCTTTGCCCCCCTCTCCCTGCCCTTTTCCCCCCTTATCTCCCTCTCATGTCTCTTCCCCCTCTCCCTCCCCTGTGTCTCATCCCACTCTCTCCCTCCCCTGTGTCTCTTTCCCCCTCTCCCTCCCCTGTGTCTCTTTGCCCTGCTCTCCCCTTTGTCTCTTACTCCCCATCTCACCCCTGTGTATCTTCCCCTCCACTGCCTCCCGTATCTCTTTTTTCCCACTCCCCCCTCTCACTCCCCAGTGTCTTTCTCTCCTAATATCAGATTATTAATATTGCGTTTTTATTATGTATTTTTTTGTTTCCATGTATAATTGTTTTCTTTTGCAATGTTCTTGTTGGGAAGGTATTAAGGTAAAAGGTGCAAAGGACTCCATGAGATAAGATCTAATATCTCTATGTTATAGGAAGCTCATCTATACTAGATCCTGGATCTTTTAGAGACCTTGGCTCTGTATAAGAGCCAGTAGGAAGCTCATACTTTTACTTCCTATTATGTTTATCGTTTTATTTTATTTGGTTGAATATTTGACATATATGTGTGAAATGTATCTTAGGATTCTACCTTCTGATATTTGCATTTTTCCTTTGATGATAATTTTAATTGTCATAGGGGGGAGTTAAAAGGTTAAAAACACGTTATTGACTGTGCAGGATTGTAAAAGTACAGAGGTGATGTACCCACAGATTTAGCCTAAATACATGTTAAATTATAATTGGATATCATCTACTAATATCAATAACCTTTCATTGGATGTTGGTGGGTTATACCATGCTCCTAAAAGGTGGGAATGGATTATCCCATTGTTTTTATGAAAACAATTATAAAAAGCTATATTGTTTATATTTCTGTTCAATTAGTCAGTCAAAAGCGGACATTTTGACATTTTTATTGTTGCTGACCCACATTTTTGTCTAAATAAATCTATAATAAAAAAATTGTCAGAGGCCTCTGTGTTTTAGGTATCATGACTGGGTTTTGGAGTAGATTGTGGTTTGTGGGTATGATATTTTTCCCAAACTATTTTTTTCTAAAGTAACTCAGTCCTGTACAACCAGTTTTTAATGCTCTTTAAAATAAAATTAACTTTCTGTGTCCAGTGTCCATGTAATTCCCTTTAATTTCAAACATTATTAGTTTGGGGGCGCTGTTCCCTTCCATTTTGTGTAAGTAGGCCTCTATAGTCAGTATATCTGTTTATAATATTGTTCCTGGCAAAAAAAATAGTTATAATTGTCTGGAAGTAATGAAGTAAAAGGCCAGTGTCCAGTCCAGATGATGTTCTAGTGGGATGTTTGTCTGTTTTGTATGTCTATAAATAAACATTTTGTAGTTTCAATGAATTGTAGTCCTTTAGCTGTCACCTGCTCTCTACAGTGTTCTATAATCAGCATTAATTACATATATTTTCCTCACACAAATCATATTGCTGTTATATTTCCTTTATTGATGTTTCTCCATCAGATAAGTAGCTCTGTATATATTTTGTGGCAAAAATCCACAATTGCTGGGAATCATCCAAAGCAAATACAAGGCCGATGTACACTCAAGGTAAGGGAGTGGGGTGTTTGTTTGCTTATAAATAAAGATTTTGTAGTTACAATAAATTGTAGTCTTTTATCTGCTTGTGAGATGTCAGTTCTGTCAGTCTGGTCATAGAATAGTAGCAGCTGCTGAGAATCAACCAAAGCAAAAGACCAGTGTAGATAACTGTCTATAGTATAGATATATTACAGATATATGTGATTTATTTATATTAGTTCTATCAGACAATAAGTGAAGTTTAGTTACTACAGTAATAACCTGTCTGTGTATAAAATGTGTGAAAATCGATCTATTTGGGCCTGTCTCTTATGTGTATGTGTCACTTTGTACAAACGAACCTCTGCTGTACATTATATTATACTAGCGACTAGCCCGTCAAAAAATGACAGCAATAAGATTGTAAGGCAGGTAATGCTGTTTGGTTGAGACATTAATTTTGTTGGTGTTCCGAGATCCTTCGGCGCTCATTGCGAGCCTCATGCTAATGAAATAATTAATAAATTAATATACTTTACCTATTTTGAAGTAATATATGCAGGAAGCATTGTTTTGAAGAGCTGACAATCTGTTTTGATGTTGCTGCAGCATACAATGTCGATTTGCGCTGTTGTGGATCTCCTGTGTAAGTGTCAGCAATGTGTGCAGTGTATAGTGTAAATAGGCTGCGTGCGCGAGCAAAATCCGTTAGGGTAGCTGTGTACTTCCGCATTATGTAAGTTAGTGTTATAAAATGGTGGCTAATGTGTATGTGGTACGCGGTTGTGTATGATGTAGCGTCCTTGTTAATAGTGTATCTTGGACCTCGTACGGCTTTTTCGGAAAATCTGTATGTGCTTGGTGGTGTTTTGCGTGTTGGTGGTGGTGTTTTGCGTGTAGGGTCCTGTAGCCTAGTTTTAGTTTTTTTCGGCGGACATTTTTTTACTCTCGCTTATGGGATTTTTGTGTGTGTAAACTCTTAAATTTGTACTTAAATTGAAGTGTAACTTCACTTGCAGAGGTCCTGGATGCCCCCCCCCCCCCCCTTGCTGTGGGTAAGCGTTTTATGTGTTTGTTGTGTGTATTTATTGTGTTTTTAAGGTTTTTATGTGCGCGGGGTTCCGGCGCTCAGGTCGTATTTTTGCGAGGTCATAATGTTTTTTTTTTCTACGTCCCGCGGCTCGTATTTGTGGATGCTAAGTCCGTAAATTTTGCGGTGTAAGTCCCGCCAGCGGCTCATTGCAGCCAACGTGGGAGCCTCCACCTCCGCATTTGCGGGCCTAAAGTCGTAGGAGGTCGTAGGGATGAGCGCCGTTAGCAACAACCCGCATGCTCACAACTATATATGTGACTAGCAACTTGCCCGTAAAAAAATGACGGCAATAAAATTGTAAGGCAGGTAATGCTGTTTGCCACAGAGAGTAAGTGTTTTGGTTATCTTGCGGGCCTCTAGTTTGGTGTATTTTTTGTTATAAGGCGCTTTTGCACTTATTGTAAGGTATGCGTTGATCTCCTTTTGGCCCTTATTGCAAGGCTCTCCCCTGGTGTACTTTGTGTCCTATGAGCACCGTTGGCGCTCCTTGTGAGGCGAGCGGTGAAGGTCTTTGTGTTTTTTTTTGCGATACTGTGGTGTTTTTCTTTTGTTTGTTTTCTGTATATGTTGTTTTTATGCTAATTAATAAATTAATGAAATCATAAATTAATATACTTTACCTATTTGTAATTAATATATGCAGCAAGGAATGTGCTGAAGAGCTAACAATCTGTTTTGATGTTCCCGCAGCATCCAATGTAGATTTGCAGTGTTATTGAGCTGAGGTGTAAGTGTCAGCAATGTGTTCAGTGTGTAGTGTAATATCTTGCGTGTGTGTCAGGAAGCCGTTTGTGTAGCTGTGTACTTCCGCATTCTGGAAGGTAGTGTTGTAAAATAGCGGCTAATGTGTATGTGGTACGCGGTTGTGGATGATTTAGCGTCCTTGCTAATGGTGTATATTGTACCTCGTATGGGTTTTTGTCTTAAGTCGTATGTGCTTGGTGGGGTTTTGCGGCTTTAGGGGTCGTGTAGCCTCGTTTTCGTTTTTTTTCGGCGGTCATTTTTTCTCTTGCTTATGGGATTTTCTTGCTTTGGGGATTTTCAAGTGTCTAAACTTGCAGCCGACGTGGGAGCTTCCATCCAACCATTTAACCCAACCGATGCAAATAGGCCCATTTCCAGACCTGCTTGCAAGATTTGTAGTATCCTCTACATGCCCTATAAATCTGTTAGGTGCAGACGTGCTTTCCCGACTACAAGCATCTATCTCATTCACCCCAGATGGAACTGTAAAGGTGTCTACACCTCTACAAGTCACTGACACGTCAGCACTCTGCTCACTGCCCATATTACTACACATAGATGCCAATAGCATCTGTAATACAGGGCCATCTGATATCTTGGACAAGATTCCAGCAACGCTCTGGTCACAAGGACCGGAAGATATTGGACACCTAAAGGTGCCACCAGTCACAGTAAAACTAAAACCCGGAGCAGAGTTACCACGCAAGCCACAGTATCCTCTGAAGCCAGCACAAATAGATGCGATCTCTCAGCAGATAGAGAGATTAGTGCAGCAAGGGGCGTTGATCCCGTGTACGTCACCATGCAACACGCCCCTCTTTCCAGTAAAGAAGAAATCCAAAAAGGGAGAGCCAGTAAAATATTGTATGGTGCAAGATTTGCGAGCAGTCAATGAAGCAACCATATTAGACACTCCTATAGTGCCTAATCCGAACACTCTCCTTTCTGGAATACCTCCAGCAGCTGCATACTTTACCGTAGTGGATTTAGCAAATGCTTTCTTCAGTATTCCCCTTGACCCTTCTTGCCAGTATTTGTTTGCTTTCACGCATGATCATAATCAATACAAATGGACTGTAATGCCTCAAGGAGCGCAGAATTCGCCCAGCCAGTTTGCCAAAGCTATGAGCCATATCCTTGACTCCTGGCAACAAGCGAATCCTGACATTGTATTGCTGCAGTATGTTGATGATCTCTTGCTGTGTGCAGAAGACCTTCCCACAAGGACCTCAGAAAGCTTGCTGAGACACTTGGCAGAATAAGGATGCAAAGTATCCAGAGACAAACTACAATGGTGGGACACTGCCTGTCAAAAGGTGTGCGTCATCTTACACGCGCCCGTGTGCAAGCAATAGAAGACATGTCAGTCCCTGAAGGACATAGACCCCTGCATGCTTTCCTAGGTCTAATATCTTACTGCAGAGCATGAATCCCAGAAGCATCCCTTCTAATGCAACCCTTGTATGATGTATTAAAGACTGAGCCATATGAGATGACACAGACAGCCCTGGATAATTTCTACACCCTGAAGAAAGCTATTTCAATAGCACCAGCACTAGGATTACCAAACTATGATCTCCCATTCAAGCTGTTTGTATCAGAAAAAGAAGGTCATGCAATGGGAGTCTTGACACAGTCCCATGGAAACAGACAACGGCCTATTGGCTAATTCTCATGTCAATTGGATGCTGTGGCAAGAGGAGGACCGTCTTGCCTCAGAGCAGCACTGGCAGCACATGCCTTACTGGACAAAACAAGTGACATAGTCCTTGGCTATCCTCTGACAGTTCTGGCACCACATGATATTGCGGCCATCATACAGCAGACTCAACCTAAGCACATGACTACAGCCAGACACCTCCGTCTGCAATGTTCCCTCCTTCTACCAGACAATGTTACCTTACAGAGATGTTATGTTCTCAATCCAGCCACTCTCTTGCCATTTCCAGAGGGGGGAGATGAGGAAGATGGATACTTTTGGTACAGCCTGATTTTGAACCCAAACTCAGGAATAACCAATCTATATGTAAAAAGACGTCTACTGGAAGGTGGTGGAAACAGCCAGACGCTCACAGATGAGACACAAGACCCTTTATATTGCACACTGTGGAATAAACAATCTCCAGGCCGAGATTTCCAATATGAAGCAAGACTCACTAAATTGAAGCAGGTCACCTTAAAACTAAAGACATTGTACAACAATGCAGCAGGTGATTGTGCATTTACGGTGGAGCTCCCGCAAGAAGCAGAAGCGCTCTACAAACATTGGGATACAGAAATTCCACATGTTGCAGTATCCAAGTTTGCACCGGATGGATGGAAGACATTGGGAGCTGCATTAAAATGGTGGGAATCTGCAGAGGAAGAGGAGTTGGAAGAGGAAGGAGTGGAAAAGAAAAATCTCCACTGGCAAGCAGACAGCACTCCCAGTACACACGCCAGAGACCCATATGCAGTCCCAGGACTCACAAATCCACCCCATGACTGCCTCCAGCAAATGGAAATGGAGACCTCACACCTTGGGAATGTAAAAGACCTTGCCCTGACAGACCCAGACATCACTCTGTATGTAGATGGATCAAGGTATGCTGATGAGAATGGAAAATATCACACAGGATACGCTGTGACTACGGAAAAAGATGTAATACGAGCCTCCTCACTACCTCCCTCCATGTCAGCACAAGAAGCAGAGTTGATTGCATTGACCAAGACCTGTGAGATTGCGACAGGAGTCCGAGCTAGCATCTATACAGACTCAAGGTATGCTCTGGGAGTGACTCAAGACTTTGGAGTAATCTGGAGAGCTAGAGGATTCATGACAGCCGCAGGCACTCCAGTGAAGCATGACAAAGCCATCCGTGAACTACTAGATGCTTTAGCACTCCCAAAGGAAGTAGCCATACTGAAGGTAAAGGCACATGGGAAGCTAAATTCAGACGAAGCACGAGGAAACCATCTAGCAGACCAGACGGCTAAGCAAGCAGCAATGACAACACAGGAAATGGAAAGGAGAGAGGTGGATGGAGAAATAAACATTTATACAATGCAGACTCTGCCAACAGATTTAAAATTGCTCAAAGAATTGCAAAAGATGGCAGGTCCAGAAGAAGTGAACAATTGGAAGTCAAAGGGAGCAGCTTTGAAAGATGGACTATATGTTGACAATCTGAGATTGTGTTTGCCAAGAAGCTTGTACCCAGCAACAGTACAATGGGCACATGGGCCAGCACACCTGTCAAAGACTCTCATGAATAACTTAATAAATAAGTATTACATGGCCCCAGGCATCACTACTCTGACAAGCACTTACTGTAAATCATGTAGTATTTGTGCCAAGTGCAACGCAGAGACATTTGGCAAAATCATTGTATCCATTCCAGAGGATAAAAATCGATCACATTCAGATGCCAAAGAGCGGTCGGTATGAATATGCATTAGTCATCGTGGACATGTTCTCAGGATGGCCAGAAGCCTACCCAGTTGTAAACATGACAGCAAAAACAACAGTGAAACACTTATTAACAGAGGTCATCTGCAGATATGGGGTCCCTGAAGTGATTGAGAGTGACCAGGGACCAGCTTTTACAGCAGTACTGGCCAAAGAAATATGGACAGCCCTAGGAGTGACCCTCTCCTTTCATACGCCTTACCATCCTCAAAGTAGTGGGAAGGTGGAACGTATGAATGGTACCTTGAAATCTAGGATGTTGAAAATGTCACAAGAAACTGGTATGCCATGGCCTGAAAGTCTCCCCATAGCCTTGTTCAGTGTCAGGTATACCCCTAGAGGGAAACATGCACTATCCCCTCATGAAATCTTGTTTGGGTCTGCTCCTAGACTAGGGTGCTACTTTCCTCAGCAGCTACAGCTAAAGTCTGATGTACTTGTTGACTATGTGATTGCACTGTCCACCGCACTGACTAAAATCCATGCACAAGTGTTCTCTTCTATTCCAGATTCAGAAGTAATCACTGGTACTCATCAACTACTTCCTGGAGATTGGGTCCTAGTTAAGAAATTTGTGAGGAAAACCCCTTTGGAACCCAGATACGAAGGCCCATTCCAAGTGCTACTGATCACAGATACATCAGTTAAGCTGGAAGGGAAAGCTACTTGGGTCCACGCATCCCATTGCAAAAAGGTTCCTCCTCCTGATGATCAGGAACCAACACAATGAGTATAATTCAGTGGTTTGTCCTGTCCCTCATGATAATTTCAAATATTGCTCAACAGGTAACCATTACAAAAGGTAAAGATAGTATTACATTTTGGTATAATTCACGTAATACACATGTTGCCACATACACCTTTGACTTTTGCGACATTGTTTCTTCCCCTTCAATCCCTGAACAATGTGATATATACAAGAGAGATGTGTACATATTTGTCACTGATGAAACTGTTGGAAGACACTGTGAAACATGGCAGGCAGCGGGATGGGGCACTGGAACACTTTGGGGGTATAGACCTCAAAGTGCCGCAGATAAAAAAGATGACCAAGGTAGATCCCTCCTCGACCGAATGACTCTAATAAAGACTGGTCGATGTCTGAATAGTGGGGTATCTGGTTCTGATATGCAATTGACTCTAACCATACAAAACCCTTGTCCCATGGATGCTGACACATATATACTGAGGACTTGGGCTAGAGGACAAGGTGCTAAATTAATGGGCGAGTTTAAGATAGCAGATCTATATAAGCACCCAGACTTACCTCTGGCATTACAGATATTGAAACCAGGTTCTCATATCATTGGTACAATGACTGCCACTGGTGACCCAACTTATGAAGATACTTTAGCCATTGAAACAGGGTATTCAGACCTCAATGTATGGTTGGAATGGATGAAATACAGCGTGCAAGAGAGTAACCAGACAAATTGTTATGTCTGTGGCCACGCTAGGCCCCATTTAGGGACAGTCCCTCTCAACATACCTCTGTTGGAAGAGAAATGTTTCTTGAGTCTGTTTAAGACTAAGTTTGTCTATTCATCCAGATGTGAACAGTGGAAGGAACCCTATATCTGTGAAGAACCCCCACCCTGTTGAAGGTATAACCATATATCCAGGAAACTACACATGTTACCGTAGAAATGTCTCCTATGGATTCAATCTACAGACGTTCCTGAGTGGGTTCTGTCACACTTTTAGGGATGGATCATCCACGTTGTTAATTAATCAAACACGAGCACTGGGAGACATATATTGGTTATGTGGGGAAATGAAACTTAGAGTTAGACTCTCAGGGGTGTGGAGGGGGGAATGTACCCTAGCTAAAGCCATAATGCCCCTTCACATTGTTCCAACCCATTATGGTGATTCGGCTAGTGTTCCTCAGACACAGTCAAGAAGGAAAAGACATGCATCATCATCTGAACCTAGAGAAAGTTTTGACTCTCATGTGTACATAGACTCTATTGGAGTCCCAAGGGGGGTGCCCGATGAGTTTAAAGCCCGTAATCAAGTAGCAGCAGGATTCGAGTCACTCCTACCAATAATAGGTGTAAACAAGAATGTTGCCTGGATCAATTATATCTACTATAACCAGCAACGATTTGTTAATTACACTAAGGATGCCTTAAAAGGCATTGCAGAACAATTAGAGGCTACATCACACATGACCTTCCAGAATCGTATGGCATTAGACATAATCCTTGCAGAAAAGGGTGGAGTATGTAAAATGCTTCCTGACACCAGTACGTGTTGTACATACATTCCTGATAATACAGGTCCAAATGGTAAGATCACACTGGCAATCCAGAAATTGGCTAATCTTGGTCAAGAATTAAAAGAAAATTATGGCACTATAGATTATTGGGAATCATGGTTTGGTTGGATGAATGGCTGGCAGAAAGTGTTGTTGCAAATAGGGATGGCCATCTTTATTGTCATAATCTTGTTAGCCTTCCTCTTATGTTGCATTATCCCCTGTATACGCAACTACCTTCAGAAAGCCGTGGACAAGGCTACTCCCACCTTTATCCACCAAGATTTAGACATAGATCTGTATGGACAGAATGATGATTGTAAGACATCCCATCTTCTGATGCAGACTCTAACTGGCTCTAAGGAGAGTTACACTATATCTGAGTACTATGGCCCCTCTCCAAGCTTAGCTACACTATTAGATATTAGAGGCTTGTTAGGTCTTCCTCATGCCACATAGGTCATAGGGTAGGTGTGACGTCAGGTCATGGCAAGCCTGATCGAACGAAGATATGAACCTATGACTTACACACATGCAATGCTTTCAACATCCGGAAATAGAAGACACAAAGAATAGTGCTCTGGAAGGACCATAGTTAAGACATATATCTATTATAACAAGATATTTAGTTTTAGACACCCGATATAAGAATAGGGTGTTATACTTATAATCAGTAAGTTTTACTAATAGCTGTGAGTGTGACGAATATAATATGTCATTTTAGGGGGGACTGTTATGGATTAGGATTAGTACAAAATGCATAACTGTATTCGTGCACCTACTTATATATCTTATCTTTGCAGTATTATCGTATAACCAAGTTTTACTAATAAATGCTGAATCATTGGGAGACTCTAAAATGGAGGATTTGTCACTCCCCTGCATACAAGATGTAGGCAGCACAATTTCCGGTCTGTTAAGGATGACGAGTCTTATCACACCCTGAGCACGAGGAGGAGAACGCCATCTTCCCTTTGTCCTAAACTTCTGACCAATGAGAGGAAGACTCATCCCCCTGTGGGATGACACCTAGAGACTCCTTAATGCTTTTAACCCAATGTCTGATCAAGGTCTCATAAAAGCGGACACCTCAGAACCAATGAATTACCGAATAAACCTGATGTTTTGCTTAATTGTAACTTTTATCTGATTACTAAAAACTATATAAATGATGGCTGACGTAATAAAACTAGGAGAGAAAAAGCTGTATACCAGAACTCTGTGTTGGTGTATTATTTCTCTAAGGTGTGCACACTATATAAATATTGGTAATTTGGCCAGGGACAGATATTTCTGAAAAATACTTTCTTATTTCCCAAACACTTTGTGAGGGGCCGCATTTGCTGTCCGAAAGTCGCACAGGGTCGTAGGGATAAGCTCCTTGCCAGCAACTGCTCTTGCGGCGGGCTCGCTATGTAAACCTGCAAGCCTTAGCAACAATCCATATTGCTGAGAACTATATTTGTGGCTAGCGACTTGCCCGTCAAAAAATTACGGCAATAGAATTGTAAGGCAGGTAATGCTGTTTGGTACACAAAGTACCGTAAGTATTTTGGTTGTGTGAGTACCTTCGGCGCTCATTACGAGCCATTACGAGTTTGTTTATGAGAGCTCCTTTAGCGCTCATTGCAAGTTTTGTGCTGATGGGCTTTTGGCTCGCATTGTGAGCCTCTCCCCTGGTGTAGTTGTGGTCCTGTAAACAATGTTGGCGCTCCTTGTGAAGTGCGCGCTGAGCGCCTTTAGCGTTTATTGTGATTTTTTTTTATGTGTATGTATTTTGTAATGTTAATGAATTAATTTGTAAAGTTATAAAGTAATATACTTTACCTATTTGTAATTAATATATGCAGTAAGCAATATGCTGAAGAGCTAACAATCTATTTTGATGTTCCTGCAGCATACAATGTAGATTTGCACTGTTGGTGAGCTGAGGTGTAAGTGTCAGCAATGTGTGCAGTGTGTAGTGTAAATAGACTGTGTGCGCGAGGATAAACCGTTTGTTTAGCTGTGTAGTTCCGCATTTTGCAATGGTAATGTTATTAGGTTTCAATGATTGTTGTAAAATGGCTGCGATTGTGTATGTGTTAGGCGAGTGCTGAGCATTTATCGCCCTTCCTAATAGTGTATTTATTAGGTCATACGGGTCTGTGTAAAAGGCATATGTGCTTGGCCGTGTTTTGCGTTCTTAGGGTTCGTGTAGCTTAGTTTACGTTTTTTTCGGCAGCCATTTTTTCTCTCGCTTAGGGGATTTTCGAGTGGCGAAAATCTTTGAATTGTATTTAAATTGTTGTGTAACCTCATTCTCAGACGTCCTGGCTGTCCCCCCTCAATGTGTGTGTGTTTTTTTTTTTTTATTTTAGCTTGTGGTTTTTGTGGTTTTCGATGTATCTCGTATATATTTTTTCCCTCAGTAATGGTTTTCTTTTCTAAGTGTTACGAGGCGTAATTATTATAGCCGATTTTTTCAAAGTGCTACCAGTCTCGCACTTTGAATTGTGTATTTATGTTTTGTCTTGATGTGTAGTTCCGCGGGTTGTAGGTATGATGCGCAAGGCGTGCGTGGTAGTAGGGATGAACACCTATGGCGCTGATCGCCACCAGCGCATTGAGCACCTTCGGAGCTCCCTGCCTAAGTCGTACGGGGACGTACCAGAGCAAGAAGCGGTCCTTGCCTGGCCGCAATTGCGGCCCCTGCTTTGCGAGCCCGCAGTTTTAATGCTGCGTTACCAACAGATTTTGGCAAGGTCGCGCTGCTGAGAACTATATATATGATACTAGCGACTTGCCCGCCAAAAGATACAATTGGGAATGCTGTTTGGCAAACAATTTAAGGTTTTTGGTCGTCTGAGCACCTTTGGCGCTCATTGCAAGACCCGCGATGAGCGCCTTTGGTGTACTTTTGCTCCACTGAACACCTTTGCGCTCATTGTAAGCCCTGTGCTGAACGCCTTTTGCGCTCATTGCGATCCTTTCCTCTGCTCCTTTCCGGCCGCCATTTTTTTTCTCGCTTAGGTGATTTTCGTGTGTGGAAACTCGGCAAATTGTGGTTAAATTGTCGCGCAACCTGACTCCCAGACATTGTACCTGTTCCCCCGTGCTGTGAGTGGTGTTTGTTTTGTATATTTGTTAATTTTGATGGTGTTATTGTTGTTTTTGGATGTGCACGGTTCGGCCGCTAACTTCATATTTTTTTTACCTCGTATTTTTTTTTCTTTTTAAGTGCCACAGGTAATTTTTTATTTTTTTTGTTAAGTGCCGCTTTTCTTTTTTGCAAGTGTTATGGGACGGAATTTTTCAAAGCATTTGTTTTCAAACTGCTATGGGTCTCGCATTGTGAATGGTGTAATTGAGATTTAGTTCCGCGGGTAATAGGGATCAGCGCCTACAGCACTTATCTCCATCATCGCAGTGAGCGCCTTCGGCACTCCCACCCTAAGTCATACAGGGTCGTAGGGATGAGCGCCTTTGCAAGCATTAGCAACAATCCATATTGCTCACATCTATATATGTGATAAGCACTGTATTATAAGTTGTCTAATGGCTGCCATCGCAAGGCTGAGCTGGGCCCTCCAGGTGACAAACACTTCTTACATCAGATATATGTCATAAGTGATGATGTCACAGAGCCCAGGACACTATATAAGGAGCTGATATTGGAGGCAAAGACACTTATATCAGGAATACCAACAGAGGAGCAGTTGTAGATCAAGGTAAGGTTTAATAATTGGGTAATTAGGTGAATTGTAACTTTCTAATACTATGTATAAGATTGTATAGTCACAAGTCTCATGTATTTACTGTATCCCTTGTATCTTTCTACAGAAAATGGTAGCACGCTATAAATATAAGATAATTACATATGTGAGGAGATACACCTGTGAGGTGAGTGAAGACGTTTCTTCAGTTTATTTGTTCTTGACTATATAGACTCTACGCTGACCAGACCTAACCTTTAATTGGCATGGCAGGGATGCACTCGGTTATACAGCAGCTCTGCCATGTGTATTTTTCCCATTAAAGGGGGACATTTTGTCACCTTAACGTGTGAGTTTTGCGATAAGTGTATGTAATCCGTTGTGAGTAATTATGTGAGGAGAGCTGCCTTAGTGAATACCACAGAGTTTTATGTTGCCAATTTCTCCAAGAAAAATACACCAATCCCAAACAGTTATCCCCGCAGTCTATTAATAAGTATCTTGGTATGTGGATATGAAAGCATCATATATCACAATAACACCACAAAGCCAAATTATTATATAGATGTAGGGACTGAAGATCTGCAAGTTAATGTCTGATGTACAAAGACATCCTGTAGTCGTATAATTTGCATTATACTTTTTGAAGAAATAGATATAGGTAATGGGTAAATGGGCACATACAGTCTTTAATTCATTACTAATCATATGCAATTATGCTTTATTGAGGCAGCCATTGTCTTCTTTGTGCATCTTTTTCTCTGCATTCCCCACCTGTTGTTGTAGCAAGGAATGCAAAAGTGGTGACTCCTGTTAGAGTATAATTACATTTAGTATTCAAAGGCGATGTATTCTTAAATTTTCCTATACTTTCTAAAATATTTTGCCCATTATCAAGTCTGATTCTTCATAAAAAGGTCACAATGGTTTCATGGAAGCCCGTATCACAAGGTTTCAAAGTCCCTCAGCATGAAAAAGGACTCTTTATAACCCTCTGGTGAGATGTCTGATAAACCAATGCATGATATTGACCTGGGAGATTATATCCTTGTGAAGTTTCTTAATAAGGTTTCTTTATCTCCTAGGGGGACTCAACCTATCACCTTGTGTTCCTCACCAATCAAACTGCTGTAAAAGTTGAGGGAAAGGTCAGAATGGTTTCATGGAAGCTCATGCAGCAAGGTTTCAAGCCCCTCACCATGAGAAATTACTCTTTTACAGCCCTCGGGTTAGACACTCTGAACACTTGCCTTGTCTGCCATTGTGGTTATCCTCTTGGTCATCAGTTGTAAAGAGTGGGAATAGTGGCAATTCACCTGTGTAGCCGACACCAACTTAACTGGCCTCCAGATCTACGTATTTCTGTGGTAAAATATATATTAACATATGTACTATATTATTTATCCCTATCTGAACTCGGCAGAGGAAATTGAAATTGACATCTATATATCTGTCAGAACGTTTTGTATCTGTTCAAGCAAATGTTTTTGTGATAATTAGGGAGCTATACAATAGTGTACTTTCACTGTGTGTTTTTTTTCCAGAAATGAACACATTGTGACAATGAACCCTCTCGTGACACACTCTTTATACTCGCCCTATCTGCCATTGTGGTTATCCCTTGGTCATCAGTTTAAAAGTGTGAGAACAGTGGCAACTCACCCGTGTAGCCGACACCAACTTAACTGGCCTCCCAATCTACTACTGAACTCCTTCAGTATAGAGACTCATGGTAAAATATATTTTAATATATATATTCCTTGTCAAGTCTCCTAATTTAAGCATCATAAGCAGTTAAAAGAGAAACTGCCACAAATGTCTGATAAACCCATGCATGATATTGACCTGTGAGATTATGTCGTTGTAAAGTCTCTTAATAAGGTTTCTTTATCTCCTAGGTGGACTCGACCTCTCAACTAGTGTTCCTCAGAAATTGAAATGTTGTCAAGGTTGAAGGAAAGGTCAGAATGGTCTGCATCTCTCTGGTGAGATGTCTGTTAAACTAATACACAATACTGACCTGTGAGCTTATGTCCTTGTGACGTCTCTTAATAAGGTTTCTTTATCTCCTAGGTGGACTCGACCTCTCAACTAGTGTTCCTCAGAAATTGAAATGTTGTCAAGGTTGAAGGAAAGGTCAGAATGGTTTATATCTCTCTGATGAGATGTCTGATAAACTAATACACAATACTTACCTGTGAGCTTATGTCCTTGTGACGTCTCTTAATAAGGTTTCTTTATCTCCTAGGTGGACTCAATCTCTTACCTTGTGTTCCTCACAAATCAAACTGTTGGCAAAGTTGAAGTAAAGTTCAGAATGCTTTCATAGAATCTCATGTCACAAGGTTTCAAGCACCTTAGTACGAAAAAGGACTCTTTACAGCCTTTTGGTGAGATGTCTGATAAACCAATGCATGATACTGACCTGCGAGATTATATCCTTGAGAAGTCTCTTAATAAGGTTTCTTTATCTCCTAGGTAGACTGGGACGTCTCACCTTGTGTTCCTCACAAATCAAACTGTTGGCAAGGTTGAAGGAAAGGTCAGAATGGTCTGCATCCCCTCTGGTGAGATGTCTGATAAACCAATACATGGAACTGACCTGGGAGATTATGCCCTTGCAAAGTCTCTTAATAAGGTTTCTTTATCTCCTAGGTGGACTCAACCTCTTACCTTGTGTTCCTCACCAATCAAACTGCTGTCAAGGTTGAAGTAAAAGTTAGAATGGTTTAATGGAAGCTCATGTCACAAGGTTTCAAGTCCCAATCTCATTTCACAAGGTTTCAAGCCCCTCAGCATGACAAAATAATCTTTACAGCCCTCAGGTAAGACACTATGCATACTTGTCCTGTCTGCCATTGTGGTTATCCCCTTGGTCATCAATGGGAACAGTGGCCACTCACCTGTGTGGCCGACACCAACTTAACTGGCCTCTCAATCTACTACTGAACTCCTTCAGTATGGAGACTCATGGTAAAATATATTTTAATATATATATTCCTTGTGAAGTCTCCTAATTTAAGCATCATAAACAGTTAACAGAGAAACTGCCACAAATGTCTGATAAACCCATGCATGACATTGACCTGTGAGATTATGTGCTTGTGAAGTCTCTTAATAAGGTTTCTTTATCTCCTAGGTGGACTCGACCTCTCAACTAGTTTTCCTCACAAATTGAAATGTTGTCAAGGTTGAAGGAAAGGTCAGAATGGTCTGCATCTCTCTGGTGAGATGTCTGATAAACTAATACAAAATACGACCTGTGAGCTTATGTCCTTGTGACGTCTCTTAATAAGGTTTCTTTATCTCCTAGGTGGACTCCACCTCTCAACTAGTGTTCCTCAGAAATTGAAATGTTGTCAAGGTTATAGGAAAGGTCAGAATGGTCTGCATCTCTCTGGTGAGATGTCTGATAAACTAATACATGATACTGACCTGTGAGCTTATGTCCTCGTGACTTCTCTTAATAAGGTTTCTTTATCTCCTAGGTGGACTCAACCTCTTACCTTGTGTTCCTCACAAATCAAACTGCTGTCAAGATTGAAGTAAAAGTTAGAATGGTTTCATGGAATCTCATGTCACAAGGTTTCAAGCCCCTCAGCATGAAAAATGACTCTTTATAGCCCTTTGGTAAGATGTCTGATAAACCAATGCATGATATTGACCTGCGAGATTATATCCTTGTGAAGACTCTTAATAAGGTTTCTTTATCTCCTAGGTAAACTGGGACATCTCCCCTTGTGTTCCTCACAAATCAAACTGCTATCAAGGTTGAAGTAAAGGTCAGAATGGTTTCATGGAAGCTCATGTCACAAGGTTTTAAGCCCTTCAGAATGAAAACTGATTATTTCAGCCATGTGGTGTGATGTCTGATAAACCAATGCATGATATTGAACTGGGAGATTATGTCCTTGTGAAGTCTGTTAATAAGGGTTCTTTATCTCCTAGGTGGACTCGCCTTATGTACCTCACCAATCAAATTGCTGTCAAGGTTGAAGTAAAGGTCAGAATGGTTTCATGGAAGCTCATGTGGCAAGGTTCCAAGCCCCTCAGCATGAAAAAGGACTCTTTACAGCACTCAGGTAAGACACTATGCATACTTGCCCTGTCTGCCATTGTGGTTATCCCCTTGGTCATCAGTTGTGAAGAGTGGAAACAGTGTCAATTCATCTGTGTAGCTGACACCAACTTAACTGGCTTCCCGATCTAATTCTGAACTCCTTTAGTTATTAATAGATGTACTGATATTATATATCCCTATCTGAACTCTGCAGAGAAAATTAACATAAGTCTATATATCTGTCAGAACGTTCTGTATCTGGGCAAGCAAATGTTTTGGTGATAATTAGGAAGCTGTGCAATAGTGTACTTTCACTGTGGTTTTTTTTCCAGATAAATAACACATTGTGACAATGAGCCCTCTCGTGACTATACTCGCCCTATCTGCCATTGTGGTTCTCCCTTGGTCATCAGTTTAAAAGAGTGAGAACAGTGGCAACTCACCCGTGTAGCCGACACCAACTTAACTGGCCTCCCAATCTACTACTGAACTCCTTCAGTATAGAGACTCATGGTAACATATCTTTTAATATATATATATATATATATATATATATATATATATATATATATATATATATATATATATTCCTTGTGAAGTCTTCTAATTTAAGCATCATAAGCAGGTAGCAGAGAAACTGCCTCAAATGTCTAATAAACCCATGCATGATATTTACCTGTGAGATTATGTCCTTGTGAAGTCTCTTAATAAGGTTTCTTAATCTCCTAGGTGGACTCTCACCTTGTGTTCCTCACCAATTTAGCTGCTGTCAAGGTTGAAGGAAAGGTCAGAATTGTTTTGTGGAAGCTAATGTCACAAGGTTTCAAGCCCCTCACCATGAAAAAGGACTCATTAAAGCTCTCCAGAGAGACTCTCTGCATGCTCGCTCTGTCTGCCATTGTGGCTATCCCCTTGGACTCTCTTGTACAAGTAAATAAAGATGCCTCCTTCTTGATTAGATCAGATCTGTGTCATTATTTACTTAGTCAAACTGACCCATAACATGTGGCAAATACAAAACAATATTGAATATTGGAAGTCACTGTTGGACACATAGCCACCGCTCTCAGTGTTTATTGCCTGCTGACTGGGCCATTGTCCACCACACTCTCACCTTATTATGTCACTTCCCCATCTCCTTTACAGTTTAAAATCTCAGGAGCAGGGTCATCACTTCCTCATGTGTCAGAATGTTTCTCATGTCTTATAGTGTGTATTTTTTAGGACTGATAGCTATATAACCCTTGTGTATAGCTATCTGTCTCAGTTCCTATTTTGTTTGCAACACTTATACAAAATGACCTTTTATCTGCTCTATACATTGTCACCCACCCAATCTCTCTAGATTATTATCCCCAGAGCAGGTACTTCATCTACTCTGTAGTGTTGTGTTGTGTTGTTATAAGTCCTATATAATGCTTCTTATGTGGTATAGGAGTGATGCTCTGCAGAGCATCTGGAGTATAGGAGTGTTGCTCTGCAGAGCCTCTAGGGTATAGGAGTGAAGCTCTGAAGAGCCTCTGGGGTTTAGGAGTGATGCGCTGCAGAACATCTGCGGTATAGGATTGATGCTCTGCAGAGCCTCTGGGGTTTAGGAGTGATGCTCTGCAAAGCCTCTGGGGTATAGGAGTTATGCTCTGCAGATTCTCTGGGGTATAGGAGTGATGCTTTGCACATCACCTGAGGTTTAGGAGTTTTTGGCACTTATAGTTTATAATAGAAATGTTAGGTCCATGTAGAGTTTTGTATTTCCACTTCAGTTCCTCCTTTCTGCATCAGCAGTTTCATTTTGGGAGCTTGCGTGATCGCATGCGAGACCACACCATCTCAGAGAATTCTGGAGGGGAGGAATTGTGCTGCTGAGGGTGCTCAAGGGGACCCGGTGGTGGTGGTGGGGGGGGGGGGGGGGGCGTGGGGTCGGCTGTAGTGGGCAGGCTCAGGAGGGCTCACTACAGAAAATTAAGAATGAAGTACAAAAAAAAACTCGAATTTGGTCAAATTTACAAACTTTAGACACTCGAAAATCTCCTATGCAAGACAAAAAATGGGCGCCGAAAAAACAAAAATGAGGCTACACAACCCCTAAAGCAACTAAATACCACAAAGCAAATACGGCTTTTACAAAAACCTGTACGACCTACAACATACATTAGCAAGGACGCTTCATCATACAAACCCGCCTACCACATACACATTCGCCATCATTTCACAACACTAACTTACAGAATGCGGAAGTACCCAGCAAGTACCCAGCTAGCCTAACGGTTTCCCCTCGTGCACGCAGCCTATTTACACTACACACTTCACACATTGCTGACACTTACACCTCAGCTCCACAACAGTGCAAACCTACGTTGTATGCTGCAGGAACATCAGAACAGCTTGTCAGCTCTTCAGCACAATGCTTCCTGCATATATTACTTACAGATAGGTAAAGTATATTAATTTATTAATTATTTAATTAACATCAAAAAATACATAAACACAAAAAAAAAACACTATCGCAATAAACGCAAAAGCTATTCACTGCGCGCCTCCCTCACAACGAGCGCCAACACTGCTCATAACACACAAACTACAGCAGGGGACAGCCTTGCAATAAGCGCAAAAAGGCAGATCAGCAACGACCTTACGATGACAACAAACAAGAGGCTTGCAATGAGCGCCGAAGGATCTCAGACAACAACATTTTTTTATTACTGTGGCAAACAGCATTACCTGCCTTACAATGTTATTGCCCCATCATTTTTGACGAGCAAGTCGCTAGTTTGTATATAACAGAAGTTATTTTCAATGATAGCTCCAGCAAATAGTACTTCATCAACCTAAATAAATAAAAGACAAAAATAGTCCATTGATTGATTATTAAATAATATTATAAATTATCCTATATAATGACATCCATGTTGCAAATAGGTTACTGTAAATAAAATGTGTTATACAGTAGATATAAATACTATTACAATGGGCAGATATATCAAACCTACAAAATAATTACTATGAACTCAAAAAATAGTTATTAATAGAAAGTGATGGCCATCAAATAGAATGTATTTTATATTTATCACATGTATATATAGATATACATGCCAAGTGCTAAATATGTCTAGTGCCAATAAATGGTATTTATTCCTAGAAAATGCACATATAATTATAATTTATATAGGTATCATATATTAGGATACTATATTAGTGCCATAATTAGCCTATCACATATATAGTTGTCAGTTCAAGCACGTTGGTCACGTTGCGGCCCACAGGGCCGCAACTGCAAGCCTCGCAAACCGAGGCGAGCAGTAGAGGCATGCGGGACTTACGACGCGTAGGACAAAGGACTGAAACCCGTACATACACTGTGCGCCTCGCAAAAATCCGTCCGGACCACGGAACTGGAAAGACCTCAAAAGAACAAATTCATTTACACTCTCACACACAGCACAGTGGGAAAGCCAGCTAGCCTGTAAATGAGGTTGCAAGCTAATTTGAGGCATATTTGTAGTTTTTTCACAATCGAAAATCTCGAGGAAAAAATGACTACCAAAAAAATGCAACAAAACAAAAACGAGGCAGAAGGACAAAAAACTAGCCCGTAGGACGGAAAAACTCACCCAAGGACGGAAAAACGAGCCATAAGCAGTAACACTTAACAAAAGCCAGTAACGCTTCATCCAAGCCACTAACAATTAGCACAACGTAGTAACACTCAACCCAACCCAGTAACACTCAACCCAAGGCATTAACACAACCAAACATAGTAACACTTAAGCACGAGGCCTATAAACTACATGGGGGAGCGCCTTGCAATGACCGCCAAAGGTGATCATTACAATGCAGTAAAGTAGAGGATCGCGATGAGCACCAAAGGTGCACAGAGGACCCATAGCCTAGCATTGTGTGGCAAACAGCATTGCCAGCCTTACAATTTTATTCCCGTCATTTTTGACAGGCAATTTTCTAGTATACAATAATAGGAAGCCCTCAAATGTCATAATGGAGGGGGTATTTCAAGATAACTTGTTACATGCTCATATTTATAATATCAAAGTGCAGAAGGGAGTCTAATTGTACCAGTACATTATGTTTTTCTTGTAAGGTATTCATATAATTATAATTTATATAGAAGTGGGTATTTCGAGGTAACGTATGACGTTGATATTATAATGTCCAGGTGTAAATAAGTGTGACTCTATTGAAGGGAAATAAATATTGAAATGGAATACAGTCTTTTTATAGTTATACTACATATGTATCATCAGGATATGGTTTTCCCACATCCAAAGAATATATATTGAGTAGGATTTAAAATGGCCTACATTCAATGAGAGGGATATAATGGAAAATATTCTAATCTTCTTTGCTTCTATTTATTACCATATACAAAAAAAAAGGTAACTGTACCCGCTGAATTTATATACAAGGAAAAAATATAGCACTCATATTTCTATTAATCTCCAAGATGGTGTCATAAGAAATAGATGTTTACAAAAGAGTACTAGGTATAATCTCATGAGAGGTAGATGTTTGCAAATAAATGTTTTCAAAAGGGGTGAAGATTGAGGACCAGGGCATCGAGATTTATTGCTCATCCCAAAAAGGTCAGGCTACTTTATTCATTTTGAGAACCTTTCTGTGCTACTATAGTGGCTTTAAATGTACTTGCACATGCAACACCTCTTGGTAGGTGTTTAGCTGGTCCTGTGGGAAGTTGAGTTTACAAATAGGGTAATTGCAGGAGCCACATAATTGCACTTAGGTAGAAGACACGTAGAAGAGGGACCATATCACATGTAGTTATCATTAGTAAGTATTTACTCACAACAGTTTGCTAGACAGCATGTAATAGCTCCGTTATGGCTTGCATGAGATATTAACTTGTAAGATTTCCTACAAGAGACATGTAATCAAGTATTTTATTGTTTAAAAATAAAAAACTTTCTTGTCTGATTTTCAGTCAAATGGAAAATGACAAGAGGGCTAGAAAGTAAAAGTAATTTTATTATATAACTTTCATTTGACATCAGTAAAAAATAATTGCTTCATTGAACGCTAGAAGAGCAATAACCCTTATCGGTGCATGGCAATTATCAGCAAGGTGAACTGTGTTGGACTTGGCTGTGTTTGTATACAAAGTGTAAAAGTACAGATTATTGGATTAATCCTAAAGAAATCAAGTAGGTAACAAGTTGCCATAGCTGGGGTTCAGTATGGAGCAAGTTTACAAAACCAATACAATCAGAAGTGTTTAAAGCAGAGCAGTTTTCAGAGAAGAGCAGAAAATATTTATTTATTGTTAGTTGTACAAGTGGTACAACTCACTAGGATATGTGGTGGGAAAAGCAAAGTTGTCAATGGTGGGGCATAGTAGCAGGGTTAAAAGTCTATCGCTAGTCATTAGGGTCAAAAGTGGGGCATGGCGACAGAAAGAATGAGCTTGTGATCTGTCAAGTTATGACGTGATGGGTCTTCAGGATGGCACATTTTATATACTGTACACTCATGGTCTGTGTGCTGGAAAGATAGTATAATGAGGAGGCATGGGAGAAAAAAACATTAGTGATTAGGGTATGGACATGATCAGGGGTTATAGTGGAGCATGTTTAGAATTAATATAAGTAGGTAGGTGGTATACATTAAGTTAAAGGTATACAAAAGTGAGGTGGGTTATGAATGCAGAGTAGAGTGCATCATAACCCACCTATCAAAACATGTTTGCATGAAAAAATGCAAACATTTTTTGCAGAAAAGAAGAAAATGTGCTGGGGGTGATGTAGACACCACCAGCAACTAAGATTTGCATATTGGATATCGAATTTTTAATGAGATATCCAATATGCAGCATATGCGCATGCTGATTGGCTAAAGGAAAGTGTCTGAAATCATGTGACTTGCCACAGTAGGGCAGACTACAGGTGCTAACTGAGCATGTCTGCACAATCCCCAGGCCAAAAAGAAACATTGTATAAGTTATGCTAATTATCCCTGGGAATTCCAGGGAGTGTCAACATTGAGAGAAAACAGTTTGCAAAAGTAAGAAATTCAGCAAACTTCAGGCTAACGGTTTAATTGTTTACTTTGTAATTTTTTTCATGCAAACTATTTTTTTCAGACACTATAAATAATTCTCTATCGGATGCATTAATAACCCAGCTCACTTTCATATACCTTGAATTGATTTAAAATGTTAGTCAGTAAATTAGGGAGGATCTCTGTATATATTGTATCACAGACTAATGGTGGCTGTATATAGGTTGAAGATGTGATATAAAGGCAAATATTTGCAGGTGCAGTTGTTTTGTCAGGAGAATGAAAATTCTGGGTATATGAACACAAAAAAGGGTAGGGATGGAGGAATGTGCTATGGTGGTGAGGTATGTTTCTTCAAGTTTCCAAAGCTTCAAGGTCTAATAAGATATGTTTCTGTGAATATTTTACATTAAAAACGTTGTTGGTCAACAGCACTCCTGTATACACAACAAGGGGGTGGAGGAATTTTGATTGAGCAGTGAAGGCAGCGTGATTAGTTATATATCATTGTAGTGTGAGTCCAAATTTTAGGTTTTGACCCACTATCTGTCTCTGTTCATACTCATAGACAGGCAGACACGAGGCAAACTGCAAACCCTGTCCTTGCAGAAATGTAAATGGCCCTCTCACACGCACAACCATTAACAACGTTTTATTAATTGCCTCCTGAGACCAGCTAATGCATCGTCTCTATGTCAGACTCACATATTTCAGACTTATTATATATTTCAAACAATGGTCTTTATTGATATTTTGATAACAGCAACAGAAGAGGGAAAGGTAGTAGGAGATTTGCAAGATTTGACAGTAGTCAAACATTACAAAATCAGGAAAAGCCAGTAGTATCATTGATTGCATATGAGGAGGATATTGCAGCAGAAAAAGAGTGGTATAGTGCCACTGTATAGATACCTAGTTATATCTCACCTACATATAATTCACATCTACAAAATAATATTACAACTTAGAAGCATTGTATGGTGCATGATCTAAAATACAAAACCTCAAAGGGAAGCCTTTATGATCTTATTGTGTAGAGGATAGGAGAGAGGAGGTGATATGATAGTAACCTGCAAATATAATAAAATATTTAAACAATTCAGAGAAAAAGAACACATGAGTAAGAGGTCATACATTGAAGACAGAGTATAGTTGATTTAGGAGTAATGTATTCACATATTACGGTACTTTCCAAAAAGGGTAGAAGATAAGTGGAACAGCTTTCCAGAGGAAGAGGTAGGGACGATTACAGTAAAGGAATTCAAATATAATTGGTATATGCATAATGCCATCCTAAGTTTGTATTAAGCCATAACTTTAAATCTATACAATGGACACAGAACATGTACTATTTTATTCTTAACTACAGGTAAATCTATGTTTCTAGGTTTTATTTGATTAACAATATATCAAATATTTGGTTGCATTTTAATTTATTTTAGGTATGGTGTAGACTGGATCTATAAAGTACAGTACATATGGCCATTGGGATTTATTAAGCCTGTACCACTCCTCTTGTGTTTCCTGCTCATTATCAGTTGGTTCCTTCTCGACACTATGTGACAGACATTTACATGTACTTGTGAAATCAATAGTATTGAAAACAAACTCATTTCCTCCTTTATCAGAAGGTTTTATGGTTATTGATTTGTTGCCTTCAGGATTCCAAAGAGCAATTTGTTCTGCCTTAGACTGTGAGAAATGGTTTTGTGAGTGTTCCTCCAAATCCTGTAATAGCATTTGTTCAAACAATTATTTAAAGATTTTGTGCTTAGTCCAGGCATTTCTTAACTTTGTCCCTAAAACTTCTAGCTGAAGGATGTTCGACTTGTTCTACGCTTTTTGTTTTGTAGTATTTCTACCTTACAACTTCAAATCTAGGTCTCTTGTTCTTGCATTCCTCTTTTTTTGGAAATATACTTCCCGGGGATTCCGGCAGGCTTGCGGCCGGCGCCTTGCTATCCCTTGCGGCCGCACGCGCCGCAGGAAAGCCTTTGATCTTAAAATGCCGCAAGAGTTTCGGCCGTAAGAAAATCCTGGTTTCTATTCAATTGCTCCGGGAACCCTCTCTGCAAGGCTAAAACCGAGCCGCAGCTTACTTGCAGCAAAAAGGTCCCGCAGGCACTATAAAGCCATAATAAAGCCATCCTGCACTCTGAGGAGACTATAAAGTGATTGTAGGTGTTAGCATTAATAGCACAACATTCCCGTACACTCAAATCTGTAAATAAAATGTTTTTTAATTTATGTCCCATATCCATGTAAAAAGTCCAGAGGGCTTGGAGCACCTCAGACCCGCCCACGCTGCGGCCGGAAAATAAACAGTTAATGTAATCTCGGATTTGGGCTGATGTGCAAGCTTGAGAGGGGGTTGCTATTAATCCTCATGTCCCCCATTATGATCCCTAGCATTTACAGAGCTTTACAGTGCCGTCTTGAATTTATTTTTGCATTTAAAGATTTCTGAGCTTACGGCCGATTGTAAGATATACGGCCGGCCGTAAGGGGATATCCTTGCGGCGCCGTATAATTGAATTGCAAGGTAACAGGAGCCCCGCAAGGAATCGCAGCTTTGCGGCCGATTTACGGCCAATAATAGAATGAGGGCATTAAGGTTTTGAGGCTGATGTTTGGCCTCTCAAACCTTCAGCTCCCTCCACAGATTTTCTATGGGATTAAGGTCTGGAGACTGGCAAGACCACTTAATGTGCTTCTTCTTGAGCCACTCCTTTGTTGGCTTGACTATGTGTTTTGGGTCATTGGCATGCTGGAATACCCATCCACTATCCATTTTCAATGCACTGGCTGAGGGAAGTAGGTTATCACTCAAGATTTGATGGTATATGGCCTCATCCATTGTTTCTTGCGGTGCAATTGTCCTGTCCCCTCAGCAGAAAAACACCCCAAAGCATAATTTTTCCACCTCCATGTTTGACGGTGGGGGTGGTGTTCTTGGGGTTATAGGTAGCATTCCTCCTCCTCCAAACACTCGATTTTGGTCTCATCTGACCACAACACTTTCACCCAGTTCTCCTCTGAATCATTCAGATGTTCATTGGCAAACTTCAGACAGGCTTGTACATGTGCTTTCTTGCGCAGAGGGACATTGCGGGCACTGCAGGGTTTCAGTCCTTCACGGTGTAGTGTGTTACCAATTGTTTTCTTGGTGACTATGGTCACAGCTGCCTTGAGATCATTAACAAGATCCTTACATGTAATTCTGGGCTGATTCCTCACCGTTCTCATGATCATTGAAACTCCACGAGGTGAGAAATTGCTTGGAGAACCAGACCGAGGGAGACTGACAGTTATTTTTTGTTTCTTGCATTTGCTAATAATCACACCAACTGTTGTCACCTTCTCACCAAGCTACTTGGCGATGGTCTTGTAGTCCATTCCAGCCTTGTGTAAGTCTACAATGTTTGTCCCTGACACCCTTGGACAGCTCTTTGGTCTTGTCCATGGTGTAGAGTTTGAAATTTGATTGATTGATTGCTTTTGTGGACAGGTGTCTTTTATACAGGTAATGAGCTGAGATTAAGAGCACTCCCTTTAAGAGAGTGCTCACAATCTCAGCTCGTTACCTATATAAAAGACACCTGGGAGTCAGAAATGTTGCTAAATGATAGGGGATCAAATACTTATTTCACTTATTGACCTGCAAATCAATGTATAACTTTTTGACATGCGTTTTTGTTATTCTATCTCTCATTGTTACAATTATAGACTGATCATTTATTTGTCAGTGGACAAACGTTCAAAATCAGCAGGGGATTGAATACTTTTTTCCCTCACTGTTTATAAATGTCACAGACCCCTTTGCCAGGGCCTGGAATTTGGCCCAGAGAGCTACCATAGAGAACAGACTTCCCCATTCGAAAAGGTTACGGGAATTATATTGCCCGTTTCATCCTGTATGGAATTCCCCATGTAATATTACTGTGTCCTGTGTCTTGTTTAAAATAATTAATGTGTGAGTATAGTTAATCTAATGTATGTAATGTGTGTGTATATAGTTACTGCCATGGTTTCTTGCTTACAATGTATATTTGGTCCAGAGGTGCAATTCCCAGATGTTCCCTACTCCCATAATTTCCTCAGGCATGATCAAAGGAACAGCCATAAAGTTTTAAACTAGTTTTTCTTGCCCTTTGAGGTTGTAACTAGAGCAAAGAAAAAAGGGGGGGGGAGGAAGGAATGTATACATATGTGTCTCTCTTATTTTGCTGTCTCCTGGATGCAGTGAGGTACTGAGAGACTCGGTAGGATTCTGCTGGGGTAGGTTTGACTGCAACAAGTCTTATCAAGCCCGATAAGAAGAAGCAGATCTGCAGTCTCTTGGTAGCCTGAAAGTGCTGATTTCTAATGCAAGGATCCTGACCGATACAGAAGCCAGATATCAGGTTGCTGGTCCCGAGATTTCCAAACAGTCTTTGTATGTAGGTTAACCTGTAGTCTATAGCTGGTGGCCCTGGGCTTGTATAGACCCTACCAGCTTGGATCTTCACAACTGGTGGCAGTGGTGGGGTCTCTGTGCAAGAACCAGCAGCAAAGATGGGATATGGTGATCTATGCAGTTTTGAAGTATATATATATGGCCATGTTAATTACCTGGTGGTTGTGGGAGGGACCCTTTCTCCCGGACCCTATATAAACCCCTGCACATGATTCCAGCAACGTCCCCTTGCCTTGCTGTTTGTGTTTCCTGCACAGACAGTAGCTGCTCCTGATAACGCAGAGTTGTTCTGGATTGCTGTCTTGCTACTTCAGTTAAGTAATTAAAGTTTCATGTATATCGATCATGGGTTTCATTCATTGACACCTACAGCATGTCAATTTCAAAATGATCACGTATTCGTTTAGTTCATAGAATTTGTTTCTCAGAAAAGCATCATGCTTTGCTGCTTAAAAAAACACACTTTTACACAATTTGTTTTCTTTTTTATCAAGTTGTATCATTTAGTGAAGTTATCACGTTTTCTATGTCATTACTTTCTTGTTTTATCAAAATCTCGCGTCTCGCAAGACCTACAGCATGTTTTCCATCATCATGAGCTTAACCTTGCATCTCGCGTATTTCGGGATCGCGGCCATTTTTAAGGGGTATGTAACAGAGAACTTGCGTATATATTTCGGCTTAATTTAACAGTACACTAGTCTTAAACCCACAGTTTGTGCTCAGTTTTGGTCTAATGGGACATGACACATATATGACACCACAGAGTACTAAATCATCCTAAAAAGGAGTGTTAACTAAGGCCCTGATCTGATCTGGAAGTAGGATGCATTATTTAATATTTTTCCTCACATGTTATGTATTCATTAAGTACATTTCATTTGCATTAGCATTATTTAGCTTTCATGTTTTATTATGCTTTAGGTTTTTAAACTGCTGCATCCTTCTATTAGGAAGACCTCATTTACTCATTTTGTCAGTTACATTCTAAGGCTCAACATAATTAGCATTTCATAGGTCACTTTAAGAGATCTTTTGTTTTTTTGTGTTTACACCTCGATTTCAGTCCAATTAAAAAAAATTAGACACTCAAAAATCCACTATGCGAGGAAAAAAATGGCAACCGAAAAAAACTAAAACGAGGCTACATGACGCCTAAAGCCACATTCACATTCGCTGCCATTTTACAACACTAACTTACAGAATGCAGAAGTACCCAGCTACACAAACGGTTTCCCCTCGTGCACGCAGCCTATTTACACTACACACTGCACACATTGCTGACACTTACACCTCAGCTCAACAACACTGCAAATCTACATTGTATGCTGCAGGAACATCAAAACAGATTGTTAGCTCTTCAGCACATTCCTTGCTGCATATATTAATTACAAATAGGTAAAGTATATTAATTTATGATTCCATTATTTAATTAATTAGCATAAAAAAAATATACAGAAAAAAAACAAAACACCATAGTATTAAAATAACACAAAGACCTTCACTGCGTGACTCACAAGGAGCGCCAACGGTGCTCATAGGACACAAAGTACACCAGGAGAGAGCCTTGCAATAAGCGCCAAAAGGAGATCAGCGCGGACCTTACAATAAGTGCAAAAGCGCCTCTGATAACAAAAAATACACCAACCCAGAGGCTCGCAATTAACGTCGAAGGATCTCAGACCACCAAAACACTTACTCTTTGTGGCAAACAGCATTACCTGCCTTACAATTTTATTGCCGTAATTTTTTGACAGGCAAGTCGCTAGTTACATTATAATTATCAGGAGAATTTTAAAGATTCGCTTAATATTGCTTTTTTCTTGGCTTTGTATTGAATCTTTTTTTAGTAATTCACAGTACAAGAGTTTAAGGTAAGTACTTCAGGTAAAGATTGGTCATTTCTAGACAATTTCTCTATCACTGTTACTAATTATGTTCTATGTCAATGTCACAGTACATATATTTAATAATGTAAATGTTATCCTTTATCCTCAAGATTTGGTACAGGGAATCACTTGATTCAATCGGTATGAACCTTCACGATTGTAATCAATTACTTTCAACCCATCAAGGGCATCACTTTCCTCACAAATATTGCATGACGCTTTCACGATTAGCTTTGTACAATGTCTTAGCTAGTCAAGTATCAACACCATTCTTTGCCCATCGAGGGCTTCAATCTTTAAACTAGTAACTTTTTTGCTTTCTTTCTGTAACTTTTCACTAATAGCTCATCAAGGGTTTTCTCTACAATAAGATACACTAAAACAGTATTACCTAATTTTTTCAACCACAATTGATCATACCAGCCCATAGAGGGTCTTCATTTACATTGATTACTCAGCATCATTATTAGTATGTCAAATCAGTCCTATTTGCCATATGTTAGGTCGCTTAATTTACAATTATCTTGCCTCTTGTCACATTTACGTACAATTACAAGTTTAGGACCAACGAGGGCATTACAATCCATCAAGGGATCTTGTAAGTTAACATTTGTAATTTTGATTTACTTCTCGTTATCATCGCCAAACCTTAGGTGGAATTACATGTGTGGTTTTAAGCCAATACTATTTCTTTACAACACTCGTTATCATTCTAAAGTACACACTTGTCACGGACCCCCTTTCCAAGGCCTGGACCCCTTTCCAAGGCCTAACATACCTGACTTCCCCATTGGAAAATGGTTAGAGGGAATTATATTGCCACTATGTTTCATGTTTCTTATGGCTTTTGCCCAGCCTTATCCTGTATGTAATCTCCCATGTAATCTGTGTAAATAATTATTGTGTGCCTATAGTTAATATCATGTTGTGTATATAAAGGACTGTCATGGTTTCTTGGGTACTGTTATTAATAGCCTGATGCAATTCCTAGACATAACTTCCTTCCCCAGCCATATAAGTCCCTCAGGCCTGATCAGAGGAACAGCCATCATGTTTGTAGCTGGTTTATGGCCCTTCCAGGTGGTAGAATACAGCAAGGGAAAAAAACTTCCCCTCCCCTGATAACAACCCGATATATACTAGATCAATGAGGGGGAGGAAGGAATTTGGGTTTATGACTACTGGGTGTGGTCATGCATGCATACAGGGCTGGAATGGGAGGATGGGTTTTTGTGATGTAAGTTCTCTGAAAATGTGTTAAACAGTCAGTTGGTTTTTGAAACTGAATAAAGGCAGTTCACTTCTCTGAGGCATATAGAAAATGGTATGTCTGTTATTTTCCTGGATGGCTGCAGTGAGGTACTGAGAGACTCTGTTGGACCTGCTGGGGTAGGTTTGATTGTAACAAATCTTAGCAAGCCCCATCAGAAGAAGCAGGTCTGTGGTCTCTTGGTAGCCTGGAAGTGCTGATTTATAATGCAAAGATCTTGGCCGATACAGAGGTCAGATATCTTGTTGCTGGTGCCAAGATTTCAAAGAATCCAAACGGTCCTTGTTGGTAGATAACCTGTAGTCTATTGCAGGTGGCCCTGGGCTTGTATAGCCCCTACCAGCTTGGATTGTCCCAATTGGTGGCAGTGAAAATAACTACCAATAATGGGATATGGTGATCTAAGCAGTTTGGAAGTCCAGTACTTTCGATGGCTTGGTGGGGAAGCAGAAACCACTCTGCAATTTTGCCAAACCTTCAAATCCAGGCCCAAGTCCAAGGAAGGCCAGCCCTGGATAGAGGGGTTCATGGACCACATGGAGGCCTGAAGAGCAGAGGTGATCAGGGAGAAAAGGAGCCTGATCACCAGTATGCTGGAGCGGCAAAGGCAATGGATTGCCACAGACGAGGAGGTGTGCCCAGGTAGGACCTGGCTCAAGTATGAGGAGTTACCCCATGCTTCCCCTGCTGAGCTAGCAGAGGATACATTCCCATAGAAAATGTACTGTTGGCTACATCCCTATCAGATGGAGGAAGGAAACCAGAAGGTACCTGGAAATCTGACCACTACAGAACAGGCAAGATCAGAGGGACTTCTGGGAACTCGCCAGGAAAGGGAGGCCGGTGAACAGTCAAGACCCTGGTAAATGCAAGACCAGGGAGCAGTGTTAAGCAGCACCAGCTACAGGGAGATGGGCAACAACCAGAGAGGTTCCAGCCACTAACAAAGGGCAAGGAGCTGGAGAATTATATTGCCACCATGTTTCATGCTTCTAATGGCATATGCCCTGCCTTCTCTTGTGTACTGTATGTAATTTCCCATGTAAACTGTGTAAATAATTAATGCATGCCTATAGTTAATAGCATGTTGTGTATATATAGGACTGTCATGGTTTATTGGGTAATTTTGATTTACTTCTCGTTATCATCGCCAAACCTTAGGTGGAATTACATGTGTGGTTTTAAGCCAATACTATTTCTTTACAACACTCGTTATCATTCTAAAGTACACACTTGTCACGGACCCCCTTTCCAAGGCCTGGACCCCTTTCCAAGGCCTAACATACCAGACTTCCCCATTGGAAAATGGTTAGAGGGAATTATATTGCCACCATGTTTCATGTTTCTTATGGCTTTTGCCCAGCCTTATCCTGTATGTAATCTCCCATGTAATCTGTGTAAATAATTATTGTGTGCCTATAGTTAATATCATGTTGTGTATATAAAGGACTGTCATGGTTTCTTGGGTACTGTTATTGATAGCCTGATGCAATTCCTAGATATAACTCCCTTCCCCAGCCATATAAGTCCCTCAGGCCTGATCAGAGGAATAGCCACCATGTTTGTAGCTGGTTTATGGCCCCTCCGGGTGGTAGAATACAGCAAGGGAACCCCACCCCCCTCTCGTGATAACAACCGATATATATATACCAGATCAATATGAGGGGGGAGGAAGGAATGTGGGTTTATGACTGCTGGGGGTGGCCATGCATGCATACAGGGATGGAATGGGAGGATGTTTTTTTTTATGTAAGTTCTATGAAAATGTGTTAAACAGTCAGTTGGTTTTTGGAACTGAAGAAAGGCAGTTCATTCTTAGACATATAGAAATCATGTGTCTATTTATTTTGCTACTGGTAGCTGTGATACTTATCCTATCTCTACCCTGCAAGTAACCTGACCTGATCACTACCACAGGAAGGTTAGACTCTGACTGATGCAGTAGCCAGAAATCAGGGTGCTGGTGCTGAGATTTCCAATAATACTAGATCAATGAGGGGGGAGGAAGGAATTTGGGTTTATGACTACTGGGTGTGGTCATGCATGCATACAGGGCTGGAATGGGAGGATGGGTTTTTGTGATGTAAGTTCTCTGAAAATGTGTTAAACAGTCAGTTGGTTTTTGAAACTGAATAAAGGCAGTTCACTTCTCTGAGGCATATAGAAAATGGTATGTCTGTTATTTTCCTGGATGGCTGCAGTGAGGTACTGGGAAACTCTGTAGGACCTGCTGGGGTAGATCTGATTGTAACAAATCTTAGCAAGCCCCATCAGAAGAAGCAGGTCTGTGGTCTCTTGGTAGCCTGGAAGTGCTGATTTATAATGCAAAGATCTTGGTTGATACAAAGGTCAGATATCTTGTTGCTGGTGCCAAGATTTCAAAGAACCCAAACGGTCCTTGTTGGTAGATAACCTATAGTCTATAGCAGGTGGCCCTGGGCTTGTATAGCCCCTACCAGCTTGGATCACCCCAGCAGTATACTATGGCCTACAGAAGGCATCACAATGCCTATAGTGGACATCGTTACATTGTCAGTCATTAAATTACGCATTACTCACCTGTAGGACATAATGGCCGATTCAGTCTATTTAGACCTTGGAACCCCTCTATCTGCAGCAACTTCCTCTCCGGTGCTCAGTCCAACCTTGTTAGCCTAGCTTCACCGAGGCATTGGACCATCCCTCGCCTGATTTAAGATTTGACAATTCATGGTTTTCCATTTCCAGCAACAGTAAGGAAATGAAACTGTTTAGATTGGTGCAAGAAGCCCTACACCAGGGCAGGCTAGTTTGGCACTGGTCAGTTCTAATGGCTATAAAGAATGATAGCTGATGTGGCTACCAATGTAAATGAGCTTAAAATCAAATTGTAAGAATTGAGGGTCCCACATCACAACCTCAGGTATTGCTTTACCAGCACACAGGCTGAATATGGTGAGACAAATTCGTCTCCTCCATTTATCATGCCATCGCTTTATTTCTCCCCTAATTTTATTGAGAGACATAGTAGAGGGTAAAGAGATTCATTTAGTTCTAATTCTAATGGCCTCCACTGATTTATCGGAGCACTGCACACTCACTTAAATGGATATTATTGTGACAATTAGGTTTGGAGACTCATGGTACATTGTAAACTTCAGTAACTGAATTCGTGTTGGCATTTGGAATTTACAGGAATGTACTATGTTTAGTTTTCCCTCAACGTAGTAAGAACTGGATGACAATTTGCATTTGGTAGCGGATTTGGTTTACAGACATGGCAGTCACACCTTTTATGACTATAATAGATCATTTGCTGCTAAGGCAGCAGCCATTTGGCACCAATTCCACTACTGAGTGAACTGGTCTCTACTAGATCATGATTTATTCTGCAGGCACTTTAGGGCCTCAGAACTCTGGTTTGTTTACATTGCCTTTCCCCTTTTTACTTAATTTAGCCTCAGTTATACGACACCCTTTTGCAGTCATATCAGTTCATCAGACACAGTGGAGTAATCCCACTCCTTCACGTCCAGTTGTGACCGCCTGGGTTGACCAGCTTGAGTTGTGTTTACATATTGATTAAAATTATGCTGCTTATACGTTTTCAAATGCTGTATTTCGAGGTTTTACATGGTTATTATCAGGGGAATCATTTACAAATCGCATGATATTGCATTTTTCTTGGCTTTGTATTGAATCTCTTTATAGGAATTCACAGTACAAGAGTTTAAGGTAAGTACTTCAGGTTAAGATTGGTAACTTCTAGACGATTTCTCTATCACTGTTAATGTCACAGTACATATCATTTGTTATCATGTAAATGTTATCATTTATCCTCAAGATTTGGCACAGGGAATAACTTGATTCAATTCAGTCGAATCAGTATGAACCTTCACAACTGTTAACCCATTGATGGCTTCACATTCCTAATAAATATTGCATGATGCTCTCACGATTAGCTTTGCACAATACCTTGGTTATTGAAGTGTCAACACCATTTGTAGCCTATCAAGGGCTTCCATCTATAAACTACATATTTTCGCTTTAATCAATAAGCAGGAACGGTTCTGTAAGTCCTACTATCACCTCCTCTCTCTTTCATTGCTCATTTTACTGGTTGCTGGAGATATATGGCCTAACCCAGGCCCTTCAGCCATTTTCTCAGTCATGCTCAGCCCATAGGCCAACAAACAGGAACCCTGCTCATTTCCGTTGACAATAATCATAATAATATAACAGTATAACCGTATAACAGTATAACAGGGGGTCTGGGAGCCCCAAACCCCCAGGTATCGTCTCTTGTGTCAACAGCCTGTGACAGATATCTGTCCAAGTTCCCGATGACTGCCAAGTGAGCCATGACACCCATCACCTGTCACAAATCCTCCACTTTGCCCTTCTCATGTGCCCTCTGGAATTCTAGGTCTGTTTGCAACAAACTCACTTACACTCATGACCTATTCATCTCCAACTCCCTCAACCTTTTAGCTATCACTGAAACCTGACTCTGTCCATCTGACACTGTCTCCCCTGCGGCACTATCATATGGTGGCTAACATTTTAGTCACACACCTAGACCAGGGAATAAGCAAAGTGGGGGTGTGGGCATATTACTTTCCACCTGCTGCTCATTCAGTTGCATTCCCCCAGTTCCCTCTCTCCAGTTTTCTTCTTTCAAGGTTTACACTATCCGCCTTTTTTCACCCATCTCTCTGTGGGTAGCTATCATTTATCGCCCGCCTGGACCTGCCTCTCAATTTCTGGATAATTTTGCTGCCTGGCTCCCTCATTTTCTCTCTTCCAACATACCTTCACTCGTTATCAGGGATTTCAACATTGCCACTGTCACTCCCACTTCTCCCACAGCCACAAAACTACTTGCACTTACCTCTTCCCTTTGTCTTTCTCAATAAACAGATTCCCCTACCCACCACAATAGGCACTCTCTTGACCTCATTTCACCAATCACTGCTCTATCTCCACTCTTATCATCTCTCCACTCCCTCTTTCTTACCACATCTCCTAACCCACAGCCTAACAAACCCTTCCAATATCTGCACCTTTCCGCGCCGAGCTACAAGAACCCACAGAAACCTGAAGCACTTAACCCACAACATCTTGACTCTAACTTCCACCCTTAACACACTTGCCCCCTTTTACCACTGGTAGACGCCCTCGCCTACAACCATGGCACACCACGCTACATCCAGAAGTCCTCTCGCACTGCTGAACGATTATGGAGGAAATCTTGCTCCTCAGCTGACTTCCTTCATTACAAGTTTATCCTATGCTCCTATTACTATGCCCTCAATCTGGCCAAACAGTGCTACTTCTCCACAATAATATCACATTTGGCCTATAACCCCAAATGTTTCTTCTCCACTTTCAACACTCTCCTTTGCCCTCCCTCACCTTCCGCCCCTCGCTGTCTTACAACTGAAGACTTTGCTAGCCACTTTAACAGTAAAATTGAAAATATTCAAAATGAACTCTCTTCTCAACGTGGCCAGAGTCATATCACACCTTCCTCTCAACATACCAATAGCATCCTACCTGCACCCTTCCCCAAACCTATATCTATTATGAACTCCCTTGACCTGCAACTGAGGATGAAGTTGCTAGCATTCTTTCAACCTCCCGTTTTACAACCTGTCCATATGATCCTATTCCATCGTAGCTGAAGCCTCCCCTCTCTGCCACTCTTATCCCAACTCTTACACATCTATTCAACCTTTCCCTCAACACTGGCAAGTTACCATCACTTATGAAACATGCCATAATGACACCCATTCTCAAGAAACCCTCATCTGATCCAGATGCTGCATTTAATTAACGCTCTGTCTCTCTACTTTCCTTGGTTTCCAAACTGCTTGAGCGCATCGTCTACAATCACTCCTTGATCCCTTCGAATCTGGCTTCCGGCACTCTCCTTGATCCCTTCGAATCTGGCTTCCGGCCCCAACACTCCACTGAGACAGCTCTAACAAAAGTTAGTAATGACCTGCTAATCGCCAAGTCAAAGGGTCATTACTCTATCCTAATTCTCCTATATCTCTCTGCTGCCTTTGACACAGTTGATCACTCTCTTCTTATCCAATCTCTCTGCTCCCTAGGCATCCGTGTCACTGCTCTCTCTTGGTTCATAGTCTATCTAGAAAATAGAACATTTAGTGTCTCCTTCTCTGGCGTCCCTTCCTCCCCTCGCCCTCAATCTGTCGGCATGCCCCAGGGTTCAGTCTTTTCTCCATCTACACATCCTCCCTCGGTGCCCTAATTAAATCTCTTGGATTTCAATATCATCTATATGCAGATGACACTCAAATCTACCTCTCAGCACCTGAACTATCACCCTCTCTGCTAGCTCATGTTGCCAACTGCCTCTCTAGCATATCCTCATGGATGTCCGCCTGTCAACTTAAACTCAACATGTCTAAGACGGAACTCCATGTCTTTCCACCCTCTTCATCAGCTCCCACCCTCACTTATCTCTCATTGTTGACAATGCCATTATCTTTCCCACCTCCCAGGCCGGCTGTCTCTGGGTTCTATTGGACCCTGCCCTCTCTTTCATTCCTCACATTCAATCACTCTCAAAATTTTGTCACTTTCACCTAAAAGATATCTCCAAAATATGTCACTACCTTACACAAGACACAACAAAAATTCTAATTCACTCTCTCATCATATCTCGCCTTGACTACTGCAGCTCTCTCCTCGCTGGCCTTCCGATGTCCTGTCTCTCTTAACTCCAATCCATATTAAACGCATCCGCTAGACTTATTTACCAAAATCAACGCACAGTTTCAGCAGCACCACTCTGTCAGGCACTTCACTGGCTTCCCATAGCCTCCAGAATAAAATTCAAAATTATGACCCTCACATATAGAGCCCTCCACAATAATTCACCCTCCTACATATCTGCTCTCATCTCAAAATACATTCCCACCTGCCCTCTTCTCTCTTCTAATGACTTTCTTCTCTCCTCCTCCCTCGTCACCTCCTCTCACTCCCGCCTACAGGACTTTTCTCGTGGTGCCCCTATAATTTGGAACTCCTTGCCTCGCTCCACTAGATTATGCTCATGCCTCAAAACCTTCAAAATCTCTTTAAAAACACATCTATTCAAAGAAGCCTATCATCTTTAGCCTTTACATGCTCTATTAATCTATCGCTCTCCTGTACATCACCCACACCCTTTAGAATGTCAGTTTGCGAGTTTTCAATCTCGATAGATGCTTCAGGAAAAGCACTGTGTATGTCTGATTGAAAGCTCAATAACAGGGCCCTCCATCCTTTGCACTGTTTGAAATTGTTCTTGACTTAACCCCTGTATAATGCTACGGAATATGTTGGTGCGTCATAAATAAAGGATAATAATAAATTAATAAAATAATATCTTACTAGTAGTCCATCGAGGGATTTCCTATCCTTTACAATTTGTATCCTCAAGCTAATCAAGGGCACCATAGAAACACTCAACCACAATGGATCATCATATGCCCATTGTGGGCCTAACTTCCCCACCACCCCCCAAATGGCTATCCCATTTTTTTAAATCATTTTCAGTTAATTTAGTAAATTATTCAGTACTAATTGCCATATTTTAAGTTATATTAATTCATGTTTTATCTTGTTTACCTATGGCACGTTACGTTCTATTAACATTTTAAGCCCATCAAGGGCTTCACAGCATAGAACTTCAGTCTTTTGTTTATTTCCCTTTTTGTAATTAAACTATTAATCACAGTCCATTGAGGGCTTCTCATATGTTAAACATTAGTAATTTTGATTTACCTTCTCAGCATCATCACCAAGCTTTTAAGTACAATTACACGTGTAGCATTAAGCCATTACATTATCATTGCTAAAGCTGGTAATCATACTCTAGTATACGCTACGAATCACGGCCTATCGTGGTCATCAGAACGCTAATACAGTCGCTCCCATCTATAATTGTGTTCTCTAGCTCACAAACCTTATTCTTTCTGCCTATCCTGGGCCAAACTTCACCTATTCACATTGTCAGATATTTTAATTACTTATATCTCTCAACCTGTAGGATTTATGGCAGATTCAGTCCATTCAGACCTAAAACACTCCATCTGCAGTCACTTCCTCTCCAACAAATTCTCAGTCCACCAAGGCTTGGACCATACCTCACCTGATTAAGAATTCTATGCTTGCTGCATTCCTTTTCCAGCAACATCGAGGAAATGGAACTGTTTAGATAAGTGCAAGATGCTTGGTATCTGATCAGTTCTAACAGCTAAAAGAAGGATAGCCGATATGGCTACTTCTGTTATTGAGCTGAAAGATCGAGTTGTCAGATTTCAGGCTCCTACATCACTACCGCAGTTTCTTGCTTTACCAGCCACAGATTGAATATGGTGAGACCAGTTAACCTCCTCTGATTTATGCCATCTCATTATTTATCAACAAATTTGAGAAGAGACATAGGGTAAAATAGTTGATTTAGCTTGTTTAGTTTACACCTGTTCAACTGTTTCTTAATGTCGTTTTCAGACTCACATCACTGGTGATATCTTTGCCTTTTTAGCTTCCGATCCTTTTGGTCCAAATCTCACTCACAATAAAGCAGCACCAACTTGGCTTTCTATGAGGTTCCTTCGGCCTTCAGAATTCACCACATCACTATCACAACTATTTTCCGTACAAGGTATTTTATCAGAATTAATCACGATACCGGTTTACTCACACGATGTTCAACTGAACTAGCACCACACTGTTCAAATCTTTCCTATTTATGTCTTATCTGTCCAATTACACATTCTGTTTTTTACCTCTACTTTAAGAGATAAACCTCTTCATTACCCCTTTTTGATCATTTCAATTCTCATAAGATCGGGAATTGACTCTTTAATATTCAGGTTATTCATTTTGCATAGGAGCACCTTCATCTGTATTAGAATTTTATCAGCGTTTATCATTCAGGCTATGGGGCATTGGAATGAGTTAAAGGGATATGGAAGGTTCCCTGTTTTTAATATTAAAATAAACTACCTCATTGTTTATGGGCATATTTTAATTTTTTTTATTAACAAGTGATTACAAAACTCAGGTTTTACTCACTGAAATCTTCCAAATAGTCTCTCGTCTGCTCCCAGCAGTTCATGCACACAGTCTTTCTATTGGTATACCAGCCAATAACAAACAGTTAACTCTTTTTGCGTCCTCCGATTGGGTTACGACTTACGGCCTTGAAAAACTTGCATCCATCAAAGTCGTAATTTACACCCTCCAGAAGCCTTTGATCTCACTTTCCAAGGCTAAAATCACAAATCGCTATCCAATTGCTCCAATTTCCCAAGCTCCAAACGTATCCACAATCATAAACCGCAAATGAAGGAGAAAATCCGAGTGCTAGAGAGGACCCGCAAAGGGGGTTAAACACCTATTAGGACCCGCAAAAGGGTTAAACACTGTAAATGCAAATAAAAGATTAATCCTACACTGTAAATTGCAGAGAAAGAGGGTCTCAAGCCCGCAAAACTGCAGGAAGTACAATTATTCTTATGTGTTATTTCAGGGTTAAATCGATCTCGGGTATCAATGAGTTAATACATATCAGGCCACCCATATGGACGAGAACAGTTTCCGCATTCATTTTCATAATTCTTTATTTAATTGTGAGTCCTCCGGACCTAATTGATTGACATGTAACCCCCATGTTTTACTGCCGTAATTATGACAGTCCCATTTTCTATTGGCCAATTCGAAATGGGCGGTTATGGGCTTGCTGAATTGCTACGGTTCCCGCCACAACTGCTCCGGATGCTGGCTTCAGGATGGCAACTCGCAACCTGGAGCAATTGTATAGCATAGCAAACGAAGGGGAACTGGAGCCCGCAACTCACTCGCAGACAATCGGCTGTCTGTGATGGAGTTACGGGCGTCTAATTGAATGTGGCCCTATGTGTCAGAGCCAATTAGCTTGCTGTGCGATCTCTTAGGTGATTGGTTACACTGTGGCAAGTTTACAAACTCACAGCCTTATTAAATTGAGATTCAGTAAATTTAAAAGGGCTCTATATAAGCACACAGCATATTTTTTTACAGAAGTTTTTAGTTAGTGAAGACCTTGCTTTTGGATAGAAGTTCACTAACTAAAAACTTCTGTAAAAAAAAAATGCTGTGTGCTTAAATAATGCCCTTTTAAATTTACTGAATCGCAATTTAATAAGGCTGTTAATTTGTTTTATTTTCAGAGTGTCATAGAACAAACCCATGCAATTGGCCGAGCAATGTCAACTTTGACTCAAGGGTCACTGGTGACATCAGACGAGCATATATTATTATTATTTATTTATAACACGCCAGCATATTTTGTAGCGCTATACATGGGATATGATCAAAGCAAAAAACAATAGCTTTATTAACATGTTGCAAAGAATGAAGGGCCCTGTCTTTGAGTTTAGAATCTGGTGTCCATATTGCCTACCGCAAAGCACCATACAAGATTCAAAACTTGCAGTATTTTGGATAAAGTCTTATGTGAGCTTGTGTTGCAAATAAATCTGCAATCGCAGGACTGTTAATAGCAAAAATGTCTGGCACTTTAACATAATATAATATATATCACAAAAATATTAAAAAGCAAAATGTATTTTTACTTCAATGGTCCTTTCAAGTTTGAAACAAATTGCACACATCTTGAGAAAAAGCTGGATATCCTTGGTCTAGAGGACGCAAATTTATAAATTGAAAGAAGCAAACTGATCAGTGCACTGTTTATTTCAGTTCTGCTCTTGTCACTCCTGATACCTCTTGTTCTAGCTATCTTTTGTCAATAGAGCTTGTTGTAGTTGACCACACTGTCCCTGAAATAGAGTTCATATGTTCCTGTTAAAGGATCATGTTGTGCTCTAATAAATAACCCAATTGTTTTTGTGTCTTTTGGCAGCAGCCTAATGGCAGTACTGTTTATGACTGTGTGACCTAATGGGCAGAGGCTGGACCGTGACTGGCTGCCCCAATTATGCCCACTGAACCTCATGAAAGCAGCTATCCTTAACTTGCTCAAGTCACAACATATAATAATACAATTTTAAACTGTTCATTATGGAACACTTGTTAAAATTTACAAAATGGCTCCATTTCTCTACTTGGATAATTTTATGGCTTATCAGGAATTTCTAATTACTTATAATTACAATAGAGATTCTCATAGTCTTCCTTTTAATAATATTTTAATAATTTATATTATGCTCATATAAATGTATCATTTATATTGTACTTATATAAATACATAATTCTATAATGTATTTGCAATTGCATTGAAATATATATATATATATATATATATATATATATATATATATATATATATATATATAAATTATAATAAATTATAATATATAAAGGAATTCCTTTATATTGATATATTATACTTTGAAAAAAGAAGTACACATCTTGGGATCTCTGGTTCCTGGGCTCCCTGTCAGTTTATATATTACATGTCTATATTATGTGATTATAACATTTTATTGAATATTTAACCATGAAGTATTTGCCATGAAATATTTCTTGTAATTCACAAAGATGAGTTCATTGAAATTCCAAAAACAACATAATTACTGCTTAAATCATTAAATAAAGCTTATGAATAAATCATGGGTGTCATACCCAGGGCCTGACTGGACTGTTTTTTGACTGGCCATGAGTCAACCATAATAATAAAAACAGGGTAGGTATTTCTTAGTGCTTATAGTTAAAATATGATTACACTGTTATACTGTATGTATCTTGGTTTATGCTCTGAATAACATATTAGCTATTATGCAGTCTATTGCATCACCCAACACCCAAGACTATAGTCTAACAGATTTCTAGTAAGCTATTATGTACAGTATTGTTGTCTGGTGAAGACTCCCCCGGCCTCACAGGGGCTTTGAGCAGATAGTCTGAGTGGTTAGAACAATTGTTTAAAGTTAATATAATCAACAGGATGAGCTCATTAGAGGTACAGGGTTTTCCTAGTAAGCAAGGGGTTTACTGATTGGCCAGTCTGTGTGCAAGAAATTTGTATATAATGTGCAAACTAATAAGGTGGAAGTTTCTTTCTGTGCATTAATCCTAATTCTAAAGGGATTATATGGTGATCTTCTGTACCAGAGGTAGTAAGAACTACACAGTTCTTATCAAGCCCCATTGAAGTATCAGGTCATGACAATTGGTGACAGTGGTAGGACCTCTGTGGAATACAGAAAGATGGCAACTTATAAAGAGATGTCTGCAACAGAGGAGGAGGAAGCATTCAGGAGATTCCAGAGATGCCAGAGGATATTACCATAGAGCAGTTGATGGACCTAAGGACACAGAACATGCAGGAGGTACATGAGGAGTGGAGAGGGGTTAGCAATGGTCCTTTCCCAGCTCATGTGGATTGGGTGTGTTTATCCCCAGTAGAGAAAGATAATGTTGTGGTTACTGGAAAGGACTGTGATAGGATCAGATTAGTGAGTAATCATCTATTCTGATGTGTGTATCAATTATATCTGAGTACTAAGATATAATGAGAGAAAATAATGCACAGAAGTCATAGTGTCATCAGAATAATCTCTGAGTTTTATTTAGACAGTCTGTTTCTTATATAGCATAAAACACGTCACAGCTTATTAGCATAATTGGAAATAGGGTTAAATACATATTTGCAAGCAACTGTCTTTTTTATGTTTACTCAGCAAAACCTTATCTAAAAACCCCTGCTTGCTTCAGATACATTGTCTCAGTAGTATCTGAAGCGAAAAACAGGACACAGGATACAGATGTTTTAACGTAAACATTCTACAGATGACGCACTTAAACATTCTAGTGAGATAAGAAACATGCTGACATACTTTTTATAATCATGATACTCTTAGCTAATTAATTTATTAAATGAAGAAATTAAAATACCTAACAGACTGTCAATGAATGGGCCTTCTAAACAAATGGATGGCATTTCAGGGACTATGGCCCGGTCAAAAGCTAATGGAATGTGTGAAGGAACTGGTCGACGAGGAGATCGCCCTGGAGGAGCAATATGCTTATTGGGTGGGACCTGTTGGGATACCTCATGGGGGTTCCTGTTTTTCATTGGGGCTGGGAGAGGTACTTTGGGACATTGAGTTTCCGCCAGGGCCCAGTATCCCATCAGTCCCCCACCCCCCAGCTCTTTCCCCACACTCATACTAAGTATTAGGGTTTGTCTCCGGGAGTGAATTACACCCAGCCCCAGAGAATTGCCTTTTGCTCTTATAAATGTATTAGACCAAGGTCTTAAGGCAAGGTTCAGGTCATAGTCCTTTCTTTAGTGAAGAGTTGGGGTCTGGACCATCATGGTGCTTCTCTTAATCCACTTGTTATACATCATCAATGTCATGATCAAGATAAGAATCAGATTCTCCTTGAGTGAGGGGTATCGTCTCTATTAGGTATTGTTGAGTTACTGCTTGGTCAACAACCTTATTCACCAATCCACGGATGCATGGTATCAGACAGCATCCTAACAAAATGATCAGTGTTAGGACTGTGCCAACAGTGATCAATATCCCTCTGATGTAAGCTGCCCATTTACCAAAGGTGTCTTGGAGCCATTTAGACAGAGGATCATTAATACCGGAATTTTCTACTAGTTCATTTGACAGGGCAGTGAGGCCTTCCAGTGCTTTGGTCACAGATCCGTCTGGAGCTGTGTTGTTGGGTATGAAAGTGCAACAGGCAGTCCCAAACATTTTACATACCCCTCCTTCTTTCGCCAACAGCATGTCCAGAGCTATCCGGTTCTGCCAAGCCATCAGGCTAGTTCTATCCAGTTGCTCTGCCAAGCCTTGAACTGCATCTCTGGTATAATTTATGAATCTCTGTTGATTATAGTAGATATAGTTGATCCAATCTACATTCTTATTTATAGTCACCCACCAGGAGATGATGGTTTCGAATCCAGCCGCCACTTGATTTCGGGCTTTAAACTCATCAGGTACTCCTCTCGGAATCCCAATAGAATCAATGTATATTCGATCATCAAAGCTCCCCTTTGGAACTGACCTTCTGGCCCGCTTCAGGTTTTTTTCGGTTATCCACATCATACCAGCACTTCTATCAGGCAATATATAAAACGGTTGAGCCAGTTGGATCAGGGTACATATTCCACCCCACAGTGAGGGTAATACTTGTCTCACTTGTTTACCTCCACAATACCACCAGATATCTGCTCGTCCAACTAAGTGGTTGGAAAACAATGTGTCTGGATATTCTTTACTGCCCACGTGTATAATGTCCGAACAATAAGGTGCTTGCCCAACACTTATTCTTGAGTTCTGTCCGGTACGGTTAAAGCACGTAAAATTACCCGGGTACATCATAAATTGGGGTGGTTGGATCCTTGACACTGGTGGGTACAAATAGTGTAGAGCAGTACAATTGGATACTGGCGCTATTTGTTGGAACAACTGTAACATGCACTTCAGTCCCTTTTCATCATTCTGTTGGTTCAGTTTAAATGGTACCGTTGCCATTGATGGTCTGGCAGTGGAACATGCTATACAGTTACTCATTTCCATGGAGGCTGCTGTATACAGCATCCATTCCAACCAGATGTTTTTTTCTGCATACCCAGTCTCAATTTCAAAAGTGTCAATCAGGCGGTCAGGTTCCAAATAAATGACCTGTGAGGGCACAGTCCTATTCACAGGACTCACCTTGGTGAGATCAATAGTCTGTCTGGGCTCCTCTTTTTGCAGTACCTGAATATGCAAATATTCCATGTTGTTACCTCTGCCTGAGGTGTAAATCCCAAGAGTATATCTCCCCTCATCACACTTTTGTGGGTCCTGGAGGGTGATCCGGATGGGGTTGCATAGCTGATTTTGGCTGCAAGAGGATGGCTCCACGCCCCGTGTCAGCTTTAAGCGTCTCTTTGTACTTTTGCACTTCATGTGATTAGGTGGGGAGTAACCCCAGTCAGCTCCTGTATTCCATAAGGCCAGTTTCCAGCTAGGACATCTCTCATTTCCATACGGAGAGGCTATACACAAATATACTGGCGCTTTTCTCACCCTTCGTCCTCCTCCAGAAAGTCCACATCTTAGTACTTGACATAGGTCTATTTGGTTGGTTCCTATCTGCCCTTCCTTGAACACTAGGGTCACTTGGCCAGTTAAATTGACTTCCATCGTGTCTCTTTTCATTCTGTGCATCCACATCTCTCCAATAGATTGCGTCTGGTTGCCTCTGGGTCTTGTTACTTCTTCCCATATGATTATGGGTGCTACTATGCAAAGAGTTATCAAGATGAGGCATGTCAGTGAGATTCTTAGGCCACACCAGTTAGGTCTTTTGAACAGGTGCCAGGACATTTTCTTGGGCCAGTTGAGAACCCCCAAAAACCCGCACCATTCGGTTCTTCACTGGGTTTGAGACGAGTTTCCCCCCCTTTGTAGCCCAGCCTGACTCGCAATGAGTCAGCTAGCAGGTTTTTAGGAATCAACTGGCTCAAGCTCTGGCACTTTTACTCTCTTGCAGTGAGTCAGGTGTATCCAGGTGGCTCGTTCGGCAACTTTCAAGGCAGTGGGTGTTGACAGCAGAACTTGGTACGGTCCTTCCCACCTGGCCGATGCCCAATTTTTACGCTTGATTACTTTAATTAGGACCCACTGGCCTGGTTGTACCAAGCAGGGTCCCTGCTGTTGCTGTGGATGAGAGAGAGAGATGGAGGTAATATCTTTCTTACTTAACATTTTTCTCATATAGTCTGCTAAGTTTTCACTCATGTTCTCATCTTCTGAGAGAAATGGTCTAAATTCTGGTAGTAGGAATGGTCTCCCATACAATATTTCAAACGGGGTTAACTTCTTCCTGCCTGGAAGCATGTGCATGTTTAGCATGACTAATGGTAAACAGTAAAGCCAATTTTTCCCTGTCGCTGCCATCGTTTTCCTCCATTTTTTTTTTTTTTATAACATAAATTTTATTGAGAAGTTCTGGAATTGCAAAGACAAGACAAAAAAGAATAATGAAAAACATAGTCCAAAAGTTGTCTTATAACTAACATCGTATTGCTAACATGTTGAAACCATTCCATTTAAATAAAAACTCCATTACAACTCTTTTTTCGTATTTTTGGTGATTCTGTCCAAATATATTCACATTAGTTTCTTTAGATTCAGCAATATATACAGCTTATAAGGTCACATTGTTCAAATTGCAAAAATTCACATTTCCATAGATGAACCAGAGCAGCAAGAAATATGATAAAAGAAAAATAAAGTAGAGAGAAAACAAGTAGCTTTGTACAAAACATATGTCTTCCCCCAGCAATTCCCCGTTCAACCAATCTTAAGGTAACCTTCCTCCCCCCCTGTACCTCTGGAATACTGAAGAGATATCTCTCAGGGTCCTCTCACCATTTCTTCCCGTCCGCTCCACACTCCACTCCTCAGCCGCTCAACAGGAATGGCTTCTTTAATGTGTTCCCTTAACTTAGTTGTTATATATTACTATTTGTGAATAAGATCCAGGGTTCCCAAACCTCCAAGAAGCAGTGATGTGTATCTGATATGATGTGGGTCATCCTCTCATTGATGCAAATAAAATTTATTTTGTTTGTTACTTCCTGGAAATTAATGTCCCTGCTCTTCCATCGTCTTGCGATGGTATTCTTAGCTGCTAGAAATATCAATTGGGCCAATTTATTCCCCTCCCTTCCCAGTTTTGAGAAGCGAGCTCCCAGGAGACAGACTGCTATCGATGGTTGGAGTGGGGTTTTGAGTGTTCTTGAGATTAGACTGGTCGTTTCTGACCAAATTTTAAATACCTTAGGGCAGCTCCACCAGGTGTGTATAAAGTCTCCCCTACCTTGGCACCCCCTAAAACATCTATCTGGGATTGTTTGGGATATCTTTTTAGTCAAACTGGAGTTGTGTATGTCCGGTGTAAAATCTTAAGAGAGGTTTCTAACAAACTATAATTAAATGAACCCTTAGATAGGTTCTATAAGGATTCAGCCCATTTATTCCCATCCCAATTTTGTCCTAGGTCCCACTCCCACTTCGAAACAAAGGAAGGCCTCCAAGTGCTTGGTGGACAATTGAAGATTTTGTATATTGACCCTAAAATTCCTTTGGACAGGACCTCACTTTTACACACTACCGACATCCAAGAGTCCCTCGGGGGCCCATGGGTTCTTTGTATCTCTTCAATCCAGCTTCTTATTTTAATGTAGTTGAAAAGTTCCCGGTGTGGTACCTCAAAGTTCCTAATCATAGATTCTGAAGTTCTCATCAAACCTCCCACAAACCAAGCCCCCAGTTTATCTAGACCATGCGAAGTCCAATATTCCTTGGACTCTGCAGTGATGGTGGTTGATAAGGAGGGTGGTGTAAAGATTGATGTGAGGGAAGATACCGGGTGAGTTAGTTTGTATTTCCTCCTAGCCCAGATCCAAACTCTTAGTGTAAATTTAGTTATGGGATTCTGTATTCTAGAGTAGAAAGCGCTTGCACCTGGAGCCCACAGGATAATACCCCACGTAAGCGGGGCCATCTGCAACTCCTCTACAAAGACCCAGTTTGGTTGGAGTGGAATGGAGTGAGCTAGGGGGACAGAGGCAAGCTGGGCTGCTCTGAAGTAATTCAGGAAATTAGGACAAGATAGGCCCCCCTTGGATTTATGTACATACATCGTTTTTCTCGCTATCTTAGGGGGTCTATTTCTCCATATAAACCGAAATACTTGTGTCTGGAAGAGGGCCAATTCTGTATTATTTACCTGGATTGGCAGCATCCTGGCAAGATAGAGCAGCCTCGGCAATATGTTCATTTTAACCGTGACTACTCTACCCGTCCATGAGATATGCCGTTTATTCCAGTTTTCCAGGTCTCTCCGCAGAGTCCTGAAGAGGGGTGGATAGTTAGCCTTATACATATTAGTTAATGAGTTGGTCAAGTTAATCCCTAGATATTTGATGTGTGAGGGGGGCCATAGAAATTTATGAATTCCCTTCAGGTGGTTCAGAATATCCAAAGGGATCCCAACACTCAAAGCTTCTGTCTTGTCCTGGTTTAGCCTCAAGCCTGACAAGTTGCCATAGACCCCTATCGTGTCCATCAGGGCGCCTACGGAGGAGCTAGGATTCGAGAGAGTGCAGAGAAGGTCATCAGCAAACAAGGAACACTTTAGATGCTGGTGCCCCACCCGCACCCCCTCTATAGAGGAGTTAGCTCTGATCGCTTGAGCCAAAGGCTCAATGGCCAGAGCAAAAAGAAGAGGAGACAGAGGGCAGCCCTGTCTCGTACCTCTCTCGATTTTAATGCTGGCCGTATGGGAACCAGGCAGTTTTAGTGTGGCCCTGGGAAGTGTATAATATGTACGCAATAGGTTTAGGAAGTTTCCTCTGAACCCAAACTTTGCCAAAGTGGCGAATAGGAAGGGCCATTCCAGGGTATCAAACGCCTTTTCGATGTCCAATGCGAGCAGGCACACAGGGAGACCTCTAGACCTAGCCAAATGAATAACATTTAGAGTCCTCCTAATGTTGTCACTAGTCTGCCTGTTTGGAATAAAGCCTGATTGGTCCTTATGTATTAAGGCGGGTAGGAAAATCGAGATCCTCTGGGAGAAAATTTTGGCCAGCAGTTTAACGTCGCCATTAAGAAGCGAGATTGGTCTATAATTTTTAGCTTCCTTTGGATCTCGGCCTTCCTTAGGGAAGAGCGTCAAGTCCGCATGGTTCAGCTCAGGGGGAGTCGTCTCTCCTCTTAGAATTGAATTGAATAGACTACATAAATGTGGGGCCAGAATTTCTGAGAACTTTTTGTAATAGATGTTAGTGAACCCATCCGGGCCGGGGGACTTCCCTAGCTTCAGTTCTTTAATGGCTTCTAGAATTTCTTTGACAGTAACATCTTTATTCAAGTTTTGTAAGTCCAAAGGTGAAATCTGGTGCAAATCAAGGGAGTTTAGATAGGAATGAATAACATTCTCTGGGGCCAATTTCTGAGTGGAGTAAATATTTTGATAGAAATCCCTAAAGACCTCCTGAATTTCGCTTTGGCTGTAGGTGAGATCCCCCTTCCTATTTCTGATTTGGGATACCCTGGCTTGGGCATATTTAGTTTTTAAACTCCTTGCTAGTAGCTTGTCAGGTTTATTCGCCTTGGCATAAAACAAATGTTGAGTCCTCCTTAAACCTTATCGGTTTTTATGGTCAGTATACTATCCAGCTCTAGCCTGGTTCTATCTATCTGTTTCCTTAAAGCTATCGAGGGAGAAAGCTGATGTTGCCGCTCAAACTGAATTAGTTTCTCTGTTAGCTCCTTTTCTTTTAGCCTGTTCTGTTTCCTATGTTGGGAGGCTAGCTTGATAAACACCCCCCCTGATGTAGGCTTTGTGCGCCATCCAAACCCATCCCGCCCCTGTCTCCCCACCCGCATTGGACTCGAAAAATTCTGCCAACTCCCTCTCAGTTTGTTCCTGGAAACCGGATTGCGATACCAGGTATTCATTAAGTCTCCAGGTATAGGGCATCCGAGATTGAACTCCCAGGTCTACCTCAAGTATGACCGCCGCGTGATCGGACCAAGTGCACGGAACTATATCCGCTTTGTTTGAGCTATCTAGAAGCGAATTACATATGTATATTGTGTCTATATGCGAATAAGTCCCGTGGGTGGGGGAATAAAAAGTGAAATCCCTCCCTCTTGGGTGCAGACCTCTCCAGGCGTCAACTAGGTCTAAGGAGTGCAGAAGTTTTAAGATTTGCCTGTTTTTTTTGGAGTAGCGATCTTCTTGTGGAGGTTTAGATTTATCTGCCACTGGGTCTAATACCAGATTAAAGTCCCCTCCTATAATTAGTTTGCCCCATTCTCCCCCCTCCAGAACCCTTAAGAATCTGATCAGGGTCTTATGTGGTGTTTTCGTAGGGGCATAGAAGGAGGCCAGTGAAACTGGAGAACCCAAAATCGTCCCCATTAAAATGATGTAGTAGCCCTCCCGGTCCACTATCTTAGTTGTTAATTGAAATTGGAGGCTCTTATGGAGCAAAACTGCAACTCCTTCTTTTTTGGAGACCTGGGTAGAGTAATAAAAATGAGGATAATTTTTGTCAAGGTAGGTTGGGACTTTATTCCTGGCAAAATGTGTCTCCTGTAAGAAGATCACCATGGGGTTAAGGGTCTTATAATAAAGGAAAGCCTTCCTTCGCTTGAAGGGGGAGTTGAAACCCTTCACATTATGGGTAAGTATTGTCATCGGTGTGGTCATGGGTAAACTAGAGGTGTATATATCTGATGCATTAGCGTAGCCTTACCCTTCCGGAGGAGCGCCAAGGAGAGAGTGCAGAGCGGATTTCCCCCTCTTGGGGATAGGAGTGGTTGAGCCCGGCCAAGAAGAGGTCCAGTATGTTTAGCTCTGTGGGGGTAAAAGAGGCATGAGTATAAGTAGTACAGGTGCGGTCCCAAGAGATCTACAGGAGGCAAGATAGTACCAGACAAGTCTGGTAGTGTCTCAGAGCTGTTAGAACCCAACTCACTAGGCTGAAAATCCTTTCCAATAGTACCAGAGGTCCTCCACTCTCTGAGGCCAGGCAGCTTGGCCCACTGTCCAGCAGACAGGCCGCCGCCTCTACCCCAGCTATGTAGAGTGAACCCTGATTTGGTTCTAAATCCCCTAGACAGCCATAGAGGGAGAGATAACAAGTATGAGGAAGCACTAAGTGGCAGGTTCCAGTTAGACAGTAAGGGGGAGTATAGGGGCAAGAGAACCCAAGCTGATAGGTGACAAAGAGAAGAGCAGCAGTGAAGAGAACACAAAGGGAAGAAAGTACAATTGTTGTCAAGAGGTCTTGCTGTCCCAAGACCACCCGCCCTGTCTTAAGCATTCTACCCTCTCAGAACACTAGGGCCCCTGCTCCAATTCCCGCCAGCAAGGACAGGCAAAAGTAATCTAGAGAAGCATTAAGGAAACAGAATAAAGCCAGAACCTTGAATAGCTTTTTTAAGCATTAACAACCTAATTTTTTATCTGAACTAAAAGCAGAGTAAACCTTTAGACCCGGTCCAGTGAGGAAGGATCCTGACGGACTGACTATACTATCTGCATGTAAATTAAAACTTATAACTTTATCAGTCAGCTAAAACCTTCTAAAAAAGGAAGGAAAACAAAACATGGGTTAGCAACATTTCAAAAGTCTTTGGTTGACATGGCCCCGCTTAGGGCCCCAGGCTCCTTAGAGGACCTAAGTAAAAAAGTAAGAAAAATAAAATGTCCTGAGAAAAGGCTAGGTCAGTTCCAGGAGACTTCCATGTTAGTCTCTACCAAGGAATTTTGGTATGGTGTTTTTAAGCCCTTGTAACTCCTGTGGATGCCGAAATAAGTCTTTGGTAGCCTGTTGCCTTTTCAAGCGGACCAGCCTAATTGAAAGTCTCTGGAGATGGCATTAACTGAGTTATTGCATTTACGAGTCCATGATCTGGGTGGGACGCCTATGAGTGATTTTTGAGGCTTGGTCAGTGGGCCTCTTTTGCCTGGTCACTTCCGACCATTGTCTTTTCGGGAGAGATAAAGCTGCCGATGCAGGTGATGTCGAAGTCGGGTCCCCCCCAGTAAGATCCAGACTCTTTAGAAGCTCTTGGCAGTCTTCTAGAGAACGCGTTGTATACTGGGTGCTCCCCACTGAGAAAATTAGGGCAAATGGGAATCCCCAATGGTACCTGATGTCATGGCGGAGAAGGACTTCCAGGGCAGGCTTCATCAGCCTCCGTTTTTGAAGCGTGGAAGGGGAGAGATCCGCAAAAAATTGAAGTTTGGCCCCGTCTGGGCCTGTGATCATAGCCTTTTTGCGGGTAGTTGCCAGGATCAGGTCCCTAGATTGTTGGCGTAGAAGCCTGACTATGATGTCTTTGGGAAGGTCTAGATTACGACTTCCCCCAAGGGCTCTATGTGCACGCTCCACTTCCCATTCGTGGTCTGGATGACCTGAGAGGATCTCGTCGATCGCGGCCTTAAGGTAACGAGGGAGGTCGACTATTGCCGTAGGCACGCCTCTGATCCTCAGGTTGAATCGTCTGGATCTATTCTCCAAATCCTCCAGTTTATCTTCTATGCCACAGATACGGGAGGTATTGTCAGCGATGATGGCCCTGTCTCTCTCCTGGGCCCCCACCACCTGGTCAACGGTGTCTTCAAGTTGATGGGTCCTTTGGCCAATCTCATGTATGTCCTTCTGCAAAGATGTGACCGCCCTATCAATGTGGGAGGCCAGGAGAGCCTCAATTCTTGCCATTGAATTGCTGTTGATGGAGACCTCAGGCTGTGGGGCCCCCTCCAGGGGATCCAAGTCTGAGGTATCAGATTGCTCTGAGACAAGATCCTTCAGCAGTGCCGCCTGTGTTTCCGAGGCCTTGAAATGTTCGTCAATTTTCTTGGAAGTTAAAGATTTTTTGTTCTTCACCATTTTTATGGAGCTGCTTCTTCCCGGGGTAGCCATTGAATGTCCAGACGTCAGGTGGATTCCACTGGGGGGGTCACTCCGTATTAGCTTTTTCCTCTCAAGTATTTAGGTCTATTGTGGTCTGTCTTGTCTGTTCATATCTAGATTCTGTAGTGAAGTCTTAGCATCTCTCAGACCCTGCCGGCGGGAACTGTGCACAGCACCGTCAACTACATCTCCTTAGGCTGATATGCTCCGCGTTTCTGTGCCCCCAGCAGATCTGGATTGTGTATTTTTCAGAGTCCCACCAGAAGTAGTCAGTGCCAACTTTTCAGTGCAGGTGCTGAAATGAGATCTAAGCTCACAATGGTTGATGATAAAAAAAAAAACAGAAAAATAGCAGTTGCACTTATCCTGAATGACCACACGATGGCAGCGTGATACAAGATTGTCAGATATTATACACCAGATGTATGGCAATAGCAGGAAGCAGATTTTTTTACTCTAAAACTCAGCCAAGATACCAGCTGGGACTTCTGTGGCAAGGTACAGTGGATTCAGCCTCCAGTATAGTAGGAGTGGGGCTGCCAGACCCCTGAGGTTAGTAAAGATGCAATGTTTTTGTCAGCAGTAAAATCACTGCCTTTGAAACTGAAGGTAAAAGGGCTGTAGGTGGTTCAGACTCACCCCAGTATATACTTCTGTGGCAGTGGCAGCCTGTAGACTGTGTGGCAGAGGAGTCTTAGTATTAGCTCAATTTCTGGGCCTCAGGAGTGGTAGGGTAGGGAGAAACTGAGTGCCCTTCATAGGCCAGAAAAACAAAAATCTCCTCAATTTATTTTTAATGGTACCATTAGTTCTCTCCACTAATCCAGCTGACTGTGGGTGGTACGCACAGTGGTTTTTCAACTCTATGTGTAATGCTTTACTCAAGTGGTTGATAATTCTGTTCACAAAATGTGTGCCGTTATCGCTATATATTTTCTCTGGTATACCAAACCTAGGAATTATTTGTGTCACTAAGGTTTTAGCCACTGTGATTGCGTCAGGGTGTGCACATGGTTTCGTTTCCACCCACCTAGAGTATACATCAATTATCACTAGGCAATATTTCTTCCCTTCACACTTTGTTAGTTCAATGAAATCCATACATATTGTCTGGAAGGGGTATGTTGGTTCTGGGAATGTGCCCCTTATGGGGTGATAGTTACCCTGAGGGTTATGTTGTGCACAAACAAGGCACCCTGCACAAAAATTTTTAAAATAGGTGTTTAATCCATAGGCTGAAAATATTCTGCTGACCATGTCTACCATACTCCCTCTTGAGACATGACTAATGCCATGGCTCAACATAGCTGCATATCTGAATAGTGATTTTGGTAAAATTGGTTTCCCTTCTATACTCTCATAAATATTATCAGCATTTAGTTTACTCCCTTTCTTCAACCAGTATGTTTTTTCCTGTGAGGGTGCATTTGCCTGTAGTTGCTGTAGAATACTCTTGTCAATATGGTTTACGAAATACACAGATGTGTAGCTGTGTAAGAGAAAAATGTGTATTTTTCCCGTTTGAGCCGCTTGCTTTGCAGCTGTATCTGCCCTGCCGTTTCCTATTGAAATTGCGTCTGTGGTCGTGGTATGAGCCACACATTTACATACCGCAATCTTCAAGGGCAGTTGAATGGCTTCAAGTAACTGCAAAAGGAGTTGTTTATGAGTGACTTGCCTGCCAGTAGATGTGACCATACCTCTATTTTTCCACAATTGTGCAAATATGTGCACAGTTGAGAATGCATATTGGCTGTCGGTGTATATATTTACTATTTGTCCCTTTCCTATTTTACAGGCTTCAGTAAGGGCCACGATCTCAGCTGCCTGTGCTGAAAAATGTGATGGAAGTTTTCCTGCTCTTATAGTTTCTTCTTGTGTTACTACTGCATATCCCGTTGCATTTGTACCATCTTTGTTTCTACTTGATGACCCATCTACAAACAGAGGTAGTGTAGCCTCGGTGTATGCAACATCTCTAAGGCTGTCTCTTGGTGAGACTTCTTTTTCTATGATTTCAGTACATGCATGTGGTGTGCCATCTTCCTGGATGGGAACTAACGTTGATGGGTTCAGTGTTGTGCACCTTTCTATGTGCAAGTGTGGTTGTGACAGAAGTATAGTCATGCATGATAAGTGTCTTGAAGGGGAAAGGTATGAAACCTTATTTTGTAGTAGAATGACAGATACAGCATGTGGTACTCTTAGAGTCAAAGGGTGGAACAGGACTAAGGCTGCTGACGCCAGAACTGCCATGGAAGCCGCCACTACAGCCTGTACACAAACCGGAAGTCCCCTGGCTACAGGGTCCAACCTGGTTGAGTAAAAAGCCAAGGGTCGGTCTCGCAGGCCATGTTTCTGAGTCACAATGGAAGTCATATAGCCTCCCCTTGAGTCAACAGTTTGTACAAATGGCTTGCTGTAATCTGGCAATCCCAATACAGATGTTCCCACTACTGTGTTCTTAAGCTGAATGAATGCTGCTTCAGCTTCATGTGTCCACGCTACCTTTTCATTAGCTGACATTGATTGTGCATAAATAAGGTGTTGTATGGGCCCTGTAAGTTCTGCATAGTTGGGAATCCAACTCCTGCAGAAATTTACCATCCCTAAGAAAGACATTGTCTCTTTGTGACCGGCTTAGGGGCTTCTAGTATGGCCCTTTTCCTAACTGGGTCTAGTGATCGTCCCTTTCTGCTCACTAGGTATCCCAGGTACTTCACTTCTGATTTCCAGAGCTGTAATTTATCCTGACTAACCTTATGTCCCTCTTCTGCCAGGAATGTGAGTAAGGCTAGCGTGTCCTCCTGGCATATCTCCTCAGAAGGAGAGGCCACCAAGATATCGTCCACATACAGTAGTATTTGGCTTCTCCTTGGGGCGTAAATTTCGCCAAATTTGAGGACATAGCTTGGGAAAATATAGTTGGACTTTCGGTGTATCCTTGAGCCAATCTTGTATATGTGTACCTCCTCCCCATATAGGTGAAGGCAAACCAATATTGGGAACCTTTATCTACTGGTATGGAGAAGAATGCATTGGCTAAGTCTACCACAGAAAAATGTGTGTTATCTGGCTGCATGTCATTTAGGAGTGTATGTGGATCTGGCACCGTGGGTGCTCGGGGAATTACAGCTTTGTTTACTGCTTGTAAATCCTGCACTAATCTCCAAGCTCCGGTTGCTTTCCTGACTGGGTAAAGTGGGGTGTTACATGGGGATCCTGGGCATTCTATTATAATCCCTTTCTCAATCAAAACTTTTATAATAGGTTCTATGCCCTTCTCTGCTTCAGGTTTTAGAGGATACTGTCTCTGATGTGGCCGAAAAGTACTTTTTGGGGTGATTTTTACTGGCTCTACCCCCTTTATAAGGCCTACATCAGCGGGCCCTGTGGACCATAAGGTGTCCGGAAGGCTCTCTAATGCTACCTCCTGTTCCTGAGTGAACAGTATCTGTGTGTTGTGTCATGATTCCTCTAACAGAAGAACTTTCTCCCACCTGGATGACTGTAAGTGTATTCCTTTCTTTGTCTCAGTTACCCAGTTCAGGCTTTTCCGATATATTTTTGTGCTCGTGAGTACTGCACTCCGAGGTCATAGGGTAAGTACTCCCATGGTGTTTTATCTGTCTGAGCCTCTTCTACCATCCCTCCTACCTGTACCCACCTTCCACCAGCTGGCATAGTCAGTGATATGTGTGGCACTGTGTGTTCTGCATAGAGTAACTGGTCTTGATTATTCAGTTTTACTCCCACCCCTGTATACCCATTTTCTGTCCAGTATATGTAATCCAAGGTTATTCTGGTATTGGTGTGTTTGAAAAATGTTTTTTCATAGTCCACATCCCTCCCCGATGTACTTTCAAATTTCATAGTGCAGTGTAATGACTCTGTGCTTTGTTTTACACTGGAAGATGGAGCTAGGTCATTAGCCATGGCTATCAAAGCGCTGGATACTTGTGCCGGCCCTTTTGACACCATGTCTAATGTATAGAAGTAATGTGGTTCACCCATCCCCTGCACTACATTCACATCGACAGGTATGTCCCCCATGTATGCTTTCATGCCTTTCTCTGTGGGAACCACTCTAATGTTGCATTTCAGCATCAGATCTCTACCCAAGAGATTTATCGGGCATCTAGGGGAGAGTATAAAAGGATGCTCAAATGTTTGGCCATTGAACAATCTCACTGTAAGTGGGCATGATACAGGTTCACTATTTGTCTGTCCTGCTGCTGACCTAACCAGTATGTTTTGTGACGACGTGTAACTAGTCCATGTGCCATCATTGCTCAACACTGATTTACATGCTCCTGTATCGCATAAAAATTTTATCATTATCCCCTCTACATCTAGCTGCATGACTGGTTGTTCTTCTAAAGCCATTAAGTCTATACATGATTCTAAATTCAACACATCATTTTTTCCTGGCAATTTTGCATCATTATTACCATACTCATACAATTCAGATTCATGCAATTCTTGTTCAGCAAGCATTTGTAAAGGAGGGGTACAACCTGGTTCAAGTCATTTGTCAGTCTGGTGGTCATCGTCATCCGCTCCCTCTTCCTCCTGGTACTTTCTGTTTCTGCAGTGACGTGCTAAGTGGCCGGCCTTGCCACATACGTAACAATTTCCATAATATTTTCCTCTGTTTCCACCTCGACCTCGTCCACGTCCACCTCCTCTCCCTCCACGGTTTTGATTATTTCCACCATCACCAGAAAAGAAAGCAGAAGTTATAGGTTGCGCTTTCCCATCAACAGAAGTCATTAAATACACCTCCTTTGGTTTACTATCTTGCTTTTTCTGTTTCTTTTCTTTTGCTCTCTTACACTGCTCTTCTGCATGTTTAGCATATTCTATGGTTTCCCTAAGTGGACATGTTTTATAAGTAATTTGGTGTTGTATCACAAAGTCATTTATTTCTGGGTAACATCCCCTGAGAAAAGCGTTCTTTAGCTGCTGAGCATATGGACCAGCATCATCATATGGGTTAGGTCTGGCTACCCCGCTATGGCTGTCAAATACTACCCGCAACCTCCCCATATATTGTTCCACACTTTCATCATCTTTCTGTACACACTCATTTATCTTAGTCCAGTCTGCATGTTCCCTGTGTCTGTCAGCTATTCTGCCTATTAGAGCGTCTACTTGTTGGGTCAGTTCCTGTGATCCATAGCGCAATGGTTCCCCCCTCGGGTCCAGTGGATTCCAGTCACCTTCACTATGGATCCAATCGGACCCTAATATCTGCCTCAGACATCTTTCAACCTCAACACCATTTAATTTAAAACTTTGCTGCAATCGCTGGAACTTAAGTCTGAAAATTCCCATATTGTCATTTGGGTGGGGGACTCCTTCTACAGCTCTCCTCACATCTGCATCCGTCCATGCCCGGTATACTAGCATTGTGGGTGGCAACACATTTCCCCCCTCTACAAGCTCTCCCCCTCTAGGATTGGGAACCTCAATTAAAGGATAAAATGGCACAGATGTCATTCCCTTACCTCCATAATGATGATCTGGTGCCCGCCTGGTTCTGGCGGGCCGTCCTTCATAAGGTGGTGGAGTCGGAGGAGGTGGATTTGGAGCGGTGGCGGCAAGCAGGTATTTGCGGGCATCATCAAATTCGCCCTCTACATCATCACTATAAGTGACCGTATTCCCAGGAGGTGGAGGGGCGGTCACTCGTGGAAGTCTTTTCTGTGTACACATAAACATATCCTCTTCCTCTTCCGAAGGAGAGAGGTGGTTAACATTACATGTCCCTCCCCCCGTAGGCACCGTCATTGTCATACACATTTGCATTTTGTCATCTTCAACAATTTGTAGATTATTGACAGCATCCTCTGTTTCAATATGTTCAACATGTTTTTCCTTAATCTTTATTTTACTTGCCCTGGTCCTATCTTTTTTACCTTTTTTATGTTTAATCGGTGGGTCCTGCGTGTGCCGTTTAATACAGCAACCGCAGGTTTGTCCCATTTGAAAAACAACAAAAAACAACAACAAAAAAAACAAAAAAAAACAAGAAAACAAAACAAAAATAAACAAAAACAAACAAAAAAAACCTCAAATCTCACAGACTACAAGGTCAGAGGGTAGGGTAGGAAGAGTGTAAAAACCTGTAGTGCTCAACCGCTACGGGTAGTTATAAAAATCACACGCACGTCTTACCAAAACACAGGCAAGTCACTGGCTAGCCCTGCGGTGGACGTCAGGTAGTGTGTGACAACTTCACTACTAAAAGGGTACAGAGAAGGAGAAAAGAGATATATTTAGCCCGTAGTGCTCAACTGCCACAAATTTTGGATTGTGCGTCTTCCATAAACACAGGCAAGTCACAGGAGTAGCCCTTCGGAGACCAGGTGGGTAATGCGTGACCACTCACTACCAAAAGTGGATAGTTTCAGGTAAGAATTAGGAGAACAACACAAAAGAATACATGTATAGATACATACACTCACAAGGACACAGAAATATACAGAATATTTACAGGTACATATAATAACCAAGAAACGGTGAGCCGTGTTACACCCCATACAAACAGACATACACCCGGTACCGGTATTTAAATCATACAAAATGGTAACATGCACACACATACATATATTCTAGCAAGAGCTCATGTGAAAGTCAGACTCATTTACCCCTTTTTCATGGTAAGCATTCTCAATATTGTTACGTACGGAGAACTTATTTTATAGTCTTTTCCTCAGGATAATGACTCTTTTACCTCCCTATGGGTAAGTTCCAACCCTTCTACCTATTACTAGGCTAGAAACCTAGTTGTACAACTCTTTTACCTAATATCACCGTAAGGTAAGGACCTACAGAACATACACACAAATGCAAAATGCAACAGAAATTCAGATACTCACTGTCAGTTCGTTGTAAGCTGTGCCTTGTAATCCCCCGGAAAAACAAACACCTTGCCTCTGTGGTCCAACTGATCGTATATATCAGGCCTGAGGTCTTTCTCAAGGGAAGGAAGTCCACAGCAACTTACCCCCCCGTGCACGGTAAAAGGAGTTTTGATAAGGGAAACAACCACCGCTCGAAGGACCAAAAATGATAGGATCAGATTAGTGAGTAATCATGTATTCTGATGTGTGTATCAATTATATCTGAGTACTAAGATATAATGAGAGAAAATAATGCACAGAAGTCATAGTGTCATCAGAATAATCTCTGAGTTTTATTTAGACAGTCTGTTTCTTATATAGCATAAAACACGTCACAGCTTATTAGCATAATTGGAAATAGGGTTAAATACATATTTGTATACATATTTGCAAGCAACTGTCTTTTTTATGTTTACTCAGCAAAACCTTATCTAAAAACCCCTGCTTGCTTCAGATACATTGTCTCAGTAGTATCTGAAGCGAAAAACAGGACACAGGATACAGATGTTTTAACGTAAACATTCTACAGATGACGCACTTAAACATTCTAGTGAGATAAGAAACATGCTGACATACTTTTTATAATCATGATACTCTTAGCTAATTAATTTATTAAAGGAAGAAATTAAAATACCTAACAGACTGTCAATGAATGGGCCTTCTAAACAAATGGATGGCATTTCAGGGACTATGGCCCGGTCAAAAGCTAATGGAATGTGTGAAGGAACTGGTCGACGAGGAGATCGCCCTGGAGGAGCAATATGCTTATTGGGTGGGACCTGTTGGGATACCTCATGGGGGTTCCTGTTTTTCATTGGGGCTGGGAGAGGTACTTTGGGACATTGAGTTTCCGCCAGGGCCCAGTATCCCATCAGTCCCCCCCCCCCCCCAGCTCGTTCCCCACACTCATACTAAGTATTAGGGTTTGTCTCCGGGAGTGAATTACACCCAGCCCCAGAGAATTGCCCCATGACCTCCCCCAGCCCCAGTAAATTGACCCCCAGCCCCAGAGAATTGTAGTGGTGTTAAAGGGGATAATATGGACATTATGTTGTATCTGGCGCGGACTCAGTTGCAGCAATCTAGGGAGAGTTTTATTATTGGATTGGACAGCTTTTTTATGGCCTTGTGGGGGTTGGCTTGCCAGATAATATTTCCCCAGGGGTGCATTAAATAATTTTCTGTAAAAACACATGCAGGCTGCTGGGATGCCGAATGAGTTAGCAGAGTGAAGGTCAAATGTGCCTCTTTGAGGTATAGTTTGAGATTAAGGCACGAAAGACCTCCCCATTTTTTTTATGTTTCATTAGTGTTTTTCTTGCTATTTTGGGGACTTTGTGCTGCCATATTTGTTGTTGTAGATTTGACAGGTCTTTTGAGTTTACACAATATTGGGAGAGAGCGGAAAGGGTAGAGGAGCCTTGGGAGCCGGTTCATTTTAAATGTATTGATCCGGCCTAGCCAGGATATTGGGAATTTTGGCCATTTGTGTAGGTCTTTTAGGAATTGGGAGAATAGAGGTTTACAATTGGCCTGATATAGATTTTCTAGGTTAGATGTGATATTCATGTCCAGGTATGTTATGTGGAACTTTGTCCATGTATTCGGTCTGGAGAGTTTTTTTGTTGTATGAGTGTAAGCCAATGGGTAGGGCCTCGGTTTTGTCCATGTTTAGTTATAATCCTGAGATCTGTCTGAATGGTTCTAGCAAGGTCATTAATGCAGGGGTTGAGTGGGTTGGATTAGTAAGGGTGCAAAGAAGGTCTGCGAAAGTCTGCGAATAGACTACATTTGTATCGATGATGTCCTACTGACAAACCTTCAATATCTATGTTTGCTCTAATTGATTGGGCTAGAGCAGTGGTTCTCAACCTTTCTAGTGCTGCAACCCTTTTATAACATTTCCCAACTTGTGGCGACCCCTAACAGTAAAATTAAGATAGGAGATATATATATATGAGGCTAAATATAACAGTTTCTTATTCTTTGATCTATTGTATATAGGTATACGAATACTGACAGAGATTAAAGAGTTAATATCTTAATTGATTCTTACTTTGACTAGCCTTTATAATGATGTGAAGGATAGAAGGTCTACCTATTGCCTCAGTTGAAGTGAACAGACGAAACAAGTGCGTCGGGCACAACACTAGACAAAGCAGCCGCGCTATGATTACATCAGTGCTGCCGATTAGTAAGTATTGCGGCAGAGTGAGAGAGACTTCTGGTGTCGGCAGCTTCCGGATGGGTTGGCAACAGATCTCTGACTGAGCGGTTTTAGGCAACCCCTGGCAAATCGTCATTCGATCCCTGATGGGGTCGCGAACCACAGGTTGAGAACCGCTGGGCTAGAGGCTCTACCAACAAGGTGAACAACAGTGGGGACAGAGGGCAGACTTGCCTGGTAACTCTTTGAATTTTTATGGAGAGCCTGTCCTGCCCAGGCATCCTCAGGGTAGCTTTGGGGTGATAGTAGTAGGTATTTGTTTAAGTTAGAGAAAGAATGCTTTATCCCAAACTTCTCTAGTACTCCATAGAGATATGGCCATTCCACTGTGTCAAAAGCCTTCTCAACATCAAGAGAGATTTATAAAGTTTAAGACTCTTCTAATGTTATCCCCTGCTTGCGGGTGCGTGACAAACCCCACATGATCTCATTTTTTATAATAAAGAGATGAGAATCCATCAGGGCCTGGTGACTTGCCTGGTTTGTTTTTTTAATTGCAGCAGTATTTTCTTCTGGGGAAATTTTGGAGTTTAAAAGGGTTAAATCATTATCTGAAAGGGTCAGGAGGTCGCAGGAGTTTAAGAAGAGTTGTATCTCTGTCTCATTTTTTTTTGTTTTGGCGAGGTATATTTTTGTTGATAAAATGCATGAAAAGTCTCTTGAATTTTTGAGAGGCTGTAAGTTGTGTGACCTGGTGGAGTGTTTATATACTAAATCATTTTTAATGTTCCTTCTTTCTTTGCTTTCTGCTCCTCTATTATTTGATTGTTATATGACATATTATTTTTGTATGTTTCCACCTTATAATTATAATTATTATCTAAGTCTCAAGTTATTACTTTAAAAATCATAAAAAAGGATCAATGAAAAAAGTCATGATATTCTTAATGCTGCATAAAACCACATAAGAACAAAAACTTGGACTAAAGCTCAACCAATATCCGCTTGGCCACATTAGACTTCTTTGATTTCTCAATACGAATTACTGTCGTAGTCCGAAACATAATTCCCATAAACCTGAACTAAAAACTGTAACTAATTTTTATGTATAACTCTTCAACCCATCTAATTCTATATATGTAAAAAAAAAACATCTAATTTTAAGGCAAGTTGTTCAATATTATGTAAAATTATAATTATTTAATGTTGAATATTGATACTGATTTTCATGCTGTTTGAAGATGCATATATAATATTATATGATCATGGAAGAACACAACACAAGATGCTATATATACTTTTCAAAGTTTTACCGGAAATTAGCCAGTTATATAAAAATAACAAGCCAAAACTAATCAAAGAAAATAATGGCCTAGATTCCATTGAAGCACTACCTTAACTAATATGCAGTTCCCTCACTAATCAGCTCTCATCCAGATAAACTTGTATAAGCAAAACACACTTTCTCCACTCTGCTCAAGGCATTCACAAGCTGCAGGCTGTCTCGCTGTCTATCATCCTCCAGGTAAGACAAACTGCAAAACAATCAGTCCATAAGCCGGACTTCATATACTCCAGGAGAAGTCTTAAAACAGGGCTGCCCAGGTGCAGCTAATTAACTGGGCAGAGAGCTGGGGTCCTACTATTGAAAGAGAGCTGGGGGAAGAGAGTATCTAGCTCACATAAAACTCTTGAATAACTAATTCACAGTACTTACTATTAGGTTGAAACAAATTGTACCCCTTCACCTATTTTTAACATTTTGTTTTTTAAGTTTGGTTGTTGTTCAATTATTCAGTCGTGACCCTATATACATAAGTTTTTCTTGGCAAAGATACTGGAATTGGTTGCCAGTTGCTTCTCCAGTGGACCACAATTTGTCTGACCTCTCTGCTATGACCTACCCAGCTTGGTGACCCTATGTGGTATAGCTCACAGCTTCATTGGGGTACACAAGCCACCGTTGGGGAAAAAATCATATTTACAAACCACTTCTCACCTTGAAACTCAGGCATGAAACCAAGACAAACCGAGTCCTCTTTAATTCTCATTATGGCTGCCACTAATTCCCTTACCGGACTGCAACTGACAGAAATCAGCAGACAATAGTCTTTTTTATATTGTTTACATAACAAAAAGAAAAAAAAACATCATGACAGCCAATTACATTTTATTTACATATATTATCCAATAAGCTATAACACACGTGATCAAGACTTATGAAACATGTTATGTTACGTCACTCTAAATGTGCAAAAATACTTCATTCTTAAATGTTCCGCGCAAAGGTCAAATTATGGCCTTGGGATGGCTTTTCTATTATGTATAAAAATATGTGTACTGTCTCTTACTGAAACAGCTATTTAGACTTAACTATTTCATACTTAATATCTTGCAATTGGAAAATGACTGGTTCACAGCTAGCCAAATATCACACTAACTGGAGAAAGTGCTAATTTTATATATATATATATATATATATATATATATATATATATATATATATATATACGCTAAAAAGTAAGGATATTTGTATAATTTTCTGCAACACCCCTTCACCATGATAAGGTAGCAATTCAGAAGGGGTTAAACTATTTTTTTAATTACATTAAAAAAAATAGTTGTCCTACAGTAACCCGTTGAGCTATTTGTAATATTTTTTTAATATTTACTATAGGGCTTTTATCTCAAAGGAAGGAGCAACATTTTCTATAAAATAAATACATATTTTCCCAAATGTTTTACTTCAAATGTCTATTTCCACTAAAAAAATACTTTTATTATATAAACTTACCCTAAACCTATATATATATATATATATATATATATATATATATATATATATATATATATATATATATATATATATATATATGTGTATATATATATATATATATATATATGTATATATATATATATATGTGTGTGTATATATATATATATATAAAGAAACAGAAAAAAAAGACAACTATTACCTGAAACTCTCTCTATCCCAATGTCCACAGAATGCCATCATTGAAGGTAAAAAGAAAGGGAGTTAGCTGAAATGATTAGATAGTGAACCCATTATAGGGTCAAAAGACAAAAATAGACTAGAAAGCAATCAGCTCATATAAATTACCTATTGGTGATGTATCACAACCAAATCATGGTCTATGCCATATGAAATCACAGCTGGCTTGCTAAAAATGCATACATCTCTGAGACTAGCTCCAAAAAACAGAGTAAAAACTCTCATAGCCAATTAATGCCTCCAAATTATTTAAAACATAACCTTTAATACAATGGTTAAAATAAATAAAAATTAAAAACAAGTTGCTGTTACCCAGGGGAGTTGCAGTCGTTGGTATGTGTGGTCAACGCCTGTTCAAATAATTTAAATAATTGATATAAACGTCTGTAATTCCAATTGATATACACCAATTGCTCAGTCTGCTAGACATAACACAAATAAATGCCTGCAAGAGATGATAATAGATCGTTAACAAATGTGTACTAAATATCATTTAATAAAGTGAAACCAATGATATGGAGTTTAAGATGGCTCACACTGACCTGAAGGTAAATTTTGGCTAATTCTCCATCCATACTGGGATCTCGTATTGGAGGGAGACAACCCTCAAACACTAACTGCATCCACAATCAGAGCAGTGTCAACCCCGTCGTGTGACGTCACTCGTCAGTGGTGTTGCATAGCAACGGAACAATTGCACATGCGCCCTAGTTCAAAGTAACATGGCATCCGAGCATGAGCACTAGCCTAAAGCACGTTTTGCATGAGTTTGCTTTCACAAAGGCCTATATATATAATTGGAGTGAAGCAGCCATGAATGTCCAGTAACCTAGTAATTTAGTAATTTTTTATCTATATATATATATATAGATTAATAATGAATATTGCAGTATATTGTGATACCTTTTGTATTGGACAAACGCCTTATTTATATTATCGAGCCATCAGTATTGCTTCCGACTTGATAAAGAGAGGTCAAACCTCTTGAAACCTTGTAAATATAAATAAGGCGTTTGCCCAGTACAGAAGGTCTCGCAATATAATGCAATACTCATTATTAATCTATATATATAGATTAATAAATACTAACAGCCTTATTAAATTGTGATTCGGCCAATTGAATAGGGCTCTATAAAGGCACATAGAATATTTTTTTACAGAAGTTTTTAGTTAGCGAACTTCTATCCAAAAGCAAGGTCTTCACTAAATAAAAACTCCCATAAAAAATATGCTCTGTGCTTATATAGAGCCCTATTCAATTGGCCAAATCACAATTTAATAAGGCCCTAAATCACTATGACCCTCATTCAATTGCAATTTGGCCAATTGAATAGGGGTCTAAATAAACACATAACATATTTTTTTAAAGAAGTTTTTAGTTAGTAAACATCTATCCAAAAGCAAGGTTTTCACTAACTAAAAACTTCTCTAAAAAAATAAATTATGTGCTTATTTAGAGCACTATTCAATTGGCCAAATCGCAATTGAATGAGGGCCTATATATATATATATATACATATATACATATATATATATATATATATATATATATATATATATATATATATATATAAATATATATATATATATATATATATATATATACACATATATATTTTTAAATATAGGACTACCGTAGTCCTTTAAAAAGCAGTACAGGATCCCTTAAATTATAAAAGTGAAAACATGTCTAGGACTGATGGAGTTAATTTTCAGATAGCTGAAATATGCCTTTGCATAATCAGAGAATAATAAGATGAGGATTTTATATGTTATGGAATATTCTTTTTGTTCAAGGAAATGAATATAGTCACAGAAGAAGTTGTATAGTGTGGGAGGGAATGGGCCTGACTCCAGTAGAGAGGCAAAGTCATAACAAAAGCACATTGTTATCATGTGGCAGTGAATTCATAGTTTCAAGAACATTGTGTCACATATTTACAGCTGTAGCAATCTATATTCTTGTGCAAAGTCCAAGTCATAAATAAAAACAAATAAAAAAAAACTAAAGCTGCCAATGATTCCCTGAAATGTCATATCTGTGTGGCTTTCATTTCAAATATCATGATCATAATTCACAACTTGAAGAACTTTTGTTGTTCTTTGACAAAGCATGTTAACTTGACACAAAGCTACTAATCCCCTAACAAGAGGAGCTAATTGTTTTAGTTATTTTATTATGCATTGATCAATAATAACATTACTAATTAGTGATTTATTACTAGTTTTAAATTCACTTTCAAATAGTTTCATCCATCAGCTCAGCTGGTTTGTCCCCATCCTGATAAGGTCATCAAAGGGTAATGGGGGGTTGAAGGAGAGAAAAGTATTAAGGGCTTTAAAACAATCTGATTAGATAAGAGGCAAACCAAATACTCATAGGCTGCTCCCCTTGCAAACGCTTTTTTGACAAGGAAAACCATTTTAACTCAGGAAATCTCCAACCAATGGAGAGTATTGTGTTAATATAATCATGTGCCAGATAATGTATTACTGACATTATATTGGGTGAAGTCTCATATTTGAAAGTAAGTTTAATACTGAATATTGCTTTTTTTTAATCATCGTATATGAATTTTATCACGAACAATTAGTAATTTATTAGGTACTTGTACCTCACAACGACGATTAAAATATATTTAAAACCAAGGCTGGGAAAGGAAAATTAAAAACAGTGCCTTTCATAAGGCCTAAGAAACCCAAGTATGTAGGATAATCAATATCTCATGTTGTTAAAAACAACTTTGTTAAATATGATGCTTCTGTTTTAATAAGGCGCTCAAGAACACCAAAAGCATAGAAAAAATCTATATGTATAAGGTCTTTATCCTATTTCTTCTAATGTATAGCTTACAAGGCTTCCACTTCTTTTTGAATATTTCTAATCTATATCGTTGTGTCCTATATAAGGAAAGTGGCTAAACCACACTTAGTATTATAGATAAGTTTCTGTGGGAAGTCTGCAGAGAACGTTATAATGCTGTTATAGTACTGTGTCCTTACACATATAAGCTTTAAGTCTCAAGTCAACTCATTAAGGAGATATGTAGGAGGTTATTTGCAAAGAGTGCAAAGTGACAGAGCATCTAGCGTCTAACTGCGTTCCACTGTGGACCGCATAAAACGCTCCGCCTACGCCTGACGCGTTTCGATTTCACAGAGGACGTCTTTCTCAAAGGGCAAACAAGGGGGTGTCGTCTGCGTGAGGTATTTATGCACAGCGGTTGCTACGGCAACCATAAGAAGTAGAAAGTGTTGATAACACAAGAAAAGAGAAAAGTGGGCAATTTTCCCAAATTAACTATATCATTTGTAATATGGTATACTAATGTCAGAGTGGAAAACACTCATGGGATTTGAAAAATCCAATTTCACCTAAAGCACGAACAATTAGTAATTAAAACATCTAGCTCCTGTTGTTAAGGCACTAAAGTGGCCTTTTAAGTGAGAAGTAGAAAAGGCTTTAGATGTTTAAAATACACTAATGTTTCACTTTGCCAATCAAATTATTGGGTCCACATATATTCTAGAATTAAGTTCAAAATACTTTTCAAAATTAAAAAAAACAACAACCTTGTTCCTATCACATAACCCCAGTCTGATATGCCCTATATTGGCTCTCTGTGAAAGACTGCATATATTTCAAGCTTAGCCTGCTGCCATATGAAGCTCTACATGATGAAAGCCCCAGCTATATGAAGAAGCACCTCACTCCTAATGTTCTAACTCCTGCTCTGATAACTGCAAGTCATAGGTCTCCATTCAGTTGAGCAAATTGTAGTTACAAGAGCCCATAATGGTGCCCGTAAAATAATTTGCTTTTCAATTGACGTCTTTTAGCTACCTGCGATTGGTTTGCGGGTTAGAGGCTCAAAATCCCTGCGGTTGTCAAAATTGTACCTCCGACCCATCTAAGCCATTGATCTTTCAAGCCAGTAAATGTTACAATCGCAAATGGCTATTCAATTGCTACCATTTCTCAAGCCCACAATTGCCTTCCATCCCGTAAATGGCAAATGTAGAAGAAAATACTACGAGTACCAGATAGGACTCGCAAGGGGGTTAAACACCTTTTGCCCTTTCCACACACACTGGTGCAAACATTGTATATATTTAAAAAATAATATATATATGTATGTGTGTATTTTCGCACCAGGGTGGGCCCTACACTACAAAAAAGAAAATGTAATATGAAAAAACATAGACTGCACTGGGCCTCCCTGATTTTAAAGTTTATGTTCTGATCGTCAGAGTTTGGACCATAGTAAAAAATAACATAAAACAAGAAACATTGTTATGTCACTATTCCTGTATGAAGCATAAATACACCTATTTTTAAATATTTATTTTTCAATTATTCATACAGGACACAAAAGTTTGAAAAAGGACAGACACATTATAAATGTGTATTTTTGCTCTATAGTGGAACATGAACCATGACAGAGCCGCACTGGAAGAGATTTGTAATTATCGGTTGTCACTGTCTTACTTGGCATATATCAGCTCTGTAAGTTTCCTAGAACACTGCCATGCAGGTGGAATTGTGGAGGTTGTTGCTGTTTTGTTGTTGCTGTAGTTGAGAATACACTTCCCAGCAAGCTTTGTAAGGAAAATAAGTGACTTCTTTTCACTTCTTTCAATCAATCATTAATTACTGGCTATCATTAGCTGAGAGATATAGAAAGTCTTTATAGAATGGGACAGAATGGCTGACTTACAGGTAAACAAAGCAAAGTTCAATGTAAAATGACTGTGGTGAAATTAATTTTTTCTTATAATAATCAATTGATAAAGTGATTGTTCTGTAAAAAAAAAATCCCACCATCTGCAAGTTTTCTTTAAAGTTGGGATATATTTTGCCTTTGTTCCTAAAAGGATTAGACACTTGGAAAAAAACTGAAAAAAATGTGGATTCTGATCTCTAGTCAGTGCTGTTTAAACTACCACTTTAAATAGCATGCTGGACAACAGAAGTAAATAAAAAGAGAAATCCCTATTATTATAAACCTCTCGCTCAGACTACAGGCAGACTAACAGTGCCAAAATGCATTAGTGTGTATATATATATATATATATATATATATATATATATATATACATATACTAGCGATTTGCTCGTCAAAAATGACAGCAATAAAATGTGAAGCCTGGCAATGCTGTTGCCACAAAATGCGGGCATTAGGCCCCTCTGAGCACCTTCGGCACTCATCGCGAGCCACTTCCCCCGGCTACTTTACAGGCCCTGCAATGAGTGGCTTTGCCTCTGATTGCCGTTTTTGCCAAGCCGCACCTTTCCTGCTTTGCAATGATCCCTTTTGGTGCTCATTGCGTGCCTCTCCCCTTGTGTACTTTATATGCCTGTGTAGTTTAGGGGCCTACTGCCTTGGGTTAAGTGTTACTGCTTTGGGTTCAGTGTTAGCGGCTTGAGTTAAATGTTGTTGCCTAAGTCTTAGTGCTTAGGGCTCGTATTTACGTCCTTCGGCCTCATTTTAAAATCCTTTGGCCTCGTTTTTGTTGTGTTTACGTTTTTTCGGCAGCCATTTTTTTCTCGCTTCCCGATTTACAATCCTGAAAAAAGGCGAAATATGCCTCAAATTAATTTGCAACCTCACTCACAGGCTCCCTGGCTCTCCCCTGTGCTGTGTGTGGTTATGCAAGTTGGATGTTTTTGCATGTTTTTCCAATTCAGTCGATCGGCCATTAAAGTCGTACCTTTCCGAGCCCCCCAGTCCATCTTTGTGCTTCGGGTCCTATATCAAACGGCCCGTCATTTTTGCTAAGTCCTGTGTGTCTTGGGATAAGCGCAAACTAAGTCCTGCGTGTCTACGGCTGCAATGAACGCCTTTGGCGCTTACTGCAGCCTAAGTCCTGCGTGCCTCAACTGATCGCCTCGCTTTGAGAGGCTCACAGTGCAATGAGCGCCTTCGGCACTTATTGCAGCCTAAGTCCCGCCTCAACGGCTTGCCTCACTTCGTGATGACAACTCACAAATTGACAACTATTATATGTGATATGTAATCAGAGTATTGCAGTATATGATGATACCTTTTTTATTGGACAAACATATTAATTTATTATGATAAGCTTTTGAGAAGTAACTTCTCTTAATCAAGTCTTGAGCAGTACTGAGAGATGTACCAGAAAGAGGCCATATATCTGTTCAGCGTTTAGGATGGGACACAGACACACATCATAAATAATGTCTTACAGTGCCTTGCAAAAGTATTCACACCCTTGGCATGTTTTGTTTTGTTGCCTCACTACCTGGAATTAACATGGATTGTTTGAGGATTTGCATCATTTAATTTACAGAACATGCCCACAACTTTGAAGATGTTTTTTTTATTTATTGTGAAGCAAACAACAAATAGGACAAAATAAGAGAAAAAGTAAATGTGCATAACTATTCACCCCCCTAAAGTCAATACTATGTAGAGCCAACTTTTGCGGCAAGTGACTTTGGATAAGTCTCTATGAGCTTGCCACATCTTACCGCTGGGATTTTTGCCCATTCCTCCTTGCAAAACTGCTCCAGCTCCTTCAAGTTGGATGGTTGGCGCTTGTGAACAGCAATCTTTAAGTCTGACCACAGATTTTCGATTGGATTGAGGTCTGGGCTTTGACTAGGCCATTCCAACACATTAACATGTTTCCCCTTAAACACTCAAGTGTTGTTTTTAAACACTCAAGTGTTGCTTTAGCAGTGTGTTTGGGGCCATTGTCCTGCTGGAAGGTGAACCTCCGTCCTAGCCTTAAATCACGCACAGAGTGGTACAGAATATCCCTTTATTTAGCACCATCCATCATTCCCTCAACTGTGACCAGTTTCCCAGTCCCAGCTGCTGAAAAGCATCCCCACAGCATGATGCTGCCACCACCATGTTTCATTGTGGGGATGGTGTTCTTTGGGTGATGTGATTTGTTGGGTTTGCCCCAGACATAGCTTTTTCTTTGATGGCCGAAAAGTAAAATTTTTGTCTCATCAGACCAGAGCACCTTCCTCCATACATTTTGAGTTTCCCACGTGCCTTTTCGCAAACTCAAAACGTGCCATTTTGTTTTTTGCTGATGGCTTTCTTCTGGCCACTCTGCCATAAAGCCCAACTCTATGGAGCGTACGGCTTATTGTCGTCCTATGTGCAGCTCCTCCAGGGTTACCTTAGGTCTCTGTGCTGCCTCTCTGATGAATGCCCTCCTTGCCCGATCCGTGAGTTTTGGTGGGCGGCCGCCTCTTGGCAGGTTTGCTGTTGTGCCATGTTCTTTCCATTTGATTATGATAGATTTGATAGTGCTCCTGGGGATCATCAAAGATTTGGATATTTTTTATAACCTAACCCTGACTTGTACATCTCAACAACATTGTCCCCTACTTGTTTGGAGAGTTCCTTGGTCTTCATGGGAGTGTTTGGTTAGTGGTACTTCTTGCTTAGGTGTTGCAGCCTCTGGGGCCTTTCAAAAAAAGTGTGTATATGTAATGACAGATCATGTGACACTTAGATTGCACACAGGTGGATATAATTTCACTAATTATGTGACTTCTGAAGGTAATTGGTTGCACATGAGCGTTTTATGGGCTTCATAACAAAGGGGGTGAATACATACGCACATGCCAATTTTCGGTTTTCTATTTCTAAAAAATAGTTTTATGTATATTTTTTTCTTATTTCACTTCACCAACTTTGAATTTTATGGGATGGATCAGAACACAATAGTCTGATTAACAAAACATTGAACTTAAGGCTGTAATGTAACAAAATAGGTAAAAAGTCAAGGGGGGTGAATACTTTTGCAAGGCACTGTATAGTCTGTAGATGAAGTTAAGATAAGAACATAGCAGAACCCTAATTAGGAGAAGTAAATGTCAACACAGTTTGAACCTGTGGAAAGAAAACACATTTTGGTAATGAAATAAGAATCCTACTTTTGAATATATATATTGTATCAGAGCGCCCCCTTCTGACGGGGGGGGGGGTTTGCGTCCGGTTCTCCTTGCTCTTTAACTTATTTATGGAGGAAAACAGCAGTTTTGTCAGAAGCTTTGTTTTACTGCTGTTTTATTTTGTGAGTACAAACAGAAAGAAAAAATAGTGCTTATCCTCAGCAACGAAATAAAATTCTACATAAACGGGCTTACTATAACCTGGAACATCCTGACTCGCCCTGAGACCGCTTCTCGGCCTGCAGGTAAAATTATACAGTCCACAGTGTAAGCTCTCTGCTTCTTTCTTGGATCTCTTGAGGACCTTTTTCTTCTTCTCTCTCTGTCAATAGCGGGTGAAGCATAGGGCCCACCCTTCTCTCCCTTATGCTTCACCCCAGGGACCCTTGTCACCCTCTTGTGATGAGGGATGATTACTCTCTCTTAATACTCTCTTCTCCCTTGGGAATTTGTAATCCTTTTTCTGGGTATGATGAAAATAATATGTATTTGGCACCAACCTTTTATCCCCCAAGTTGTATCCGGTTTATCAGGAATGGGGGGGCTTTTGGATGGCCCCTTACTCAGCTTGATTTCTCCTGAACAGAAGCGGGCCGCTCTCTCCTTTAGGAAAGTCTCTCAGTGACACCCTCCTCCTCATACTGCTAGGCAGAGACTTTAAACTGCACTGAGCAGCCTTTTTAACTGCTCATGAGCAGGGTCAGGTGTTGGCTTAATTAGGCTGAAGATTTTGGATTAACCTTTTCTATGTCAGTCCAGGGTATATGGCTTTGCTCCATCTGCGGCTTATAGATCTTCCCTGATGTACTGTGTTGCAGGTTATCAGGTATTCCTGCTGCACTTTATTACATATCCTCCCCCTCAGCTCAACACCACGTAGTTGAGCTACCTGAGCCGAGAGGCAGTGGACCATGGACCGTGGACAGCGCATCTGCATTGTCGTGTTTCTTCCCCGCCCGATGTTCTATCCTAAATCGGTACTGTTGAAGGGAAAGAAACCACCTGGTCACCCTACCATTCCGCTCCCTGTTCTGATGCATCCACCGCAACGGGGCATGGTCCGTGAAAAGTTTAAAAGTTCTCCCCAGGAGGTAATATTTCAAGGCTTCGGTAGCCCACTTTATGGCCAGGCATTCACGCTCCACCACCGAATACCGTTGTTCCCTAGGCAACAGCTTCCTGCTGAGGTACAGCACCGGATGTTCCTCCCCCTCTTTTTCCTGCGACAACACTGCTCCTAACCCAACTGTGGAGACATCCGTCTGTAATATGAAGGGGCACCGGAAGTCGGGAGCCATTAGTATGGGCTCATGACATAAGGCCACTTTCAGGTCTCCAAACGCCCTTTCTGCTTCTGGGCTCCACTGTACCATATCCGGGGCCTTCTGTCGGGTTAGGTCCGTTAAGGGAGCTGCGATGGAGGCGAATCCAGGTATGAATCTTCGATAGTATCCGACTATTCCCAAAAATGCCCGCACCTGCCTCTTTCTTAATGGTCTTGGCCATCCCTGTATTGCGTCCACTTTGTTAAGTTGAGGTTTAATCAGTCCTCTACCAACCGTGTATCCGAGATATTTTATCTCTGTCAGCCCAAGTGCACACTTCACCGGGTTTACGGGGAGGCCCGCTCTCCTCAGGGTCTCCAAGACATTTTCCACTTTGTTCAGGTGGGAATCCCAACTTGGGGTATGTATCACTATGTCGTCCAAATAGGCCGTCGCATACTCAGAATGGGGCCTAAGGAGTTTGTCCATAAGCAGCTGAAATGTGGCCGGGGCTCCATGAAGACCAAAAGGCAAGACTTTATATTGGAACAGGCCGCCAGGGGTACAAAACGCAGTCTTCTCTCTTGCTGACCTTGTTAGGGGTACTTGCCAATATCCTTTAGGTCAGGTCTAAGGTGGACATAAATCTTGCTGGCCCTAGCCGGTCTATTAGCTCATCTACTCTGGGGATGGGATAAGCATCAAATTGGGAGACTTCGTTCAACTTCCGGAAATCGCTGCAGAAACGAATTGTCCCATCGGGTTTGGGGACCAAGACAATGGGACTACACCATTCACTGTTGGACTCTTCGATGATTCCTAAGTCGAGCATTTTCTTTACTTCTAATTTTACTTCCTCCCTCCCGGCCTCAGGAATATGATATGGTTTATTTCTGATAACCACCCCAGGTTTAGTGACAATGTCGTGGTATATTAAGTTTGTTCGACCGAGATATTCAGTGAATACATCTGTATTGCGGAGAATCAGTTGTCTTACTTCCTCCTGCTGCTGTGGTGACAACTCTGTTGACACCTGTACCCTGGGGTGAACTACTTCCGTTGGATTCTCCTGATATACTGTGGCTACTTCTGATTCCTGCTCACGCCAGGCTTTTAAAAGATTCACATGATAAATCTGTTCCGGCTTACGCTTTTCCGGCTGTTTGATTTTATAGTTTACGTCTCCTACAGCCTCTATTACCTCATAGGGTCCTTGCCATTTTGCTAAGAGCTTGCTTTCGGCTGTCGGAACCAGGACCATTATCCTGTCGCCTGGCCGGAATTTCCTGATCTGGGCATCTCAATTGTAGTAGGTCTGTTGGTGCCGTTGTGCCTGTTCCATATGTTCTTTAACTAGGGGGGTGATTTGTAAAATTCGGTTTCTCAATGTTTGAACATACTCTATGATATTTTCACTTTGGTCCTGTTGGTCTTCCCATGTTTCACTAAGAGAATCCAGTATGCCCCGTGGATGACGCCCATACAGGAGTTGGAATGGAGAGAAACCTGTAGATGCTTGTGGCACCTCTCGGACTGGAAAAAGTAGAAAGGGCAGTAGTAGGTCCCAGTTTTTTCCGTCTTTGTCCACCACTTTCCGGATCATACTCTTTAGTGTTTTATTAAACCTTTCTACCAACTCCTTAGGTATGTCCACTCTTGAAAAAAGAGGAATCAGTTCCTTTGCAATACTCTTGGAGTTAGCGGTTCTTAGTGGCACGGCCTCTGGGTAGCGGGTAGCATGGTCCACTATCACTAGAATGTATTGATGTCCTCTAGCTGTTAGTTCTAGTGGTCCCACAAGGTCCATTGCTATTCACTCAAATGGTTCCTCTATAATTGGAAGGGGTATTAGAGGAGCTTTTAACTGGGGACGGGGGCTTGCTAGCTGGCACTCAGGGCAAGACAGGCAATACTGGCGGACTTCTTCATACACCCCAGGCCAGTAAAATCTCTTCAACACTCGTTTCAAGGTTTTCTCCACCCCCAGATGTGCTCCGAAAAGATTACTATGTGCCATGCAACGATTTTCTTCGATAACCCTGTGGTACCAGCAATTGTTCGGTGACCTCCGCTTCTGATTTTACCACCCGATATAAGAGGTCCTTTTCCAACACGAAAAAAGGTCCCTGGGGATTTTCTCGACCCTCTACGATTTCCCCATTCACACTGACCACGTCTTGGCGGATGTTCTGTAGGAGAGGGTCATTTGCTTGGTCTCTCCCAAAGTTTTCACCTCCCGGGAGCACATTTTGCTCTTCAGCCGTCTCACTTTACTCCAGAGGGTTTATATCCTGATTAGGAGACGAACCCTGTAAGGTTACTGTCTCCTCAGAAGTGGGCTGAGAAGTTATCAGAGCCTCGTCTCGGCTTAACCCCTTTTTGATTTCTGTTCCCCTTTTTTTTTCCTTACGTCTTTCTTGATGTGATTTCCTTACTTTTTCTCGGCTGAAAAAAGTTCCTTATCTTTAAATGGGAAGATCTCCAGTATAGACCCTGCGTTTGTTCCACAGCTGTCGGTATGTATGAGGTGTTCAAAGTATGGGAAATTTCTTCCCAAAATTACCGCATGAGGTAAATGAGGTACTATCAGAGCTGTTATTTGGGCCTTCAAGCACTTAACCTCGATCCCGATGTTTTTCGTAGGATAATTCATAACGGTGCCATGTACACAGGTGATGCCCATGCTTTTTCCTCACCTCCCGCTGTCCGGCGCGACTACCCTTCGTGACAATAGGGTTACTGCACTCCCGGAATCAATTAGTCCCTTCACCTTCTTACCGTCTATTACGACTTCAGTGAGAAAGGGATGGTTCATTTCCGTCATGCCTACCAAATTAACCACACCACAGTAAGTAACTGGGCCTCCCATATTTCACTGCATGGGCTCATCTCGATTTGGGCAATGAGCTGCCAGATGCCCCAGTTCTCCGCATTGGAAGCATTTCATGGTATGCCAGTAGGCATATTTTTTCTCCCCCTTTTCTTTCCTGTGGGAGCCATAGAGTCCGCGAGGTTCTCGATGGCGGCTTCTTGGGACCCCTTCGGTAGGCCGCCCTTTTGAGGATATGCCCCTTTTCCAGTATCTGGCTTTCTCTCCAGAAGAGTCACCCGTCATCCTTTTAATTGCTTGATGGCGTTCAACTTGGGCAGCTAAGTCGTCCAGGGTCTGGGATCCATACTGTCCCACCCACTCTCGCATTCCCGTGGGTAGCCCTCTCCAGTAGCGATCTATCACTAGTATCTCCACTATTTTTTCCGGAGTATTGTTCTCAGGGCACAGCCATTTGCGAGTAAGGTGGAGTAGATCGAATAGTTGGGCTCTTGGTGGTTGATCACCTTGGTATCTCCAGTTGTGAAACCTCTGGGCCCGGACAGCTGGATTCACCCCGATCCGGGCTAGAATCTCTGCTTTTAGACATTTGTAATCAGCCACCTGCTCTACCGTGAGGTCGTAGTAGGCCCTTTGTGCCATGCCAGTTAGAAGCGGGACCAGTATACCCGCCCACTGGGTCTGGGGCCAGTTTTCCCGTAGGGCCGCCCTCTCAAAGGACAGCAGATAGGCCTCTATATCATGCTCCTTGCTCAGTTTCTGGAGGGGTTGACTGGTAGGCAGTCCCGTAACAGGTCCTCTTGTTCCTGCTGCTGAGGGCTGTGTGGACCGAAGTAATATCTCCTGTAAACTGGCCTGGCTCTGAGCCAGCTGGCTTGCCAACAGTTGGTTAAACTCCTGTTGTTGCTGTTGTTGTTGTTGCTGTTGTTGCTGCTGCAGCAAGGCCTTCAGTATGTCTTCCATCATTGTACTGTACTGTGGGCTGTCTTCTTGAACTCAGACAAGTTATCCCACCACTGCCACCAGTGTATCAGAGCACCCCCTTCTGACGGGGGGTTTGCGTCCGGTTCTCCTTGCTCTTTAACTTATTTATGGAGGAAAACACAGCAGGTTTGTCAGAAGCTTTGTTTTACTGCTGTTTTATTTTGTCAGTACAAACAGAAAGAAAAAATAGTGCTTATCCTCAGCAACGAAATAAAATTCTACATAAACGGGCTTACTATAACCTGGAACATCCTGACTCGCCATGAAACCGCTTCTCGGCCTGCAGGTAAAATTATACAGTCCACAGTGTAAGCTCTCTGCTTCTCTCTCTGTCAATAGCGGGTGAAGCATAGGGCCCACCCTTCTCTCCCTTATGCTTCACCCCAGGGACCCTTGTCACCCTCTTGTGATGAGGGATGATTACTCTCTCTTAATACTCTCTTCTCCCTGGGGAATTTGAAATCCTTTTTCTGGGTATGATGAAAATAATATGTATTTGGCACCAACCTTTTATCCCCCAAGTTGTATCCGGTTTATCAGGAATGGGGGGGGGGGGGTTTGGATGGCTCCTTATTCCTGAACAGAAGCGGGCCGCTCTCTCCTTTAGGAAAGTCTCTCAGTGACACCCTCCTCCTCAGACTGCTAGGCAGAGACTGCAAACTTCACTGAGCAGCCTTTTTAACTGCTCATGAGCAGGGTCAGGTGTTGGCTTAATTAGGCTGAAGATTTTGGATTAACCTTTTCTATGTCAGTCCAGGGTATATGGCTTTGCTCCATCTGCGGCTTATATATCTTCCCTGATGTACTCTGTTGCAGGTTATCAGGGATTCCTGCTGCACTTTATTAGAATATATATATATATATATATATATATATATATATATATATAAATAAATATAATATAGTTTTTACATACTTCACAAACATGTGACGTTTTTCCTAAAATCAAGTTTGTGGTTCACAATCCATTCCATATCCCCTTAAGGAGAAGGCACAACAAAACATATGATAGTTTAAGAACCTGAGTTTGCTGACTCATTTTTTAGCATAGACTGTCTCATTCTGCTATATGTACAGCCAGCTATTAATATACAAAAGTAATAGGAAACCTAAGTGATGATACATAAAAGTACTGTGCTTCACCAACTCCCTACATACCATTGCATTTTGATCATTCAATGACAGCAGCTGAATATTTTTATAGAATGGATCTGGACACATAATAAATGGAACTTTTGGGAAAGTCGGTGTTAGACGCAAATGGTAACTATGTGATCGGAGCCAGTGGAACTTTACCCTCCCTCGTTGAGCTCTCTGCAGTGTATAATGAAATGGCAAGTACTTTTGTACCTTAAGATGAAAGATGACTCAATGCAAGACGTCCAGACTGACGTATGTTTTTATTTGTAGTCACACCATCTTTATTTGAATAGTTACATAGGACCATCAGAGCATGCCACGTGGACAGTTTTTATTGAACAGTCATCAACAGCACTCCATGACACACAGATAAGATAGCAATGTACACAACTTTATGCTGCTGTTACAAAAAGTTAAATATTGAACAACCTAGAAGTAGTTTTTTGTTGTTAATTAGAGCTGGGAATTCAGGATTTTGGATGGAATTTCAGAGACACAGGATAAGTAACCAAGAGACACATTAAATTCCAAGCCAGTAACTCCATGTGAAGCTTGTAATGGCTGCGTGCTTGAAATTTGGCAGAGTTACAATGCTATTAAATTAGGCTACGAGCTGGAGACACAAAACCGTAAACCATGTGTCGGCCGGTGGCTTTGCGGGCTAAAATGTAATCAATTAAGCAAGCCCATAGTTACGAGTTTAGATGGAGCCAATGGAAACCGAGATTGTCAGCATTGCGTCACAAGAAAATGGAGGATGGATTTCAAAGTCTTACAGGGTTCAATTACGACCTACGAGCGAACCCACTTTCTAGTCAAGATGCAATATTAATTAAGCCTCAAATATGATATTCTATCATATGCGGGTTACAGTATGTGTATTAACACATTGATTGCTGGGATTGATATAACACAAAAGATATACATTATTATTATTGTTTATTTGTAACGCGCCAACATATTCCGTGTCGCTATACATGGGTTAAGTTCCAGTCAAAGACAAAATATAGTCAAATATTATTTTCCTAACACAGTTGCTAAATGGATGGAACTGGAAGAATCAGTACTCTATTTAAATATACATAAAATTATGTATTTTTTTGAGCTGATTTGCGAGCTTGAGAATGTTGTGCTATTAATTCTAAGACATAACATCACTTTCACTTAATAAAAGTACAGTAGTGAGTTTTTATTTGCATTACAAGTGCTACGTATTGGACTTTACCCCCCTTGCGGGTCAACTCGAGCACACATTGGGCTCCATTTGTGTGTTACGAGCTTGCTCGCGAGTGACTTTGTTGCAATTTAATAGCTAAATTGAACAAGTCGCAATTACAGGCTTGACAGATCAAAGGATTTACGGCCGCAAAGTTCAACATTGCCTAACATGTAGGCTTTTCTCTGCCTTGCTGCGTGCTAACCCGCAAGTCGTCTGCGGCCTGCGTTACGGGGCTAATTTAATAGCAAAGAACCCTAAGATCTACGTTACGGGCTATGTTTTAACACGTAGCCTCAATTTAATGTGACTGCAAATTCTCAGTCATCCCATTCATTTCTTACTAATAATAAAAAGTACACAGTAAGGATTCCACTTACGGTAGTATAGTAAAGGTAGCAATAAAAATATAAATATTGTCAATTGGAAGATAAAAATGTAGTTTATTAATAGAACAAAGGATTTATGTAAATGTACTACATTTTGGCTGTCACTTACCTCAAAAGATGCTCCCTTCATATTCATATTTTTATCAGTACCTAATTAGCTTTAGCATAATGGCTTCCTTTTGTGTATGGTTTCTTAGATATCAGTAGCCATAACTTAATCCCTATTACCTGTCACCACTTTGCCCCTTTCCTTTGCCCACTGGAATGAAAGGTCTGTTTGTAACAAACTTACTTTCATTCATGACCTATTCATTTCTCATACCCTCAATCTACTGGCTATCACTGAAACCTGGCTCACTCCATCTGACTCTCTCCCCTGCTGCACTCTCTTATACGGTGGCCTACATTTCAGTCACACTCCTAGGCCTGGTAACAATCTAGGTGGTGGTGTGGGCTTACTACTTTCCTGCACTTTTCGCTGCTTAACACCCGTCCTTTCTCTTCAATTCTCCCCATTTAAATTTCACACTGTCCAAGTCTGTTCACCCATCTCTCTGTGGGTAGCAGGGATATATAGCCCACCAGGACCACCCTCTGAATTTCTGGATAATTTTCCCCCTGGCTCCTTCACTTTCTCTCCTCCAACGTACCTTCACTCATTCTTGGAGACTTTAATATTGCCACTGACAAACCTACCTCCCCAACAGCCACAAAACTTCTCTTACTCACATCTTCCCTTGGTCTATCACAATGAACAGAATCCCTAACTCACAGTGATGGACACTCCCTTGACCTTATTTTCTCTGTACAACCTCCAACCCTGTCATTAACCCACTCCCTCTATCTGACCACCACCTTCTTACCTGCAACCTCACCACACCTCCTACGCACTGCCCTTCTACACTCCCTGCCCCACAAACTCATAGAAACCTGCAAGCACTTGACCCTCGACACCTTTCCACTGTGCTACAACCCATTCTCTGTCCCCTCACCTCCCTCACCTGCCCTAACACTGCCACCTCTCAATACAACATGATTCTATCTTTCACACTTGACACCCTGGCCCCCACTACCACAGGCAAATGCCCTAACTCTTATCCTCAACAATGGCATACTACACTAACCTACTACATCCAGAGGTGTTCCTGATTTCCTCCATCACAAGTTTATTTTGCGCCCCTACTTCTCTGCTCTTAATCTTTTTAAACATTATTTCTTATCTTTAATATATAATCTATCCTCCAACCCCAAACTTTTGTTTGCCACATTCAACACTCTTCTCTGTCCACCCCTTCTGACTGCCCCTTCCTGTATCACATCTGAAGACTTCACCACTTACTTCAAAAATAAAATAGAAAACATCTGATTCTAACTCTCTTCTCAGCATGGCCACAACACACACTCCTCTCAACAAACCAACAACTCTCAGCCTTTAACCATCCCAATTCCCACATCTATCATGGACTCTTTTGATCCTCTAACTGAGGGTAAGGTCTCTAGTCTACTTTCATCCGCTCACCTTACAACCTCTCCAAATGACCCCATTCCATCACAATTTACCACAGTTATTCCTGCCCTCACACATATTTTCAACCTTCCCCTTGACACCGGCAAAAACGTATTTAAAACACGCCATAAATTCACCCATTCCTAAAACCCTCATCTGATCCAGCTTCTGCATCTAACTATTGCCTCATCTCTCTACTTCCCCAGGCTTCAAAACTGCTTGAGCGACTCATTTACAACTGCCTTATCCACTTTATTTTCTCCTTGACCCCTTCCGGTCTGGCTTCCAACCTCAACACTGAACAGAAACAGCCCTCACTAAAGTAATTAATGACTTGCTCACCGCAAAGTCAAAGGTTTACTTCTCTATGTTAATTCTTCTGGATCTATTTGCTGCCTTTGACGCTGTTGACCACCCACTTCTCATCCAAATTCTCAGCTCTTTTGGCATCCGTGACACAGCTCTCTCATGGTTCTAATCCTACCTTGAAGACAGAACATTTAGTGTCTCCTTCTCTGGCACCTCTTCTTTGCCTCACCCTCTTAATATTGGTTTACCCCAGAGTTCTGTTCTGGGCTCCCTCCTTTTTTCCCATCTATACTTCTTCCCTTGGTATCCTAAAAAAATCGTTTGGTTTTCAATACCCTCTATATGCAGATGACATTCAAATCTACCTCTCAACACCAGGTCTATCCCACACTATCTTAGCACAAGTGGCAAGCTACCTCTCTAATGTATCCTCTTGGATGTCCTCCTGTCAACTCAAGCTTCCAATAGCCTCCAGAATAAAACTTAAAATCATGACCCTAACCTATAATGCCCTCATCAATAATGCACCCTCTTATATCTCTACTCTCATCTCTATGTACAACCCCAGTCCTGTCTTCAGGACTTTTCTTATGCTGCCCCTATTCTTTGGAACTCCTTGCCATTCTCCACTAGACTATCCTCCTTCAAATTCTTCAAACACTCACTAAAAAGTCATCTGTTTAAAGAAGTTTATTACCTCCAGCCCTAATATACCCATCACATCTATTATCCTTCTATACCTCTCCCATAGCCTTTAGATTGTAATGTACTTTAGGGAAAGCACTGTGTACACTTGATTTTAAGCTCAAAGACAGGGCCCTCCATTTTCTTCTTCATTTTGTAATATTGTTTAAATTGAACTTACCCCTGTATAGCACTACGGAATATGTTGTTGCGTTACAAATAAAGGAAAAAATAATAATCACTAATATAGTTTCCATTGTGTGTAACGCTGGCCAGCGCATGCGCACTCCGGAAACTATATTAGGGCTAAAGTAAGGTCATAGAAAGTTACGTATTCGTGGGCGCATTCAGTAGTGTGCAGAATGCTACGTATTCTTCCACATGCACAGTAGTCTAAAAAATGCTACGTGTTCACGAGCAGTAGTGTGAAAAACAATATGTATTCTCATGGCTGCAAATACGTAGCTGCTGCAAATATGTAGCTGCTGCGCATGCGCGGCAAAGTCGCGCATGCACAGTACGTAAAAAAACATAGTAAGGGAGGGAGAGAGAAGGAGGGGGAGGGAGAGAGAATGAGAGGGAGGGAGAGAGAAGGAGGGAAGTAGAGAGAAGGAAGGAGGGGGAGAGAGAGTGAGAAGGAGAGAGAGAAGGAGAGGAAGGGAGAGAGAGTGAGGAGGTGGGGAGAGAGAGAGAAAGAGAGAAAGAGAAAGATGGAGGGAGAGAGAGAGAGGAAGGGAGAGAGAGAGAGAGAGAGGGAAAGGGAGAGGAGGGAGAGAGAGAGAGGGGGAAGAAGGTAGGGAAAGATAAAAGGAGGGGGAGAAAGAGAAGGAGAGAGAGTTAGCACAGAGAGAGAGAGTGAACACAGAGAGAGACAGAGAAAGAGGCCGCACAGAGAGAGAGACAGGGTACACACAGAGAGGGCGCACAAACAAACAGAAGACACAATTTTTAAGACAATATTATACCATCATTTATGGCAGGCAAACAACTAATAATAATAAAAAAATTAGGTATCCATAACAATGAAACTCTGTTGGGAAGATCTCTTGATGTTAGCTAAAATGTAGTAAATTAAAGTTGTTTTACTATTACTATATGATATATTTAACCCACTGTTAAAGATGAGCCACATTCCAGTGACAGTGACTTGTCAACACAAACACCTACTGCTGGAGGTACAGGGGGGCTAGGGAACGCAAATATATTCCTTTATACACAAAATGACTTTATTGGGACATTTATAGGACTGAAACACTAGGGAATAGTTACACAGTAACCATAAGTTACACAGTAACCATAAGGCTAATATAAATACAAACACCTCAACATGGATGGGGCGTACTGGGGAGAACAAGATTGAGGATTCCATCCTTGAAGCTACTAACCTCACACAAGGTCACATGGGGTAAGCACATCCTTACCAGCTACCTAACCTACGTGCCCAGACTGTGGGAGGGATGACCGAATAATTGGCACTAGCGAAACAAAATATATTAAACTGCCTATGTGAGGTGCTTAAAATTGAACTTTATTGCTGGCCACCCTCATTAAAGTAAGTCAATAACAAACATGATAGCAGATAACTTGAAAGATTTAGAGTTTTTCTAAATTTGGCAATAATTATTTGTTAAAGCACTCCAATTACCCTTTAACGGTCGCTTTAACTCTGTTACCACCAACTGTTTAACTTCTTCAAATGGCTGCTGGTTCTGCTTCAGCTCGATCACCCTTTATAATCGCTTCTGTTCCTACCTATACTGATCCCCACTTGATCCCAGCTCTCTTTCCTCTGCTTGAATGATGAGAGAGGAACCTCTGACTAGCTCTTGACTAAACATATCAAGGCTACCCCAGGGCCCTGAACCTCCAGGCTTGACATTCACTCATCGTCGGGGCTGCCCCTGTTTCGTCTCATTCCTCATTTCGTACAGGTGCTCTCTCCTGCCCACAATCATTATATATTTACAGTCCATGGGATCCAAGTCATTCCCCAACAGAACATCCATTGGTAGTCTTGGTATGACTGTGACCTCCTGACCTACTGCTATGCAGTCCGCTATTGACGTAGACCCTGGCCAAAGGTATGGAATGTTTTCTCCCCCCAGTTGCCACAATGTGAATCTTTTTGTCCAACACGGCAGTAGGACTTACAACATAGGGGTGGATTAACGTAATGAAGGAGCCCAAATTTCAAAATTCATTGGCAGCCTTCCCATCCCTGATTATCAGCTGGATATGGAACTAACTGGAATCTCTGGAGGGTAGCTGTAACATATTAACAGACAAGGGGGGAGCCAATTCCGACATTCATGATAGTACTCTCCAAACTCCTCATTGTAATGTTTCTGTGGCCATTGGGTAGAGTGGTCACAGAGACAGTCCTCCAGAGGGACGTTTGTTCTGTGGGCTATGTCATATGCAGATCCCTGTCTGCTGGCACCCATTGTAATGTTCTCCCTTGGGCCCCCCCTGGTCTTTGGGTGGGGACTATGGGCTTCTCTGAGGCTTCTCGTGGCCTGAACCATCTCATTCAGCCTCATCAACTACTGCACTATTGCTGTTCTGATGTGAAAACCAGTCATCTTCCCTCCCCTGGTCCGCACCAGGTTATTAAACTTGGCCATGGATAAATCCTCAGATCTGCAATATGGAGCACTCGTCCAGAGTCGATACTACTGATGCCATCAAGTCTGACAAGAATTTGGAGCAGCTGGATCAGCCACGATGAGGAACACTTATACTCAAGCAGGAACAACCAGAATAGGACAGTACTCTCACCAGTGTTTTGCTATCCCTTAAAGAAGAACCACAGCGATATGCCTTGTAATTCAACCAAGAGAATGAATACTTTTTTTGGATATTACAGGCATATTTATAGGACTGAAACAATAAGAAACAGGTACACAGTAACCATAAGGTAATAATTGAGGATTGAGGATTCCATTCCTGGAGCTATAAACCTCACCCAAGATTCTGTGGGATAAGGACATCCCTACTACCTGACCAACTGAAGGAGGGAGGCGGAATACTTGGCGCTAGGGAAACGTAACATTTAAAACTGCTTACATGAGGTTGACCATGGGTGCTTATAACCGCACACTATTGCCAGCCATCCTGACGTATGCCACTTGCTTTTATGCCATTTTCTTTACTTCAGCTTCATATATAGCTCCAAGCATGGAATCCTCAATCCTCAATTATTACCTTATAGAATAGTAAACATGATAGCAAATAACTTTAGGGGTTCAGAGTTCTTTCTGGTCTTAGCAATAATCCTATATTAAAGCACTCCAGTGACCCTTTAACTATTCCTTTAACTCAATAGGTCATCTCTATGTTGAATTGTGGGTGTGTACTTTTGCACACCCACCCATGTACACTCCCCCATAATTATGACTCCCATTGACAATCCTATTAGAAAAGTCCCTCAATCTTAGTTCTCTCATCTTTATTGCTTATTTTTTTCTGAATATGGTTAAAAAGATTTTAGAGACTAGCTTGAGGAAAAATTAATGTTCAAGTGTCTCAATTGGAAAGTTTTCATTTATCCTAATATCATTTATTTAAACTTTATAAAAATACAACATAACTTGTCATTTTTCTGCGGTGCTGAATAATTGCTATGATATCGTGCTAATTTACTAAGTATAAATATTTCCACATTGGGTGGATGTTCCCTTGATAATCATACAGGAAATAAAGCCCCAAGAAAGACAAAGCTTCTATTATACTGTAACAAAATGCAGAAAAAAAGTATTGGACAGGTTTCAAACACAGTCATATAAGGTCCCAGAAGGACAAAAATGCAAGCACATTTAAAAACAAATAATTAAAATTATTAAAGTTCATCAATAGGAAATATATGGAGCAGAGCTAAAGTATAATAATTATAAATATTTTAATAATACAGCTCAACAATGGGTTTCTGTTTCGATACAAAGACAAAAACTAAATGTTACAGAGGACCAGTTATAAACTATGTTAATAATATTGGTACCTCCAAGTACTCCCCATCCCAGCACCTAAAATGAATCCTCCTCTATGCTGGAGGTCCCCATCGGGACCCGCGAAGTGACCCTACATTAACCCCTTGCTGCAGCAGTCCATAGGGAGACCTGCAGCCCCTCCCCTTGCAGCGGGAGTCCTAGATCAGCATCGATCAGGCCCCCGCTGCATGTATACATTTCAAATTCCCCACCCCGGGTCTGTAAAGGGCCCGCAGCACACCATTAGCCAATGCCGGCGCGGGTGTTCTGTAAGTACCCCTGCGGCACCTAACAATAACCCCCCTCTATGCTGGGGGACCCCCAAAGTGTCCCCATATTAACCCTTGCGGCGGGGGTTTCAATCGGCATTGATTGTGACCACGCTGCATTTAAAAATTCAAATTTCTCGCCTTGCGGGTCCTTAAAAGATATTGACCCCTGCCATGGGGGTACTATAAGTACTCCCCCAGGCACCTAATATTAACCCCATCACTCATGGGGCTCTAAACAGAGCCCCATGAGTCCCTATTGACCCCTATAACTAATCCTGTCACTCATGGGGGTCAATACAGACCCCCATAAGCCCTTAATTAACCCTGTCACTCATGGGGCTCTAAACAGAGCCCCATGAGCCCTTAAGTAACCCTGTCACTCATGGGGGTCAATACAGACCTCCATAAGCTCTTAATTAACCCTGTCACTCATGGGGGTCAATACAGACCCCCATAAGTCCTTAATTACCCTGTCACTCATGGGACTCTAAACAGAGCCCCATGAGTGCTTAATGAACACTGTCACTCATGGGGCTCTTTACAGAGCCCATGAGACTAAAATTAACCCCCTCAGTCCAATAGGGGTCTATATAGACCCCTATAGGACACTGTTAACCCCTAGGTTAACCCTACAAGTGCCACAAGGGTCCTCCAGGACCCTCATGACAAAGTCCAAGCACTACACTACACTATTAACCCTAACTATACCCCATTAACCCATACTAAACGCTTTCTAACCCTCACTGGGGCAATATAACCCTAACTAGGCCTATTTATCCCCATCTAGCCCTATTTAATGCCATCACTTATTGGGGTCTATAAAGAACCCTATAAGCTTCCATCTAACCCCATCCCTTATGGGGGTCTATACAGACCCCCGTAAGCCTCTATTTAACCCAATCAGTCCCATAAGGGTCTATGAAGACCCTCATAGGACAATGAGAACCCTATTATTAACCCCATAAGTGTCATGAGGGTCATGTATGCCATATTAACCCTTTCTCACTCACAGAGGATCTATTGTGGACCGTAAAATATAAATGTAATTGCATATAGATCTCGCTCACGACATCTACATTTTGGAAAACAGATAGTGGCCATATTTCACAACCACATCACTTATATCAAGTACCAAAGGAACATTTTACTTTGCTGTTCTGTCCTTCAGTTGTGTCCGACTCTCTGTAACCCTATGGACTGCAGCACATTTAGCTAGATCTCTGCCTGTGCTGTTCCACAGGGATTGCATGCCAAATACACTGGAGTGGGTTGCCAGTTCCTTCTCTAGTGCACTGGGATTTGTTTGACCTCTCTGCTATCACCTGTCCCTACATGGTATAGCTCACAGCTTCATTCAGGTACACAAGCCCCTTCACCACCACTACTTAGCAATCCACACTACGTGAATTGCAGAACATAATCAGAGGTCAACAAATGGGAATGGCTATACATTTGGCACATGGCCACCAGCAATGGCGTGGGACTTTCTAGGGTGTAGCGGAGATTACTCCTGATGGAGATGAGTTGTCTGTTGATCCACGTGCCTCTGCAAAGCCTTTTGCGGACCCTCTTGATGGGTTAGAGTAGAGTTGTGTGGTGTATGTTCCCCTGGTCCCCTTCAGCATTGCTAAGTGGTGTGAAGGGGCTTGTGTACTGCAATGAAGCTTAAAGCTATACCATGTAGGGTCACTCTAGGTGGGCAGGTCATAGCAGAGAGGTCAGACAAATCACAGTCCACTAGAGAAGGAACTGGCAACCCACTTCAGTATCATCTGTCATATTCCTATCAGGCCCTCAGGAATATTGATACTCCACAGTATCACTAATTGGACTTGGCATGTGTATTAACCCTTTATTATTATTATATACTAGCGACTTGCCCGTCAAAAAATGATGGTCAATAAAATTGTAAGGCTGGGAATGCTGTTTGGCACAGAATTTAAGGTTTTTAGTTGTCTGAGCACCTTTGGAGTTCATTGCAAGCCCCGCGCTTAGCGCCCTCGGTGCTCATTGCAAGCCTCACTTCAAGGGCCGCGCTGACCGCCGTTGGCGCTCATTGAGAGCCTCTCCCCTTGAGTACTTTTGCTCCTCTGAGCACTCTCGGCGCTCATTGGTGGTGTTATTGTTGTTTTTGTATGTGCGCGGTTCGGCCGTTAACCTCATAGTTTTTTTACCTCTATAGCTTGATTACTGTTGTTGTGCCCAGGAATGACAGCTTCATGGATTTAATGACGCATCCATCTATCCCTTGTTAATTCCATGGAGCTGACATGTCACTATCCTTGTTGGTCATCATGTACAGTGAGGTAAAAAAGTACTGTATCCGCTGCTGATTTTGAACGTTTCTCCACTGACAAAGAAATGATCAGTCTATAATTTTAATGGTAGGTGTATTTTAACAGTGAGAGACAGAATAACAAAAAAACAAAAAAAAGAAAAACGCCTGTCAAAAAAGTTATAAATTGATTTGCAGGTCAATGAGTGAAATAAGTATTTGATCCCCTATCAATCAGCAAGATTTCTGACTCCCGGGTGTCTTTTATACAGATAACGAGCTGAGATTAGGAGCACTCTCTTAAAGGGAATTCTCCTAATCTCAGCTCGTTACCTATAAAAGACACCTGTCCACAGAAACAATCAATCAGATTCCAAGCTCTCCACCATGGTCAAGACCAAAGAGCTGTCCAAGGATGTCAGGGACAAGATTTTAGACCTACACAAGGGTGGAATGGGCTATAAGACCATCGCCAAGCAGCTTGGTGAGAAGGTGACAACAGTTGGTGCGATTATTTGCAAATAGAAGAAACACAAAATAACTGTCAGCCTCCCTCGGTCTGGTGCTCCATGCAAGATCTCACCTTGTGGAGTTTCAAGGAACATGAGAAAGCTGAACTTCAGGGATGATCTTGTTAATGATCTCAAGGCAGCTGGGACTATAGTCACAACGAATACAAGTGGTAACACACTACACAGTGAAGGACTGAAATCCTGCAGTGCCCGCAAGGTCCCCCTGCTTAAGAGAGCACATGTACAGGCCTGTCTGAAGATTGCCAATGAGCATCTGCATGATTCAGAGGAGAAATGGGTGAAAGTTTTGTCGTCAAATGAGACCAAAATCAAGCTCTTTGGCATCAACTCGCCGTGTTTGGAGGAGGAGGAATTATGCCTATGACGCCAAAAACACCATCCCCACAGTCAAACATGGAGGTAGAAACATTATGCTTTGGGGGTGTTTTTCTGCTAAGAAGACAGGACAACTGCACCGCATCAAAGGGACGATGGACGGTGCCATATACTGTCAAATCTTGGGTGAGAACCTCTTTCCCTCAGCCAGGGCATTAAAAATGGCTTGTTGATGGGTATTCCAGCATGACAATGACCCAAAACACGCAGCCAAGGCAACAAAGGAGTGGCTCAAGATGAAGCACATTAAGGTCCTGGAGTGGCCTAGCAAGTCTCCAGACTTTAATCCCATAGAAAATCTGTGGAGGGAGCTGAAGGTTCGAGTTTCCAAACATCAGCCTCAAAGCCTTAATAACTTGGAGAGGATCTGCAAAGAGGAGTGGGACAAAATCCCTCCTGAGATGTGTGCAAACCTGGTGGCCAACTACAAGAAACGTCTGACCTCTGTGATTGCCAACAAGGGTTTTGCCACCAAGTACTAGGTCGAAGGGGTCAAATACTTATTTCACTCATTGACCTGCAAATCAATTTATAACTTTTTTTACATGCTTTTTTCTTGGGGGGTGGGGGGGGTTGTTATTCTGTCTCTCATTGCTAAAATACACCTACCATTAAAATTATAGACTTATCATTTCTTTCTCAGTGGACAAACGTTCAAAATCAGCAGGGAATCAAATACTTTTTTCCCTCACTGTACATGTGTAGTGTGTGTGATACACATGTGGTGGCATGTTGGTGTATGTGATATTCACCTGACATGGAGGCTGGGTCATGCTGGGCCCCCGGGCCTGAAGCTCCAGCGGCGGCCAACTCTCAGAATGTCCCTGGCGACCCTCTCCCACTCATTATAGGTCGCACCCTCCTTAGCCATCATCCTTCTCAATTTGGCCCTGATGTTGTCAAACCGGTTGTCAAACCGGTGCTTGACAGCCTCACAGCCCAAGGCCCTGGCTTATCTTCCCTCCCCCTGCAAGAATCACGGAGCGGCCATGGATGAGGACCACATTCTCCCAGGGTGAGTAATTGTGGGCCATGTGCATGCACTTAGCCTCTTGCCCACTCGACTGTGGACCTGTCTCTTCCCCAAACTACCTCCCCCCTGGGATCAGACCCCTTCCCCTCTGTCCCTCTATTAATGGGATGGTGTGTGTGTGTGTGACCTAACTATATATGTCTCTATGTGTGTTCTTTAAATTATGTGTATTGCAAATATGTGTAATCTGTAAATATGTGTAAGCAAATATTAAGTGTAAAATCAAATGTAGTAGAATATAAATGGAAAAACTGCAAACTACCTTTCACCAAATTCTCGTACTCTACTTTGAAAGAAAATACAACACTGACCCATGGGCGTGTGGAACGCAAATTTATAATCTCCCAATGTCAATCATTTTCAGTTAGACCTCTTTCTATTTGCTAGAAGGCCTGTGTCGCACTACGTTATACCATAATTGGATAGTTACAAATGATCGTGACTCGTCAAGCCCCTTAGCAGCTGCATGCGCGATAAGGTTTTACGGGCTTACGTCTATGGCCCATAACTTGTGGCATGGTCTAAGGTAATATCTCGGTAACGCAGCCGGATTTGCACCCTGCAGGCTTTGCTGGTGTCCTGTTGCGGTTACGGCCTTCAAATTTAATGTGGCTAATAATGATTTCCATGTTTCCCCTACTTTACACAATAAACAGAAGCAGGGGGTGTTGGGAGATAGCCATAGCACAGAGGCCTCCCCAATAATGCCATCTGGCACAAAAAGCGAAAGAGATGATAATTACTTAACAGCCCCCTCTCAAGCATCCCAGTTGACCAGCTGTGGTCAGATTTGCTTGGGAATGAAGCCAGCAATTGTGGTGGTGGGGGGGTGGGGGGGAGGGTCAGGGGTACTGAAGGGGTTAATGTGTACATATGAACCTCCAGGCATATGCTTCAACAGAAAGTCGAGGATTGATAGGTAATTCGGTTAGTCCCACATTGGTTACAGAAGGCACTTCTAGTTCTCAGGGAAGGCCAATATTCTAAGAAGCAATTGAGGACTATACTTAATTGGTAGCCCCAGTCCCACATTATGCCCCTGAGGATCTCCCCTGTTTATATAAGTTGCTGTGTGTGGCAATAAAGGTTATTGTTCTTGGCAAGAATACAAGTATTGGAATGTATGTCTTGTCCTGCATGAAATGTATTAGCTGTCTTTATGCAGATTGTCCTTCAGGCTCCTGTATTCTAAATGTCCATCTACATGAGAATGATTGTCATTGACAATAGTGTGGTCAAACTTAGTGCTAGTTATCAATGTCAACCTAATCTGTGTCGTCACATTCAGATATATGGATTGTGAATTGAATGTAAGCATATGACTCAAAACTCCTGTTTTCCTTTCTTTTCTGTGATAATTCTTTTGGGTCAACAAGTTTGCTTGGTGTACTACCTAGTGGTGTCCCAGTGGTATTTTGAACACATATGATCGGGTGTTCACTGTCTATGAGTCCTTTTATTGGCAGGCTAATAATGTATTTTCACTCAGTACAATATCCAACATGATTAATGTGCTGGTCCAGAAACTAAAACATACCATTATGTGATCAAGGTCAGAATGTGCAACAAGATAGAATGGATTGCTAAGCTATATGGAAAGCCTAAAGGCGGCTTTTTAGTTTGTCCTTTGATACCAGCCTTTACTATGTTAATATAAAGACAGTTTCACTTTTAGAATATTACCAAGATTTTATATATTATTATGTTCCAGAGTCAAACTAATTCTAAGGAAAGTATGAGATGAAATCAACTCATCCCTGTGACCCAGTGCTTTATTTCTGGTAGCCTTTTCCTATAAAATCTTTCCAAATTGTTTGACTACGGCCTTCAGATCATAATGATGCTGTTGGAGACACGATGCATTATAAGAACAGAGAGCAGTATGATACGGTATTATTATCACAATTAAACATGTTCAGAGTTAAATGCTCTTCTTTGAAGCCTAAATGTTGCTATTATAATGCAACAAAAGGACCACAAATTACTTGCTCTGATTTAGAGTTGCATGCCATTACTATGATGTAATATGGCTACTAACCCATTTCATACACTCATATTGATATTTTGTACCAGTTCTCACCCTAACATATTTTGGTTTTAAAAAATTGACTTGGCGCCACACCATATAATCTAATTAAAGTATGATATTTCCTCGAATTTGGATTTAAGGAATTGTACTATAATTGTACAGATTATTACCTATTTAACCCATTTGCCCCTAAGTTCTTTATTTTGGGGCAAAGGAGTAAGAGTCAATAAATGTATCTGAAATATAATAAGTATCATTTTTTTAAATATTTCAGGTCCTACTTGTTTTGCTTCCTCATCTTTGTGTTCACTATAGTTATTGTGGACTTCTAAAAACTAAAGATTTGTCTGGATTGAAATAAGCTTTTCTACCATTTCACATGTTAATTTATGTCTTGATTTGGTGTATTTCCAAACATGGACCAGTTTCTTTCATATGCTGCAGAAGATGGACTAATCTAAAGTAGACGGTAAGTAAGAGGAGTCAGAGGCTGTGTTATGCTACCATTTTGGAGGTGGTATTTGTTTGGCAAAATCCCAGACCACATTCATGGACCAAATTTCTGTAAATGTTCTGTATTCTGCAACATTTGGAAGTACCTTTCAACATCAACTCATAAGCTTGCTGATTGCTTTGTAATCCAGTAAATACAATGTTTCCCATTTCTTTAAAATATTTCACCTAATTTTCTTTTGTACTTGAAAGTGGAAATACACTTATATTTTCAAAAAATTATGCTTTTATCTTGTTCTTCTGCAGAAATGCACTGATTCAGATGCAGTGATTGCTGAAGAAATTGTCTTTACAATCTTTGTGGCCTTCTGCAGCTGAACCTAGAAGTGAACCTCTTCAAGTGCAGTGTTTCTTACACTTTTCTGTACTTTAAGATCTTCAGCTATTATTATTTCTTGAAGAGCTTCTTTGTTTTTTCATAAATTTCAAATGCAATCTCCACTTCATTCTAATGAGTTGTGCTACAGAGTTATTTTGTTTTATTCTTAGCATTATTTTCTTCTTGCATTCTTCTGGAAGACTGCAGCTACAGCTTGTATATTACTTGCATTGTCAGTCAGCAAAGCAGATACTTTACTACTTCCAATTTTTCTCTCCTTACCTTTGTCCAGCCATCTTTAAGTACTGCAATGCACGGTGCTTTGCTGCTTTTTACTTAACCAGATTCCATTACTCTTTCATATTCTAATTTGAAAATGTCTGCTGGGTAAATAGTATAATGGTATTAGTAGCCCTCTGCTACATGGACGTTTCCTACCAGTATCCACTATCAATTATTGATAATGGGGATCCAGAAGAATATAATGCTCTTGCAAAAGCTTGGTCAATTTTTTTCTGATTTTCAGGTGTTCATCTTGTTAATTAAGCTATTGAGCATTTTTGGATGCAGTTGTTTGCAGAGTTTGTTTACTTGAACATGCTGATGTTGTGGCATTTGTGGTGATGCTGGTGGAGCAGAAAGCAGACTCTTGGAATGAGAAATTTGAGAAAAGCTACTTGCATTTTCATCATTTTGATCCTCTTCACCTAAATCCATGAATGATTTTTTAATGTCTGCAAGACACTTCTTGCATTTGTCATTCCAGTAGCATTTTGAAATGCATATTTCATTTGTCAGTATTTGCAAACCATATTTTTTTTTCCAGAAAAAAATGCCACCACAATTTAGATGTTGGTCTCAGTATTTTGCTGAGATGAGGAAAAGAAAAAATAAATTAATGGCAGGTTGTTGGTAAACACTAAACTATGGATTGATGTTTATAACAAAACATAAGATTGTTGCAACAGTACAAAATAAATTATGATTTATATAAGTGTAACCCCACTTTACCTACCACCTGTGGGGTGGTGGAAACTATGCCACTTGGGTTCTTACAGTTGTGGGATGGATGAGTGAGAAAATCCTGGCCCAAGTTTCACACAGTACCTCCAGCCCACCAGGATCCCAGGATTCCAGAATAAGAGACGGGGAAGCAATGAACAACTTATAGGAATATAAAACAAATCTGGGGTTTATTTAACAGGGAAGAGAAAGAGGGGAAAGGGAATAAAATAAGCATTTAATGTAATTAAATAGTTCACCATAGAAACCTGTACAACAAAGAGGAAAGTTAATCCTTAATACCTGTCCTCTGTCTTTGGCCTCTATCCCTTCAGTGAAACACTCGTGTCATGAACCTCTTTAAGGGGATAAAACGGCTGCTACTTTTGCTGCTTTTGTTCTTGCTTTTTTCTTTCTCTCCTCAGTTGTGTTCCCTAATTTCTGTCTCGCTATACTCTCCTTCACCACACCTCTTTCTCCTGATCTGTATTCTTTTCCCTCAGACAGAGTATTTGAGAGTGTTTTTGTAAGGAGTTTTTAATTTACCTCCACCCTTGCGCAGAGAAAGATGAATCACAGAAACTCAGTGCACTCCTCATAATAGAAGGCAGATCCTTTTTTCAAGTAGTAGACTAGTTGTGTTCGAGTTGAATGAACTGCATGCTTACAGGCCAAAGGTTGGAGATGTAGCTGCTCAAATGGGGTTGGTGCTCTCATAAGATCCACAGCTGTAGGTTAAGAACAAGATTCCCAGCCAAACATTAAATGTGAGGTGAGAAGATATTATTATTATAGTTTATTTATTTATAACGTGCCAACATATTCCGTAGCGCTGTACATAAATTAGGTTCAGACAATAATAAATACAGATTAACATTTAGCAAAGGAAGGATGGCCCTATCTTTGAGCTAGGAATCCAATGTCCATGGTGCATTCCCAAAGTTCTTAGGATAGAAACTCGCAGACTTACAATCTAAGGGATCTTACAAGATATGTCTGACCTTGAATTTACTCTGCTCAACAATATCAGCTACTCTTACTTTATGTTCCTGTGGGAGTAGGTTTTCAGAATCACCATTGTTATCTAGTAGCAAATTCAGGTTATTTGGTTTGAGAGGAGGAGTAGGAGGTATATACATTATGGCATATGCATTAAGAATATAGTCCAGTGTATGAACAATTCTTTTTATAAGTGGAATTCCATTGATTTAGGTAACTCTTTGAGTGTGGTGGACCCAGAATTGACTTGGAAGTAGTGTGTCCCCTCTATTTTAACGCAGACTTTTGCTTCATAGTGGTGCTGTCAATCTATTATCTTTTAGAGGCGTATAGCACCCTTTTCTCTCTATTAACTCACTCTCATTGTATGATTACACATTGTTTACATGTGGCATACATTGATGTACGTGAAATGACACATCTATGTAAAAACATCTGAATGTTGTTTGAACTTGAAAATACTAAATAATAAATAATAAAATAAAAACATACTTTTATGACTTTCTTTGGATTCCCACATGCTATGATTCTCATGCAATTTTGAGATTTTGATGATTAAGACTGAGAACTGAAGCTTTTCTTACATATTTTTCAATAGAGACCAATTCTAAAGCTTTGCCTTTGTATCAAAATGGATGAGAAAAATGGTTTCAGAATATATAATTGCTTGGAGTTAAATGAAAGCAAAATGCATTTAAAAGTAAAAACAGAAATACCTCAAGGTTGGACTTGATACATAATACTAAAGCCCTAATTTTAGGATTACCTAGTAGTAATTTACTACAATATCTTTAGGATTCATTATGTATTTTTAAGGAATTCAGGCTGTGATTGTCATAATTTAACAGAAGCTTCTCATTGGCAACAAAAAACAAATATTTTGCAGTGTAGTGTGTGGAAGGTGCCTTAAATTTCTTAGATCAGAGGTTCTGTGTAGTAGAGCCATTAGTCTCTGAGCTTCAGCCATGTAGTCTGCAGAACTTTAAAAAATACAGAATAAAATTAGGATGATCATTTTTAAATGAGCATGTTGGTAAGTGCTGATATGAACAGTTTTTACATACTGTTTATGTTTTTATATCACTGAGGAAGCCTTAATAGGCGAAACGCATTTAATACTGTTCGTTTGATACTATTTGATGTTTTTAGATTATTGATTTTATTCATTTTACATTGTGCCTATCCCCATTGTCCATATATGGCATGTACTTGGGATTGCATGGTACAATAAATATATGACATATACACAATTTTTTGTACTAGTGTGTTTTAATTGGCCCCTAAAGTAGACATAAGGAGTTGGTATCATATTTTGTTCTATAGACACTATATAATAGTGCAATCAATAGTATTGGTGATCCAACTATACCTGCTACAAGACTATGGATTGTATCCTGTATTTGGGATTGAGATCTGAGGATTGGACATCGGGTCCTTCTAGAGGTACCCCTCTTAATCCATACAGATACCACAAAATTTTGAGGTCACCACATATGAGGGAAATACTATATGCTCAATGTTTTGAAGTGCCTATTATACACTCATATTGCAATAGGAGGTGGAGCGCTGTCTTCCCCCAACCCTTCTTATCACAGAATAAAATTAAGTAAAATGAAGTCAATATAAAAAAAAAGTCTATAGATAAGGTTATAATACACCTTGCTGAGTTGGTTTTAGTACACATGGTTGCCTCAAACACAGTAAAACAGATAATTTATTTTAAAAATGCTCATAATCTATTATAGAATTTGAAGAGAGCATTATAATTGAACATGGATAGCTGGACCAAAGCTGTGCAGCAAATTAGACCTCTGCACTGTCACCAGGATTCCCTGTACCTCACCAACTGTAGTTTGAAGATCATTGCATCGTTACATAGTAATTTAGGTTGAAAAAAGACCATCAAGTTCAACCTTTTAGATCTCCTCTGATCTGCAATACACGGATTTATTGTTAATTGATCCAGAGGAAGGCAAAAAGAAAAGAAAAACCCAGAGAAACTTGCAAATTGTCTCAACAGGGAAAAAAATATAAAATTCCTTCCTGACCCCAGATACTGGTGATCAGATTCATCCCTGGATCAATACCCCTCTCTGTTTATCCAGGATAGCCCTTAATGCCCTTTTTATATAAAAAGATATCCAATCCCTTTTGAAAGTCATCTATCGAATCCGCTGTCACCACCTACTTTGGTAGAGAATTCCACAGATTAACCACCCTTGCTGTAAAGAACCCTTTTCTTTCTTTAAAGTGAAATCTTTTTACTTCTAAACTCAAAGGATGTCCCCTTGTCAGTTGATGACCTCTTGGCAAAAAAGTTCCCTTGACAAAGCCTTGTAGCGACCCTGGATATATTTATATAAGGTAATCATATCCCCTCTTAGACGCCTTTTTTCGAAAATAAATACGTTTATTTTTGTTAGTCTTTCTTCATAACTTAGCCCCTCCATTCCCTTTATTAGCTTTGTTGCCCTTCTTTGTACTTTTTTCCAGCTCAAAATGTCCTTTTTATGAAGTGGTGCCAAAAATTCTACTCCATATTCCAAATGAGGGCGTACTAGGGATTTGTATAGTGGGAGAATTATATTTGCTTCCCTAGCTTCTATACCCTTCTTAATATATGACAATATTTTACTTTGCAGCTGCTGCTTGGCATTGAGCACTGTTACCTAGGCGGTTGTCCACAAGCACTGCCAAATCCCTTTCAATATCTGATACCCCTAGATTTGTTCCATTAAGATTATAAATTGCATGGCTCTTATTTCTTCCCAGATGCATGACTTTACATTTATTTGTATTAAATCTCATCTGCCATTTAGATGCCCATTCCTCTAATTTATGCAAATCCCATTGTAGGGAAAGCACATAATTTTCTGATTTAATTACCTTGCACAATTTTTTGTCAGCAGCAAAAATGGAGACACCAAACTCCAATCCCACTTCCAAGTCATTAATAAATATGTTAAAAAGGAGGAAGGCCTAATACTGAACCCTGAGGAACCCCACTTACCACATTAGTCCAATCTGAGTATGTTCCATTTACCACAATCCTTTGCTTCCTGTTTTTTAGTCAGCTCTCAATCCATAAGCAAATATTCGGCATATAAGCAATTCGGCAATTCCTGTATCCCTTAGTTTGCTCAATAGACTCCCATGTGGCACTGTATCAAAAACTTTTGCGAAAAACCAAATAGACTGCATCCACTGAGTTGCCTTGATCCAAGTTCCTGCTAACCTCCTCATAGAAACTAATTAGGTTTGTTTGACATGACCTATCCTTCATAAATCCATGTTGGTTCCTACTTATAATCCTGTTTGAATAGACATATTCTTGTATATTATCCCGTATTAACCCTTCTAAGCTTTCCCACTACCGAAGTGAGACTCACTGGTCTTTAATTCTTCGGATTTGCTCTTGCTCCCTTTTTAAATATAGGTATCACCTCTGCCTTTCTCCAGTCATCTGGTAGAGACCCTGTGTTGAGTGAATAGTGAAAAATTTGATATAATGGTTTGGCTATTACAGAGCCCAGTTCCCTCAGTACCCTTGGATGTATTCCATCAGGACCCGGGGCTTTATTAACATTTATTTTTTCAACCTCTTTTGGATTTCCTCCTGCGTTAACCAGTTATTTGATGAAGGTAGTGTAGCCCCATTATATTGCAGTGTCCCAACCACTGGTACCTCCCTTGTGTATACAGTAGAAAAGAACCTATTTAGCTCATCTGCCTTTTCCTGGTCACTAATAATCAGATGGCCTGTGTCACATTGTAATGTTCCTATAGCTTCCTTCCTGGCCTTCTTCCCATTAATATGTTTAAAAAATATTTTAGGGTTAGTCTTACTCTCCTTTGCAACTAACTTTTCATTTTCAGTTTTATCCAGTCTAATAGCCTTTTTGTAAGCCTTGTTGATTTCCTTGTACTTACGTAAAGCAGTCTCTGTCCCCTCTTGTTTGTATAATTTAACTGCTTGTTTTTTCTCCTCATCTTCATCTTTAATTCATTGCTAAGCCAAATGGGTTGTGATTTACTCCTTCTTCTTTTACTTCCACATGATATATGGTAATAAGTATATTTATTTAGTAAGGATTTGAACGTTGTCCATTTATCTTCAGTGTTTTTACCTGTCAGTTCTCTGTCCCAGTCTATATGTTGTATTGCTGCCCTTAGATCGTTAAAATCTGCCCTTTTAAAATTAAGAGTTTTCGCTAGCTCCTACAGTTATGTTTTTTAATTCAGTCTCAAATGAGACTGTGTTGTGATCACTGTTTCCCAAAGGTTGCCCTATTTCAACATTTGATACCATATCAATATTATTTGTGATAACTAAATCCAAGATAGCCTCTTTTCTAGTAGGTTCTTGTATAACCTGGGCCAGATAATGATCTCTGAGTGTACTCAAGAACCTGCTCCCCTTAGCTGAACTGCTGGTCTCATTCATCCAGTTTATTTCAGGGTAATTAAAATCTCCCATTATTAGAACTTGCCCATGCTTTGCTGCATTTCCAATCTGTAACAATAAATGCATTTCCTCACTTTCAATTATATTTGGGGGTTTATAGCATACTCCTACTAAAATTATTTTAGAATTTGCTGCTGCGCTATTTAACTCTACCCACAAACATTCAACATTATCGTTAGTTCCACCATAAATATCTTCTCTGTCTATAGGCTTACATTCATGCTTAACATACAGACAAATTCCTCCTCTTTTACCATTGCCTCTATCTTTCCTAAATAGATTATAACCTTTCAGATTAACAGTCCAGTCATGATTCCTTCCACCACGTCTCAGTAATGACTATTAAATCCTATTAAATCCCATTTCTCATTAACTGCTAATAATTCTAACTCTCACATTTTTCCTGTTAAGCTTCTGGCATTAGCAAGCATACACCTTATGTTATGAGTCTGTAGTTCTGAAGTGCCTGCCACTGTTCTTGAGTTACTTAGCAATACCTCCCTATTGACTGTACTAACCCACCCCCATCTCCTCCCCCATGACTAGTTAATGCGTTCCTTGCCTCCTCTAAACTTTCTACCCATTACTTTTATCTCATCCCTCCGCTCCCATTACTAGTTTAAAAACTCCCCCAGCCGTTCTACCATCCTGTCCCCTAGCACAAAAGCTCCCTCATCATTAAGGTGCAATCCATCCCTGCTATAGAGATTGTATAGAGATTGTACCCAAGTGAAAAGTCAGCCCAGTGCTCTAAAAACCCAAACCCCTCCTTAATGCACCACATTTTTAGCCATGCATTAACCTCCCTAAGCTCCTTCTGCCTCCCTGGGCTAGCACATGGCACTGGTAGTATCTCAGAAAATACTACCTTGGATTTCCTTGCCTTCAGCTTATTACCTAGTTCTATAAAATCATTCCTTAGGACACTCCATCTTCCACTAACTTTTCATTGGTTCCAATATGTACCGCCGGTTCATTTCCAGCTCCTCCCAATAATTTATCCACCCGATCCACAAGATGCTGAACCCGAGCACCCGTGAGGCAGCAAACTGTTCAATTGCTAGGATCTGGGTGATAAATCACCCTGTCTACCTTCCTAATAATAGAGTCCCCAACCACCAAAATCTTCCTGTTGCTCTGCCTATTCTACCCTCCACTCCTCCAGTAGAACTATTCTCCCGGCTGCTAGAGGAAACAGCTCTATCTGGCATTGCCATTCCTGAATGGACATCCCCAACAGTTTAACTCAATCTGGCAAATCTGTTGGTGTTTGCCAACTCAGAACTGGCCTGCCTCCTCCTGTTCCCCCTGCTTCCCCTTCTAACTGTAACCCAGCTACCTCCCTGGACATCCTCACTAGCCCCAGCTCCACCCTCCATGCTAGGCCCAGCTAAACTGTGCTCAGTGAGCACCAACCCCCTTTCCAGTGGAGCAATATCACAAAGTGCTGCAATTCTCCTCTCCAGTTCTCCAATTTGAGTTTCAAGACATGCTCACACCTGTCACAGAGGTATAGACCCTGGATCATCTATTCCAGTAGTGCATACATATGATAAAATGTACACTGAGTGATGTTTCCCCTGGACTGACTCATAAATACAATGGGGATTTTTTTTTTTTTATAAAACACTACAATGTGCTCCCCTTTTGCACTCCCTCCTTTTATTGAAACTCTGACACTTATACTAGAACTGCCCTTATGCTAGAAGTGTTCGCACCTTCTTCTGTTTATATTAGGTTCTTACTACTCACCTGCCCACTACTTACTGCACAAGTACACAGCACACTTCCTGTTCAGGAGCAATCACAGAACAGAGGCAAGCAGACCACAAAAAGTCACACACTGATATAGCTTTATACAGACAAAACCACACCCCCTCTCAGCTGCCCACTAATCACTGCACAAGTACACACACACTTACTGTTCAGGAGTAATCACAGAACAGATGCAAGCAGACCACAAAAGTCACACACTGATATAGCCTAACACAGGCAAAACCACACCCTTCTCAGCTGCCACTAATCATTGCACAAGTACACACACACTTACTGTTCAGGAGTAATCACAGAACAGAAGAACCAGGAACACAATATAAAATCTTTCCCCCCCAAAAAAGCCTATATAAATCTATTACCCTCAGCTTACACATACAAGGGCGTCAAGGTGCCATAGCAGAGGTCCCAGTTATAGTAGAATAGTAAAGTACCAAAAGAAATGTGAGTATTTCCAATTGGAAGTTATTTTTAAAAATGCTGTTTGGTGATAGAAAAACAGGCTTGAATTTGCTAAATGTTCACTGTCACTGAGCTTGAGATCTGCCCACCAGACTGGCATTCATATCAGTACCTAATTAGCTTATTACAGGCTGAATGGCCTCCTGTTGCATACAGTTTCTTGGGTGTCAATAGAATCTGGTTGATCACAAATTGAAACCTCAGAAGCCATTGGCAAAAGCATGCAATAAATCCAGAGAGTCATATATCAATCATGAGGTAATTAGGTACTCATAAGACCAGTCTGGTAGGAGGATCTCTTAAACTTACTGACAGCCAAATGGAAAATTCAATGCTGTTTTTTCTATTACTAAATTAAATGTTATAATAACTTTAAGTACTCTTATATATGGCATGGTAGAAGCACACCAGCTCACATACATGTCACTCCATGCATCAGGTTCAGGACCTAGTTAACCTGGCAAAAGGCAGCTAGTATATAGTGCTGTCTTGTTCATATACTCTGTTCCCTGATTTATCTACCCCATGTCCCACAGTAATGTTGTAATGCGTCCCATGGCATATAACCATAATTCTTTGGGAAAGTATTTGAAATATTGGTGACTGGGCCATGGAAACTGGATTAATTGCAATAGAAATGGAAGAAACCTTGGGCCACTTTGAAATTGCAGTCAATTAAAGGGACATTGAAACTATTTTTTTTCTTGTTGCATGTGAAAGAGATTATTTTATAATGTACCATTGTGTGCTTTCTTTTTTCAAATGAAGCTCGAAAAGTTGAAATGTGACAGACAAGTGTGCATTTACTGTTAGTTTCAACAGGTTTTACTTATTATTTTTTCAAGCAAAAAAACACGCTTGATAATGACTAAAAGGATGCTGTTCTAATACATGAAAATAAGAATTGTGGTCCATGTCCCTTTAAGGGTATGATTCATTCAGAGTAAGGATTCCAGCTTTTTGGGCCACAATATACTTCACCAGAAACAATCATTAAAGGGCCACTGTAGTCCAAAATGTTCTGCCCTGCATTTAAAAGAGAATATTTTACACACTACATGAGAAATATATTATATTAACTGAAGAAATTAACACCAAAACAGACAAGCAGATAAAATAACAAGGTGTTTTATCCAGCTTTATTTTACCAGTGAGTTAAGAGGGGGTATACATGGACTCGTGGAGACCCTGTTATATGTGTTTTCTTATCTGATTTACTTTAAAACCAATAAGAATAAAAGCCCAAACATCCATAAGGATCACTATCCTTTTGTTTCTGTTAGCACTTCAGGACAGCAGAGAAGAAAATAATCCTACACTGCTTATATTTAATGTACAGTATTTTCTTTTACACTATAGATCTATTATTTATCATAGAAAATACTTTTTCTAATGTTTAAAATGTTATCTGTAAATGCATTCTAGACATCTTTGGACTACAATAGCCCATTAATGACATGAAACAAAATGATTTATATACAGTAGTACCTTTTGTGAAGTTTGAGCTTTGTTTACCAGTTGCTTGGTGATAAGGATATTGTCAGCGCTAGTAATTCTTAAACTGGAACAAGGAAACATGTTCATAAAACAAAGGTAATACTTTGGTCCTGAAATAGATTGCAGACTGTCTCTACAGGAGTTAAAATGTTTTTCTGGAATGCTCTAATTGCTTAGGTGTGGCTGATGGAGTTACAGCAACCTCACTTGTATGTGAGCCAGGAGATGTTAGCTTGGGATATGTGCAAATCACAAAACAACTGCAGATAAAGTATAAGAGGTGGGTGGTCTGTAATGTACATGGATCAGAAACAAAAAAATTTAATTAGCCTTAAAGGAGATGGGGAAGCCAGAAGTGACCAACTAGAACCACATGAAGGTCACACAATTGGCTTATACACCATAGCATAATATTAAATATACATACAAAGACATGTTTTACGAGCACAGCATCAAACAATTTAGACTTAATATATTTTGTAGATACTACTATGCTTTATTCCAGTAATAAGCCCCTACCACCTGACTAAACACTCCTCCAAGCACATCCATTAAAACAAATTGTAAAACAATTAGCAAGTGATGCTGTGCCCACAGTGAGAACCCCATGACACTTGGACTTTTGGGTCTGTCCACAGGACCCATATGGAAATTAGCCACATAGCCATTCAAAGGGTTATAATAATTGCCATACGGACCTTGTGGAAGACTTTACCATTTGTTTATATGTTAAGTTGTGTGATGTTTTTCCCTAAGCCCTGGACCCCTATGGCCACTTTAACTAAGTAACTTAAGTCTAAAGGGTTCTGGGTCCATTTTCCATTTTTAGGGCTAATATTGTGTGTGTAGAGTGTGTTCTATGGTGCAACTATTGCATTAAGCTAATAAAAATATTCCCCTACGTAGGTTGGACACCAAACCCCCACGCAGACATTCTGGCTACAGGGCTCACAGTATCATACCAACCCCTGCTGTGCTCAGATACTGACATTTATGTCCGGTGGGACATATATGCATGGTATGTTTCATTTAGAGGGAAAGCTTTGTTTTATTTATTTTTTATCAGAAATTATTATTTGCAAATTGTCCTGGAACCCAGTAACTTGGCCTGAGAATCTGCAACTTGTCCGTTGAATCTGGTTAAACAGTCCTGTGTGCAGGTATACAGAACCTATACAACCTGCAGGTAGAATTGGTCTCTTTGGCCTTTTTCAAGTCTGCAGGTAGGATTGGTCTCTTTGGCCTTTTTCAAGTCCAACAAAGAGTGGGTTGTGACAGAGACCATTGATGTTTTCTTTGTGTTTCTGTAGAAAAAAATAATCTAGAAACAAAGAAAAGCATTTGCATCATTGATTAAGTTAATAATTATTCTTAGCAGTTTTTCATTAAAAAAAATCAGCGATGGAACCTTTTGTGATCTTCATTGTGAGACAAAATGACTAAGCAGCGACGTCCCAAACCACTTGATTTCATGTGACTATTGTGTTTTACTGACCACATGAGTTAATTTCTACATGGCAGTATTATGGCTTTACACCTACACATATGAACAGGAAGTGAAAACCTCAAACTCAGTGGTTTATCAACACTCCATGAGGGGCCATATATAACAACTGGTAAGCCTGAATAGTAGAACTTGTATTAAGTAGATACATTTTAAGCCTCATTAATATGTCAATACCCATGAGTGGAAGCACCCCCTCTATCTTCCACTTGAAGGAATTTTCTTGAGCTGTCCCTATAGTGTGGAACTCCTTGCATCGCTCCTCCAGGCTATTTTCCAACGCAAAACCTTGAAAAACTCTCTAAAAATGTATGTGTTTAAAGAAGCTTATCACCTTCAGCCTTAATGTGCAATTCTGCTTTCTCTACATCATAAAATGCTTACGCAAATAAACAAATGTGTAAGACACAGACATTTTCACATGCATCAGTCTAATTAACTATCATCTGGCATCTAGTACCCTCCTGTATCATACCCCAACCTTACGTTCTAGATTGTAAGCTCTTCTGAGTAGGGACCTCACTCCTGTTGGACCAAGTTGTCTGTGGATCTATTTGTTTCATATTGTATTGCACTGTATCTGTAATTTCTACTTAGTTTAAAATTTGTATATTGCTAATTGTAGCCATTGTTCTCAATTCTACTTTTGTAAATGACGCTACCAAAAATGAAGGCGGTTTATAAAGTAATAACAATAATAATACCCACCATACTATACTTCCGAGAATTAATGATATGGGGAATTATATTTGGCATTACCAGCATACTCGCCAATGAAAAGCAATATAAAACAATGGGTGAGATGAACTGTTTAGATTTATTTTTGTGCATGTCAATGGCCACTAATATTTTTTTTCTATGCCCTCAGTGGGGAAAATATGCCCTGCCCTTGCCATATAGCATATTTTATATATTTGCAGAATCAGTCAAAGAGCCCTCACAAGTCTTTTTAAAGATAAAGAACCACCAAAGTTCCTTATTCACTATATGCTCAGCATTTAAGATGTCTTGTGAAAAAAAGGAAAATACTTTATATTTAAAGACATAATAAAAATATAGATTTAATTCACTGAATAATGTGTGCATGTAGCTTCGGTACAGATGTGTGTCATTTCTCAAGGGGAAAACGACAGAGCCATAACAAGCCAATTATACTCTTGAAGTTGCACAAAATCCAATAAATAAGCTGACAGACTCATTATCACTAACCACTTACTTATTGATTTTCTTTAATAATGTCCATTTGTTTAAGCCTCTAATAAAATGTATATGTTCTGATATGCCACAAGAGGTTTTCTTCTCTCTTATTTAAAAGGTGGAAGAAGAGTTTTTGTCTATAATTTCCAGTGTGGTTAATTCTGATCTGAATGATTACAGCATGCTGCTCAACATTACCCAAGTGGGTTTCACAAACCCATTTATGTATCTTGAAATAAAATACATTAGTGGAAGCCAATTCCCAAGCAATGACAGCAAAATGTAAGAGGGCATTTATATACGATTGCCATATAGACAAACCCTTACCTGCAGGATAACACTTCCCCCAATTTAGTTGCTCATATTGAAATGTTGAAAACTGCTTAAATTATACCTCGATATTTAGTACAGTTTTGCATTATTCATTGTGGCTTTGATGCCTATGCCAATTTACTACTTGTTTTCTCTTCCATGTGTTATTTAGAAATCATGCAGAATACAGACTCTTTATTATGTTTCTTTCATTCCATTGTACTTCCATTTATCTTGGAAAAAAAACTAAAACAAAGAACAAATAAAACTAAAATACAAAGGAACATGATAAAACATTTCTAAATATCAATTCATTATAATATTATTAAACCATAGCGGAACAATTTAATCAAATATTTAAAAATGTACATTTAATATTGAGCTTTTAAATCCTATGCCAGAATGTTATTAGTCAAATATTGCTCATGATTGATTAAGATATGACAGGGGAATAAATAAGAATGTATTTAGTGTTTCACAGGAAGATTCTAATAGTTTAATAGAATTTTCTTCTTAATTATAAACTAATCATATAAAGACTTATTAAATTGCGATTCTGCAAATTTAAAAGGGCTCTATTTAAGTACATAGCATATTTTCTTAAAATTTTTAGTTAGTGAAGACCTTGCTTTTGGATAGAAGTTCACTAACTAAAAAATTCTGTAAAAAAATATGCTATGTACTTAAATAGAACACTTTTAAATTTGCTGAATCGCAATTTAATAAGGCTGATAATGTCTACATGGGGAAGATAGATGAAGATTTAGAAAATAAAAATCTGAATGGAGTTCCTTCTTTTTTAGCATCAATGTAAAATTATATTTTCCTACCCTTTCTTATATTTTCACACAGCATTTAACAAATGCACTATAATATTGTGTAGAATGACAGATTTCTAAGAAGTGGACCACACCCAGTAATTGGACTAAGCCAAACTTCGTAATTCTATCCTCCCAACATTTCAAGGAATGACACACTATATGCTGGTGTTAATCTTTTTATGGCTTTTCTTTTTTTATATTTCTTTATTCAAAGATGCACAAGAAGGTAACATTAATAAAGATTGCAAACATACTATAGATCTATCTCATAATTCAAACGAATATAAATGAAACCAGGTTCATTATACTATAACAGTAAACATAAGAGAATATCTAATCAAGATTTTAGAGCAAGGCACAAGTGGTTCCTTTTGCTCACTTGTTTTCTTCTTGTATTTTTATTAATTTATTTTTTTTGCATTTTATGGAAGTGTGAAGTGAGTAGAATGGAAGAGTTGAGAAAGTGCCAAGAAGAGAAGAAAAACACAGGGGTAAGAAGCGTAAAGATAGTGGGGTAAGAAGAAGGTGAGTGGGAGTTAAGTAAGAAGTGAGCACTTAAACTATATCATTCCCTTGAAGTGTAGCCAAACAACTCAAATGATGAGCTGATGACATCTATAACCATATAGTACTGTGAGACAATAATAATAAGAAACATATGCAATAAGCAAAACTTTAATTGTCTTTTATAGTTATGAATATAGACCGTAAAAAATGTTGTTTAACTTAAACATATTAAGCTCAGGTTCTATAAAAAATCAGGTTAAGAGAATAGTGCCAGTGTTTAAAGAATGATCAGATAGTCTTTTATGGCAAAAGCTATTCTGGGATTAGACTAAGAGGTTCCAATGTCCATAGCAAGAGTCTGTTACTAAATGATTAGTGTAAGGAAAAACAGAGTCACTTCAGGGCTTCAGCTGATGCCTTGACTGTTCTTATTGCCTAAGTTGTTTTTTTTTTTTGCTTGCACTGTGTTTGATTTGTTATCCATTTGGTCCACTGACATCACAGAGCAGTGGAGGAGACCATAGTACAGAGCTAGGGAAGTTCCCACTATACATTGCCAGAGAAGACTCTCCCCACTGGCAGCCAGAAGATGCACATGTCTGAGGTAAACCTGCCTCGTTTCTCTCCAAGCAGCTCTGAAGATGGATCCAGTGTACAATTCATAATGGAAACATCTAAATAGGGATTGTGTGTACCTCATCTTGGGATGCTATTAATCAGGTAGAGGAACCACCACTGGACAACTTTATGTGGCCTTCAATACACCAATACACACCCTGTTATCCTGGGTCTGGATTCCTTTGCCTCTAAGTTTGCCATGGAAGTTGATCTTCTTTGGGTGGAGGCACAGTGCTTTTTGCACAAGGAGAATGTTCCTTAGATCTCTTCTGATGCCCACAGTTCATGATACTACTCTGGCCCCCACATGGACTATGGTGCCATTGAATTAGTTCTGTTCTGCAGTTGAAACTTTGTTAAAAAATTTTGAAGTATTAGTTATATGTAAAATATGCTCTTTAAAATCAAATCAAAGCAAAAATGTAATGTGTGTGAATATAAAAGAACTCATTTAAATTACTCCATAAAGTGTATTATACTCCAAAGTTGAAAAGATAGGCCATATATCACAATCACAGTGTTGGTGGGTGATTTTGTAGGTATATTACATGCAGGGATTACATGCATATTTGTTGAAGATCTCTTCTTGTAATAAATAAAGCTCAAATTATTTGATTGTGATAGATTGTATTGACTATTTAATACAGCTGAAGAAGAACAATAATGCCATAGTGGAAACATATGATTTTACATGATCTTAAAGGTAAATAATTTTTTGTTAAATATATGAAAATTTGCACACCAGAGGACTTAAATATTGGAAAAAAAAAAAATAGGTATTTTGATAGAACCCGTAATAGAAATTGTTATCCATCCATCCTAAAGAATGTATACATATTGAGTGATGTAAACCTAGGAAAGATGGGCTCCTTGACACGTTTCTTCCATACTGAGGTGTATTTCACTTATTTCTGAAAACTTGCTAGGGGCTTTTGTGTAATCATTAGGTATTTACTGTATATTTATGAGGTCCTTTATAGGCTGTGTTTGAAAGAAAAATGTCAGCTGATCTCTTATCTGCATATAATTATAGTGGTATAGAATTATTGATAGCCCATCCCCCTCATTTCCTTATCCCTGTTCATTTTAACCTTAAAATTTAGGTTATAACTTAAATATCTGCATGATTTGTTTTGTACTGGTACCACATCTCTTTATTACATAGATTTAAATAATAAATGGTTTTATATAATTTCCTTTGGTAAAGAATTATGTATATGTGGTTGGTTGGAGCTATAAAAATGTAATAAAATACTTTAACAAGACCATTTATATAAATAAAGTTTTGTATAAATTCAGAGGAGCAATTTGACTGAAATGTTCTGTGAGGTACGCTGCAAATACAATAACCCTACAGGGCCAGATTTACATCTGAGGTGCCTCTAGGCAAAGAATAATCTGACACCCCTATCTCCCCACTAACCTTGCTACAGACACATATGTATGAATTTAAATGTTCATGTTTTAGTCCAGAATGGAGCTGTAGGCTCTGTATATGTAATGAAATTGGTATATATAGTGTGTACAAATATATACCTATTTACATTTCAGCACCCAGTATTCCCAGAATGCATTGTAAGCATTTTATACTTACACATATATGTCCTGCTATAATAGTTAATACCATTGAAATTAAATCAAGACAACCCCTCTCAGCATGTACTATGAAGTGCATGTATTGGAATTATAATTCAGCCAATCAGGGAGACTAATTGTTGCCCCTGCCCCAAAGCCATCATGCATGGGGTCTGTGTAAGCCACAGAAGCCTTTAGGAATTTTTATTACAATGTTCAGAGCAGAAAGATAGTGCCCTCTACAGTCAGATGCCCCTAGGCAGCTGCTTACCCTGCATTGTGGTAAATATGGCCTTGACCCCTTGATCATCAAACTTGAAGTGTAAGATTACCCATCGCAATCTACTAACAGTGTATAGTATCAAGCAGCAATTTGATAATATCAAAGTTATAGGCTTTCTATAGTAAACTACATTCATTTTCATTTGTTCACCTTATTGAACGCTATTCAATAATTACTATGTTACAAACAAAAAAATACACAAAGACGCTGATGAAAAAAAATAACTGGAGTATTTGTCCTTATGCCAAAATTATATTTATCTTTGGTACATTATGACTTATGAAGACTGCTTTTCCATTTATATCACAATAAGAGATATTGCAAATATCCAAAAGCAAGGTCTTTACCAACTAAAAACTTCTGTAAAAAATATGCTCTGTGCTTATATAGAGCCCTTTTCAATTGGCCAAATCACAATTTAATAAGGCTGATGGATTGTAATTAGTTAACAGAAAAAGCCTACAAATATTAATAAGCGCTTACCGAATCAATGTCTACATATATTTATCTTTCTGCATAAGGCACCCGATATGCCCTTTTAATCATGTTTTATATGACCCTTTGGATAAATTGCTGAAGAGCGCTATTCTAACTCAACCACCTGTTTCTGTTCCCTAGAGATTAATACTCTATTTCTGTACAACAGCCTGCAGGGAATAGTGGATATAAGGTCACAATTGTTTTTTTCTATAGTGCTGGCATTGTTGTTTAAATATTCAAACAGAGGTTCTGCCAAGGATGCCAGGATTAAATGAAAGACTGGTACAGAATTACTTACGATACAACAAACTATCTAACAATAGCCACATGATTGTATTTTGGGGCCGATCACATGACTTAAAATTCTGTAATTGGTAAAAGCTATGGGATTAACAACTAATCTTCTAACAATTTACAGCAGGTTAATCTTATTTAGGAAATTAAATAGAAACTGAAAGTTGTTAAGAGCCAACTGGTGCTTCATGCCCTGGTTGTAAAGAATCAGGTTAAAATTTTATAGGCAGATTAGAAGAGATGAACATCCGTCATTGGTATAATAATAGTGTCAAACCCACATCAGCTATAAACACAGACTAATCAGATAAGGGCCACACAATAGCAGATGGTTAATACTATTTTATTTTGCAGTGGACCTTTTTTTCTATTAGTTGAACAACTTCGGTATGAGTGTGCAAAAAAGTGTATCATATCTGAGATGCTGAAGCTTTCTACACCCATCCCTCCCTGCACATGACTCATGCTGCTGTAGGAGCCATGTCCCTATCTAGTAGGTGTGTTAATTATCCAGGGGTTGTGTTGTATTTTGTGATCACATCCCCACATGATGCCAGAGTTTAAGTTGTATAATTTTCTACACAATGGATGATTACTGCACCTAAAAGAAATAAAATGAATGCAGGTCACCATGGTTCCTACAAAATGTATGTTGGTAGCACCTGGCATATAAGATTTAATTAAAAACTATTTTATTATGGGTGGTCTAGTGGTTAGGATCCGGTGAGTTCACCTCTGCGACCTAGGTTCAATTCCAGTCAGGGAACCAAGAGGTCACACTACCCTGAAGCCAATCATAATTCAGCCAATCAGGGAGATGGTTTGTTGCCCCTGCCCCAAAGCTATCATGCATGGGGTCTGTATAAGCCACATAAGCCTTTAGGAATATTTATTACAATGTTCAGATCGAGCAGAAAGATTGTGCTCTCTACTGTCAGATGCCCCTAGAAAAGCTGCTTACCCTGCCTTGTGGTAAATATGGCCTTGGCCCCTTGATCCTCTAACTTAAAGTGTAAGATTACCCATCCCAGTCTACTAACAGTGTATAGTATCAAGCAGCAATTTGATAATATCAAAGTTATAGGCTTTCTATAGTAAATACATAAATTTAAATTTGTTCCCCTTATTGCACGCTTTTCAATAATGACTATGTTACAAACAAAAACATACACAAAGACGCTGATGAGAAAAAATAACTGGATTATTTGTCCTTATGGCAAAATACTGCTTTTGCATTTATATCACAATAATTCAATTCCAGTCGGGGAACCAAGAGGTCACACTACCCTGAAGCCGAGCAGGGCTGGACCTGGTCAGTACTTAAATGGGAGACCACCTAGGAATACTAGGAGCTGTATGCTGTGGCCCACTGAAGAAGAAATGACAACCCTCTCCAGGATCTCTGCTATGAATACCAAGTGGATCAGCTTGGTGTTTTGTGGTCCTTCTTGAGGTCACGAAGAGACGGACACGATTGAACAGCACAAACACATTTTTATTACAGGCTAGCGAATTGCCCGTCAAAAAATGACGGCAATGAAATTGTAAGTGAGCTAAGGGTGTTTGGTGTATATAATGTGGCTGATGTAGCGTCGTTCATTTTGGTGTTTTGCGTATTTATGGTAGTGTTTTGCATGTTTAGGGACCTTTAGCCTCGTTTTCGTTTTGTTCGGCGGACATTTTTTTCTCTCGCTTAGGTGATTTTCAGGTCTCTAAACTCTGAAATTTGTGGTTAAATGGAGATGTAACTTCACTTGCAGAGGTCCTCGGTGCCCCCCCTTGCTGTGAGTAACCTTTTTATGTGTTTGTTGTTTGTATTTGTTGTGTTTGTAATGTTTTTGGGGTTGCGTGGGTTGCGTCCTTGTTTTCTAATCTTTTTGGGCAAATACGTAGGTGTTTGGTGGTGTTTTGCGTCTTTAGAATGCTGTAGCCTCGCTTCGTTTTTTTCTGTGGCCATTTCTTCTCTCCCTTAGAGTATTTTTTAGTGTCTAAACTCTTTTAATAATTTGAGTTAAATTGAGTTGTAAGTTTTCGAGGTCCTAGATGCTCCCTCTTCCTGTAAGTAAGCTTTTTATGTATATGTTGTGTGTATTTGTTTTTCATGTTTTGATGTGCGCGTGTTGCGGACATTTTTTGCGAGGTCGTAATGAGTCGTAACGTGTCTCGTATTTTCCTTGCGTAACAACGTAAATTTTGCAAGGGCCGCAGGCTCTCTGTGCGAGCCCGCAAGCGTTAGCAACAGCTTGCATGCTCTCACAACTTTATATATGATAAGAAAAACAAAGGAAATGTAAGAGTCAAAAAGGGCACTCAAAGAGTTGTAAAAAAACACAGTTATATGATTAAATACTCATAAGTAAATAAAATATATATTTACATATGAATTTATTAATAGAACATATTATAATGTATAACACACAATGCTGTTAATCTAGGAAATCCTACCTAACACCATCTAGGTAGGATTTATACATTAGGGCTAGTGTTTCTCTCTCTAGCACTCTCTATCTCTCTCTCTAACACTCTATATTTCTCTCTCTGGCACTCTCACTCTCTCGAACACTCTCTGTTTCCCTCTCTGGCGCGCTCACTCGCTCTCTCTAACACTGTCTATTTCTCTCTCTGGCACTCTCGCTCTAACACTCTCTATCTCTCTCTAACACTTTCTATCTCTCTCTCTAACACTCTCTATTTCTCTCTCTGGCACTCTCACTCGCTCTCTAACACTCTATATATCTAACACTTTCTATCTCTTTCTAACACTTTCTATCTCTCTCTCTAACACTCTATATCTCTCTCTCAGTCACTGTCTATCTCTCTCTCTTTATATATATATATACATCTCTCAAAAACCCACCAATGCCTAGACCTGTGTGTTGACTTTCTCAGCGACAGCACAGTCAAAGAATTATGGTTTTCGCAGTCTTTTAAACCGGTTCTCGGGGCGTTTGATTAGCGTCCTCCGCTTCCTATTGGTTAATTGACCTGTGACGGGATCGCAACTTACGGCCTTGACTGATTTGGGCGCACTTGCCCAGAAGCGTTACAGGTGAAAACAAGCTTTACCGGCTTGAGGCTTCGGCCCGTAAGTCGCGCCATTGCTCAACTGAATAGCATTGCAATCGGAGAGGAATGGGAGCCCGCAGACATACCACCTACAGCGATTGCAATTGAATGTAGCCCTAAGTTTGCAAGTTTTCAGTCTTGTTAGGTGCTTTAGGGAAAGCATTTTGTACATTGATTTAAAACTCAATAACAGGGCCCTCCTTTCTTTTGCAATGTGTTATAATTGTATTTGATTTGTACTTAACTCCTGTACAGGGCTACAGAATATGATGGTGCATTACAAATAAACGATAATAATAATAATAATAATAATAAGTGTATAGAGACAAAAGGGAAGGGGCGGCTTGCAGGTGTACTGGTGTGGCAGCAGAATCCATGCACGAGTTGTTCACTGTCCTGTTTCAATGTCTGATATTAGAAGCTGATAAAATGTAATCTTGCACGGAAGACTTGACTTTTTAAATGATATCTATTGCTGCGTTGTTTACCATACAGTGGACTGCCTCATACTTGTCATTCTAGGAGCATGAAAGTTAAAGGCACTAGAGTCATAAGATGACAATTAGCAGGCAAGGTCAGTGGAGACTTTTTTAAGGACAGAAGTAACGATGACATATTTGAAGGGGGAAACAATACCATTAGGGAGTGAATGTTTGTAGGCAAGAGAAGTTAATGGTTTCACGTCATGAAATAAAATGGTAGGCAGGGACTTGGAGTAATAGTTGGGTTTAAAAGGAGAATTTATTTGGGAATTGGGCCTATAAAATTGGCAGAATGAAGCCTTGTGAACTTTTGTAATCCTATAAGAGGAGTTTACCCCTTCTGGATCAGTACAATGTCATGGCCTCGATGAGCTGCACATAAGATGCTCTGCTAAGTATATTTGTCAGTGAGGGCTGTTCTAGCAGCTGCAGCTTTCACTCCTCACTTACACACAGGTACTCCCGGCTGGAGGGTGCGGTGCTGAACACTGCACTGGCTCAGTCACTCATGCACAGATACCTAATCAAGATTTCAACCCTTCTGGATCGCTACTCTGTGATAGTGAAGGGGCTTGCGTACCTCAATGAAGCTGTGAGCTATACCACATAGGGTCACCGAAGATGTGCCGGTCATAGCAGAAAGGTTTGACAAATTGCACTCCATGGGGGAAGGAACTGGCAACACACTTTGCCAAGATAATCTTATGGATAAGAACAACTAGAGACATCATAATTTTGCTGGACAAGATGCGGCCATAGGGAAATGGAGAGTCGGACACGACTAGATGACTGAACAACAACAAGAGGAGATTGGGCAAAAACATAGTTGAAAAATAATATTTTCCATTGGTTAGGTTCTCTCGGCTACAGTGTGCCTACATTAGATAAAATATGTTTCTTTCAGAGAGAATGTAAAAAACGTCCTCAAATGAGAGGAGAAATGACACGAATGAGCCAGCCACCGTTAATATATTTGAATAGTGATTAAACAGGCACACCCTCCTGAAATGTGGGGCTAGAAGTGTTTATATAGAAAGTATTGGATAGTATCAGACTAAAAACTATAAAATAGACCATAAAACAGGGGCATGAACTTTATTTTCTAAAACTTGATGTCATTTAAAAGTGAACTGTAAATGTTTACTGGAAACAAAATTCAGATTCCAAATAAAAATGCAGTGCTGTCACATTTTCCACTGCTGGGTGGTTTAATGACATCTGCAAGAAGCTGGCAAAAATGTGCTGCCAGCTCCAAAGATGGCGCCGTTTCGCTTAATGACTCGCTGTCACTCAGGAACAAACTTTGGTCGTTTAACACGCAAGCCCCGCCCATACAACATAATGGACCAATGGATAGGTTCCTAATACGTTACGACAACAAAGCTCCGCCCACAAACCAGACTCTATATAAGAAGGTGAGCCCGGAGCCGGCCCTGACTGGCTCAATCCTGTCTGACTCGAATCTCACACGTACGGTGCTGCTGGCGGCTTCGCTTCCCCTCCTTTTTATGGTTGAAAACGAGACACAGACGGATAAGGAGACTGCGTCCATTTCTGCCAGCGTCGCTACTGAGCTTATGGCAAAAAAAGCCTCTATCATTTCTACTTTGGGTTTCCCCACCACTCTTTAAAAATTCCGCCAAAAAAGAGAAGACGATTCCCCAAATCCTTTGGGCCGTTATCTCACGTAAGTTGCCGAAGAGGGCCTGGGCTGGTGGGACGTTGCGGGAGCTGATGGCCTGGTGTGTGGCGGGGGCATCCAGCATGGCGGATTATGTACAGATATGGGCCTCGATGCGGCGTAATTTTGTCGCGGCTGTCTTGAGCCACAGCTGCTGCCCAGGCCTCACCACAGCCATTGGCTGAAATGGATCACTGGGTCACGTGATGGCAGCCTCGGTCCGGCCTGGAAGCGGTTAAGTGGGTGGTGCTTTTGGACAGCGCGGGACTGTGTGTGGGCGGGGACTGGTTTTGAAACTAATTGGGAGCGACACAGCTTGTCCTGCTAAAATTAGCCTTCCGCAAACTAGATCGGGTCACCAAGTCTCAACTTTTGTGTGCTCAGCTCTTCCACAAAGAGATAACCCCATATTATATGTTTCTGTAGCTTTAATTGCATATCTATGATTGTATCTGAGGAGAATAAGTAGTGTATGAAAACATTGTTTTGCATTAAAAATACTAAAATTAACATACTCTATAGTCTGCCGACTCTCGAGTGTGCTAGCCGTTTATTTTGAGCTACTGCAATTGGAAATCCTTGCTAAAATTGAATTACTTGTGGCCAATAATATATTCTATAAGGCATCATGGGATGTGTAGTCTTTTTTTTCACCCTGCACAAGGAGGCGCTTATCTGTGGATTTCTGCATTGTGCTGCTGTTGGCTATAGGGTTAAGCTGTACCCAAATACAATGTTTCTATTGGTAGGTACACTGTGCATATGGAAGCAACTCCAGGGGCGTGGAAACCACATTTTATTTTGCAATATAGATCTGCATGTGTAAAGAATGACTCAATGTAATGGAGTGTTATGTTAGAAAGTTAAAAACGGGTAAGCTTAGATGTACATTTAATATACAGCAGTTAAAGTTACATGCTTTAAACCTATTGAGATTGTTACCATTAATGTATCTAGTTTTTGAGAAACCTACAATTACTATTTTGACCGGATTTTGTGTAGCTTGGCACTTGGTCTAGATAAGCTAGTAACAGGTTTACGTATGGCTAATTTGTATTGGAAAGGCCATGTAATGCTTTGGCTAGTCACTGAAGAGATTAGTGTGCACTATGAAGCTTCACCCTGAAATACCCTAACTGTGTTAATATAGTGGTGCCAAAGGGTAATGTTGAATTACCATTAGGCAACATACATAATTTGTATCTGTGAAGCTACAGGTAATCATTACTATTAGTATTGTGAATGTGTTTGCTTTTTACAGCCATTTGTCTTGTGGATCTGCAATATACAATGTTGCCTATCCATTGGTATTTTAATGGTTCATCCATGGATTGTGCTAGTTAAACCATGCTGCTTAATACTTGTCCTTGCACACACTTGATCCCACAGAGGACAGGGCGCTTATGGCCTGATCCAGTGACCACTCTCCCTCAACTTGCATGTCCAAATTGTGAATGCCGGTGTTGGTGGTAACAAGGGGTGGGGGTGGTTTTTCCAGTCTGAACTGGTCAAAGCTAGTTTTTTTTCTTCCTGTCACTGAATGAACAATGCACACCCAGCTCTTGTTTGGCTTCTCTCAAAGTGCCTCTGGTGGGTTGGAGTAGACATGGGTTATCTCCACCATACTGAGTCCATCCCCTCCGGCATGTTTTAAATAAGGCTGGACTGATTATTTGTATTGTGAATGTCTAAGGTAACCAGGTTCATGGACTCTCTTAATCTAGCAGCCGTGAATATATCTTTTAACAGGGAATATTATATACCTTTACGCTTTGTGCCTACCTTGTAACGAACATAGATTGTGAGTGTTAGATTTTTACTCTTGTTCCATGAATTTAAGTTTCGTCGTTAGTTTTGATCGGCTATTGACACATATATGGTTTCTAGGTGTATGCCATTATATTCCAGTTTCCATTAAACAAAACAGTCAAGGTATTAGTTGATGGTAAAGTACTAGCTTAGTGTTCTTTAGATGATGGGAAATTTGTGTGCTTCCTATTTTAAATAAAGATTCCTTTGTAGAAGTTGTACAAATTGCTTTTATCTGGAACTTGTTTGTGCATAGACTTGTAATTCATTGAATGCCTTGCAAATTTAATCAGTAACTACAAGCAGATAGGTTAGGAAACCTTGTAATAACATTATGGCTGCAAAAAAAACTGTGGTACTTGTTTGTTCAACAATAGCCTATATAGTTTTGAGTGTCTTCAAATTAAACTGTACATTGGGCCAAGGAATCTAGTTTGTATAAAGTACATACAATAAATCCTGGTCTTACTCTGCCCTTTGTAATTAGTGTGTATGTGTATATATATATATGTATGTGTATGTATATATATATGTGTATGTGTATATATATATGTGTATATATATATGTGTATATATGTGTATGTGTATATATATATATGTGTATGTGTATATATATATATATATATATGTATGTGTATATATATGTGTATGTGTATATATATATATATATATGTATGTGTATGTATATATGTATGTGTATATATATGTATATATGTATGTGTATATATATGTATATATGTATGTGTATATATATGTATATATGTATGTGTATATATATGTGTATGTGTATATATATGTGTATGTGTATATATATATATGTGTATGTGTATGTATATATATATATGTGTATGTATATATATATATATGTGTATGTATATATATATATGTGTATGTATATATATATGTGTATGTATATATATATGTGTATGTATATATATATGTGTATGTGTATATATATATATATATGTGTATGTATATATATATATATGTGTATGTATATATATATATATGTGTATGTATATATATATATATGTGTATGTATATATATATATATATGTGTATGTATATATATATATGTGTATGTATATATATATATATGTGTATGTATATATATATATATATGTGTATGTATATATATATATATGTGTATGTATATATATATATATGTGTATGTATATATATATATATGTGTATGTATATATATATATGTATGTGTATGTATATGTGTATGTATATGTGTATGTATATGTGTATGTATATGTGTATGTATATGTGTATGTGTATGTATATGTATGTATATGTGTATGTATATGTATATATATGTGTATGTATATGTATATATGTATGTATACATACGTATGTGTGTATATATATATATGTGTATGTATACACACACATACAAATGTATATACATATGTATATACACACATATATACATACATATATATTATACATATGTACATATACACGTACATGTACACATACACACACACAAGATTGTTAGGCCATCAAAGTTGATAGTTAAGATTACTTTTCTAAAGTTATATTTTCCAATATTGTTTTAATAGATGCTTTGTGGCGGGGCTGTTCACATCCCCAGAAGCAACGCAGCCATAAAGTTAAGCTGTTGCCTTTTTGGGATAATCTGTATAAAATGCCCTATGCTTCTATACCTTCATATTGGCTTCTTCTTTATAGCCATAATACAATATGGCAATAATATGGTCAAGCATTTGTTATCTTTGTTCTATTGAGGATAAATAACTTCTCATAATGCTAATGAACTGTTTTTGAAGTTGTAATAACAGATTCCACAGTGTTTTGCATAGTAATGAGCTCCAATGCCAAAACTGCAAATACAAACAGAAAGCACTCAAGATTAATTATACCAATTACACAACCATACTGTGTTCTTATATGGATCACACAATTATATTGAGGGGTGCTTAGAATCAGAGCATGATTGGGATGTCAGGCCTCCTGATTATAGTGGACAGGTGCAAAAGGAAGAAACAGAAAGAAATTACTTCTGAAGATACAAACTGTTGGAATGTGATTTCTTTTTTCTTGAGGCAGTGGGTTAATCTAGCTGAGCCTGGTTGTGGGCATTATAACCTCATTCTGATTTACAAAGGACTCCTAGTAACTGAAATATTTCAGTGTTTATGCTGTTCACAGCTTTATGCTCTTCAGGAGTCAGGTTATATTTTTACAATGTCTGTGTGTCCATTTGCTACATATAGACTATTTGTCCAACATTCAATGTCTCCACACTCAGCTCTGAATAATTTCTCATTTATTTGTATGCCATTTAGATTTTTGTGTACAAGTACGGTAAAATAAATGTTAAACTATATTGCTACTCTGAATTGTTACTTGGTGACACCGTAAATGCCCCAGTTATTGCAGAAACAAACTACATATAAAAATACATAATTGTACGTGGCTGTAATTAAATATAAGTGGAAGTGCCCTAAAATTGACATTTTTTTGTTTATAAATGAAGTCAGATCCACCCTTTGAGGTAATATCAAGAGGAGCTAAAAGTAAGCAAATGGTAACACCAGCAAGTTTAACATTTTTGTTAAACAGCTGTCACTAATTCTACATGCTCTTCATTATTTACCTCACTAAATTTAATTTTGAAAGTCGTTAGTTCAGTTGATGGATTAGTGAATTTATAAAAAAAAATAAGTTGTATCAATTTAAAGGCACTTTTTAATAGACAATGCAACAATATTTTGAACTTCATCATTAAATGGATACTTTTCTGTCATTCTAATCTTTCAAAATATACTCTAAATAGTAACTGGCACAGACCTTTATCTATATCCAGTATTACCGGGTGCAACTACCTGTAGTCCACAATCCTCTATCACGTATTCTAGTAAAAATCCTCAGGTTTCTGCATATTAAATAGTAGGGAATGCTTGAGTTTGATGTTGCAGCTCAATTTTGCAGACACGGGCAATAAACAATCTAGTTTACATCCACCCCACAAGTGCAAAGCATGCTGCATATTTTTGTCTGCATATTGCTGTCACTTTCCACTTCAGTGCCTGGCAAACTGTAGTTTTTGTTGGTGTAATATATTGTTACACTATCTTATCTGTCTTATATCTGAACTTCTAACTTTCAGAATGTGGTCAAGCTTTTCATCAATGTGGTTTTAGATCTTTATCCTACTCTTTGTGGTCGTTTTAATTAGCAATGGCAAGTGTGTGTTCTCCTGATCTCCATGTTGCAGAGAGAAAAAAACAGGGGGCAAAGTATTTTGGCACAGAGATCAATTAAGTTTGTTTATTGTTGCAGGGCGGATTTTCTGTAAAGGCGTACAACTATCCGGCAGGGCTAGGAAAAGCACTCTATAGAGAGCAGTTTGACTTCAACGCGGAGCCACCTTGGCAGCCTAGCTGATGATAGGAGGTTCCATCTCCTAACTTGTCCATGTAAGTATTTTCACCATAACACATTCATTTAAACTGTGGGCTGGAAGCTAATAACTTTTATAAATAGTTGCAAAGAAAGTGTGTGTTAAGTTTTCATATAAGTTTTATATTGGTCAAACAAGCATCTTAAAAGGTAAAATAACCTACTGGTTCAGCAATCTTATGAGACTGATTTTATAGAGAAGCTTATGACCAAACAAATGTGACTATAAATATTTAACTCTACTTTCCTACAGGGTAATATCAGACTTGGTAGTATGATTTATGGAGGCCATGGTTAATTCTATCTCTATTTCGTTTCTTTGACAGTGTTCAGTTATATATTTTTGGATGTTATTGTTAGAATGCATAAACAAACTTGTCACAATACCCAGTCTGTCGTTAGGTACGTGCTTGACTTAATTGCTAATGTATCCTTTAATGCCTTTGTGTACCACAGGGAATAATGGAACTTGTGGCATGTTTTAAATAGAACACCCTGGGTGTGCCCACTCACTATTGTTTTTGTAGTCACGTGCAGATCAGGGTTTTATTTGATAGCATCAGTTGCAGCAAACTTTTTGGACAATAGTTCTATACTTAGATGTGCAGTATGTTTATAGTAACTTCATTTTGACATTCAAATATTAAAGTGCAGTGAAACCTTTTTTTTTAATCTAAAATTCCAAAACTCTATCTAATGAATATTTTTATCACTTGCTGACATGACTGGTTCTACTTTAAATTACCATGAATTTGTGTTAAATTTATATTTGATTTAAGCAATGATTAACAAGCTGAACATTTCTGTAGATGAGCTTGTATTCCACATACTCATTAAATTAGGGATTTTTTTATTCCCTTATATTCCATATGGAAGGAATGTAAATAGCTTTGCAGGTATGCTTTTATGAATGCTTGTTTTGGTAAATGTAACTTTTTCCATTTTTTAACATTTGCGGTTACTATGAATGTGCTACTTTATGAATTTGTAGGCTAATGCCATTGTTGAAGTTTTTTTTATACTGTAGTGTTAATATTGTGCTGATAACTGTATTTCTTCTTTTCAGTTTGTTGCATATTTTTGGACCCAAAAAGACTTGCTGACCCTTGTTTTGCGTTTCTTGGTTTATGATTGTCGGCTTTGCGGAATACGGCTGAGATGAAAGGATTTATTGAAGATGCGAACTACTCCATTGGCCTACTTGATGAAGCAGCAACTCATAGAGATGTCATTGATAATTATATTTATGAGCATACCCTGGTAAGTTTGTAACCTTTAGTGCTCATCAAATGTAGAGTACAAAATGAAGTTCACACTACCACACCACGATTTACATATAAAAATGTCTGTTTATTATATTTGATTTTAAGTCTTGCGGTTTTGCTCATACCGGCTTTATAAGTTCATAATCTTGTACAAAACAATCACATTGTTGTTTTTGTTTCATTAATAGACAGGAAGAGATGCCTTCTTTGTGGCTGACCTTGGCAAGATTGTGAAGAAACACATTGAATGGCAAAATATAATGGGACATATAAAGCCATTTTACACAGTCAGGTGTAACTCTTCTCCAGCTGTACTTGAGATATTATCAGCTCTAGGAACAGGATTTGCTTGTGCCAATAAAGTAAGTAAAACATATTTTTTTGTGCCGAAAATGCTTGAAGAATACTATATGTGAAAACACTTATCCTATGCAAGAAGAAAAGAGAAAAAACACTTGTCCTTATAAGAATGTCACTTTTCTGAAATGTATTTATTCCTACATATTTTGTAGCAATTGGTTATGTTTTTTGAGAAATATTTCTTCCTTTTTTCTTTTTTTTTTTTACTAGAAATGAAGTATACATGAATTAAGACTATATTTGAAATATACATTACCCATCACATTGTAGCTTATTCATTTTTTACTTAGGAAACTTTTGACCACATTATATGTATGAGTGTGTAGTTAGGAGCTAGCTATAACTTCTGCAGATAAACCATTTGATGTACTTATCAGTCGTCTTGACTTTTACAGAATGAAATGACATTGGTGTATGATTTGGGCATCTCTATGGAAAATGTTGTATATACAAATCCATGCAAGCAAGCTTCTCAAATAAAGTATGCAGCCAAAATTGGAGTAAGCATCATGACTTGTGATAACGAATCAGAATTAAGGAAAATTGCACGTAATCATCCTACTGCAAAGTAAGTTCAGTTTGTGTTAGATCTGTTTAGCTTTGTGGACTAGAAATGTATAGATTGTCATTTAACATAAAGGTTGTTGCCTGCTGTGGGAACTCGAACAGTATTAACTGCCAGTATATTTTCACTGGTAAACATGCTTTAAGGATGAAAAATTGGTATAGTGTAACATTAATCATTTAGGTGTACACAGGGAAAAATTAAATCCAGCTTGGAAGATGTGTCCAGTACCAACATGTAATGTCATTTTCTATTGCTTTAATGGAATATACAAGTTTAACTGATATATTTAACAAGTCTTTTCTTTTTTTGTCACCTTTAAGTGAAAAGCATAATATTTAGGAAGGAACTTGTATCCTGCTATTCCTTTGCACTTTAAACTGTAAGTCTTGGGATAAGCATATTACATTTTTTTGGCTTTATGGCTAAAACTGAACAGTTGTGCAAGACTTTAAATTCTACAAACTGTATTCATGTGATTTCGGCCATTACTATGTCACCGAAGTGATGTATAATCACACACCCAGTAACTCATATTGAAATGTCTGGGAACATAATCTGCTCTTGCAATTCTTCTCTGGAAATGATCTAGAAATGTTTGGGACTTGCTTTCAACAAATATCATAAAGTAACCTCTTATTACAGCACACACCCAACTTTAACTATGTAGACATGGCTTGCTGTAATTCCATTTGTCCCACTCTCAGCTATTAGTTTTAGGCCCTAATTGGTAGTTTTTTCTCTATACAGGAATATTTCTCACTATGTTCTTGACTCTTCCAAGGATGACGCTCGAGCACTGGCACCATAATCAACATACTGCCAAACGTCACATGTGCTGATGTAAACCAACTGTGCCCCAATCATCTTCCCCTTCTCTTAGGCTCTTGCTCCATATTGCAACGGATGGCATCTGTGAAGAAGAGATGAACATGAAGTTTGGCACCACTCTGAAGAGCTGCCGGCACCTGTTGGAATGTGCTAAGGAGCTTAATGTTCAAGTAGTTGGTGTAAAGTAAGTGTTTCAGTTCAGAGATTTCTTTGCAAACTTGGTTGACTGATGCATTGTGGCACTTAAGAGTTCTTTACATAAGAGACGCCATCAAGGTGGGGCTGGTTGACTTCATTGTGAAATTTGCAACAATGTATTGTTTGTGTGTGCACATAGAGCTATAGCTCACTAGGTTTCTCAAGCCCTGTTATATTTTATTATAAAACTATTCAGTAAAGAGGGGAAAATAAAGTTCTAGGTTATAGCCTTGATAGATACATTGGCTTGCACAACAGAATTAGAGGTGCTCAATCTGATAACGGACAATACCTGAAGTAGGTCCGTCCTATAGGTCTGGTTACCTAGTGAGCTAAAAGAGGTTGCTCTCAGAGTATGAAACCAGACCTATATGACGGACCTACTTCAGGTATTGTCCGTTATCAGATTGAGCACCTTTGTTGTGTATACATTGGCTTGATATTAGGCTGAACAGCAGAAATATGAGGCTTGTTATTGACCAATTAGAAATCTGTTTACTTGGAAGAGGTGCTCATCCCACTGTACTTCTGTATAGTACTCTATTGGGTGTCTCTTCTGTATACAAACTTCATTCCAAAAGGTACTATGCCATAAAAGTTAACTTTTTATCTTAAGTGTATATTCTTGATGAATTTATTTGGTTGCCACAAACATCTGCATTGTATCCGAACTGTAGTATTGATGCTTTTAATAAGACCATATGAAAAATTCTTTTTTGAGGTGCAGAAAGTGAGAATGAGTCTGTGCTCAGGGACAGGCTGCTGTTAACACTGCTCTAGATTTGGAAAACCTTTACTTGGCATTGTGACAATTTTGTTTGTGTAAGTAATTGGCAGTTTTGACTATGAAATATCAATGATGGATTTGGAAAATAGTAGAGAACTAGCTGAAATGTCTGCCTTTAGAAGATAGATATTTTTTGCTATAAATTTATCCTAATTGTCAATTCACATTTTGCAGTAGATTGTGGTATGTGCAATAGTAATTGGTTATTGTGACCACTAGATGGCATACATGCTTCCATGTGCATAAATTGCATTTGATGCACCTGTTACCCATAACAGACTATATCAGCAGCTTTTACTTTGGCACTTAAGAGTTTATCATAACGGTGGTGGATCATGCACAATTTTTTTCACTGATTTTTAGTGTTGTAGAATTATTTTTCTTTTGCTCTTCATAGTTGTCAGCATTTTACTGAATATGTGCACTTCAGTTGAGCTTTTTAGTCATGGCTATAAAATAATTCTAGGGTTTATCACCCCCTGGAAATCAAACTGGAATGTATACCAAATATAAACGATTCTCTATAAATGTTATTCCTTATAAACTGTACAAGCTTTAAAGTCATACTTTTTAAATTAGCTATGATTTTCAAAAGCAGTTAAAGGTATTAAAATAGTTGTAAATAGTAGGATGTTTCTTAATTTGTGGCAACAGAACTTGTGAAAGGTCCTGCACTAAAGTACTTCTACTCAGGAAATTGCTATTCTCAATTTGTATAAAAACAGATTCCTGTAATGTCAAATTGTCACTGCAATAGTTCAAATAACTAATCACTTTTATCCTCAGGTTCCATGTTTCAAGCTCTTCCAATGACCCACAAGCATATATTCATGCTTTATCTGATGCTCGCTGTGTGTATGATATGGCGGTAAGAAATGTTTTTTTACATTTACCGAATTTGCTGAAAGACCCTAATTCACAAATATGGCCATACATATTAAGAACTTTTTGAATTACAAATGCTAGGAAATATATTGGTCTCATTAGTGTTAAAATTAGCTCTTATAATTCCTTTATTGAACTTAATGAAATTTGAGCACCATATTTATCTGTCATAACCTAGAATGTGCTGAGTTACTAGTAAACAGACTCCATCAGATTGTAAATGGTATAGTGCAGGTGCTTTATTCTGACAAAATCCTCAGTAAATATCTAGGGTGACTGTGAACTCTGGCTTTTGAACTTAATGATGCTATAGTGCTTAAAACAAAACTAGTACCTTAGGATTTCCGGCCCCTTAAGCGGGTAAGATAAAAAAAAAAAAAGTTAACATAACTTTATTTATACTGGGATAACCAGAGCCTGAATCGTCAAGTTAAAAAGGAAAAAAATAAAAATTAACTAACATTAAGACTAAAACAATACCGTTGAGTCTGTCCTTGAGTTTACCTGTTGAGCAGGAAATTGTCAGCTTGTTTTAAGGCATGGAGTCTGCACCAGAGCCATGGGGGAAAATATATATTTTAATGACAATACACCAACATTAGTGGATGAAAATACAGGGGCACCAGTCAGCATACTGCAGGTTTGTTAAAATTTCATGTTGTCGTCTTTATGCAATGTGAAGGTTCTCCAAAAATCCACAGACTAAAAATACTTTATTTTCCTATAGGAAGAGTTTGGCTTTAAGATGAACATATTGGATATTGGTGGAGGATTTTCAGGAAATGAATTTCAGTTGGAAGAGGTAAGAGTTGATATGATAAAAACCATCAAATATACTAGAATTTAGTACAGTTGAAGAGGGAAGAGATGAATGCAAAGAACAAGAGGTCATGATTGGAAGGTGGAAGATTTAGGGGTAATATGCGAAAGTACTATGCTGTTCCATTTGCCTACTATTTAGTATTCTAGTGGAAATTGTAGTCTTATAAACGTAAGAAATTTACAGGGATATGGAAGGTTTGCTTTTTTAATAAATTACCTGAATCTTTGCATTTCTAAACATTTTATTAACAAGTGGTTAAAAGCAAGCATTTAGGTAGCTGCATGCATGGGATAAGCTTAAGGATATCAGGAGACTTAAAGGGATATGCAACAAACTACTATTGTTTGTTAAATGATTTAAATATTTAGTAACTTCTGTTTAAACTTCAACTGGAATTGCAGAGGGCATACCCAAGTCTGTAGATGTATTTGTCATACAATATTATTGCTCATTGACCAAGCACCCACAGATCAAACAGTTGATTAGTTTTCTTCTGCTTTGAGAGGCTCACTTAAATATATATTGGTCTCTCCATCACTACATTTTTCAAATCACATCACTGATGCAATAGAAGCCAAACTTCTAGGTGAATAGGTGGGCAGATCAGTTGGGCATTTTGCTTCAATTTCAATGAGTTATACTACATTCTCCTAGTATCTTTATTTTTTAATATTTAGACTTGGATCGAAGAATGTTTGAGTTCATTCATACCACATAATGCATGAGTGATTAAATTTTACATCTGTCTTTGATTTGTGGCAAGTTGTATGGAAATCTAAAGTAAGAGGGTGTGGTGTTTATCCAGTGTAGGATGTACTAAATGTTGGTACTTGTCTTGTAGCTTAATCATGCTGTCAGCCCTTTGCTGGATGCATACTTCCCTGAAGGAACTGGGATTAGAGTCATTGCAGAACCAGGAAGCTACTATGTTTCATCTGCATTTACCCTAGCAGTTAACATCATTGCAAAGAAAGTAGTTGATCAACCTCTTCCTTCTGAAGGTACTGTTGTGCTTTGTACACTCTGTTCTTATATTTGGTGACTTACTGAATAAATACAAATGTGAAAGTACAGGTTTTTAAAATGCTAGTGAAAACTTTACAGTTCAGCAACAAATTATTGTTGAGTTTACTGAATGTATAAAGGATACACATGCAACATGTGTATCTGTTTTAATATCATATGATGCTGAAGAAAGGTTCCTTGAAGATTATGCCAGATGTTCCCAAGCTGGTACAGGGACCACCAGTGTTCTACGTTTCATGAAGTGGTTCCCTAAAAAGTGTATAAGTTAAGATAATTTTATGAAAAATGCACAAACTAGGTATCATAGCAGTTCTTACATACCAGATTGTATGGTTTGGAAGTATGTTCCAATAGTGCTTTATAATTTGGTGACCCATTAGATGTTCAAAATATGGTGTTTAAAACTATAGTTAGTTGCAAGTATTATATAAATTGAATGTTTAAAAACTATGTATTTTCCTACAGTAAAACATTGACATTTGCCATTTTGAGTTTTTTTGACTGTTCCACCCACCAAAAATTTTAATCTTTTTTTTTTATTTATTTTTTATGAGATCATTGGTATTACTTATAATATCTGTGATATCTGGTCCATTATATCAATGTGCAGGCACCAGATTATCTCTGTGCATGGATCAGAAAGGCTGTCCTCTCAAAATGGTGCTTCATTTTTTTACAATAGTTAAATGCATTTTTTTTTTTACATGTTATAAAGCACTTGTTACCTGCAGTCTTGGCTTGTACAGTATTTGACAACTGTGTAATCAGGTGGTATGAAGGCCTGATTAGTAACATAGTAATCCTTACACACTAGTTAATGTTTGTTCTCTGAAAAGTTGAACATCTGATTAATGCATTTTACTAATAACTGGCCCTGTAAATACAGGAAGTACAAAATAATTACACTTTTATGAAATGCTTAATTGCGTCCATTTCTATTATGGAATCACTGGCTATTTGTAATTGTCACTTATTGAAAAATGTAGTTCAAAGAATGAAGTTGTATGCTTTATTTTAAGATAACACTGTGTGCCCTGATCTAAGCAATTGTGTTTTTTTTTCCTTTAGGCAAGCAAACCAATACCCCTGCTTTTATTTATTGCATGAATGATGGGGTTTATGGTTCTTTTGCAAGTAAATTATCAGAGAAACTTAATACTGCCCCCCTGGTGCACAAGGTAAGTTACTGCACAGAAGTATACACAATCACAAAGAACAAAGCAAAAGTACTTAAGGAACATTTTAGTAAATATGTATTGGCATATTGGTTCTTACTGAAGTCTTGTGTCCCCCATACACTTCATTGTACAGAGTTCAATCAAGTTAATTGGGATTCTTTTGTAGAAGTCATATCTACTTCCTTTCATCCTTCTCCCAGACAGTATGATTCTTTTTCTCTACACCATAACTGCTCTAAATTACCAGTCATGTTAGGGAGTGCTGAAAGGTGAATGGTTTGCAAGAAAGCATCTTATCACTATTTTTCCTTTTAATTGACAGCTAACACATTAAGATATTTAAAACGTCAATTATCTGTTTTTATATTGAATTTGACATTTTTTTCAACTGAAAATTTGGGATGAAAACTAGCTTCCTGTTATTTTACAGCATCCTTATGATATACATTTTTCCTCCTACTTTTTCAAAGAAATGCAAGGAAGATGAGCAGCTTTTTGCCAGCAGCCTGTTGGGTCCATCATTTGATGAACTTGACATAATTGTGGACCACTGTCTTCTGCCTGAGCTGAATGTTGGGGACTGGATTGTGTTTGAGAACATGGGATCCGGATCTCTGAGCGAACAGTCTGCATTTTCAGATTTTGAAAAGCCGTCCCTGTACAATTTCATGTCATTCAGTGACTGGTAAGTAATATAGAGATGTCCTATTTGTAAATTAAATAGATCAAAATAAAACATTGACTATTTTTGCATCTTAAAATAGTTCCCTTTGTCATTGTTAAGAAAAGTGACTCTGGCCTGCATGAAAGGCTTCAATACGGTATCATTTATAGGTAATACCTAAAAGTTAACACTCCCTCTTACTTTGAACTTGAGGTTTCTACTTTTGTGCTAGTGTAACTAAGATTATGAATCAGTTTAAAATGTATTTCTTTACTGTAAACTTACACTGGTTTGTAATGTCAGTTGAATCTTTTTGCAATAGCATAGTAATGTGCAGCCTCAATAATTTTCTATATTACAGACTTGTAATGTCAGTATTTATGAAATAAGTTAGTGTAAGGATATTTTTTATTTTTAGAGTAAACTACCAATACGTGTTTAATGTTGAAATCTATCTTGAAAACTCATTTTTATATAAATGACATACATGATTTCCATTTTAGGTATGAAATTCAAGAAACTGGGATTACATCAGAATCGTTAATGAAGAGCCTCTGTGTGCCTTGTTTTCAGTTTGGTGAAGACCGTTTCTCCGCTTAATTACATTATTTGGTCCCCAGACCTACTTGTGCAAGTCTTGCTTGCCTGGTCAACATTCCGAAGTGGAAGAAAATGGATCAATCTGGTTACCCTCCTACTCAAAACTTGAAATTCAGAAAAAAAAAAAGCTTATTGGGACCAGGCAAAAGATGCTAAAAACAAGGGGAAGCATTAGATGCAATGTCCACATTTAAACGTGCCAGCTTTTCCATCCCCTGAGCAGTTTAAATAAATATGCAACAAAATGGATGACTTAGTTGAGATGGAAGCCATCACCTTGGTTCCTTGTTAACAGTTTACATAAGTACACAGTTTTTATACTAAGGATTCATGTTAGAAAGTCTTGTAAATTTATTGTCTATTCAATATAACGTCAGTGAAAGACCATTGTGTGACGTAGATGTGTTTAGACCATGTAAATTTGTGCTTTAACCAGTAGTTTAATAAATGTAAATTGCATCATATTTGTTTTTTTATTTTTTGTTTGTGGTTTTTTTTAACTGGCGTAAGCCTGTAAGATTGCAATAAACTTTTGTGTAGATTTTATGGTTTATTTTTATGGCTCATTTGAAAACCAGAATTGAAATTAGGCAGTGATCTAAAATTGGTCTTAAACCATCAGTTTTCTTACTGAAAATAAAGCATATTTTAGGTGCAGCCTTTAACATTTGTGCAATTTCAAAATTGGTAGGGAGATGAAATTTGAAAGTTAAAATGTGCTGTGCTGTTATACTTAGATTTAATTTGATATTTAAAAAATACAATGTTAATTTAATATGAATGCTTGTTAATTATTATGTAAATAAAAGATATTAAAGTACTTTTATGAAGTAAGCAAGCATTAGTAGTGTATATAAATTCATACTCAAAGATAAAATATGCATCACACAGGACAGAAATAAGTGCAAAGATAAAGGGGAGAGTAAGCAATCTTGTGCAGAGTTTTGTCCTTAAAGACCTAAGGGTGGTGCATTTAAGTATTTTTTTATTCATGTTGATAACTAAAGGACTGCTCTTCAGTGGAAACAATGAACTGATTTGATGGGCATATTTATGCAGGGAAAAAGGTCTTAAAGTTATTTAACTAGAAACATAACAGATGCCTGGTGTTATCCATGATACTTTAAAGGTTGTGTGAGGGGCTTTTCCATTTCTGGAGAGGATGGGTTGTATGATCAGACTTTTAAGCATCACAGGAAGGGGGTTGGTGTCAAAATTTAGGTTCTAATGTCAAAAAATATCTTTCCTTCATATTGAGGATTGAGGGGCGGTGAAGGATAAGAGGAGAGTGTGTATACAGGGGAGGGGTAATGAGACTGGGAAAGGGGATTGAGACATGGAAAAGAGAAAATGGTGGGTGGGTTTGCAGGTGGAGATGGAATGCAGCGAGTTTGGGTGGAGATTTGGGAGACATTTTTATACAAATTATTTTGTAACATTAACTGTATACCTCACAAATACTAATGATTGGATGTTTAGGTAATGGCTATTTTTGAAATCTCTGGGGTCTGTACTTTCAGACAAGACACTTTATAGGTTTGTTGATGTACAGGCAAATAATAACCTTTAGACATGTGGTTTAATGTACTCATCAAGGCCAGAAGTCTGATCATTAATCTTTCTCGGTCAGAAATAAATGTAATGTTACCCAAATTCATTGTGTACGTGAGAGATCGACCTGGTTAGCAAAAATGTAATTGTTCGCATTGGTTCTAGTAAAAGTACAAGTTTTTTTTTACTTTGATACAAATGGATTCATAGGTAAAGTGAAACAAGGTGACAAAAGCCCCGTAGCAAAGCACTGGAAATGTGTGGTCTGCTAGCTCAAGAAAATGTCCTAAACCCCTGATAGAGGTTAATGAGCCCTATGAGGGAAAGAGCTGTGAATGGTCAGAAATGTGGGTGTTGGTCTCTGGAATGTGCTGCATTCCACAGCAAACCACTACAGACCATCTATGCGCTTTCAAAGAAATTGTTTAAAGACTTCCTGGAACTGAATGAAACATAAACACAAATAGCATTTCATGTGTGGGGTGCGTCTCTAGTAGTGGAAAAAAACTGGGGTAGCTAGGAGTTAAAAATCTTGCAACAAAGTGAAATTCATCTCACAGAAGCATAGTTGAAATATGCTGGAGGCTCCCAATAACAGGTTTTACATTTGAAACTTATAAGAAATGCAGTCTGGTCATGAACAGAAACACCCTCTGGGGAAATGCATTAAAAGCTCTAGAAATAATAAACCTTATTTAAAAAAATATTAAATTATGTAAACCTTGAAAGCTCATTTACATGATTAGACCACTTATGGAAAGTTGAGTCACTTGGTGGACCAAGGTTTAAATTTGTACATTCAGCCCCCTTTCTCCAAACCTCCACTGACTCATTACATTTACAAAGAAAAGCTTTAAATGGATGCATTTGTGTCTTTCAATGCTAGATTTAATTGTGCCTAAGAAAACCAGTTTTGCCTGTTTTCTGTATCTTTAATTTTTGTTGCAGTCTTTGTTACGGGAGACTTGCCCAGAACCTTTCCTGTTGGCTGGCTGGCTGCAATATCAGCCACAATGTGGTACTGGGAGATTATACATTTTACAATGACAAGAAAAGATTTCGGCGGTGCCATCTGGTGGCCGATATTACAACTAGCCAACAGGAAAGATGCCTTACCCATATTGTTGCTGGCTAAAGGAATATGAAGGGTTCCCTCTATAATTAAACTATTTGTGTTTTTGCATATCTTAAAAGCTGTTTCTACGAACTGAATCCTTCCATATAGCCCCAACAAAGGACTGCCCCCTGTAGGTCATGCACAGTGTTTCTAGTACTAGATGTACTAACCAATCACAGATTCTCTCAGCAGCATTTAAAAACTTGCTGTTCAGTTTAAGTGGCTAGTACCAATAAAAACACTATTCATGAGCTGTTGGGGTGGTCCCTTGGTTGGGACTATTTGAAAGGTTTCATTGAGTTAACATGCTTAAAAGCTGTTTTTAAAATGTTTAGATATGCTACACGCTTATTTAACATATAAATAAACGTGACCTTTCCATATCACTCTAAGGAACCACTATTATATGGTAAATATGATTAAGGTGTCCTTGTAACAAATATACTTTCCATTACTTCTACTGCAAGCACTGACTTAAGATGCCTCTTTTTGTTTGGATAGCGTGTCGTGTGATCGTTGGCTCAAGGTCAGGGTTGTTTGCTGCTTTGTAAATGTTATGTATTGTCATAGCCATGTATTGCTGTACACCACACTAGAGATTATAATCAGCCCAAACCAAAATGGCAGCTTTAACTGTAGCCTAATTGCAAAAAAAAAAAGTGCCAAAGGCTTTGATGCTTAAAATACCTAACTTTGCAGCTCCGTTATCTAACACTTCCAGTTGCAATTATATTTATGTGTACTTCCATGCTTTGCCGGGGAAGTTTCACCTAAACACAAGTTGCTCTTATATGAAAGTGTTCACTTACAGAAGTTGAAATAGGTGTGTAAAAGTTTTAGCATGCCCCCTTTATTGTTACATGATCTGTATGTTGGTTGATGTGAGCTGCTGAAGAACATTGAACATGAATGTAACCAACAACTGCTGTTTGATTTGAGATTTTGACCCAAAAATGTGGATAAAATGGCAATCTTCCGCCATCTACAAACATGGTGTAGAGTTTGTCAAATTGGCCAAGATTCAGAGCAAGTTAAAGTGGTGTAGAAACACTTTTAAAATATAAAAAAAAATGCCAAGATAGTGACCTAGATAATGCAGAGACCTCATAGACCGCAACACTTTATTTGCAGAGAGAGAGCGTGTTGCCAGTTCCTTCTCCAGTGGGCTACAGCATACAGCCCCCAGTAATCCTAGATGGAACTGACGAGGCCCAATACAAGGGGCTCACCTGTAATAAGGTAAATAAAAGGGGATTGAATCGTTCTAAAAATACTGAAAACTGGTGCCATTGTCTGCAAACAATATACCAATGAGCATCAAAAATACATAAAATGATCATCAATGAGAACCGATTAGTAATAAATTCTAATACATCACCTATAATAGTTTTTAAGTTGTGAGCGATGTCTGCGAGATGCGTTCTGCGCTGGCGTTACAACTGCTATCTCTAAATGTTGACAAAGTGCGCAGTTGCGTTTCGATTTGCGCGGCAGAGCTGAGGAACTGGTGTATTGGGGGACAAGGAGGTGGAGGGAGAGAGACAGTGAAAAGAGAGAGGGCACACAGAGAAAGCGTGAGCACAGACAACTGAACATAACATGATCATTTAAGATGGGCAAGTTACTAGTGGTATAATAAATGACAACACATGGATGCACTATAATGATTCACAAACCGTCCTAGGAGCCCAGAAGGCGTCTTCCTGTATGGACAGAACACCTATTGATTGTCCCCACTATCTGACTGGTTATCTCATTCAAAAAAATCATATATACACATATTTAGGTCTTATTACTATCAAACAGAATGAGATCAAGTAAAGAATCTGCAGATTATCTATACAGTGGAACCTCTATATTTGCAGCCCCTGTAGTCGTCAAATTATATGTTTTATAAAAAATATGCTCCGATATTCGTCTAAAAATAACATATTCGTCCTGAAAAATCCAATATTTGTCCCAAAAATCCAATAAAAGTCATGAAAATTCTATATTCGTCTGATTCAGTATTCATCCGTCCCTCAGGAATGGATTAATGATGAATATTGAGGTTGCACTGTTCAGTGGATATAAAAAGTCTACACACCCCTGTTAAAATGTCAGGTTTCTGTGCTGTAAAAAAATGAGACAAAGATAAATCATTTCAGAACTTTTTCCACCTTTAATGTGACCTATAAACTGAACAACTCAATTGAAAAACAAACTGAAATCTTTTAGGTTGAGGGAAGAAAAAATATAAAAATAAAATAATATCGTGGCATAAGTATGCACACCCTTAAACTAATACTTTGTTGAATCACCTTTTGATTTTATTACAGCACTCAGTCTTTTTGGGTATGAGTCTATCAGCATGGCACATTTTGACTTGGCAAGATTTGCCCACTCTTCTTTGCAAAAACACTCCAAATCTGTCAGATTTCAAGGGCATCTCCTGTGCACAGCCCTCTTCAGATCACCCCACAGATTTTCAATCGGATTCAGGTCTGGGCTCTGGCTGGGCCATTCCAAAACTTTAATCTACTTCTGGTGAAGCCATTCCTTTGTTGATTTGGATGTATGCTTTGGGTCGTTGTCATGCTGAAAGATGAAGTTCCTCTTCATGTTCAGCTTTCTAGCAGAAGCCTGAAGGTTTTGTGCCAATATTGACTGGTATTTGGAACTGTTCATAATTCCCTCTATCTGAACAAGGCCCCAGTTCCAGCTGAAGAAAAACAGCCCCAAAGCATGATGCTGCCACCACCATGCTTCACTGTGGGTATGGTGTTCTTTTGGTGATGTGCAGTGTTGTTTTTGCGCCAAACATATCTTTTGGAATTATGGCCAAAATGTTCAACCTTGGTTTCATCAGACCATAACACCCTTTCCCACATGCTTTTGGGAGACTTCAGATGTGTTTTTGCAAAATGTAGCCTGGCTTGGATGTTTTTCTTCGTAAGAAAAGGCTTTCGTCTTGCCACTCTACCCCATAGCCCAAAAATATGAAGAATACGGGAGATTGTTGTCACATGTACCACACAGCCAGTACTTGCCAGATACTCCTGCAGCTCATTTAATGTTGCTGTAGGCCTCTTGGTAGCCTCCCAGACCAGTTTTCTTCTCGTCTTTTCATCAATTTTGGAGGGAGCTCCAGTTCTTGGTAATGTCACTGTTGTGCCATATTTTCTCCACTTGATGATGACTGTCTTCACTGCTGTGTTCCATGGTATATCTAATGCTTGGGAAATTCTTTTGTACCCTTCTCCTGACTGATACCTTTTAACAATGCAACCAAATTATTCAACCACATTATTTTTTTATTTTTATTTTTTCTTCGCTCCACCTAAAAGATTTCAGTTTGTTTTTCAATTGAGTTGTACAGTTTATAGGTCACATTAAAGGTGGAAAAAGTTTTAAAATGATTTATCTTTGTCTCATTTTTTTACAGCACAGAAACCTGACATTTTAACAGGGGTGTGTAGACTTTTTCGTCATTTGTAATAGTGTATTTTGTAGTTCGTACGTTCCTGTGTGAAAGTGCTACGCATTTGGCAGTGTTTTGCACGGCCCAGGGTCGTGTAGCCTCATTTTCATTTTTTTGGGCGCCCATTTTGTTTCCCGCTTAGGCGATATTCGAGTGACGAAAGTCGTCCAAATCAGCTTAAATTCGCATTCCACGTCACTCCCAGACATCCTGGCTGTTCCCCCTGTGCTGTCTGTGATGTTTTTGTTGTATTTTTATTTTTTGTGTTTTTTTGACTTTCGCAGTTTGGCCATTAACCTTGTATTTTTGCTATCTCGTATTTTTTTTTTCAAAGTCCCACGTCTCTTATTTTTTTTTTCTAAGTCAAGCGCTTGCCGGCTAAGGTGATCCCGCGCTTACTAAGTGTTTGGTGGCTAAGTCCTGTGTGTTTCATTGCCTGCACTGCTTGGCGCTCATTGCCTTTGTGCTGCAAGTTTTAGGGCCTTGATAGCTCTCCTCGCTATGCGAGGCTTGCAGGCTATGAGCGCCTTTGGCGCTCATCGGCTAAGTGTTAACGACTCATTTCGCGAGGCTCGCAGAGATGAGCACCTTCGGCGCTCATTGCCTAAGTGCTACGCGTTAACGGCTCGCCTCCCTTCACGAGGCTTGCAAGTGATGAGCACCTTTGATGCTCATCGCCTAACTCGTACGCACCACGCAAGGCGTGACGACGTCTCGTAGTTTGACAATTATTATAAGTAAATACTCTGTGTGACGATCCGTGTGATAGGGGCTAGTACAAGCCCAAGGCCACCTGCTATAGACTACAGGTTACTACCCACAAGACCTGTTGGGTTCTTTGAAATCTCGGCACCAGCACCCTGATATCTGGATTCTGTATTGGTCAGGATCCTTGCATTAGAAATCAGCACTTCCAAGCTACCAATAGACTCCAGACCTGCTTCTTCTAATGGGGATTGATAAGACTTCTTACGATCAGACCTACCCCCGCAGGAACCTACAGAGTCTCTCAGTACCTCACTGCAGCCATCCAGGAAAATAACAGACATACCATTTTCTATATGCCTCAGAGAAGTGAACTGCCTTTATTCAGTTCCAAACACCAAGTCACTGTTTATTCTCTCTCTGCACAGAAACCCCCCCACAAAAATACCACCAACCCCCTTTTGTCACTATGGCTCCCAACCTCCCATCTGTACAGTATGCATGCATGCATGGCCACCCCCAGTAGTCGTAAACCCACATTCCTTCCTCCCCCTCATTGATCTGGTATATATCGGCTGTCAATGTGAGGGGAGGTTGATTTTTCTTACTATTATGTACCACCCGGAGGGGCCATAAACCAGCTTCAAACATTATAGCTGTTCCTTTGATCATCCTTTGACTTATATGGCTGGGGAAGGAAGTTATATCTAGGAATTGCATCAGGCTATCAATAACATCATATACACTGTAATCATGGCAGTAACTATATATACACATACTACATATTTTAAACATGACACATAACACAAATCATGGTGGCAATATAATTCCCCTACCCATTTTCCAATGGGACGGCATGTCCTCTATGGTGGTTCAATGCACCAGAATCCAGGCCCTGGAAATGGGGTCCGTGACACTGTTATATAGTGGATTTATTCATCCTACCTGTTTTTTGTTAAAGAGATGGTCACTCGGTTATGTACTATATCTGTGCACAGATCTGATTCAGTGGATTTATTTATTTGATATAAAGTCATCCTATACTGAAGAAGATCATGAGTCTTTACATCAGGCCCAACAATTTATACAATGTTTAAAGGCATTTTGTAACCTCAAAATCAGGTAGTGTTTTTAAAGTTCTTCTTAAAGAACCCGAAAAACTGGCCTATACACCGTGCTAGCCATTTGTTTATAAAGAAAAACATTGTTGAGACATCCACCATTATTTGTGCTGCATTATAATGCAAATGCGGCTCATGAATAATAATTAGCTGCTTGGAAGTGCTAATTACTGCCATACTGTTTTTTGTAAACAAATAAACAAGCAAGCACAAGATATACCCAGTGTTATTATGTTGTTAGATAAACTCACATGAAGCACAATGAGTGCCAAATTAGCAAATTGAGCCAAATATTAGCATAATAATATAAAACAAACAATGCTGAATAACTCAGAAATTGTTTTGTTTAATAAAATACTCTAGTGCAATGTATATAGTTGTGCTCAAATGTTTGCATACCCTGGCTGAATTTGTGAAATGTTGGCATTTATTTTGAAAATATGACTGATCATGCAAAAACATGTATTTTATTGAAGCATAGTGATCACATGAAGCCATGTATTATCACATAGTTGTGTGGCTCTTTTTTTAATCATAACGATAGCAGAAATCACCCAAATGGCCCTGATCAAAAGTTTACATACTCTTGAATGTTTTGCCTTGTTACCGACACACAAGGTGACACACACAGGTTAAAATGGCAATTAAAGGTTAATTTCCCACACCTGTGGCTTTTTAAATTGCAATTAGTGTCTGTGTATAAATAGTCAATGAGTTTGTTAGCTCTCATGTGGATGCACTGAGCAGGCTAGATACTGAGTCATTGGGAAGTGTCAAAAGATGGAAAGGGATAAAAAAAGATATCAAAAGCCTTGAAAATGCCAGTCAGTACTGTTCAATCACTTATTAAGAAGTGGAAAATTTGGGGATCTCTTGATACCAAGCCAAGGTCAGGTAGACCAAGAAAGATTTCAGCCATAACTGCCAGAAGAATTGTTCGGAATACAACGAAAAACCCACAGGTAACCTTAGGAGAAATACAGGCTGCTCTGGAAAAAGACGGTGTGGTTGTTTCAAGGAGCACAATACGATGATACTTGAACAAAAATTAGCTGCATGGTCGAGTTGCCAGAAGAAGCCTTTACTGCGCCAATGCCACAAAAAAGCCTGGTTACAATATGCCTGACAACACCTTGACACGCCTCACAGCTTCTGGCACACTGTAATTTGGTGTGAAGAGACCAAAATAGAGCTTTATGGTCACAACCATAAGTGATATGTTTGGAGAGGAGCCAACAAGGCCTATAGTGACAAGAATACCATACCCACTGTGAAGGATGTTGGTGGCTCACTGATGTGTTTTTTTTGGGGAGGGGGGGTGACCTCTAAAGGCTCGGGAAATCTTGTGAAAATTGATGGCAGGATTAATACAGCATGTTATCAGAAAATACTGGCAGACAATTTGCATTCTTCTGCATGAAGGCTGCGCATGGGACGCTCTTTCCAGCATGACAATGACCCTAAGCACAAGGCCAAGTTGACCCTCCAGTGATTACAGCAGAAAAAGATGAATATTGTGGAGTGACCATCACAAACCCCTGACCTTAATATCATCGAGCCACTCTGGGGAGATCTCAAACTTGTGGTTCATGCAAGACGACCAAAGACTTTGCATGACCTGGAGGCATTTTGCCAAGACGAATGGGCAGCTATACCACCTGCAAGAATTAGGGGCCTCATAGACAACTATTAAAAAAGACTGCACGCTGTCATTGATGCTAAAGGGGGCAATACACAGTATTAAGATCTAAGGGTATGTAAACTTTTAAACAGAGTAATTTTTTTTTTTATTTGTTGCCATGTTTTGTTTTATGATTGTGCCATTCTGTTATAACCTACAGTTGAATATGAATCCCATGAGAAATAAAAGAAATGTGTTTTTCCTGCTCACTCATTTTTCCTTGTAAAATCGTACATATATTATTAATTCGCCAAGGGTATGCAAACTTTTGAGCACAACTGTACATAGCTTTCAATGCTCTTTGTTGGGGTGACAATGTCATATAAAATTGTATACGGAAGTGTAATTAAGTGCAGCTATATTGAAGATTAGCTAGTATTTATATATACCATGCTTCAACATGGTATATTGTACATGTTGGAGTTGTCTATCGCAATACTTCATTCTATTTCAGAGTCTTATTTGGCTTTCTACATACAACGGGATAATGCCAAATTATGGAAACTCTTTTCAATCCCAATGCCCTTTTACCTAGTTCTGTATGTGATTGTATGTCATGTGTGGTTGGAAAGCGTTGACTTGAGATTTCCCTTGTTATTTTTGGCAGTGCTTTGTGGCATGCTGATCAGAAATCCCTGAAAGGGAGACTGGGTAAATATCAGCATTACAGTATTTCACCTTCTATTCTTCAATATATTTATTTACTGGTACTTGCAAGGGCATCGTCCTCCTTGCTCGGATTATAGCATAATATATAGTAAATATGAGTAGATTAGATTACAGTAGAGGATTTCATTGCTGTCTGGTTAGTTACACCCAGTTTCCTTTTCCATTTGAACTCAGCTCTTGTATTTGCTTTATAGGACTACTATATTACAAGAGTGACTATGAATCACAGGCACTTATATTGGATATAGTAGAAACTGATATAACATATAAGTTAAACAATTAAAATGAATTTGTATCGCATGAAGAAGACCCAATAATAAAAAATAGAAATTCATACATTTAATTTAAAATATGTACACTATAATAATATGATGTTTTGAAATATAGCCGCATTCAGTTTTTCATCTCCCATGCATTAGACAAATGTCCTAAAAATGAAATACAAAATCTCAGTATGCATATTATTTTCCAAGGTACGTTAAGATGTTACGTAACCCACCCAAATAAAAACACGAGACATTGAGGTATAACCAGGCTACAGCTTTTATTATCATAACATATGATAACATAACCATAAACAACCATAACACCAGAGGTAGCTGCACACTCGCCTGCGGAAAGGAGCTCACCTTCCCAGAGGCCCAATGGAACCCTGTGCCCAAAGGACCTCCGGGACCCAACAGGACCGGATACCTTCCATACCAATGAGCTCCCACCTAAGGCAAATGCTGCATCCCCACCACCGGCAAGCACCACCAACCAACTCCATGGCCTAGATAATATCCGCCTTCAATGTGTAATTAAACATAGCCAGCCCTACTTCATTGAAGTGCACCCCAACTTTTGAATAATACTCATGAACCGCTGGAACCTCCACATCTCTATGACGTTTAGACCCCCCGCCCCCCCCCCCCCCAATCTCCTAATAAAAGAGTCCAGTCTTTTACGATCTTGGGCTCCCCTCCATATTAATCTGAGCGTACTCTGTGACCAAATACTTAGCAAACCGGTAATAATTCCCTAAGCCATAAAATGTGCCTCTTCATAATATGGATAAGTTCTTTCATGGCCATGAAACCTAAATCGTTTCCCCCCACAAGCAACAACAATATCTCTGGAGGAGGGAATACCTTTGCATACCCGACTACTGTTTCTAACACTTGTTCCCATTTCATCCCTCTTATCCCAAACCACTTTACATTAATTGCTTCCACCAGGAACCCCAATTGGCGACCATTGTCCTGTATAGCTGCCAACCTTCGGGCCCAATAAATGTACGAACGCCCCACAATCCATAATTGTACCGGGGCCCCGGCAAGCAAAAGAAACAAGACTGTAAAAATGCAAGTTTTTATTTAAATTAGACAACAAATTACATTGCCAACCTCTCCAGGCAGTAACAGATCCCCTATACCCGGGTCAGCCCTGAATGTACTTCAACTAGCCAGGTTCCAGGTTCTAGATATATAAATTAAATAATCATATATATAGTTGTGAGCGGTGCGGGCTTGCCAAAAGTTGTTGGTAACACAGTGTAAAAATTGCGGGCTCGCTTAGCGAGCTCGCGCAACTGTGGCAAAGCAAGGGCCGCGATTGCGCCATAGGCGCTCATCCCTACGACCCGCAGCACTTAGGCAATGGTGGAAATGCTGCGACCCATGGGAGATGCCGCAGGTGCTCATCCCTGCGACCCGTGGGACTTAGGCAATGAGCGCCAAAGGCGCTGTGCCAAAGGTGCTCATTGCGCAGGTGGAGATGAGCGCCACAGCCGCTCATTCTGAGACACGCGGCACTTGGATAAAAAGAGCACAGAAGGCGTTTACCGCAACTTAGCGACACCCGCAAAATTACAGCCCGTACGACTTGGCACTTAGCGACGGCCAAGAAATTACGGCTCACAAAAATACACATTTAACGGCCGAACCGCCAAACTACAAAAACACTAATATGCCTCAAATTTACTTACACACTCACACACAGCTCCGAGGGGGGAGGGGGGGGGGGGTGATATGGAGCCTGTGAGTGAGGTTGCAAATTTATTTGAGGCATATTTTGGCTTTTTTTTTTTTTTTATCGAAAATCGAAAAATACTAGCCCTAAGCACTAAGACTTAACGCTAAACAATAACACTTAATACAAGGCAGTAGCATTTAATTTAAGCCAGTAACACTTAATCAAAGGCAGTAACACTTAATCAAAGGCAGTAACACTTAATCAAAGCCAGTGACACTTAACCCAAGGTAATAACACAGGGAGAGAGGCTTGCAATGAGCGCCATGGGTGCTCGATGGCGAGGACTATAAAGTACACAGGGGGAGAGGCTTGCAATGAGCGATGAAGGTGCTCATTGCAAGCCGCACAATGCGAGCCAAAGGCACTCATCATGGGGTTCGCAATGAGCGCCAACGGTTAGCAAGTTGTGGCTCACAATGAGCGCTGAAAGCGTTCATTTCGAGCCTTGCGATGAGCGCCAAAGGCGCTCAGGGCAGTGCTTGCAACGAGCTCTGAAGCTGCTCAGAGGGGCCATAACCTCACAATCGGTGGCAAACAGTATTACCATGGATTCAAATGTTATTGCCGTCATTTTTTGGCCGGCAAGTCGCTAGTTAATATAATGACAGCTGGGAATCTATTGTTGGGTTCTGTTATATATAGTGTTTCTTTCTATTAAATAACTCAAGAAGTTAATACACTGAGACAAGGTCCCAAAACAAATGTTAAATAGAAAGTTAAATAGAATGATTAATAGCTACAGGTTTTCATCAAAGGGTTTTGATGCCCATGTTGGGTATAGAAAAGAGGCCTCATTCAAATGGCCAATTTAATAGGGCTCTATAAAAGCACAGAGCATATTTTTTTATATTCAATAATTTGTATTGACTCACAAGAAAATACAAGATAAAACAGAGCAAGAAAGATCAACCTCTTCATGCCATGACATATCAGATACTGGTGTAAAAAAAAAAAAGTAAAAAGATAAGCGTAGTAAGTGATTGAACATTAATGATTCCCTTGTGAGCAACACCACTAACCATTTTCTGTTTTCCACAATAATAAAAACAACAAAAACAAAAAAACAAAAAAAAACAAAGGGAAGAACAAAAACACAACTTGTAACAAAACCAAGAGTAAGTAGGCGAGGCAAAGGGAAGAAATGAGAGGTGGTTTAACCTTCAATATATTGATTTCCAGTTAATTTTCCCCTTATCCAACTTCTTAAAGCCGATTCAACAAATGCAGAGCATGTCAACTCACATTTCAGTCTGGTCTCCAGTAAGGGCGCCAGGCCGTGCGTCTCCCAACCAGCCCGTCTCGGATCCACATGTGTCAGCCCAATATTCTTTTATCCTGGCTCAATACTGGCTCTATACTATGGGTCGAAGAAATACAAGGTTCCCAAGTGGTCAGGAAATTAGTGTCGGAGACTACATGTATGAGTTTTTCATTGATCATTATAAAGTTTATCTTATTGAATATTTCTTTTAAGCACAGATTGGCATTCTTCCACCTACTGGCAATATGATTTTTGACAGCTAGTAAAATATATTGGAGTAGTTTATCCTGGGGTTTAGTCAGTAGAGGTGAATGGTTTCCCAAAAGACAAACTTCAATGGAAGATATTATCTGAGTATGAAAAAGATTTGAGGCCAATTGAATTATTTCAGACCATATAGTTTGAGCTTTTGGGCAGGTCCACCAAGTGTGTGCAAATGTCCCTACTTCTAAACATCCCCTAAAACAGGTAGCGGGTTCCTGGGGGTTCATTTTATGAAGTCTCTCTGGGGTAATATAGGTTCTATGGAAAATCTTTGGTTTCTAGAAAGCTATAATTATAAGAACCCTTAGTTAGTCTCTGGCTAATTCGCCCCCATTTTTCCACATCACAGGTCTTCTTCCCATCTAATCAAGGGCTTAGGTTTATGATTATTGAGATTGTTATTGAATTTCTCGTAGATTTGACCTAGAATACCCTTTGTTAGGGGGGCATCTTTGCAGATGCGAGTCATCCAATTAACCTCGGGGTAACCAAACGTCCTCTTCAGGGTCAAAATAAAGTGTCTAAACTTGCAGAAAATGAAGTGTTCCTTCAGCAGGAGATCAAAGTTATCCGTTAGGTAATCAAAATTGATAATTTGATCGTCTATTATCCATGCATCTATTCTGTCAAGACCATGAGTAATCCACCAAGCCTTTGAGTCTGTGGAAAGGTCCTTTGAAAAGGGGGGAGAGGTAGTAATGGAGAGAAGGGGGGAGAGATCAGGAGTCAATTGACGTTTAGAGTTTGCCCAGGACCAACATCCCAAGGACAATCTAATCATGGGGTTGAGGTAATTATTTGGGGGGCATTGAGATTTAGGCAGCCATATTATCGTATCCCACCCTAAGGGTTGTAACTGATGGTTCTCAATTAGAACCCAAATAGGTTGATGTTCTAAGGAGTGAGCTTGGGGTAGAAATGCTTGCGCCGCTCTGTAGTAGAGCTTAAGGTGCGGGCACGAAAGACCACATTTATCTTTATGTCTAAACATTGTAGAGGGGTTTATTACGCTAAATAAATCTCGTAATTTGCTTTTGAAAGTTGTCTAGATCTTTAATGGTAACTTTGATAGGTAAGGATCTAAAATAGTATAAGATTCTAGGGAGGATGTTCATTTTGACTGTATGTATACAGCCGGACCATGAGATTTGGAACTTGTTCCATTTCTCTAGATCAGCTGATACAGTAGTTCTTTAAAAAGAGACAGATAATTAACCCTAGACAGATCTGAGATATTAGGGGTAATTTTTATTCCTAAATATTTTAAATAAGTTTTGGGCCAGAAAAAATTGAAAGAATTCTTTAAGAATTCCTGTTCAGAGTGTGGGAGATGAGACTCTAGGACTTCTGTTTTATCCTCATTGACTCGTAAGCCTGAAATTGTTTTAAACCTATTTAATACATCCATAAGAGCCGTGATAGAGGTGGAGGGGCGTGTTAAAGTACATAAAAGATTGTCCGCAAAGAGACAAGACTTGTAATTTTGATTACCCAATGTCAAACCCTGAATCTCAGGGGAGGTCCTAATAGTCTGTGCCAATGGTTCCATTGCAAGAGCAAAAAGTAGGGGGGATAGGGTGCATCCCTGCCTAGTGCCCCTTTGGATGTTTAAAAGGGATTTCTCGGGGCCTGGTAATTTTAGAGTGGCCTTAGGAGAATTGTTGTTAAGAGGTTTTGAGGAGATTTAGGAAGTTACCTTTGAAACCAAATTTCGCTAAAACAGCATAAAGATATGGCCGTTCCAGAGAATCAAAGGCTTTCTCAATATCCAAAGCTAGGGTGCAGAGTGGAGTTTTTGAGTGATGGGCAAGATGAAGTGCATTGAGCACTCTCCTAATGTTGACCCCAGCCTGCCTGTGTGGGATAAAGCCTGCCTGATCCTTATAGATAAGCTTAGGCAATAATCTGGAAATCCTATTCGCCATTATTTTAGCTAATAATTTAATATCCCCATTTAGCAAGGAGATTGGGCGAAAGTTTTTAACCTCTAGTACGTCTCTCCCCGCCTTGACATCTACAAATTTTTTAGAATATAAATTAGAAAATCTATCCAGCCCAGGCAATTTGCCCATTTTGAGAGATTTAATAGTGTCTTTGACTTCTAGGGTCACCTCAGAGTTAAACAAATCCAGATCAGCATTTCCCAAAGTGGGGAGGTTCAGTTTATCTAGAAAGTTAGCTAGGGAGTCCTTATCTATCTGTGCATGGGAGGTATAAATATCCTGATAAAATGTACGAAAGGAATCTTTGCCTGGTTCATTGTAACTGAGCCAGACGTTGTTTTAATCTGAGTGACTTTAGATTGCTGATATCTGGCGTTCAACTTATTAGCTAAAAGGGGCCTGGCTTATTTGCTTGGGCAAAGAATTTGCTTTGGGTTTTCCTCAAGGCCTTCTCTGTTTGGACGGAAAGAATACTATCTAGTTCTAATCTAAGTGTCAATCCGCTGGCGGGTTAAATCTGACTGAGGTTGTTGGTTTTGTTTCTCAAGTTTAAGGAGTGCTTTCAACAATGAGTTTTCGTGCTCTCTAATGTTTTTTTTTTTATAAGAGGAGGCTAAACGTATACATGTACCCCTTATAAACGGCTTGTGTGCCACCCAAAGCCAGCCTATGCTGGTGCAGGGGTTAGTGTTTGTTTGAAAGTAATCCTTCAGTTCCTTTGTAAATTGGTTTTGTATAATGGGGTTAGATAGGAGACTATCATTTATATGCCATGCATAAGGCTCATCTAAGTTGGGATTTAGATTCAGAACCAATGACACTAGACTGTGATCTGCCCAGGGGCAAGGGATAATATCTGAAGATCTAGCAATGTGGCGTCTATTATAAGTGTGTCAATCCTAGAACAGGATTTGTGCGTTGGCGAGTAAAACGTGTACTCCCACTTCTGTGGGTGGAGCCCCCTCCAGGCATCCACTAAGCCCAATTTAAACAACAGATTCCTAATTTGTTTAGTTTTGTCTGGAAATCGATTTTCTCTCTGCCCTGTGGACCTATCCAGATCTGAGTTTAAAACCAGGTTAAAATCTCTGCCTAAGATCTACTTGCCCATTTCCTGAGAATCTAATGTCTCCAGTAGATTTATGAGGGCTTTATGTGGAGCTGTAGTAGGGGCATAAATAGATACAAGGGTAAGCTTAGTATTTAGTAGGGTTTCCGTAAGAATAACGAAGTTACCCTCCTTATCTATTCTTTTATGGGTTACATTAAAAGGGAAGTTTTTGTGGATCAGTATAGCTGCTCCCGCTCTTTTGGTTTTCTGATTAGAGGTATAGAAGGTTGGATAATCTTTATTCAGGAATGAAGGTGTTTTGTTTTGTGCAAAATGGGTCTCTTGGAGGAAGAGTAGAGGGTTTAGAGGGTTTGTCTTTCTTATATGAGATAAAGGCTTTCCTCCTTTTATTAGGCAAATTGAAACCCCTGACATTGTGAGTGATAAAAGTATACTGTGAACTATCCATTAGGAAGTGTAGAAGTCCGCAGGGACCACAAATGTGCTATTACCCTAGTAGGTTCCAAGACGAGATGGCCGCCAAGCAACTGCGGGAGCCCGGCACCGCTCCCTGGTGAATTGAAGGAGTTAGACTGGAACATTTAGGAACACCTGTTGGGGGGTTGCAAGGGTCCGCTGTCCAGCAGCTCTGGGTGTTCAGTCCACCAAGGCCCACGCCGCCACGCTTCTCAGCCGTCCCCCAGTCTGTGCACGTGGTTCCGTGCCAGAAGACCCGATTCCCGGGTTCTAGCTGGTCTCCCTTGTGTTCCCCCCGACTGGGGTCCACCCAGGCAGCACTTAGAGCAGTTAGAGGCTTTTGCTCGGCCTGGCCACGGAGCCTATCCAGAAAGCGTCCGCCGTGTTAGTTTGTTAAGACCTTGCTTTTGGATAGAAGTTCACTAACTAAAACCTTATGTAAAAAAAATATATGCTGTGTGCTTATATAGAGCCCTATTCAATTGGCCAAATCGCATTTGAATGAGGCCTAAATAGTTTACTTTTTGAATCTCTTGTGTAAGCTGTGGATAGTCAAGTCAAAACTAACAGTTTATGTAACAATATGGGAGAAATGGTAAGCTGTACATTTAATAAAGACAGGTACATGTAATAGCACATTCTGCAGTTTAGGACTCTATTGTTCCCAAATATCAAGAAAAGGAATTGGAAGTAGACAAGAACTGACATGCCAATCTACTTAAAAAAAAGCTTGACAGAGTCTTAGGACAGGTTCCCTGGTGGTCCAGTGGTTAGGATTTGGTGCTTTCACCACTGCGACCGGGTTAGATTCCAATCAGGGAACCAAGAGGGGTTGGGGGCCTTGCAATACCAGGAGCTGTATGCTGTGGCCCACTGGATTAATGTGTAATTATGAGAACTTTAAAATGCTAACTGTCCTGTTTAGTTCAGCAGTTTGAGGAACAGATTTGGATCCTAAGTCCATGTATTGACAACCCATCAGCAAATAACATAAATCAAATCAAATAATTATATTGTCTTTTGCGTGTTACAGCAAGGACATCTGCCATATATATCAGTGCTTTACTCAGGACACTTGTAGATCTCAAAATGGTGACTGGTAGATCTCAGTGTTGTAGGTTCCCCACAATGTTCAGGCTTCAAATCTCATTGTTTCGGGGAGAAAAGTATCCCCATTGGCTAAAGAGTGATAGTGTGGAAGATAAGGGGAGGCAGCCTACTTGGTTTGAACCATGTTTAAAGTGACAGCAAGGGACAGTTAGCACATAGTAGATCATGGCTATTGAAAATGGAAATCCCAAGTAGCGAAAGTCTAAACACCATTAGTAGGACCTATGGTCTACAGCAACCTTATAGAAAAAGATGGAAAGCAAACAAACATAATATAAGACAGACGTGTTTAATATTGATGCTTACAAGTAAAAAACTGAGTTAATATGAGAATTTCAAAGTTTGAGATGGATAGTTTATGTCATATTAAATGTATTCCAATTTAATATGGGTAAATGTTAACTTTTTAGTCAAAGGACTGTTGAAGTGGTACATCTATAATATGCTCTTATGAATAATTTGACTTGATAATGTGCAACATATTTTTAGAAAACATAAAACAATAAATTATAGCCTTTACATTTTACCTATAATATTAAATATTTGGTTTTGTTCATAACAAGATTATAACCGTTGGAGGAATAGGTAGAAATTTAGATGCAGATAAGACCTCTATTTAGTTCTTAGAATACTGCCATAATGAACAGACACCTCACAAGAGACTAAAATAGAAGAGCAAGTCCCAGCAGGATAACCCTCCACCACAGAATAAAATGGAAGTCTTCATGACAAGAACAGTCTACTAAATTTATTTTTTCTTAAAAATATTTTCATAGTAGGAAAAAGAATAAAAATACAAAGCAATTTTGATCATATTTTATCTACAAGACCAGGTGGCAGAGACTGAACAGTTTGGATTGCCCTGGGATTATTTTGCAATTTGTGAACTTCATTTTAACATATATCTGAATAATCTACTGGACTGAATATTACTGGCTGGGTATGCATGAAGGAACAATCTGAATCAGACTTCAGATACAACAAACATTTGACATCTGAGTGTTGAACCAGGTGAAAGAGTTTTGGGGGCAAGAAATAAAGAGGGGAGGGGAGTGAATGCTGAGATTTGCCTATTATATTACATTTGTCTCTCACAATTAACCTCCTACCAGTCACATATGAATATTTAAGAAGCTACTCAGATAAACCAGGCATATCGTTTTCATACAACAAGGTTGTAGCGACTTAAGGCACCCTTAAACATGTCCTTTGGGACTGCCCTAAGATTGGCCATACATGGCTGGAGACCTATCATATTTTGGAGAGATTGTGGGGTTGCAAGATTCCCCCAAAAAACAGAAGAAGCTCTATTGGGCCTTCCCATACAGGGTCTATGTAAAGAGGACCAACTTCTGTCATGTCAATTGTTTTTGGCATTAGCCAAATCCTGGAAGTCGGCGATCCCTACATATAGTGACATTTGATAAAACTTAAATTTATGTATTCCATGAGCATTATTTCAGCCGACCTGGATCACTCATATAGAAAGTGGACTTCATGTTGGGAACCCTGGTCCCTCCGGGTTGGGTGGTAATAATACAGGTTTAGTATATTACGTAGGGTATAAACCCTCAGAGCAGACATGGCTATATACTCTACCACTTCTTCCCATTTTTCCCCCTTCTCCTTTCTCTCTATTCTCTGTTTTCTTCTACATATTAAGTGTAATTCAAGATGGAAATAATTAAAAAGAAACAAACAAGGTTAAAAGGCTTTTATTGCAGGTTTTCACTTCTCAAGTGTTGTGTCTATGCCGTTTATGTTTTGCTTGTGATGCTCTTGTGTTATTGTATTAATCTTGTTTCCCCAATGAAAATTATAAATATATATATATATATATATGTTCGTAGTCATTGGTTGTATTGCTGCTAATGTGGGAAGATGATCACATGTATATTTAGTATGTAACAAACTACTGTGTTAATTTTGTTTAGTAGTATATTTTAAATAATAAATATGTTTTTTCCTTATAAAGTATCATAGCATAGATTGGTTGTATAATATATATGAAATTGCTGCAGCACTGCACATTGCCCTTATACATACTGTATATGTGATTTTCTCAGAAACTAAGAGATAAGTCTGCCATAACATCTGCTGCTGGGTAATTAATGGTTCATTTAACAAATCAGCCCGGCCATTTCAGAGGCCTGAGCAAGGATATCAAAGGTCAAAATATGGTAACTGTGTAGTCAGCTTATTATTGAGAAATAAAAGTGCTGGGTATGGAGGATTAAATATAATTATCTTCTGCCACAAATCACTTACGGTATACTGCCGATGTGTGAATATTTCTCACACTTTACACAGAAATATATTTTTGAATATGTTCCTATATCATCAGGTCCTGATAAAAAATATATCTGGATTGCAACCTTGTCATAGTGAGAGGACTTGTGTACCTCAATGAACTTGTGAGCTGTACTATGTAGAGTAACCTAAGATGAGCAGGTCATAGAAGAGAGGTCAGACAAATAGTGATTGATTGGAGAAGAACTGCCATCCAACTCCTGTGTTTTTGTCAAGATAAGCACAACCAGAGACATAATGATATGGCACCAGAAGATGAGCTCCACATTACTGGGGAAGAGCAGAGGTCGAGTACAAGTAGCAGTATATCTAACAAAGTCGAGAGAATGCCCTGCTGTGGATGTGTTTGGAGGGGAAAGGAAATGACGCTGCTGCAAAGAACACTTTAGCGTATAAACATGGAATGTTACATCTATGAACCAAGGCAAACTGGATGTGGTCAAACATGAGATAACATGATTTAACATTGAAAGCATGGGAATTAGTTAAGTCAAATTGACTGGAATGGGACATTTCCTATAACCATCAGATATTCTACTGTGGTGAAGAAGCCCGCAGAACAAAAGGAGTAGCCCTCTTACTCAATCAAAGGATCGCCAAAGTAGTGGTTGTTACAGACCAATAAATGACAGATTGATATAAAGTTAAAGGCATATGCAAGTTTCCTGGGTCATTACATGTTTGCACTCTTTATGCAAAAAGCATCATATACAGTATGTACATTTCATAACACATTTTATTTTTTATTAATATCTAAAAATCCCTCTAATGATTATGTTGACACCCTCAGGGTTGGCTACACAAGCCTCTGATCCCCACCCAATCAGCATGCAGTATTAGGGGAGCAGTTTTTGAATCATTGCATACCCTGTGTGCCTTCCTCAGCAAGTACAGTGGATGTAAAAAGTCTACACACCCCTGTTAAAATGTCAGGTTCCTGTGCTGTCAAAAAATTAGACAAAGATAAATCATTCCAGAACTATTGATGAAGCCATTCCTTTGTTGATTTGGATGTATGCTTTGGGTCATTGTTATGCTGAAAAATGAAGTTCCTCTTCATGTTCGGCTTTCTAGCAGAAGCCTGAAGGTTTTGTGCCAATATTGACTGTTATTTGGAACTGTTCATAATTCCCTCTATCTTAACTAAAGCCCCAGTTCCAGCTGAAGAAAAACAGCCACAAAGCATGATGCTGACACCATCATGCTTCACTGTGGGTATGGTGTTCTTTTGGTGATGTGCAGTGTGGTTTTTGCACCAAACATAGCTTTTGGAATTATGGCTAAAAAGTTCAACCTTGGTTTCATCAGACCATAACACCTTTCCCCACTTGCTTTTGGGAGACTTCAGATGTGTTTTGCAAAATATATCCTGGCTTGGATGTTTTTCTTCATAAGAAAAGGCCTTTGTCTTGCCACTCTACCCCATAGCCCAGACATATGAAGAATACGGGAGATTGTTGTCACATGTACCACACAGCCAGTACTTGCCAGATATTCCTGCAGCTCCTTTAATATTGCTGTAGGCCTCTTGGTAGCCTCCCAGACCAGTTTTCTTCTTGTCTTTTCATCAATTTTGGAGGGAGCTCCAGTTCTTGGTAATGTCACTGTTGTGCCATATTTTCTCCACTAGATGATGACTGTCTTCACTGTGTCCAATGGTATATCTAATGCCTTGGAAATTCTTTTGTACCCTTCTCCTGACTGATACCTTTTAACAATGAGATCCCTCTGATGATTTGGAAGCTCACTGTGGACCATGGCTTTTGCTGTGGGATGCGACTAAGAAAATTTCAGAAAAGACCAACAAGAGCAGCTGAACTTTATTTGGGGTTAATCAGAGGCACTTTAAATGATGACAGGTGTATGCTGACTCCTATTTAACACAATTTGGAATTCTGAACACAGCTACATCCCCAGTTATAAGAGGGTGTGCAGACTTATGCAACCACATTATTTTGCTTTATTTTTTCTTCCCTCCACCTAAAAGATTTCAGTTTGTTTTTCAATTGAGTGTATAGGTCACATTAAAGGTGGAAAAAGTTCTGAAATGATTTATCTTCATTTTTTTACAACACAGAAACCTGACATTTTAACAGGGGTGTGTAGACTTTTTATATCCACTGTAGGAGAGCACTGATGTCAGCCCTGATATGACTGCCTCCTGCTGCAGTCTGTTCATTGTCTGTTCTGCCTATGCCTTTCACCACAGACACGCTACATTTCCCAGGCTGCTTTTCAGCACAAACAGGAACCCAGAGTTAATTCAAAAGTTTCAGCTAACCTGATTAGCCAAAACAAATTATTTTACATTTTATGCTAATTTATCCTGGATTTGGAGAGTGTTAACTCTGATTTACAACTGTCAGAAATTACAACATATTTTACAAACTTCCAGGTAAGTGTTTACATGTTTATTTTTGGATTTTGTTATTTAAATTTTTTTTTTGCATACACTACTAATTCTCCTCTGTCAGATGCTCTCATAATCCAGCTCACTTGATATGCCTTTAAATTCAAGGCAACCCATTTAACATCACAGTGATCCAAGTCTACATTCCAACCATGGATGCTGAAGAGGCTGAAGTTGTCCAATTCTATAAGGATATTCAACATCTCATAGATACAACACCAAGAAAATATGTTACTGTCATCATAGGAGATGGGAATGCTAAAGTAGGGAACCAAAACACACCTGGAATAACCGGCAAATTTGGCCTTAGAGTACAAAATTGAGGTCAGAGATTATTTCTGTCAAGAGAATTCTCTGGTCATAGTAAACACTCTCTACCAACAGCCTCAGTGACGACTCTATACATGGACATCACCAGATGAAAAATATAGAAAGCAGATTGACCATATACTTTATAGCCAAAGATGGTTGAGCTCTATAGAGTCAGCAAAAACAAGACCTGGAGCTGCGGCTCCGACCATGAGCTTCTTATTGCAAAGTTCAGAATTAAAAAAAAGAAAATCCTTAGACCAAGTAGATACAAAATAAATAATACCCCCTGTGAATATGTAGTGAAGGTAAATAATAGATTTAAGGAACTAGTTTGGGACAAACTCTAGAAAACAACAGCAAAAATTATCCTCTAAACATAGAAAACTAAGAAGGCAAACTGGCTGTCTGACAAGGCTTTGAACGTAGCCCAGGAAAGAAGGAAAGCAAAAGGTAGTGAACGTAGGCAAAGATTTGTCCAACTGAATGCAGAATTCCAGAGGAAAGCAAGAAGAGACAAGGAGTGATTCTATAATGAGCAATGTGATCGAAGAAGATAATAGAATGGGAAAGTCAAGATATCTGTTCAAGAAAATTGGGGATCTCAAAGGAAATGTAAAAGTAAAAGTGTGCATGATAAAATACAAAAATGGTAGGACTTAAGAGAAGCAAATCAGATAAAGAAGAAGTGGCAGGAATACACAGAAGATCTATACAGGAAGGATCTTAACAGCAGTGATTACCTAAATATTTTGTCCAATGCGATGGGCCCTAGGAAGTCTTGCTGATAACAAGGCTTCAGGAGTTGACGGAATCCCAGCTGAAGCGTTCAAGATTCTACAATTATGCCAACAAATTTGGAAAACTCAACAGTGGCCAGTATACTGGAAAATATCAGTCTTGTTCCTCAGAGCCTGGAGATTAGATGTCCTATATGGTTTATATAGGCACTTTATAATTATTTATAATGTCACTTCTACAATATTCATTGATTTTTCTCATAAATAAATCATAAATGCACTCAAAATACCTGCTGAAAAAGTCTGACAATACTATAACTCTACCTATCTGAATGATAAGCAATATACCTTCCTCCATTTTGTAATAAATATACACAGAATGTACATAGCAGTGGCGGAGCTGGTGCATGGTGGGCAAAAAGAACCCCCCCCCCCCACATGGGGGTGGGCCTCAGGGAGCCATGGGAGGCCACAGGAGATCGCAGAGGTCCATGGGGTGCCACAGGGGCCTGCAAGGATCGAGGGGGCCACAGGGGGCAGAGGGAGGCAGAGGGGCTTTGAGCCTACGGGAGGCCACAGTAGGCCGTAAGGGGCCACGGGGGCCACAGAGGACTTTTGGGAGGTCCATGGGGGCCACAGGAGACCTGCAGGAGAGACAATGGGGCCACAGGAGCCCCGTGGGGGCCCACAGTGGACTGCATAAGCCACAGGGGGCCACAAGGGACCTGCGGCACCTGTGTCCCTACAGACAGACATTCCTGCGGAGGCCACAGGAGGGCCGTATGGGGCCACTAGGGACCAGCAGGAGCCCACAGGGGGCAACGGGAAAGCCATGGGGGCCACAGGGGACCACAGGGTCCTGCAGGGGCACAGGGGGCAACTCCAAGCCAGCGCATTGTCAGCTAACGCAGGGGTGGCATTAGCCACTGACCGGTGTTCTCACTGCAGCTGGTGCCTCCCCCAAAGAGGTGATGCCCAGGGCCTTCTGCCCCCCTTGCCCCCTTCCTACATCAGTGTTTCCATGGTAACAGGTTTTTTGTTTTTTTGGGGTATCTATGGGCCTCTGTATCTCAAAAATAACCAGCATTCCGAGGCCCAGGACTAGGGCAGCATATCTGCAGCAGCATCCCTGAGGATGGAGTGCAGAACATTGAAATATATTTGTATAGGTACATAAATGTCTAGTTGTAATGATATTTCTGTATTTAAGTGTACTTGACACTGACCATTTTTAGAAAACTTTAATAATGAATATGAATGTTTTACTTTTTTTGTTTGTACACAGTGCTGCAATCTCTATGGTGTCCTGCGAGGTGGCAGCAGAGGAGCAGAAGCTTGCACAAAGTAGTATGTGATGCCTTTATAGATTGAGTTAGTAACATTTCCGACCTGTTTTACACTGTGGAAGGAATCCATTTAATATAAGGGGTACTACAAAACATTAATTCATGCTTACATTTTTATGTTAAAACTACCTCCCATGGACCTTTCTGATTCAAGTCTGATTTCCATTTTTTATATATATATTTTTTTTTTTACTATCTGCTAATTATCCACTGCTGGTTACACCACAAAAAAAAAAAAAAGATGAAATACATGCACCAAAAATTGTGAAATTATCAAAATCTAATTCTGCATGTCCGATATTAGGTTTGTGTAAAAGTATGCAATATTATATACCTTGTGCAAAGTGTAACAATGTGCAAAAAACTACTATATCTTAAATTTGCGTAGGTGAAAAATATACAATTATCCACTACTTTAATAAACATTATGTTAAAAGGACCACTGTAGAGCTGTATCTTGTAATTAAGCATCATTCGTTAATACAATTTAACATTCAATAATAAAAAATAAAAAATAAATTCTAAATTAAACTTACGTTAAAGTTCAGACTCAGGTGCTGCTAGCATCCACCCACTTAAGGTTAATGGGAGGTTTTGCTTTGTCTGCCAGGTAGCTGTCAAGTTTTCAGATACAATGTTTACTTCACACAGTGATAACCATTGGCTGGAAACTAGTTATGTTAGAGGTTTCCCGTTGCAACAAGCTTTTGCTGTGCGTTCAGGCTATCAATTACTCTCTTAAATCCAATTGTTCTTAAAATCCTTTGGACCTGTCTCTTGCAGCCCTTTTAAATTCCCTCAACGTGTAAAACCGTAGCCCGTAACGTATCTGCAATATAAAATACTTTTTTTTCATGTTTAATTACTGTGTTATATTGATCCCGGCAATCAATGTGTTAATACATATAATGGATCTCGCAAGGACTTGAATATCATATTTACTGATTTATTAATATTGCATTATTTCTGGAATGTGGGTCCAATCATAACTCGTAATTGAAACCCGTAAGGCTTTGAAATCTAACCTCCAATTTTCAGCAAGGTAATGATGACGATCTCTTTTGCCATTTGCTCTGCCTAAACCCGTAACTACAGGTTTGACTAATTGATCATGTTCACAGCCGCACATCCAACGGCGCAAGAATGGTTTTCTGGCCTTGCGCCTAGGCCCGTAACTCGCGGTATGGTTTCATTTAATAGCTCTGTAAATTAGCCGAATTTCAAGCCCGCGGCCTTTGCAAGTGTGCCAATGCTGCTACGGGCTTCAAATTTAATAGGACTGTTGGTCAATCATCCAACCTCACCATATTGGCTTTATCAGGGTGGAGACAACAATCTGCTGTAGGCTGATACTCTAATATTTGAAAATGAATATGATGCTGAATATTATTTAAATAAATTATTAAATAGGAATTGTATTAACGATCAGTGCATAATTAAAATAAAGACCTCATTTTGCTAGAACATTACACTGATTCAATATGCCAAAAGTTGCACTATTTCTGTATTGCAAACACTAAAAAATGGAAGAGTCTTAAAGGGACATGGACGGTTTAATTTTAAAATAGTGTACTTAATTATTTCTCAATTATATTGTACTTCATCTTATTATCAAGAGCTAAAATAAAGAAAATATTGCCAAGATTGATCTGCCTAGGGCAGCCCTAGAAGACATATAGAAACATAGATTTGATAACAAATGAGATCCATTCTATCTACCCAAAAGACTGGATTCATTTAGCCTCAGGATAGCCTTGTGCTTATCCTAGACATGCTTAAATTCCCTGTGTTCGACCTTTTCACTTCCACTGGAAATCTGTTCCCTTTATTTACTAATCTTTCTGTAAAGTAGTACTTTCTCACATTAACCCTAAATATTCCAATGTCACATCATGACCTCTTGATCTTGCATTCCTCTATTTCTCAATGACACTTCCCTCTTTGACACTCTCTGTAGTACTGAATGTAGTACTGGATGTGTTAGCTCATGTAATAGCCATTGACTTTGTCTCGGCAGCTTTCATTCAAATCTATTTATTTCCCAAATATACTGTAAGGTCCCCTTGCGACCACATATGTGGCCCTTCAAGTTGCCCATCGCTAAAAACCACTGAATGCTCCTTTATTCCAAAATCCACTGCTCTGTATCATGTTCTTCATTGCACTTTCAGTATTCAAAGAAATACTGTTATTCCACTGCATTCTGGGAAACTGAGCATGCAAATGTGCCAACAAAGTCTTTGCTCTTGTAATCCAATACCATTATAAACATGGCTTCCTTTAAACATATGCCTGCTGTATTACACAGCTTTAAGCAAAGTCAGGATGGATTATACACAAGGCAGGAAGCCAATCCACATACAGCTGTTTCAATGTTACTGCCATTTGTGTTCACATTTGAATGCTTAAAATAAGTTTAAAAAAAAGAAAGAGAAATACAGTTATTACACTGCACTGGGAAACTGGGCATGGACATGCAATGTGCACACAATACATTTTCACTCTTTAATCCAATACCACATTATATATGGCTCCATTTAGCACATGCTTGCTCCATAACCCAGATTTCAAGCATAGGATGGATTATGCAGGAGTTAGGAGACCTACCCACAGACAGCTCTGTTTCAAACTTAAAAAGCTAAACAATATATATATATATATATATATATATATATAAAACGTGAGGAAGCTGTGAGTGTCCAGTAATCTAGATTAATAATCAGTATTGCAGTATATAGTGATAGCTTTTTTATTGAAGAAACATATTTGTTGAAATGACAAGCTTTTCGAAAGTGTCACCTCTCTTTTTCTCGTCATTGCTCATCAATATATATATATACTAGCGACTTGCTAGTTGCTAGTACCGGTATATATATATATTGTATATATATATATATTGTATATATATATATATATATATATATATATATATATTGATGAGCCTGCCTCTCCCCCTGTGCTGTAATTTTCTAATCAGCTTTTTTTGGCGGCCACCGGGCAGCTTTGAAGTTACGGGCTTGAAAGAAATAGCAGCCGTTAAACCCGTAATTTTTTTGAAGCCTGTAACTCGTAAGCCGTTTGGATTCTTCCCCCCTCGGCGCTCATTGCAGCCCCATCAAGCCAGTCACATACAGGCCTCGCGATGAGCACCAAAGGCACTCATCACAAGCCCTGCAATTAGCATCTGCAATGCTCATTGCAGCCCCTGTCAAACCCGTAACTTTTGGGCCTTCGGCGCTCATTGAGCAAGCCTGTCAATTTTAACATTGCGCGACGGCAACTCGCAGTTACCTCAACTATTACAGTACTAGCGACTTGCCTGTCAGAAATGACAGCAATAAAATTTGAAGCTTGGCAATGCTGTTTTCCACACAATGCGAGGCTATGGCCCCTCTGAGCACCTTCGGCGCTCATCATGAGCCCCACGCTGAGAGCCTTCAGCGCTCATCACGTGGCTTGCAATTAGTGCCTTTGGCGCTCATTGCAAGCTGCAACTTTCCTACTTTGCAATGATCACCATCAGCGCTCATTGCAAGCCTCTCCCCCTGTGTACTTTATAGTCTGCGTGCTTGAGCACCTTCGGGGCTCATCGCAAGCCTGTCCCCCCCAGTGTAGTTTAGGGGCCTTGAGTGCTACTGCCTTGGGTTAAGTGTTATTGCCTTGGGTTAAGTGTTACTGGCTTGCGTTACGTCCTTCAGCCTAGTATTATGTCCTTCAGCCTCGTTTTCGTCGTGTTACGTTTTTTTATCTCGCCAAATATGCATTCTCACTCAATGGCTCCCTGGCTCTCCCCCTGTACTGTGTGAGTGTGTAAGTTTAATTGGAAGCATATTTGGGTTATTTTTTTTGTTCGTTTTTCTAGTTCCGCGGTTCGGCTGTTAAATTCCTAATTTTTGTGAGGTCACACAATTTTTCCAAGGTCCGCAATTTTTGCAAGTACTGCGGACCTCGAGATGAGAGCCTGCGGCGCTCATTGCAGATAAGTCCCGTGGGCATCGCGATGAGCGCCTGTCTGCGGTGCTCATCTCCACCACTTCAATTAGTCACTTTGGCGCCCTTTGTAGCCAAGTCTTGTGGGCCTCCACAACTGCCTGCAATGAGCGTGACGACAACTCGCAGTACGACAACTATATATGTGATATACACTTATGTCTGTGTGCTGTGTCTGGTAGTAAAGTAATGCTGGTTTGATAAACAGTCTTCCTTAAACAGATGTATTTTACACAAGGTTTAACTTAGAGTTGGTATAAGGGTCAAGAAATGTTTCCAGGAAAACCACTTACCCTGACAAGGTATGCAAAAAATGTCCTGACTTTCTTCAAAGAAACTAGAGCGCATACACTCTGTGCCTTATAAGCCATCTGTCTCCTCCTCCACCATCCACCACCACTCAGTCTCTTTCTGCATTTCTCTATTCCACATGTGCCTCTTCTTCCATTGCAAGGTCACCTCCTCCATCCCCTATTTCATCTGTTTCTTTCAACAGCTTCTATTCAATATCTCTCTCCTCCCTTTCTGTATCTTTCTCAACCTCTCTGTCTTTTCCTCCACCCCCCCCCCCCCCCCCAAATGTCTCTTCTTCCATTTCTATTCTTCCACCTGTCTCTTCCTCCCCTTTCAGAGAAAGTGTAGCACATAGGTGAAACACCCATCCAGTGATAAGCATAAGGCTATCCCGAAGCTTGATTAAACCAAACTTTTTGGCAAATTGACCTTTTTGGTTCTTATCCTCTTCGAATCTATGTTTTTATATTTGGTGCAACATATTATAAATACATAGTACATGATTTAGTACAGTATATATATATACTAGCGAATTGCCCGTCAAAAAATGACGGCAATGAAATTGTAAGGTAGCTAAATTAGTAAATGAATATAGTGTACCTATTTTGAAGCATTGTGATGAAGAGCTGGCAATCTGTGTTGATGTTGCTGCAGCATTAGTGGTGTGGAGCTGCTGTATAAGCATGCTGAATGTGTGCAGTGTAACACTGTGCGTGCGCAAGACCAAACCGTTAGCGTAGTCGTGTACTTCCGCATTGGTGTAAAATGGCGAGTAATGTGTGGTATAGGTCTGTATCGGAATATCCGTAGGTGTTTTGTGGTGTTTTGCGAGTTTAGAGTGCTGTAGCCTCGTTTTCGTTTTGTTCGGCGGCCATTTTTTCTCTCGCTTAGATTTTTTTTTAGTCTCTAAACTGTTTTATTTCGAGTAAAATCGAGGTGTAAGTTGCATTTTTGAGGTTCTGGGTGCTCCCTCTTGGTGTAGGTAAGTTTTTTATGTATGTGCTGTGTGTATGTATTGTGTTTTAAATGTTTGTATGTCGGCGTGTTGCGTCCGATGTTTGCGAGGTCGTAATGTGTGGTAACGTGTTTCGTACGTTGTTTGCGTTTCTCGCTTCGCGAGGGGCCTCAGTTGCTGACATGGAGCGCCTTCGGCGCTCCATGCCAGCAACTGAGGCCCGTGCCCAGTGACCTCGCCAGCAACTGAGGCCCTCGCTTCGCGAGGGGCCTCAGTTGCTGGCATGGAGCGCCTTCGGCGCTCCATGCCAGCAACTGAGGCCCTTGCCCAGTGACCTCGCTACGCGAGGGCCGCTGCTCGCTGCGCGAGCCGCGGCCCTCGCTTCGCGAGGCCCGCGGCTCGCTACGCGAGGGCCGCGGCTCGCTTCGCGAGGGCCGCGGGCTCGCTACGCGAGCCCGCAAGCGTGAGCAACGACTCGTACGCTCACAACTATATATGTGATATATATATATATATATATATATATATATATATATATATATATATATATATAAACTGATCATTAATCTGTCATGTAGCTGAACAGTGATATGAGTCTATGAACTCTGTCCATCTATGCACTCATGTGATGACTTTAAAAAAAAGTTAAATACCTCTGTGACGCTCTGGTGTTCTGTTACATGTGTATTAAAGTGACAGAACACTGTTAGTTATAGAGCAAACATTAGCTTTTCTAGACTTCAGTCAATTTTTTATTAACATTTTAAGTGGAAGTGTTAAATATTTGAGTTTGAAAGTTAGCATCTAAGCATAAGTTATTTATACAAGATCTCTCTCTCTCTAACTTTTCTTATCTAAGGACATTAATTAAGAAGGGGGTTAAAGAAAAGAGCATGTCTAGTTGCATACATTATAATAGTGACAGAGATGATTAATTGTTAACGTCTATACCATTATACATATTTGTATAGGTTCCTCTTACTTATCAACTCTCACCGTGAGAGTTAATTAACAACTCTAGATAAGGAGACATAAAGAGAGGGAGGTCTTGAGATAAGTTATGCTTAAAATACCCAACTTTCAAGGTCAAAATTGCCTCTCTTTTTTTAAAAACAACCAATTGCTATTATATATATATTTTTTTTTTTAAAAGCAAATCAAAATAGAAGTGTTCAATCAGAGAACAACTTAACCTTAATAGGTTAGTTCTATGGACACAATAATTCACTCTGAGAGCAGCCTATTTTAGCCACTTGTGCCCTTTGCAGGGAGGAATATCCTGTAGTATATCAGTCTGGTCTCACTCAAAAGAGCGATCCAGATCCGAAATACCAGGCAATTCTACCCTGAATAGGAGAAACAGCAGATGCTAGATGTACGTTTTGGCCTCTCTGGCCTTGTCAGTGAGGTATAGCTGAACTCCCTAAGTTTATGTGTATTTAATTTCTCCAGTAACCAGGATGCTTTGTCTATCACTTTAAATCAATATGGAATGACAATTTTCTATTTTATTTGTATGTCAAAGAAGGTATCTGAAAATGTGTTTGTTGTTTAATGAGAACCGGTATTGAATAAATCGAAACACTAGAGATATAACATCAGGTAACAACCAAAACCCATTTCTATTTTCCTAAAAAAGCCTGTCTTAATTAATCTTCAGGGTGGCCTTATGCTTATAAAAGGCATGCTTGAATTATTTTCCTGTGCTTGCCCTTACCACGTCCACTGCAAGGTTGTTTCATCTACCCCTTCTGTATCATAATTCACATTACACCAAAATCTTCAACCCTCTGCTAATCATTCTACTGCTTTGAATGAATCTCTGACATTCAAGAAAAAACACACTTGTTTGTTAAGAATGTACGTTGGGTTAGACGCTATATGCATGCTACGCGTCCCACGTTAATGATGTCATTAGATGGCATCTAATAGTGTCTAATAGGCCTCCTATTTGCCTCTACTTAGATATCCTGGATTCACATAGTGAACAGTTTATTAGTGCCTTAATTAAGGGGGTACCTATATCGAACTATTGAAGGAGACATTCGTTTCTTGCAATATAAGCTACCACTGATTGAGTAAACTAGTCCCAGTAGTAACCTTCATAGCACCAATATAATGATGTGAGACAAACTTGGCAGCATGTTAAATTTACATCACTAGTAATAGAGGCCATATTATTTCTCTTTCACTTATTCAGCAAGTCAGCACTTTAGTATTCACAGTCCTTTAGTATTATCATTATCAGCACAGTCAATTTATTTTTTTCTATATTATTCCAAAGAGAATCATATCAAGCACTGAGCACTTTAAATATATCAGAATTACTAAGAAGCAATCATGCCCAGAGTCCTTCAGTAATACAGAATCTGAACATATGGTTGCCAACCTAGGGGCATACTTGTGTAAAGTGTCTATGGTACAAGTTTTTATTAAATTAACTTTTTAAGTTATACCAATAAAAGTTGTATTTTAAATTAATTCTCTTCAATGAGATTAGATACTGGGTGTCCCCCAATAAAATTGATCTTTTTGTGTCTCTTTTGCAACAATTAATGTGTTAACACTTATCCCTGGAAGCACCCCATAAATAGTTTTTTTTTTTGTCAATATTCCAATGCTTTGAGCCACCATGTAACAATTTTTGTATGTACCAAACAACATTAACAGACAAACAACATTAACATCTGTGTAAGCCATGAGCATAAAACATGTTGAGGGAAAATATTACCATATATACTCGAGTATAAGCCGAATTTTCCAGCCCTTTTTTTAAAGCTAAAAAGAGCCCCCTCAGCTTATACTCGAGTCACCCCCCCCCCGTGTCTCTCTAACCCAACCCCTTGTCTCTCTCCCCCCGTGTCTCTCTAACCCCCCCTGTGTCTCTCTACCCCCCCCGTGTCGCTTTCCCTCCCCCTCCTCATCCTCAAACCCCCCTCATTCTAACACCCCCCTCATACTACCCCTCTAAATACCCCCCCCCCCCTCTCCCCTCACTTACCTGCTCCGGCCTCCGCTTCTTCAGGGTCTTGATGTGTCGCGCATGTGACGTCACATCCGCGCCACGTCATTAGCATATACCGGGTGCCGGCACTTGGTATATGCTAATGCCGTGACGTCACATGCGAGCCACGTTATTAGCATATACAGGGTGCCGGTACACGGTATATGCTAATGCCGTGACGTCACACGCGAGCCACGTCATTACCATATACCGGGTGCCGGCACCCGGTATATGCTAATGCCGTGACGTCACACGCGAGCCACGTCATTAGCATATACCGGGTGCCAGCACCCGGTATATGCTAATGATGTGGCGCGCATGTGACGTCACATGCGCGCCACATCAAGACCCGGAAGGAGCGGAGGCCGGAGCAGGTAAGTGAGGGGAGAGGGGGGGTATTTAGCGGGGTATTATGAGGGGGGCGTTTAGAATGAGGAGGGGGTGGGGTTTAGAATGAGGGGGGTTGAGGATGAGGAGGGAGGTTGAGGAGGGGGTTGAGGATGGGGGGTTGAGGTTGAGGAGGGAGGTTGAGAAGGGAGTTGAGGATGGGGGGGTTGAGGTGGAGGAGGGAGGTTGAGGAGGGGGTTGAGGATGAGGAGGGGGGCTGAGGATGAGGAGGGGGGCTGAGGATGAGGAGGGGGCTGAGGAGGGAGGTTGAGGAGGGAGGGGAGGTTGATGAGGGAGGTTGAGGATGAGGAGGGAGGATGAGGAGGGAGGATGAGGAGGGGGTTGAGGAGGGGGGTTGAGGATGGGGGGTTGAGGTCGAGGAGGGAGGTTGAGGATGAGGAGGGGGCTGAGGATGAGGAAGGGGGATGAGAAGGGGGCTGAGGATGAGGAGGGAGGTTGAGGATGAGGAGGGGGGTTGAGAAGGGGGTTGAGGATGAGGAGGGGGGTTGAGCAGGGGGTTGAGGATGAGGAGGGGGGGTTGAGGTTGAGGAGGGGGTTGAGGAGGGGGTTGAGGATGGGGGGGGTTGAAGATGAGGATGGGGGGTTGAGGAGGAGGGGATTGAGGATGAGGGGGTTGAGGAGGGAGGTTGAGGATGAGGAGGGATGATGAGGATAAGGAGTGGGGTTGAGGAGGGAGGTTTAGAATGAGGAGGGGGGAAGAGACACAGGGAAGGGAGAGGGGGGGAAGAGACACAGGGAAGGGAGAGGGGGAAGAGACACAGGGAAGGGAGAGGGGAAAAGAGACACGGGAGAGAGAGGGGGACATATAAGGCACAAAAGGGACACAGGGGGCAGCACATTTCCCACCCTCGGCTTATACTCAAGTCACTCATTTTACCCAGTATTTTGTGGTAAAAAAAAGTGTCTCGGCTTATACTCGGGTCGGCTTATACTCGAGTATATACAGTATTATTATTATTATTATGGTTTATCTATAACGCGCCGACATTTTCCCTAGCGCTGTACATAAGAAAAGTTCCAGGCAAATAAATACAAATCAATATATAGCAAAGCAAGGAGGGCCCTGTCTTTGAGCCTCAAATCCAGTGTCCATGGTGCTTTCCCCAAAGCACCCTGCAGGATTCATACGCGCAGACTTACAGTCTAAAGGTATTGTGGGTGGTAAAGGAGGGAGAGAGAGGTGCTGAGTGTGTTAGGGTGGAAGGTGATATGCTTCTTTAAAGAGATGCGCTTTTAGTGAGGTTTTGAATTTTTTGAGGCAGGAGGATAATCTGGTGGAGCGAGACAAGGAGTTCCAGAGAATAGGGGCAGCACGAGAAAAGTCCTGAAGGCGAGAGTGAGAGGAGGTGACAAGAGTTGTAGAAAGGAGAAGGTCATTAGCAGAATGAAGAGGGCCGTTGGGGGAATATTTGGAGATGAGAGCAGAGATGTATGGGGGGGGACTCTATTGTTTGGGGGCTTTGTGAGTTGGGGTCATGATTTTACATTTTTTCTGGAGGCTAAGGGAAGCCAGTGGAGTGATTGACAGAGAGGTGATGCCCACACTGAACGTTGTGTATGGAAGATGAGTCTAGCAGAGGCGTTCATTATGGATTGAAGTGGGGATAGTCGGGTGGTGGGCAGGCCAGCAAGAAGCGAGTTGCAATAGTCGAGTCGAGAGATGATGAGAGAGTGTATAAGGATTGTAGTTGTAAGATAGTGGCGAATTCTGGAGATGTTTTTTAGATGGAGAAGGCAAGATTTTGTTAGTGACTGAATGTGAGGGATGAAAGACCGGGAGGGGTCCAGTAGAACCCCAAGGCAACGGGCTTGGGAGGTGGGAGTGATGATGTTGTTGTTGACAGTGAGAGAGATGTGAGGAATTGACGCTGTGGGAGAGGGAGGGAAGATTAGGGGTTCAGTCTTAGACATGTTGAGTTTGAGATGTTGGGTGGACATCCAAGAGGATATACTAGAAAGGAAGTTTGAGACGTGTGTTAGAAGAGAGGGGGATAGATCTGGTGATGAGAGGTAGATTTCAGAGATGATACTGAAGCCCAAAAGAGTATATCAGGGTACCGAGTGAGGATGTGTAGATGGAAGAGAGGACGGGGCCTAGGACTGAACCTTCGGGTACAGGGGGTGAGTAGAAGAAGAGGTGTCAGAGAAGGAGACACTGAATGATCGATTTTGTAGGTCTGATGAGAACCACGAGAGAGCAGTGTCTCGAATACCGAGGGAGGAGAGGATATAGAGTAGAAGTGGATGGTTGACTGTGTCAAAGGCAGCAGAGAAGAAGTAGAATGGAAAAGTGACCCTTTGACTTGGCGGAGAGGAAGTCATTAGTGACTTTACTTAGAGCTGTCTGAATTTTTGAATGTATGAATTTTTTTATATTTTTTTATGAATACAAGAATCCATTTTGTGTTTGTTACAATACATTCTGAGAGACGGATCATTAGGGCGTGTTTTAGCAGTGGGGGGAGGAGTGGAGGAAGAGGAAATAAGCAGAAGTCCTGAAAATGTGTTAGATAACTCTAAAAGATTAAAATTGACACCGCACTCCTTCCCCTCATTGGCCCAGAAGCAGGACGTTGCATCAAAGGAAAACTTCCCGGTCCTTTCCCTCTTCATCTACGCAAAAGATTGGCAGCAGCAGTGCTGCCGCCGCCAACAGCTAGATGGCGCTGCCGATTTTCCCACTAGTGCTGCATAATGCATATAAGGCGCGCCGAAAGAAGAGGCCTTGAGCTATGAGAGCCACGTCGGAGGCCCTCGAAGGATGAGTGCCCGCGCCAACCATTGCGATGGCCTCGCCGTTGATTTAGCACCGTCGAGTTGCGCCGCTTGGGAGGAGGGAATAATTAGGACCTTTTATGAAACCGGACGGCGTCATCTATCGGCTACTTGCTGGCACTGCAGCTGTCAGTGCTGGCGATTTCTTTGCACTTAATCCACGGGATAGATCCAACTTCCCTCTACAACACATAACTTCCACCAGTGCACCATCAATCCCTCCAGGGTCCAAAATTGATTTTATTAAAAACTAGCTGTATGATTTTTTCCTGCTTAATGATAGTCTTGGTCATGTTTTTTTATTGTACAGTGGTCTTTTAATGTACTTGGGGGTGTGCCTCTGTTAGCCAATGCGCGCCAAATAGATGAGATTGTCCCCATCAATTAATGAGTATTAATACATTGACATAAATATATGCAAATATTGTGCTGCTTTCTACTTACAGATTTGTGTAAGTCATTTCTACTCCAGTTATCTGAAGTGGAAAAAGCTGTGGGCAGTTCTGAGATCATAGTATAACATGTGCTGTTAGAAGAGCTGACATCAGCCCTAACAGTGTACTTGGTGGGGCTTTTCCTGTTATAGGGCTGACATTGGTGTTTCTATCAACTCTCATCATTCACTGAGTTCCTAGCTTTTTTTTTACAAAATGCACAATCACTTTAAAAGACAGAATTATTTTTTTGAATAAGTTCAAATTTCTATTGATTTTATCTAGTAACATCAATTTATATCTTTGTAATATGTGCAATATAGTAATTGGTCCCAAATAAATAAGCATAGATGGATGCATAAATAGGTTAAAACTTCCCCTATATTTTAGGTACATGCATTGAATGAAAGGAGATAAAAAGCTGTTTATTTAATCTAATAGAAAAAGTACAAAGCATAGGCAGCAAGTTTTAACCAACTGTATAGTTTGATTTTTGGGTTCCCTGGTGATCCAGTGGTTAGGATTTAGTGCTTTCACTACTGCAATCTGGGTTTTATTCTAGTCAGGGAACCAAGAGGTCACACCACTCTGAAGCCATGCAGGGTTGGGCCTGGTCAGTACTTGGATGGGAGACCTCCTAGGAATACTAGGTGCTGTATGCTGTTGCCCACTGGTGAAGTAACTGGCAACCCACTCCAGTATCTCTGCCATAATTACCAATACCAGCATGACCATGGGTATAAAGATGCGACTGCTGTGTTACAGTCCATGAGGTTACCGAGAGTCAGAATAACGAAACATCCACACACAAAAAAAAAATGTTTGATTTAAGATTTTAGTATTGTGACTAAGAAAGTTGTTTAACAGTACTCATGTTTCAAATAAGTGTTTTATTAAAGGACCAATACATTATTTAATACTGAACCTAAATAAATCTCTTCTATACTAATCATTTTAGTGAAATATTGTGAGCCTACTTGCTTTATTTTGCCCCTCATATTGCTCAGTATAAGAGCTGCCATTTACCTCTCACATTCTCCCTTACTGAAGAGATTAGTTGTCCTTTAAATTGCCACTGTAGTTTGGGAGATCTTCCTATATTTGTATACAACAAACTTAAAAATGCTGTTATTTAAGCCATGAGAATAAAAACTCTTTTAGATAAAATGTACATTTTTTTTGTATAGATAGTTTCGTTTTGTCTGGCTTCAGCACTTCCTGAGAGCTTGGTGGCTGAATGGGTATGCATATGTTATAGGATTGGTGCTACCCCCTACTCTAAACATGCTCAAGAGAAGGCAGTCGCAATGGCAACTGCTAGGCCTGCTTTTACAGAACGGTAGAACTGCCTATACAGTTGTGCTCAAAAGTTTGCATACCCTGGCAGAAATTGGGAAATGTTGGTATTTATTTTGAAAATATGACAGATCATGCAACAAATATCATTTGTTGAGGTACAATGATCATAGTAAGCCATTTATTATCACATAGTTGTTTTTACTCCTTTTTAAATTCTAATAATAACAGAAAACCCAAATGGCCCTGATCAACAGTTTACATACCCTTAGTTCTTAATATTGTGTATTGCCCCATTTAGCATCAATGACAGCGTGCAGTCTTTTGTAATAGTTATCTATGAGGCCCCTAATTCTTGCAGATGGTATAGCTGCCCAATCGTCTTGGCAAAATGCCTCCAGGTCATGCACAGTCTTTGGTCGTCTTGCATGAACTGCACGTTTGGGATCTCCCCAGAGTGGCTCGATGATATTAAGGTCAGGAAACTGTGATGTCCACTCCACAACCTTCACCTTTTTCTGCTGTAACCACTGGAGAGTCAACTTGGCCTTGTGCTTAGGGTCATTGTCATGCTGGAAAGTCCAAGAACGTCTCATGCGCAGCCCTCGTGCAGAAGAATGCAAATTGTCTGCCAGTATTTTCTGATAACATACTGCATTCATCTTGCCATTAATTTTCACAAGATTCCCAGTTCCTTTAGAGCAATGGTCCCCAACCTTTTTGGCACCGGGGACCATTTCCATTGAACTCATTTTTTTCATGGGAGCATATACCCACACCCACACATATATCCACACATACACAACACACACATATAAACATACACAACACATATACAGGATATACACACACAAACACACACCTATATACACACACCCACACACATATAAGCACACACCACACACATATACACACACACATACACCACACACAAATACATATAAACATACACCCACTACACGCAGACATACAAACACAAAACACACACATAAACACACACACACACACACTATACACGGCCACAGCACATACACACACACACCCACAACACATACACACCACACACAAACATACGTACATCCCACACACACATAAATACACTTTACACACATATATACATATACACACTCTCCCACACACATATACACATACACCACACACACACACATATATATACCGTATTTATCGGCGTATAACACACACTTTTTCTCCCTGAAAATAGGGAGCAAATGAAAGGTGCTTGTTTATATGCTGATATTCCCTCCCCCTCCTCATCCTCAACCTCCCTCCTCATTCTAACCCCCCTCCTCCTCAACCTAAACCCCCCCCCCAACCTAAACCCCCCTAAATACCTCCCCCTCACTTACCTGCTTCGCCTCCGGCCCCCGCTCCGCTCCTTGACAGGGGCGCGCGCATGTGACGTCACATGTGCGCCACGTCATTAGCATATACCGGGTGCACCCGGTATATGCAAATGACGTGGCGCACATGTGACGTCACATGCGCGCCGGGTCAAGGAGCGGAGCGGAGGCTGGAGCCGAAGCAGGTAAGTGAAGGAGAGGTATTTAGGGGGGTTTAGGTTGAGGAGGGGGGTTTAGAATGAGGAGGTGGGTTTAGAATGAGGAGGGAAGTTGAGGAGGAGGGGGGGTTGAGGTTGAGGATAGGGGGGTTGAGGTTGAGGAGGGGGGTTGAGGAAGGAGGATGAGGATGGGGGGTTGAGGGGGTTTGAGGATGGGGTTTGAGGAGGGAGGTTGAGGAGGGGGTTTGAGGAGGGAGGTTGAGGAGGGGGTTGAGGATAGGGGGATTGAGGATAGGGGGGTTGAGGAAGGAGGAAGAGGATGGGGGGGTTGAAGAGGGCGGTTGAGGGGGTTTGAGGATGGGGGGTTGAGGAGTGGGTTTGAGGAGGGGGTTGAGGATAGGGGGGTTGAGGAAGGAGGATGAGGGGGGTTGAGGGGGTTTAAGGATGGGGGTTTGAGGAGGGGGGTTGAGGATGGGGAGTTTGAGGATGGGGGGTTGAGGAGGGGGTTGAGGAATGGGTTTGAGGAGGGGGTTGAGGAAGGAGGATGAGGGGGGTTGAGGGGGTTTGAGGATGGGGGGTTGAGGAGGGGGTTTGAGGATGGGGGTTTGAGGATAGGGGGTTTGAGGATGGGGGGGTTGAAGAGGGAGGATGAGGAGGGAGATGAGGAGGGGTTTGAGGATGAGGAGGGAGGTTGAGGATGAGGAGGGAGGTTGAGGATGAGGAGGGGTTGAGGAGGGGGGTTGAGGAAGGAGGATGAGGATGGGAGGGTGGATGAGTGGGGTTGAAGATGGGGGGTTTGAGGAGGGGGTTGAGGAGGGAGGATGAGGAGGGAGGTTGAGGATTTTGCTTCAAAGTTCTTTATTTGAAAAAAAAATTCCCCCCCTGAAATTTCCTTCTTAAAATGAGGTGCGTGTTATACGCCTGTGCGTGTTATATGCAGATAAATACGGTATATAGCCTCCGCTCCTTGACAGGGGCGCGCGCATGTGACGTCACATGTGCGCCACGTCATTAGCATATACCGGGTGCACCCGGTATATGCAAATGACGTGGCGCACATGTGACGTCACATGCGCGCCGGGTCAAGGAGCGGAGCGGAATCCGGAGCCGAAGCAGGTAAGTGAGGGAGAGGTATTTAGGGGGGTTTAGGTTGAGGAGGGGGGTTTAGAATGAGGAGGTGGGTTTAGAATGAGGAGGGAGGTTGAGGAGGAGGGGGGGTTGAGGTTGAGGATAGGGGGGTTGAGGTTGAGGAGGGGGGTTGAGGAGGGGGTTGAGGAAGGAGGATGAGGATGGGGGGTTGAGGGGGTTTGAGGATGGGGGGGTTGAGGGGGTTTGAGGATGGGGTTTGAGGAGGGAGGTTGAGGAGGGGGTTTGAGGAGGGAGGTTGAGGAGGGGGTTGAGGAAGGAGGAAGAGGATGGGGGAGTTGAAGAGGGCGGTTGAGGGGGTTTGAGGATGGGGGGTTGAGGAGTGGGTTTGAGGATAGGGGGGTTGAGGAAGGAGGATGAGGGGGGTTGAGGGGGTTTAAGGATGGGGGTTTGAGGAGGGGGGTTGAGGATGGGGAGTTTGAGGATGGGGGTTGAGGAGGGGGTTGAGGAGGGGGTTGAGGAGGGGGTTGAGGAGTGGGTTTGAGGAGGGGGTTTGAGGATAGTGGGTTGAGGAAGGAGGATGAGGGGGGTTGAGGGGGTTTGAGGATGGGGGGTTGAGGAGGGGGTTTGAGGATGGGGGTTTGAGGATGGGGTGTTTGAGGATGGGGGGGTTGAAGAGGGAGTATGAGGAGGGAGATGAGGAGGGGTTTGAGAATGAGGAGGGAGGTTGAGGATGAGGAGGGAGGTTGAGGATGAGGAGGGGGGTTGAGGAGGGGGGTTGAGGAAGGAGGATGAGGATGGGAGGGTGGATGAGGGGGTTGAAGATGGGGGGTTTGAGGAGGGGGTTGAGGAGGGAGGATGAGGAGAGAGGTTGAGGTTGAGGATTTTTCTTCAAAGTTCTTTATTTGAAAAAAAAAAATTCCCACTGAAATTTCCTTCTTAAAATGAGGTGCGTGTTATACGCCTGTGCGTGTTATATGCCGATAAATACGGTATATATATATATATATATATATACACAAACACATTTGGGGAGCCTCCAGGAGCCTCTGACTTCCCCAGCCCCTCCTGTTCCCCCTGCCCCTCTTGATCCCTCTTCTGATCCTCCCCTCTGGATCCGCCCTACCCCTACTCTTGATCTTCCGCTCTTCCTCTCTTGATCCTCCCCTCTTCCTCTCTTGATCGCCCCTCTGCCCATCTTGATCTCACCCCATCGGCGCTTCCTACCTCACCAGCACTCCTCCCCACTGGTTCCCCCTTCCCCTCTTGATCCTCCCCTCTTTCCATCTTGATCATCCCTTGGTCCCTCTTGATCTCCCCCTTGGTGCTTCCTACCTCACTGTAACGGAGCTGGAACACGCAGTCCAATATCTCCGCTGGTATTCGGTAAAATACCCAAGAGGTACTACAGTTTCACCATTCCCGACCTCCCATATTGGACGACATACAATTTGGGAGTCAAATGAATACTGACTTTATTTTGTTATGTGCAGAAATATTTATACACATCTCTTCCCACAGGCAATCCACATCCCCCATAGTTGGCCACACAATACACATAGAGAGAACAATAGGTGAGTCACACCTCCCTGGCAACTTGATATAATCAGACATTGATTAAATCAGCCTTCTTTGTTTTTATCTGAGAATGAAAACACTTTATACAATCGACTCCCTTATCTCTGAAGTCTCTGTAATAGGATTATCTATTAGCCTAGGTCTGCAATAGTCTGGCTAATATTCTGCAGAGCATAAACCAACATCCATATAATATAACAGTAGGATCATATTTTAACCAAGAATTAAATAACCATAAAACAGGGTAAAACAGTGATGGGTTCCGTTACACTCACCATCACTACTTCCGTACTGCAGCCTTCCCTTGTGGAGCATGTATGATGTCACTGGGATGCGTTGGCAGACAAGATGCAGTTCTGGGATGTGCTGCTGGTGCGGTAGGAAGTGCCAATGGGGGGGATCTAAAGGGGGGCCAAGGGAAGGATCAGAGGGGTCGAAGGGGAGAATCAGGAGGGGAAGAGGATCGAGAGGGGCAGAGGGAGGATCAGGAGGGGGCTCTAGGGCCCCTTCCAGGAGCAGAGCCTCGGGGCGCACAGTTGTGAAGGAGGATGTCCACACGTCCCGGCTGAACAGCAACCACGGACCGTTGCTGGTCCGCGGCCCGGGGACCCCTGCTTTAGAGCTAAAACCCCCTAAAAACATCAGTGAGCCACCACCATGCTTTTCCTTAACCATCTTTATGAAGTTCCATTACCTTGTTATTCAAGTCCTTTGACAGTTCTTTTCTGCTCTTCATGGCTCAGTATCTAGCCTGCTCAGTGCATCCGCGTGAGGGCTAACAAACTCATTCACTATTTATACACAGACACTAATTGCAATTTAAAAAGCCACCGGTGTGGGAAATGAACCTTTAATTGACATTTTAACCTGTGTGTGTCACCTTGTGTGTCTGTAACAAGGTCAAACATGCAAAGGTATGTAAACTTTTGATCAGGGCCATTTGGGTGATTTCTGTTATCATTATGATTTAAAACGGAGCCAAACAACTATGTGATAATAAATGGCTTCATATGATCATTATCCTTCAATAAAAAACATTTTTTTTACATGATCAGTCATATTTTGAAAATAAATGCAAACATTTCACAATTTCTGCAGGGCATGCAAACTTTTGAGCACAACTGGATATACTGTATACAGCCATCTCCAAACTATCATGGATGCCTCCAGGGACCTGCAGATGGACGGACATGTATTTTTTTAAAAAAAAACTATATTTATGACATTCCCTGCCTAAATATGCTCTCAATCAGAATCACATTTTAAAATGTTTTTTTCATCATACATATTTTTTTTTTTAATTACTAGATATATAAACATGTATATGAGTCACACATATATATATATATATATTGCAACAGAAGATCAGTAAGATTGATTTTAGCGACATGCAACAGTTTTTTTGGAAAATGTTTCTTCCGTGCTCTTTTTGCTATTTTGTTATGTAATTCTTACATCTGCATTTATTTGGGCTTTACATTTTTATTTGAATAGTTGATGACAATACTGCTATTATATTAATAATTTCAATAATATTAATACAGCACATCAAAAGCGTGGCATTCTTTAATTTTTAAATTAAATAGTACACAAAAGGGTTTAATATGTGTTGATTTGAAAGAAACATTCTACAAGGTACTTAGTTGCCATGGAAACACTAAGAGGACTCCTTGGTAACAGGATGTTCTTTTAGCTTGCCCATGTTATGTAACTTTCTTTTCATAATTGGTAGACATTTAATTTATCCATTATTCTGTTTTTATTGATTCAAATTGATTGTGAAAAAGTTTATATATAAGTTAAAGTATAATTTAATTTAAGAACTTTTTTTTAACTACTACAAAATAATAAAAAATTATTTCGATACTGTTCTAGTCCATGTGGGTTGCTTGATATTTATTAACGCCTAGGTTCCTGGGATTGATATAATTTGGAAATTAAATGTAATTTTTTTTATTTTTTATTGCAGATTTGCGAGCTTGAGAGTTTTGTACAATTAATTCTAATGTCTTTCATCGCTTTCCCCATATTTTACAGTGTTTAACCCCCTTGCGGTCATATCTGGTACTTGTAGGATTTTCTTCTACATTTGCCATTTACGGATGTGAGAACATTTGCAGGCTTGAGGAGTTGTAGCAATTGAATAGCGATTTACGATTGTAACATTTGCGGGCTTGAAAGATGAAAAACGTAGCTGGGTCGTTGTTACGATTTTGACAACTGCAGGGATTTTCAGCCTGCAACCCGCAAATGGTTTGTGGGTAGCGAAAAGAAGCCAATTGAATAGCAAATTAGTTTATGGGCTACATTACGGGCTCCAGTAACCAACACTTGTTCAATTAAATAGTGGCCTTTGTCTAGTGAACATTTGTTGCCTCTTTTGGATGGACAGTCTCTCTTTCATGGAAAACCTCCCTACCGCACTTAGGTTTTCCAACCCCTTATCATGTGCCGTTTTCTCAGATATCTCCTGATGTTTTCACTGATAGCCTAGGAGAAAGAAAGAAACCCAAAGTCCCTGTTTTATATTCTGCCTATATGATGCACCATGCACATTTAACAAAATGGTGGTAACTCTATCTAACAGTGCAGAATACAGGTCTCTCTCTCTCTGGTCATATGAAATGTTGGAAGGTATTCATGTAGTATTCACATGAAAAGAGGTCACCACCTCGAGATTAAAGGAAAAAGAGGTTCCTCACCATAAAATCAGATTGTGGACCTCACTACCAAAGAAAATAGTAAAGTCAATAGATATCTTTAAAAGGGGGTTGGATTTATCACATATATAGTGGTGAGCATATGAGCTGTTGCTCACGCTAGCGGGCTCGCGTAGAGAGCCCGCAGCCCTTGCGAAGCGCACATCAAAACATCGAAAATACAACAAATACACACAACAAATACATAAAAAGCTTACACACAGGAAGAGGAAGCATCCAGGACCTCGAAAACTAAAGTTACACCTCAATTTAACTCAAATTAAAGCAGTTTAGACACTAAAAAATTCTCTAAGCAAGAGAAAAAATGGCCGACGAAAAAAACAAAAACGAGGCTACAGCAGTCTAAAGACGCAAAACACCAACAAACACCTACGTATTTGCCGAAAAGCCCCTACGAGATTAGAAAACAAGGACGCAACCCACGCAACCCAAAAAACATTACAAACACAACAAATACAAACTACAAACACATAAAAAGGTTACTCACAGCAAGAGGGGGCACCCAGGAAGTGAAGTTACACCTCCATTTAAGCACAAATTTTGGAGTTTAGAGACCCGAAAATCACCTAAGTGAGAGAAAAAATGTCCGCCGAACAAAACGAGGCTAAACGTCCCTAAACACGCAAAACACTACCATAAACACACAAAACACCACCATACAGCTACGGATATTCCGAAAAAGCCCACCAAACAGCTACGGATATTCCGAAAAACTCGCACAACATAGAAAACGAATATTACGAAAAACTTGCACGACATAGAAAACGAACAACGCTACATCAGCCACATTATATACACCAAACACCCTTAGCTCACTTACAATTTCATTGCCGTCATTTTTTGACGGGCAATTCGCTAGTCTTAAATAAAAGGGATTTATAGTGGTATGTTTTTTAATAGGGTGTTGAACCAAGGTATAATCCGATTGCTAGCTTTTATATGGAAGAATTTCTTCTCCCTAAGAAGACAAATGGCAATGTTTCACTGGGGTTTTGTTTTCCTTCACAACAAAGTGAAAAAAAAAGAGAACCACAAGAAAATGAGAGAGATAGAACTATCTGGATATGAGAAATGGGTGAGAGGTGGAATGGAGAGGAAAAAGGAAGTGATACTGGGAAGAGGAATGTGACAGTAATGTAAGGAGTCATATATAAGATAATGAAGAAAAAAAGATTAACAGTGAGACTGGCCCAGTAAAACAACCATTCAGGAGTTTTATATAAAATCTTCAGAATAGCATTATTACAAACACTACTTGTGAGAGAGTGGCAGTGGAAGACCTACAAGAGGCCCTGCAGAAAGAGTACTGGGAGGAACTAACATGGCAACAGAGCAAGATGGAGTGATACTGCACACTGGTTACAATGTCCAATCAATGAAGTGGCAGACACAAAATACAGGCTTTGTGGCCACCAACTGGAAGTAGAGCACTGCAGGCATTAATCAAAATGGAAATCATGAACAACCTGTTAGTGCACACTGTGTGAGAGTGGGGATGTGGAGACAGAGACACAGTTTCTGCTGGTCTGTACAAAATATAAATCATTAAGAGATGAATCACATCAGCTAAAATAAATAACTTCCCACAGCTAAATGAGCAGGAAAACAAATACTCTCTGCTTGGAGCTTCAAGTTGCAAAATATGTCACTTACTGTTACAGAAAATTGTCAACATATCTGTCCTGTATTATTTTGACAACATGTATATTAATAAACTGCCTATTAAACATTTTGAAAGGAAGGAGAGCAGTGGGGTGTTGAAAAGGACAAAGTCATGAAACGGAAAGTAGAGACATAGGGCACTGGAGGGAAGAGAGCTGTGGAAATTAGATAATTGGGATACTGAAGAGAATAGGATGATGAGAAGGGGGAGAGAATACAATTTCTGGATATACAGGAAGCCAATTATCTGTTTGTTGTCAACTTGCACTCACTTTGTTGGCCTTAAGGGAAATCTGGCTGAAACTAGCTGAGATCTCTACTCACTAGTATGTTACAGAGGGTTTCCTCAGGTCTCTGAGCAGCTGTCGGAGCTTCACAAGTTTACCCACACTTCCCTAGTACGAAATTTGTACGGATGCCCAAGGCCATAAAATACAGGGATAAAGTCATCAAACAGGTCTGCATTCTATCTCCTGAGAATAGAGAAATATTTGTTTACTAAGTTGTGTCTTGAAATTATCTAACACATTTCATATCCGAAGGGTCAGTTTATTCACTTTTCATGTTAATCCTATTTTTTTATTCACCATTAATAATTAACATTAAAAATATATTCAAAAGCAGCAAATCAAATCTTTAGCCAGAAAGTACAATTTTAAAACTTATTAATGGCCACTGCTGTACCCCTCCCCACCTCTCTCGTTGTTCTGAGTACTACTAAAAGGAAGTGGAATATTTCAACTGAAAATATTGATAAGACTATCTGTCACAAACTGCTCTTCAGTGGGTTTGAAAAGGCCAAGAAGATAATCCTTCCCTCAGACCTAATCCAGTTCTTCAATTTCTTCTCACAGGACAGCAGCACAAGATCAGGATACAAAATAATAAAAATCCCTTCCTATCAAAGAAAAACACAGGGCTACAGGGTTTCCAGCCAGGCGCCTGGATGTCTGTCTTCCAAACCGGGTGCTACCTTATCTCCCCACCAAATGTTATAGCTATTGCACCATATCTGGGCTCCCCTGGGCTACTGTCACCTAAATGGATGATGGCCGGTTGTACACCGGGAGGGCTTGGGGACAAGCGTATCTGATGAAAGCGCTTCTTCGCTCGGCTTCTGGGGGCTACAATGCTGGGTATTGATAGACCAAGTTTCTGCTTTTTTTTCCCGGGGAGATAACAGTTCATAATGGGGAGGGAGATAGTGGTTTGAGAGCACCCTGACCTGATTGCTTAAATCTGGAGAGTCCTCTAGTTGTGAAGGAGACTGCGCCAACTTCCTACCGACCTCCTTTAAGCTGACAAGTCTTTATTGAGTCAGAGAGAGTTTGTCTAGTGGGAGTATAGTGCCCAGGGGGAGTATGTCTTATGCCTGCCCTTTCATAAGATTAACTATCAAGTTGACTTTACATGGAGTGCATTGAGATCTGGGGTGATTGACAGGTTCAAGTAAATATAAAGTAGTGGTTAACTACAAGACAATGGATCAAAGCGATATAACTTACAAAGTACTTGACCCCTCTTGACCCTTATCTATTGAAAGTGTTTCAATTGTTGTTTGACAACCTAGTTAACATTACCTGATGTCTAATCAGCGCTATCACAAGTTTGCTCCCATAGCAAGACCTTTTAGATTATGATTGTGATGATCCAAGCTGATAAGGGCTATACAAGCCCAGAGCTAACTGCTATAGACCACAGGTTAACAACCAACAAGGACTGTTTGGATTATTGGAAATCTCGGCACCAGCACCCTGATATCTGGCTTCTGTACCAGTTAGGATCTGTCCATGACGAATCAGCACTTCTAGGAGCACCAGTAACTTCCCTGTGGTAGTGACCAGGGCAAGTTACTTGCAGGGTAAAGATAGGATCAGTATCGCAGCCACCATGAGCAAAATGAAAGACACACGATTTCTATATGTCTCAGCAGTTAACTGCTTTTATTCACTTCCAAAACAAAACTAAATGACAAAAAAGAGAGGGACAGAACAAGTACCCTTTTAAGTTATAGTGCACACCCTCTGCCCAAATAACAATATAGAGCAGTAAAATATAAAACTTAACATTTATTGATATAGTTAAAACTTCTTGTTTAAAATCCTGAAGCTCTGACGAGATAATAGGAGTAGGAAAATATATGAATCTGAGGACTGACTTGTATATTAACTAAGGGCCTCATTCTATTACCGGCCGTAAATCGTCCGTAAGGCTGCGATTCCTTGCGGGGGTTCTGTTAACTCGCGATTCTATTATACGGCCCCGCAAGGATCTCCTCTTACGGCCGGCCGCATATCTTAGAACCGGCCGTAAGCTGTGAAATCTAAAAACGCAAAAATAAATTCAAGCCTGCATTGTACAGCTCTGTAAATGCTAGGGATCATATTGGGGGACATGAGGATTAAAAGTAACCCACTCTCAAGCTTGCACATCAGCCCAAACCCGAGTTCAAATTAACTGTTTATTTTCCGGCTGCGGCGTGGGCGGGTCTGAAGTGCTCCAAGCACTCTGGACTTTTTACATGGATATTTTACGGATATTAAAAATAAAATATTTTACGGATTTGAGTATAGGATAATTATGTGCTATTTTTTCTAACACCTAAAATCCCTTTATAGTCTTCTCAAAGTGCAGGATGGCTTTATTTGAGCTATTTTATGTGCTTAATTGGTGCTAGCGGGACCTCTTTCCTGCAAGTAAGCTGCGGCTCGCTTTTAGCCTTGCAGAGAGGTTTCCCGGAGCAATTGAATTGCAAATAGGAATTTCTTATGGCCGAAACTCTTGCGGCCGTTTTAGATCAAAGGCTTTCCTCTGGCGCGAGCGGCCGCAAGAGATAGCAAGGCACCGGCCGCAAGCCTGCTGGAGCCCCCGGCCGTAAGGGAATAGAATAGCCGAATAGCTTGCGGCCGGTCCTTGCGGCCCCGCAACGGCTGCGGCCGCTAATAGAATGAGGCCCTAAGATTTTAGAGTGGGCCCTATATATCCTCTTGTTCAAAGTGATAAATCCTCTAAATCAAAGTGATACATATAGTTCAATGTGATATTGTCAAATGACAAGAACATAAATATAAGTACCAAACTTATATATTGCACTTAAATAAAGTGTCTAGTGCTATTGACAATTGAATAAATATAAACTTATAATAAGTAATGATTATTTTGTGTAAATTGCACTATTTTATAAGTAAAATTGCTAGTGCTAAGTGCAAAGGGTATAAGGGTCTGTGCACAATCATGAGTTATAAGTATGCGTCCACTACTGAAATAGTAATGTTATTGTTTTTTTCACTACTCGAACTATGAAGCTTAGGTGCATAATATCAAATTTCTCATTATTACTATATAGAGTCCAATTGCTCATAGATTTGAGATGGATTTTGATAATGCTTTTATATATATATATATATATATATATATATATATATATATATTAATATAGATGGTCAGTCTATGTTGTTTTAAAACACCTAAGCTCCAAACAACCCGCGTGTCGCCTATGCGTCTGTGTGTGACGTCATAGAGCAACGTCGCTGCGTAGTAAAGCGTGCAACCCTTTACTACGCCGCGACGTCGCTCTATGACGTCACACGCAGACGCATGATTGTGCACAGACCCTTATACCCTTTGCACTTTACTTATGTAATAGTGCAATTTACACAAAATAATCATTACTTATTATAAGCTTATACTTATTCAATTATCAATAGCACTAGACACTTTATTTAAGTGCAATATACAAGTTTGGTATTTATATTTACGTTCTTGTCATCTGACAATATCACATTGAACTATAAGTATCACTTTGATTTAGAGGATTTATCACTTTGAACAAGAGGATATATAGGGCCCACTCTAAAATCTTAGTTAATATACAAGTCAGTTCTCAGAATCATATATTTTCCTACTCCTATTATCTCGTCAGAGCTTCAGGATTTTAAACCAGAAGTTTTAACTACCGTATTTTTCGCCGTATAAGACGCACTTTTTCTTCCCCAAAACTGGGGGAGGAAAGTTGGTGCGTCTTATACGGCGAATATGCCTTTTGAAACTGCCTCTGTCCTCTTGATTTCACCCCAGCGCTTCCTACCAGCATCGCGTCGGCCGTTGCGTCCTAGTGACGTCACACACGCAACGCTGCAGTACACGTGGAGTGCTGGTAGGAAGCGCTGGGGTAAGATCAAGATGGCAGAGATCAGAAGGAAGGTGAGGATAAAGGGGGATCAGGGGGGTCAGGGAGGATCAGGAGGGTCAGGGAGGGTCAAGGGCTCCCAAATGCTGCAGTATATGGATATGTATGTGTATGTGTGTGTGTATGTATGTATGTGTGTGTGTATGTATGTGTGTGTGTGTGTATGTATGTGTGTGTGTATGTGTGTGTATATATGTATGTATGTGTATGTATATTTATGTGTGTATGTATATTTATGTGTGTATGTATATGTATGTATGTGTATGTATATTTATGTGTGTATGTATATGTATGTATGTGTATGTGTATCTATATATATATATATATATATATATATATATATATATATTTGTGTGTAATGTAGGTGTGTATCTGTGTGTAAAGTGTATTTGTGTTTGAGTGTATTTGTGTTTGATTCAGATTTTTTTTTTCTTGTTTTCCTCCTCTAAAAACTAGGTGCGTCTTATCTGCCGGTGCGTCTTATAGGGCGAAAAATACGGTATATCAATAAATGTTAAGTTTTATATTTAACTGCTCTATATTGTTATTTGGGCAGAGGGTGTGCACTTTAACTTAAAAGGATACTTGTTCTGTCCCTCTCTTTTTTGTCATTTATCAATTTATATCCTCTAGTAGCACCCCTTTTTTCCTCCCAGAATCTTTTTATACCTAGAGCCCACTATTTCTCTATTTTTTGTATCCAAAACAAAACTAACTAAAAAAAATTATAGCCAAAGAACACAGAACCAAAGCACAACCCATTCCCTCCTCCCCCTCTGACCTCATTGATCTGGCACGTTGTCATGGGGGGGGGGGGGGGGGGTGTTCCCTTGCTACATTCCCTTGCTATATTTACATTCCCCAAAGGGCAATAAAAACTAGTAGGGAACATCTTGGAATTGCACCTCTGAACCAAATATATCACATGACACACAATCATTAATTTTAAACATGACACAGAACACAGTAATATTACATGGGGAATTACATACAATACAGGATGAAGCAGGGGCAATATAATTCCCCTACGTCTGTTCTCTATAATAGCTCACTGGGCCAAAATTCAGGCCCTGAAAAGGGGTCCGTGAAATTACTTCCCCTTTCCAGACAGCAGTTCTAGTGCTATGATCCTGATGGATGATAGGCTTGAACTGCAGCCCATAGCCCAAGTCTAAGTCCCCATCCAAAAAAGAAAAAATGTTGGCCCAAATGGCCACTGCATAAATCCCAGTTCATGACCTCCTCCTGAAGGGGGTAGTAGGTTGGCCTGGTCTGGGGGTGGTTGCCCATCCTTCAGGAAAGAGTCCACAGTCTCTAACCCCATTCCTTTCAATAACCCACCCAAAATTGCAGACATCAATCATGGGGACACATCCAAGATGTCAGGAACTAAAATCTCATCCAGGGGCATACTGCTGCCCCCTTTGCCACAGGCAGGTAGTGGCCCTGGGGAATCACATCTAGGGAGCAGCTCAGGCCGGAGTAAAAAGCACTTCCCTGCTGGGACTATCTCCTTGCACGGTCCTTAGGGTCAGTTGTCCAGGGTTGGGGAAAAACAGAGCAGGACTCAGAATTAGGGTCTCTGGATGGAGACCCTTTCCTGGCTGAGGCTCATCTGGGTTAGCAGACTTCGCTGGGGTCGGTATCGCCATAGAATGAGTATCCTTCAGGGCTGGTAAGGTTGGGATCAATTCTGTAGCTAGGTTAGGCTGTGTTTCAGGACAGGTAACAGTACATGGGTAGTTGGGCAGACTCTCAGGGCTTGCACCCCCCTCTCCCACGTGTTCAGTCTCTAGCTCCTTACCCTTGGTTAGCGGCCAGAACTCCTCTGGTGGTTGGCCATCTCCCTGTGGCTGGTGCTGCTTAACACTGCTCCCCGGTCTTGCATCTACCAGGGTCTGGACTGTTCTCCCGGCCTCCCTATCCTGGCGAGTTCCCAGAAGTCCCTCTGATGTCGCATGTTCTGTAGCGGTCAGATCTCCAGGAACCTTCTGGTTTCCTTCCTCCACCTGATAGGGGTGTAGCCAAAAGTACATTTTCTCTGGCAGTGTATCCTCTGATAGCTCAGCTGGGGAAGCATGGGATAACTCCACATATTTGAGCCAGGTCCCACCTGGACCCACCTCCTCAAGCAGTTCCTCATACTCTTTTGCTAAAACAATTTCTTTATGGACCAATGGTTTCAGCAACATCTCTTCTGCTGTACCTGGCTCAATTTCCACATCCTTTCGGCGCTGTTCAAATAGGATTTCCCAGTGCTCTGTGGTTCCAGGGCCACACTTTGCATCTCCCTGCAGCACATCTGGGAGCCCTTCCACCAGTCCAAGCCTGTAGAAGGAGGGCCCTTGTGATGCAGGATTTGGAAACATTAGCTCCACATACGCATGTTCCAAGTTGAGCTCCAACCACACCAGGTCCTCAAGCCGTTCTGCTAGATTCTCACCCGGCTGGAGGCCAAGGGAAGCCATCCGCTGATTTAGAATAGCTCCCACTAATCCTCGTTTGTGGCAATCAGTTGCCTTTGCTGCTCCAGCATACTGGTGATCAGGCTCCTTTTCTCCCTGGTCACCTCCGCTCTGCAGGCTTCCATGTGGTCCATGATCCCGTCTATCTAGGGCTGGCCTTCCTTAGACCTGGACCTGGATTTGAAGGTTTGGCAAAATCGCTGATCGATTTCTGCATCCTTGCCAAGCCGCTAAAAGTACTGGACTTCAAAACTGCATAGATCATGCCATCCTTGCTGCTGGTTCTTGCACAGAGATTCCAGCACCAGCTGTGACGTTCCAAGCTGGTAATTTCTAAACAAGCCCAGGGCCACCTGCTATAGACTACAGGTTAACTACCAACATGGACCGTTTGGTTCTTGGAAATCTCAGCAACAGCACTCTAATATCTGGCTTCTGTAGCAGTCAGGATCTCTTCATCAGGAATCAGCACTTCCAGGAGCACCAGTAACTTCCCTGTGGTAGTGACCAGGGCAAGTTACTTGCAGGGTAAAAATAGGATCAGAATCGCAGCCACCAGGAGCAAAATGAGAGACACATGGTTTCTATATGTCTCAGCAGGGAACTACCAAAGCACAACCTACATTCCCTCCTTCCCCTCTGACCTCACTGATCTTGCACATATCGGTTGTCATCATAGGGGAGAGTTTTGTTTTTTTTCCTTGCTACATTTACAACCCCCAAAGGGCAATAAAAACTAGTTTAAAACTTTATTGCCGGTCCTTTGATTATGCGTGAGGGACCAAGATGGCTGGGGGGTAGGGAACATCTGGGAATTGCACCTCTGAACCAAATACAGTAATATTACATGGGGAAATAAATACAGTACACAGGATGAAGCAGGGGCAATTTAATTCCCCTAACCATTTTCCAGTATGGAAGTCTGTTCTCTATGGTAGCTCACTGGGCCAAAATTCAGACCCTGAAAAGGGGTCCGTGCCAATGATACTGGGAGACAACTGGGTATTATGTTGCCTGTGATTAAACACAACCCCAAACACATCATAAATGTAATAAGAACCTTTTCAAAGTTCAAAATAGGGAATGGGGTTCCACTGGGCTAACTACATATGGGAATGTGCTTAGGAGTCTCTTGGGGATATTGTGACCACTGTGGGTCAAGGTTTGGGGCAAGTTCATATTTTACTGTTCATCGTGGGGGAACCGGAATGTCAAAAGGTTTCTACAAATAAAATCCAGTCTTATATGGGTATTATAATATTATACAAACGTATTCAACCTCTTTGACATTTTACCAATTTTGTTACATTGCAGCCTTAAGTTCAATGTTTTGTTAATCTGAATTTTATGTGATGGATCAGAACACAATAGTCTAAGTTGGTGAAGTGAAATGAGAAAAATATATACATAAAACTATTTTTTAGAAATAGAAAACAGAAAATTGGCATGTGCGTATTTATTCACCCCCTTTGTTATGAAGTCCATAAATAGCTCTGGTGCAACAAATTATCTTCAGAAGTCACATAATTAGTTAAATGATGTCAGCCTGTGTGCAATTTAAGTGTCACATGATCTGTCATTACATATACAAATCTTTTTTGAAAGGCCCCAGAGGCTGCAACACCTAAGCAAGAGGCACCACTAACCAAACGCTGCCATGAAGACCAAGGAACTCTCCAAACGAGTAAGGGACAATGTTGTTGAGAAGTTAGGGTTAGGTTATAAAAAAATATAATATAGAAAAAAAATGATCTATATTGGTAGTATCCTGGGTGCTTTACACCCCTTAATGTATCAAAAAAGATTATTTAAAAAAGAAAAAAACTTTATTGGATACTATTGATCCGGAAACTACGCCGATTAAAATGCATGAGCATGACACATAGATACTCTAATCATATGGGGTATGAATTGTGAAATATGGTGATATTCTATATTCATACCATATACTGAGCTGCAAAATCCTCATAAATCAGAATATACTGGTACTCCTGTTGATACAGGATATACTGATAATCATAGGATAGTGCAGCAATGTGTAAAAAATTTGAGTATCTATATATATATAAAAACTGATATACATAAAACTGAAATCGGATACCTTGGAAAATACTTAAATAGACTGGAAGTAAATACAATCATAAATCAAAGGCTCTACAAGTCCACTATAGTATGGAGTATTGCAAGAGGACAATGGCACTATTGGATATGAGCTAAACAACACACATATAGCAATATACTTGCTGTTCAGTAGTTAAAGCTCTCCAATATAGTTCTCCAAAGACTCTCTATTATCAATGGGTCAGCAAGGATGTTAAATATATATAAATAAATAAATGAAGTGATAGTTGAGCCAATATAGTTGTGCAAAAGGAAAAAATTCACTCCAAAGAGTGTTTGTACTTAGCTTCCAGTGTTTCCAGGTTCAGAAGGTTGCAAAAAATGATGCCAACGGGCCGTTTCGTCCCTCCACGGGGACTTTTTCAAAGGCTTTTAACTTCAAACAGCGTTTTAGGCCTATTTAAGGCCTGTAGAATGCTTCCTTAATTGGATCTCATTAGAAACGCAGTGATGCGCAGCGTCATGACGTCATGACGTTTTTCAAAGTGAATAAACTTTATTTACTGATAACAGTGGCAAAATGGACATACAAATCCTATACAACTTTATTAGGATCGTTTTTGACAAGGGATACAAATGTCTATGAATTTTATCAACACAGGCTCAAATCTTTGATGATCCCAAAGAGCACCATCAAATCTATCATAACCAAATGGAAAAAACATGGCACAACAGCAAACCTGCCAAGAGACGGCTGCCCACGAAAACTCACGGACCGGGCAAGGAGCTGCAGAGTTCCACATTAGAGACTGGAGTATCTCTACATAGGATGACAATAAGCAGTACGCTCCATAGAGTTGGGCTTTATGGCAGAGTGGCCAGAAGAAAGCCATTACTTTCACCAAAAAACAAAATGGCACGTTTTGAGTTTGCGAAAAGGCATGTGGGAAATGTATGGAGGAAGGTGCTCTGGTCTGATGAGACTAAAACTTAACTTTTCGGCCATCAAAGAAAATGCTATGTCTGGCGCAAACCGAACACATCACCCAAAGAACACCATCTCCACAGTGAAACATGGTGGTGGCAGCATCATGCTGCGGGGATGTTTTTCAGCAGCCGGGACTGGGAAACTAGTCAGAGTTGAAGGAAAGATGGATGGTGCTAAATACAGGGATATTTTTTAGCAAAACCTGTACCACTCTGTGCGTGATTTGAGGCTAGGACGGGGGTTCACCTTCCAGCAGGACAATGACTTCAAACACACTGCTAATGCAACACTTGAGTGGTTTAAGGGGAAAGCCCAGACCTCAATCCAATAGAAAATCAGTGGTAAGACTTAAAGATTGTTTTTCACAAGCGCAAACCATTCAACTTGAAGGAGCTGGAGCAGTTTTGCAAGGAGGAATTGGCAAAAATCCCAGTGGTAAGATGTGGCAAGCTCATAGAGACTTATCCAAAACAACTTGGAGCTGTGATTGCCACAAAAGGTGGCTCTACAAAGTATTGACTTTAGGGGGGTGAATTGTTATGCACATTGACTTTTTCTGTTATTTTGTCCTATTTGTTGTTTGCTTCAAAATAAAAAAAAAAAAAAAAAAAAACAGCTTCAAAGTTGTGGGCATGTTCTGTAAATTAAATGATGCAAATCCTCAAACAATCCATGTTACTTCCAGGTTGTGAGGCAACAAAACACGAAAAAATGCCAAAGGGTGAATACTTTTGCAAGGCACTGTATATGTATATATATACAGTCAGGTCCATAAATATTGGGAAATCGACACAATTCTAATCTTTTTGGCTCTATACACCACCACAATGGATTTAAAATTAAACGAACAAGATGTGCTTTAACTGCAGACTTTCAGCTTTAATTTGAGGGTATTTACATCCAAATCAGGTGAACGGTGTAGGAATTACAACAGTTTGTATATGTGCCTCCCACTTTTTAAGGGACCAAAAGTAATGGGACAGATCAACAGTCATAAATCAAACTTTCACTTTTTAATACTTGGTTGCAATCCTTTGCAGTCAATTACAGCCTGAAGTCTGAAATGCATAGACATCACCAGACGCTGGGTTTCATCCCTGGTGATGCTCTGCCAGGAACTGTCTTCAGTTCCTGCTTGTTCTTGGGGCATTTTCCCTTCAGTTTTGTCTTCAGCAAGTGAAATGCATGCTCAATCGGATTCCGGTCAGGTGATTGACTTGGCCATTGCATAACATTCCACTTCTTTCCCTTAAAAAACTCTTTGGTTGCTTTTGCAGTAAGCTTCGGGTCATTGTCCATCTGCACTGTGAAGCACCGTCCAATGAGTTCTGAAGCATTTGGCTGAATATGAGCAGATAATATTACCCGAAACACTTCAGAATTCATCCTGCTGCTTTTGTCAGCAGTCACATCATCAAAAAATAATAGAGAACCAGTTCCATTGGCAGCCATACATGCCCACGCCATGACACTACCACCACCATGCTTCACTGATGAGGTGGTATGCTTTGGATCATGAGCAGTTCCTTTCCTTCTCCATACGCTTCTCTTCCCATCACTCTGGTACAAGTTGATCTTGGTCTCATCTGTCCATAGGATGTTGTTCCAGAACTGTGAAGGCTTTTTTAGATGTTGTTTGGCAAACTCTAATCTAGCCTTCCTGTTCTTGAGGCTCACCAATGGTTTACATCTTGTGGTGAACCCTCTGTATTCACTCTGGTGAAGGCTTATCTTGATTGTTGACTTTGACACACATGCACCTTCCTCCTGGGGAGTGCTTTTGATCTGGCCAACTGTTGTGAAGGGTGTTTTCTTCACCAGGGAAAGAATTATTCGGTCATCCACCACAGTTGTTTGGTCTTCCGGGTCTTTTGGTGTTGCTGAGCTCCTTGGTGCATTCTTTCTTTTTAAGGATGTTCCAAACAGTTGATTTGGCCACACCTAATGTTTTTGCTATCTCTTTGATAAGTTTGTTTTGTTTTTTCAGCCTAATGATGGCTTGCTTCACTGATAGTGACAGCTCTTTGGATCTCATATTGAGGGTTGACAGCAATAGATTCTAAATGCAAATAGCACACTTGAAATTAACTCTGGACCTTTTATCTGCTCCTTGTAAATGGGATGAGGGAATAACACACACCTGGCCATGGAACAGCTGAGCAGCCAATTGTCCCATTACTTTTGGTCCCTTAAAAAGTGGGAGGCACATATACAAACTGTTGTAATTCCTACACTGTTCACCTGATTTGAATACCCTCAAATTAAAGCTGAAAGTCTGCAGTTAAAGCACATCTTGTTCGTTTCATTTCAAATCCATTGTGGTGGTGTATAGAGCCAAAAAGGTTAGAATTGTGTCCATGTCCCAATATTTATGGACCTGACTGCATATATATAAATTTCCATTTTGGATAATATCTATGTAAAGAAGTGTTTTTTTAAATTCTCACTGAAATAGGATTCCTAAGAGTCCTTTGTTCTGTAATAGAGACACATTACCTAAGCAAATTCCTGAGTTAATTGCTAAAGTTAACTTAAGGTTTATATTTCTTAAATATAAGAATATTTTCCTTCCTGAATAAATATACTTCATGTCTATTTGCCAGAACATAAATCATTTTTTGGTATATCTAACTGACACCCATTAACACTGACCATATCTTGTTTTCAGTTTTGTAGGTTAGGGGTCATTAGCTGATTATATTTTAATTCTTTGAGTATAAGTTGAAGGTTCAAGAGCACCCTCTTGTGTTCCAATAAATTAATTTACACTTAATAAGTTTCTAGAATATATTATATTTAGGGATAAAATATTTTGTGACATCATTAGGATTTCTGATTGGTTCCAAGTACATAGCCTGATTTTAATTTCTGATAAGCAAATTACGTTATTGGTATAATTGGGATTAGATAAGAGGAGAAATAAAAAAGAGGGGAAAAGAGGGAGACATACAAACAGATATCTCAACAAACAGAGGCTCCTGGGCAGACACACCCCAGGGAGAAATGTTGGTTAATTTTCTAAGAAGTATACTCTAACATTTACTATTTTGGGACATTCCCAAATTCAAAATGCACACTACAAACCCTCACAGATCACTAACAAAATCATTTATAAACCTTATATACCAAGAAATTCTGAAATCTAAGAAAAGATCCACACCTCGATTGGGCTGAGTCATTTGATGAATTCAAGTACAAGGACTAGGTATGTTATAAGGTTAATATTTCTCTAAATTTTATTTCTTCTTTTTCATTACAATCATGGAAATATTTAGTTAATTTACTGTAAAATAGTTTGCTATAGCAATGTGTATACAATATACCACTATAATTAGTGAATTATAAGTTGACGTATACTTTGCAAATAAGTTTTATAAATTCCACAAATATCAGCTGTTATAGCAATCTAATAAATCCAATAATTAATTGTAATGAAAAACATTTTCTCTTTTGAATTAGAGATGATACTATAATTAGACTATAAAATCATATGATGTTAAATGGTATATCTTAATAAATAGATATTTGTAAACATACCAAAACAATCAAAACTATCTCTGATGTCATAATTTACCATATTAATTATATTAGTAAGCATATTATGCATGTTTTATATATGATTATATAAAAAATGTGATGATAACTGATACTTAATAATTACTGTACCTTGATATATATCTGTTACAATTGTTTAAACCATCTTGTTATATTAAAATATATATATTCTGTTTTTTTTTTCATGAGGCCAATGCTCTTAATATATTGTGTAGTAAGTAGTGGTAATTGGCAAATATATAAAATATGTATTTTTTTATTAATATTAATAAAGGTTAATGATATTAATATTATCACAATATTAACTGCTAACATCCACGACAAGAATGAGTGATTATGGTCTTTTAAAGTTTATTTCAATAATTGTTAGCACAACTGGCGAGGGAAAGTACACTGGAACGTCAGCACTCCCACCATTGGAGGCAGAACTATGGGGGGTGGCCTACATCAGCTGTGCCCTGACTGGCTGGGTATTGGGCATCCTGGTATAAAACTTTATGAAATTTCCCTGGGGAGAATGCTGCATTTCCTTCATACCTCAATAAATTAACATAAAAGCAGCTTTACACATTTTAACATGGCACACAGTGAAACAACATGGCGGAGATCCCACACACCCACAACCCCCAATGACCAACATCGGGTACTTCCAGAGCTACCCCTTTTAATCCATACAAACACCTCATAACTTTGGGGTTATCACATGTGAGTGAAACACTATATAATTGATGTTTTGACGTGATTATTATATACTAATGTTGCACTAGGAGGTTGCGCACTGTCTTTCCCCTACTCTTCTTATCTAAATTTCCGATGAGGCTTTGAAAGTAGCACAGGACAGAAGGAAAGTGAAAGGTAGTGGAGATATGAAAATATTGTCCAACTGAATCCTGCAAGAGACAAGGACATTCTATAATAAGTGATGTAAAGAGATAGAAGAAAAAAAAAGGGGAAAGTCAAGAGATCTCTTCAAGAAATTTGAGTATCTAAAAGGAACCTTTCATGCCAAAGTGAGTGTGATAAAAGACAAAAATGTTAGGGACTTAAGAGAAATAGAGAGAATAAAGAAGAGGAAGCATAAATACACAGAATAGATATACTGGAAGGATCTTGACATCATTGCTAACCTCAAAAGTTTGTCCAGTGAGCTGGAATGAGACATTTTGAGTAATGTATGATGGGCCCTAGGAAGCCTTGCTGATAACAAGGCTGTAGGAGTTGATGGAATCTCAACTTAACTGTTCAAAATTCGACAAGATTATGCTTTAAAAGGGCTGGTTGCACTATACCAATACATATTGAAAATCCAAAAACTGCTAGTGGACTGGAAAAGGTCATCTTACATGCCAATCCCAAAAAAGGCAGTGCCAAAAAGGGCTTCAATTATCGAACATATGCACTAATTTCACAATGCTTACAATCCTGCACAATATATGAGAACTGCCTGATGTGCATGATGGGTTTCTCAGAGGCAGAGGCACAAAATTCCCAATGTCTGCTGGATAACCGAGAAGCAAGAGAATTCAAGAAAAACATTTACCTCTGCTTAATAGATTATTCTAAAGCCTTTGACTGTGTGGAACACAACAAAATGTGGTAAGTTCTTAAAGAGATGGGGTTACCAAACCATCTCATCTGCCTCCTGAGGAATTTGTATACAGACCAAGAAGCCACGATCAGAACTGAACATGGAATAATCAAATGGTTGACCATAAGGAAAGGAGCGCAACAAGTAGGGGCATAGGAACTGGGGGTGGGGTATGGGGGACAAATTCCCTCACAGATTATAGGGAGATTGCCCATTGTTAAAGCTGGCAAAAAAAAGTATTCCTTCAAATTAATTATGTTGAGACCTTGAAAACTAGCTGAATTTTAACCTTTATATTTATTATATTTTGTCTATTTGGGATCCTAGTGTGTACCATCTACCTTTATCAATTTTTTTCCTCTCCTCCCAGGTTTAAATATTTAGTCTGTCCCTGCCTGTGACTCTCCTGCACAGAGAAAATGATGGAGGAAGAGAGCAGGTCCGGCTTGATAACATGCTTGTAATTCCGTTCACACGTTGCCAGTCAGTATCTCTCAGTATCCCCTCCCCTTCTTGCTCCACCAGTGATTATAGTATAAAGCCAGGTTCCCTGCCATTTCTCTACCATAAACAGTATTTGCAGTGCTCCAGTATCACAGGCAGGACAAAGGTAGAATATATTGTGTCTGCTATTTAATTCTAAATCTGAAGTGCAGACTTTTGATCACTGGAAGAATGCAAGAGGCGGTGATGGATAGATGAAGCAATGAAGCTTGAGGAAGCTCAGAGGAACAGTGGCTGACAGATGTGCATCCCATGCTGCGGTCCATAGGTCATGCAGAGTCGGACATGACTGAACGAACAATCACCACTGTACAGTGGAATGAGTGGGTGAGGACCTTCATTCCTAACAGTTGCATTTTAACAGTTGCATTTTAACTAAAGTCTGTACTAACATTTATACAAATGTTTTATTCATTGTTAATACAGATTTGCACTTTTTAAAACTATTTCTGTACTAGCGACTTGCCCATCAAAAATGACAGCAATAAAATTTGAGGCCTTGAAATGCTGTTTGCCACACAATGCGAGGCTCCCCCCCCCCCCCACTAAATTGCAGGCCTTGCGATGAGTGACTTTGGCACTCATTGCGATCTTCTCCCCCCTCTACTTTATGGTCAAAGGCGTTCATCGCGGGCCCAGCAAAAAGCGGCTTTGCCGCTCATTACAGGCTGCGGCATGTGCACAAGCGCAAGCCAGTAACTTTGAAAGCGTTCCAGACAGACTAACTGTCTCACCCCTGTGTCTCTTTCCCCCTCTCCGTACCCTGCGTCTCTTTCCCCCTATGTCCCTCCCCTGTTTCTCTTTGCCACCTCTCCCCCACTGTGTCTCTTTGCCCCCTCTCCCTCCCCTGTGTCTCTTTCCCCCCACTCCCTCCCCAGAGTCTCTTTCCCCCCTCTTCCTCCTCTGTGTCTCTTTCCCCCCGTCCCTCGTCTTTGTCTCTTCCCCCTCTTTCCTCCCCTCTGCCTCCCCTCTCTCACTTGCAGGCTTGTTGGCGGTTGAACCTGTACGTTTTTTTTAAGCCCGCAAGACTTGAAGCTTAAATTGTTAATGCTCAAAGCCTTGCAGGCTTGAAAAAAGTTATGGGTTTAACGCCATAACTCGGAAGCCGTTGGGAGGCACCAAATGAAAATTTGCTTTCTACCTCACTTACAGACTCCATGCATCGGGAGGAGGCAGAGAGGCCGTAAGTGAGGTTGCTAGCTAATTTTCTATTCAATTGGCGTCTTTTGGCAGCCTTCCAACTGCTTCAGAGTAATAAGCATGAAAAAAAAATGGCTTTTTTTTTAAGCCTATAACTCGCCCCTATACCTTTCAAGGGGGTCTCGCGATGAGCGCCTTTGGCCTTTGCCGCTCATTGGAATTGCGTCAAACCCGTAACTTTCGGGCCTTGTGATAAGCGATTTTGGCTCTTATAGCGACGCCCGCAATGAGCGTCCTTCGGCGCTCCTTGCACATGCACAACCCGTAACTTTTAACATTGCGTTACGGACAAACTCACAATTACGACAACTATTATACTGTATGTGATACCAATAAACAAAGCTCCACCATGCAGACGGTGTATACAATGATCTCTGAGTTTGTTGGGAATTTTTCGCATGAAACAGTTAAGTACAACAAGCTCACTGCTTCAGCCAACCACAGAATGCTTTATACTATACTGAGCTGATTCAAAATTTTCAGTGCATGTTTTAACACACAAAACGATTCCTTTATAATGATAGATTGAAAAGTTGTGTTTACTGGTCTTTACTGTTATAATCAAAACTGTAAAATATAATTTTGGTAAATATGATCCCCCCTCAATCAAATGTCAGATATTTGTAGGATTTTTTATTTGTTTTTAGTACAATGTGAGTACAATAAACTAGTGGATAATATTAAAAGACTGGAAAAAAACATTATTTCCAGTATGTTCCACACCCCATCCCATCCCCCACATCCCATTCCCCAACAGTTATTAATTACACATAATACCCCATCATATATTTACAGTAAGACTTATTTTCATTTATGGTTCTATTATTTTTGGGATTGATATGGAGGGAGGAGATAGGAGGGGAGAGGAGAGAGGTGGCCATGGGGAGTAGTGGTGGAGAGGAGGGGGAGGTGAGGAGTGGTGGAGGAGAGGAGGAGGAGGTTGAGGAGTTGGAGGAGGTGGCGGAGGAGAAGGAGGAGGAGGTGGCAGAGGAGCAGAAGGAGGAGGTGGTGGAGGAACAGGAGGAGGAGGGGAGTGTAGACTTGGAGGTGGGTGGTGGCAGGGTGGCCCGAGCAGCAGGAACACCTCGGAGACAGGAGGGACAGGCCTCAGGGACAGGTCAGGGAGGTAAGGATCTCTGTCGACAGTTGGGAGGGCAAGAGGCTAAGGGCAAGCACAGGCCCACAATTTACACGCACCGGGAGAATGTAGTCCTCCTCGGTGCTATGCGTGGCCGCCCCGTGATTCTTGCATGGGGAAGGGGAGTTAGGCCAGGGCCTAGGGCTCAGGCATAGAAGTAGGTAGTGGCTGAGGTGATAGCAGAAGGCACACGCCAAGGGTTGTGAGGTCTGTCAAGCACCGGTTTGACAACATCAGGGCATTTCCTTCATACCTCAATAAATTAACATAAAAGCAGCTTTACACATTTTAACATGGCACACAGTGAAACAACATGGCGGAGATCCCACACACCCACAACCCCCAATGACCAACATCGGGTACTTCCAGAGCTACCCCTTTTAATCCATACAAACACCTCATAACTTTGGGGTTATCACATGTGAGTGAAACACTATATAATTGATGTTTTGACGTGATTATTATATACTAATGTTGCACTAGGAGGTTGCGCACTGTCTTTCCCCTACTCTTCTTATCTAAATTTCCGATGAGGCTTTGAAAGTAGCACAGGACAGAAGGAAAGTGAAAGGTAGTGGAGATATGAAAATATTGTCCAACTGAATCCTGCAAGAGACAAGGACATTCTATAATAAGTGATGTAAAGAGATAGAAGAAAAAAAAAGGGGAAAGTCAAGAGATCTCTTCAAGAAATTTGAGTATCTAAAAGGAACCTTTCATGCCAAAGTGAGTGTGATAAAAGACAAAAATGTTAGGGACTTAAGAGAAATAGAGAGAATAAAGAAGAGGAAGCATAAATACACAGAATAGATATACTGGAAGGATCTTGACATCATTGCTAACCTCAAAAGTTTGTCCAGTGAGCTGGAATGAGACATTTTGAGTAATGTATGATGGGCCCTAGGAAGCCTTGCTGATAACAAGGCTGTAGGAGTTGATGGAATCTCAACTTAACTGTTCAAAATTCGACAAGATTATGCTTTAAAAGGGCTGGTTGCACTATACCAATACATATTGAAAATCCAAAAACTGCTAGTGGACTGGAAAAGGTCATCTTACATGCCAATCCCAAAAAAGGCAGTGCCAAAAAGGGCTTCAATTATCGAACATATGCACTAATTTCACAATGCTTACAATCCTGCACAATATATGAGAACTGCCTGATGTGCATGATGGGTTTCTCAGAGGCAGAGGCACAAAATTCCCAATGTCTGCTGGATAACCGAGAAGCAAGAGAATTCAAGAAAAACATTTACCTCTGCTTAATAGATTATTCTAAAGCCTTTGACTGTGTGGAACACAACAAAATGTGGTAAGTTCTTAAAGAGATGGGGTTACCAAACCATCTCATCTGCCTCCTGAGGAATTTGTATACAGACCAAGAAGCCACGATCAGAACTGAACATGGAATAATCAAATGGTTGACCATAAGGAAAGGAGCGCAACAAGTAGGGGCATAGGAACTGGGGGTGGGGTATGGGGGACAAATTCCCTCACAGATTATAGGGAGATTGCCCATTGTTAAAGCTGGCAAAAAAAAGTATTCCTTCAAATTAATTATGTTGAGACCTTGAAAACTAGCTGAATTTTAACCTTTATATTTATTATATTTTGTCTATTTGGGATCCTAGTGTGTACCATCTACCTTTATCAATTTTTTTCCTCTCCTCCCAGGTTTAAATATTTAGTCTGTCCCTGCCTGTGACTCTCCTGCACAGAGAAAATGATGGAGGAAGAGAGCAGGTCCGGCTTGATAACATGCTTGTAATTCCGTTCACACGTTGCCAGTCAGTATCTCTCAGTATCCCCTCACCTTCTTGCTCCACCAGTGATTATAGTATAAAGCCAGGTTCCCTGCCATTTCTCTACCATAAACAGTATTTGCAGTGCTCCAGTATCACAGGCAGGACAAAGGTAGAATATATTGTGTCTGCTATTTAATTCTAAATCTGAAGTGCAGACTTTTGATCACTGGAAGAATGCAAGAGGCGGTGATGGATAGATGAAGCAATGAAGCTTGAGGAAGCTCAGAGGAACAGTGGCTGACAGATGTGCATCCCATGCTGCGGTCCATAGGTCATGCAGAGTCGGACATGACTGAACGAACAATCACCACTGTACAGTGGAATGAGTGGGTGAGGACCTTCATTCCTAACAGTTGCATTTTAACAGTTGCATTTTAACTAAAGTCTGTACTAACATTTATACAAATGTTTTATTCATTGTTAATACAGATTTGCACTTTTTAAAACTATTTCTGTACTAGCGACTTGCCCATCAAAAATGACAGCAATAAAATTTGAGGCCTTGAAATGCTGTTTGCCACACAATGCGAGGCTCCCCCCCCCCCCACTAAATTGCAGGCCTTGCGATGAGTGACTTTGGCACTCATTGCGATCTTCTCCCCCCTCTACTTTATGGTCAAAGGCGTTCATCGCGGGCCCTGCAATAAGCGGCTTTGCCGCTCATTACAGGCTGCGGCATGTGCACATGCGCAAGCCAGTAACTTTGAAAGCGTTCCAGACAGACTAACTGTCTCACCCCTGTGTCTCTTTCCCCCTCTCCGTACCCTGCGTCTCTTTCCCCCTATGTCCCTCCCCTGTTTCTCTTTGCCACCTCTCCCCCACTGTGTCTCTTTGCCCCCTCTCCCTCCCCTGTGTCTCTTTCCCCCCACTCCCTCCCCAGAGTCTCTTTCCCCCCTCTTCCTCCTCTGTGTCTCTTTCCCCCCGTCCCTCGTCTTTGTCTCTTCCCCCTCTTTCCTCCCCTCTGCCTCCCCTCTCTCACTTGCAGGCTTGTTGGCGGTTGAACCTGTACGTTTTTTTTAAGCCCGCAAGACTTGAAGCTTAAATTGTTAATGCTCAAAGCCTTGCAGGCTTGAAAAAAGTTATGGGTTTAACGCCATAACTCGGAAGCCGTTGGGAGGCACCAAATGAAAATTTGCTTTCTACCTCACTTACAGACTCCATGCATCGGGAGGAGGCAGAGAGGCCGTAAGTGAGGTTGCTAGCTAATTTTCTATTCAATTGGCGTCTTTTGGCAGCCTTCCAACTGCTTCAGAGTAATAAGCATGAAAAAAAAATGGCTTTTTTTTTAAGCCTATAACTCGCCCCTATACCTTTCAAGGGGGTCTCGCGATGAGCGCCTTTGGCCTTTGCCGCTCATTGGAATTGCGTCAAACCCGTAACTTTCGGGCCTTGTGATAAGCGATTTTGGCTCTTATAGCGACGCCCGCAATGAGCGTCCTTCGGCGCTCCTTGCACATGCACAACCCGTAACTTTTAACATTGCGTTACGGACAAACTCACAATTACGACAACTATTATACTGTATGTGATACCAATAAACAAAGCTCCACCATGCAGACGGTGTATACAATGATCTCTGAGTTTGTTGGGAATTTTTCGCATGAAACAGTTAAGTACAACAAGCTCACTGCTTCAGCCAACCACAGAATGCTTTATACTATACTGAGCTGATTCAAAATTTTCAGTGCATGTTTTAACACACAAAACGATTCCTTTATAATGATAGATTGAAAAGTTGTGTTTACTGGTCTTTACTGTTATAATCAAAACTGTAAAATATAATTTTGGTAAATATGATCCCCCCTCAATCAAATGTCAGATATTTGTAGGATTTTTTATTTGTTTTTAGTACAATGTGAGTACAATAAACTAGTGGATAATATTAAAAGACTGGAAAAAAACATTATTTCCAGTATGTTCCACACCCCATCCCATCCCCCACATCCCATTCCCCAACAGTTATTAATTACACATAATACCCCATCATATATTTACAGTAAGACTTATTTTCATTTATGGTTCTATTATTTTTGGGATTGATATGGAGGGAGGAGATAGGAGGGGAGAGGAGAGAGGTGGCCATGGGGAGTAGTGGTGGAGAGGAGGGGGAGGTGAGGAGTGGTGGAGGAGAGGAGGAGGAGGTTGAGGAGTTGGAGGAGGTGGCGGAGGAGAAGGAGGAGGAGGTGGCAGAGGAGCAGAAGGAGGAGGTGGTGGAGGAACAGGAGGAGGAGGGGAGTGTAGACTTGGAGGTGGGTGGTGGCAGGGTGGCCCGAGCAGCAGGAACACCTCGGAGACAGGAGGGACAGGCCTCAGGGACAGGTCAGGGAGGTAAGGATCTCTGTCGACAGTTGGGAGGGCAAGAGGCTAAGGGCAAGCACAGGCCCACAATTTACACGCACCGGGAGAATGTAGTCCTCCTCGGTGCTATGCGTGGCCGCCCCGTGATTCTTGCATGGGGAAGGGGAGTTAGGCCAGGGCCTAGGGCTCAGGCATAGAAGTAGGTAGTGGCTGAGGTGATAGCAGAAGGCACACGCCAAGGGTTGTGAGGTCTGTCAAGCACCGGTTTGACAACATCAGGGCAAAGGTGAGGAGGATGATGGCTAAGGAGGACAAGAACCAGGCTGTGAACCATAATGAGTGGGAGGGGGTCGTCAAGGACCTTCTGAGAGCTTCAGAACTGGGGGCCCAGCAGGACCCATGTCAGGTGAATATCACATACACCAACATGCCACCACATGTAAAACACACACACTACACATGTACATGATGACCAGCAAGGACACTGACATGTCAGCTCTATGGAATTAACAAGGGATACATGGATGCGTCATTAAACCTATGAAGCTGACAAATCCCTGTCATTCCTGGGCACAACAAAAGTAATCAACCAATAGATAGGCCATGTATTGGTGTACCTACTGCAGCCTATGCAGTTACAGATCGCAGCCGGAATCAAGATAGCGTTAGGAAACAAGACCAATCAAGACCAAGAGCCAAATAATAGATCACATGTTGCAAAAGATAGCTAATCTGAGTTGAAATTAGGAGAATCTGGGTCCAGTGGTGAGCCAGAGGCGGCGGCTCCATCGGAGCAGGAAGTGGAGGAGCAAGCCCCACCCAGCAGGATCAGGCGCAGGGGGAGGAGGAGACAAGCTGAGGAGGGGATCCTGGTTCGGAAGGAGGAGGATGTAATATGGCTAGTGGGGTCACCATCTGGACCTCTGGCCACACTGCCAGGATTTAAACCCACTATCCCCCTCCTCCAGAGACTGAGGCTATCACGAGGGGCCTCCAACTGGAGTGAGGACATAAGCCAGCCACCACCACCTCCTCCTCCCCCACACAGCAGTGCGCTCGCTGGACTGGCCACCACCACCACCATATGGCCCAACCACATCACAGCCCATACTGCAACACCCTCCAGCTGGGCCCCAGGCCCTCCCCACTTCCACCTCCTCATCACACCACGCCCCAGGGACCTCCATCCCCAACATCAGGCCAGGCTGCGCAGTCGGAGTTGCTGGCCCTCATGCGTCATCATGTGTACTTCAGGGGATCCAGACCTCCAGCATCTCCGCCAATCATGCAGATGGAATGTTCAGCCTGGCAAGGAGAGGAGGCCCCACCTAATGTACCTTACCGTGCTGCTCAGTATTGGGGCGGACCAGAGCGCATTCCAAGGGGGCCACCGCAGAGGCTATGTGACACCCTTTGTCCCCCAACCCCACTGCCTCCACCCTGGAGGCACCCCTCGGCCAACTGCAGCCCGACCCCTCCTCTCCTCCCACCACTGCAGGTGCCGCTGCCTCACGGGTGTTTCCTCCCCCTCCCCACCACCAGCAGGGAGAAAACGGCTGGCCATGGATGATTGGGGCCCTGTGCCTAGGCAGAGGAGGAGCTAGGGGCTCCACAGATGTTTGTGACGTCTCAACAGCACTCCTCAGTGACAATCTATTGGTCACAATGTCAACCTAATCTAGCCTGGCTACAGAGTCTTGGATCTTAGCCTATCTGATGGTGATATTTTGTATGCAAATGGCTACCTCCCAATCACATGATCCATGATCCTCTTCTCTGTGGACACGTAGGGTTCTGTTTATCAGGTCACCAATTGATGGTCACTGAGGAATGCTGTTGAGAAGAGATGCTGCAGTCCTTATAAATTTTTAAGGCCTTAATTTGTAGGTTTTGTATTTTCTTTTCCTTTTTTTGTTTTAGGTGCAATTCAGGTCCATGAAGGCATCTTCTGCATCTGCAAGCATTATGAAGGAAATGTATGAGGTGTAAGGTTTTCACAGTGCCTCCCAGGTAGACATTACTTCAATGACAGCCCCCTTAACATGTAGCTTTCACAATCTTAAATCTATCATATAGCCAGATATCTAAGAGATGATTGTTGTTAGCTGAAATGTAGACTTATACCACTATGGTGGTGGACTTGCAAGGTCTCACAATGGCATGTTAATGACATCCAGCATTAATTTATGCACCAGTTAAGCATGTGATCTGACCTCAATATCAATCTGATAACATATCTTTGGGTCTGATGTAAGTAACCGTGAATCTGGCTGCTGACCTTTGTGTCCTCTCCAAATATGAATATATGAGTTGTTATATTGTTACAGTATTTAGCACTGTACTGTACATGCATGTTGATTTCTTTTTTTATCCTCCTCCGCCTTGTTTTTAGTTGATAACTTTTTACAGATTTGTGTTTTGGTGTGGTTTGGCCTGTGTAAAAGTGTATCTGTGTGCATTTTGTCGTGTTCTGTTGAATCAGTTCTGTGGGGCAGGGCAGTGTTTTCTGTCCTGTGCTCATTTATCATTGTACAGGTGAGTGGGCAGGGTCTATTTAAACAAGTGAAGAGCGAGCTTGGGTGCTTGCAATCATTTCTAGTGTAAGTGTAGTTAATGTGTAGGAGATTGAATAAAAAGGAGGGAATTCAAAGGAAAGGGGTATTATAAGAAAAAAACAGAAAACAAACATATATTTTTTTTTTCTGTTCTGTTTGGGTTAAGGTGTAGAAAAGCAATCTTTATACAAATACATTGATTTGTTTTCTCACTGTATTTTTGTAACCGATAATCATGAGTCACTCCAGTAGCAACCTCACTCAGTGTACATCCTGCCACATGTATGCACTACTGGAACAGATGATCCAGGGTCCATACCTCTGTGAGAAGTGTGAGCATGTTGCCTCTCTGAAAGCTCAAATTGCATATTTGGAGAGGAGAATTGCAGCACTTAGTGATGCACTGGAAAGGGAGTTGGTGCTCACAGAGCACAGTTTAGCTGGGCCTAGCATAGAGGGTGGAGCTGGGGCTAGTGAGGATGTCCAGGGAGGTAGCTGGGTTACAGTTAGAAGGGGAATCAGGGGGAACCGGAGGGGGCAGGCCAGTTCTGAGTTGGCAAACACCAACAGATTTGCCAGATTGAGTGAAACTGTTGGAGATGTCCATTCAGGAATGGCAATGCCGGATAGAGCTGTTCCCTCTAACAGCGGGGAGAACAGTTCTACTGGAGGAGTGGGAAGGCAGCATAGGCAGAGCAACAGACATGTTTTGGTGGTAGGGGACTCTATTATTAGGAAGGTAGAGAGTTTGCTGTCTCCCAGGTGCTCGGGTTCGGCATGTTGTGGATCGGGTGGATAAATTATTGGGAGGGGCTGGTAATGAACCGGCGGTCTTAGTACACATTGGTACCAATGACAAAGTTAGGGGAAGGTGGAGTGTCCTAAAGAATGATTTTAGAGAACTAGGGAATAAGCTTAAAGCAAGGACCTCTAAGGTAGTATTTTCTGAGATACTACCAGTGCCACGTGCTAGCCCAGGGAGACAGAGGGAGCTTAGGGAGGTTAATGCGTGGCTAAAAAAGTGGTGCAGTGCAGAGGGTTTGGGGATTTTAGAGCGCTGGGCTGACTTCTCAATTGGGTACAAGCTCTATAGCAGGGATGGATTGCACCTTAATGATGAGGGAGCTTTTGTGCTAGGGGATAGGATGGTAGAATGGCTGGGGGAGTTATTAAACTTGTAGGTGGGGGGGAGGGACTATATAGAAGTATTGGGGTAAAAAGAGTAGAGAGGGAAAGGGATTAATTAGTTACCCATGGGGAGGAGGCGGGGGGTTACAATAGACAGTAGGGAGGTATTAATAGGGGCCTCAAATACAGTGGCAAGCATTTCACAACGGCAGAGCCATAGCAACATAAATTGTATGCTTGCTAATGCAAGAAGTTTGCCTGGAAAAATGGGCAAGCCAGAATTATTAGCAGTACAAGAAAAATAGGGCTTAATAGGCATTACTGAAACATGGTGGGGTGAATCTCATGACTGGAAAGTTAATCTGGATGGTTAGAACCTATTTAGGAAAGCTATGGGAAATGGTAAAATAGGATTTGGGATCTGTCTGTATGTTAAGGCTGAATTTAAGCCTATAGTCAGAGAAGATATTTATGTTGGAACTAACGGCAACATTGAATCTTTGTGGGTTGAGCTAAATAGTGGAGGAGCTAATGCTAAACGCATATTGGTGGGAGTATGATATAAACCCCCAAATATATTTGAAAGTGAGGAAATACAATTATAGTTAGAGATTGGAAATGCAGCTAAGCATGGGCAAGTTCTAAAAATGGGAGACTTTAATTAAATAATAAACTGGATAAATGAGACCAGCAGCTCAGCTAAGAGGAGCAGGTTCTTGAGTACACTCATGGATCATTATCTGGCCCAAGTAATACAAGAACCTACTAGAAATGGGGCCATCTTGGATTTAGTCATCACAAGTAATATTGATATAATATCAAATGTTAAAATAGGGGAACCCTTGGGGAACAGTGATCACAACACAGTCTCATTTGAGATTGAATTAAAAAAACAGAGTTGTAAGGGGCCAACAAAAACTCTAAATTTTAAAAGGGCTAACTTTAATGGGCTAAGGGCAGCAATACTACATATAGACTAGGACAAAGAACTTACAGGGAAAAATACTGAAAATAAATAGACAACATTCAAATCCTTACTAAATAAACAAACATACTCATCGGCATGTACCATGTGGAAATAAAATGAATAGGAGTAAATCACATGCCATGTGCCTTAACAATGACTTAAAGATCATGATGAGGAAAAAGAAACATGCATTTAAATTATACAAGAAGGAGGGAACAGAGGCAGCTTTATGTGACTATAAGGAAATCAACAAGGCTTGCAAAAGGGCTAAAATAAAAATGAGAAGTCAGTTGCAAAGGAAAGTAAGACTAACCCTAAAATATTTTTTAAATATATTAATGGGAAGAAGGCGAGGAAGGAAGCTATAGGAACATTACAATGTGACACAGGCCATCTGATAATTAGTGACCAGGAAAAGGCAGATGAGCTAAATAGGTTATTTTCGTCGTTATACACAAGGGAGGTACCAGTGGTTGGGACACTGCAACATAATGGGGCTACACTACCATCACTAAATAATTGTTTAACGCAGTAAAAAATCCAAAAGAGAGTGGAGAAAATAAATGTTAATAAAGCCCCAGGTCCTGATGGAATACATCCAAGGGTACTGAGGGAGCTGGGTTCTGTAATAGCCAAACCATTATATCTAATCTTTCAAGACTCACTCACTACAGGGTCTCTACCAGATGACTGGAGAAAAGCAGAGGTGATACCTATATTGAAGAAGGGAGCAAGAGCAAATCCGGGGAATTATAGACCAGTGAGCCTCACATCTGTAGTTGGGAAGCTTTTAGAAGGGTTAATAAGGGACAGAATACAAGAATATGTCTATTTGAACAAGATCATAGGTAGCAGTCAACACGGATTTATGAAGGATAGGTCATGTCAGACCAATCTAATTAGTTTCTCAGTGGATGTAGTCTTTTTGGATTTTGCAAATTCTTTTGATACAGTGCCTCATGGGAGACTTTTGAGCAAACTAAGGGATACAGGAATTGCAGTTAATATCTGCTCATGGATCGAGAGCTGGCTAAAAGACCGGAAGCAAAGGGTTGTTGTAAATGGAACATACTCCGATTGAACTAATGTTGTAAGTGGGGTTCCTCAAGGTTCAGTATTAGGTCCTCTCCTTTTTAACATTTTTATTAATGACGTAGAAGTAGGACTCGAAAGTAGTGTCTCCATTTTTGCTGATGACACTAAGTTGTGCAAGGTAATTAAAATTAGATAATGATGTACTTTCCCTACAAAGGGATTTGCATAAATTAGAGAAATGGGCGGCTAAATGGCAGATGAGATTTAATACAAATAAATGTAAGGTTATGCATTTGGGAAGGAAAAATAGCCATGCAATTTATAATCTTAATGGAGCAAATCTAGGGGTATCAGATATTGCAGGGCATTTGGGAGTACTAGTGGACAACCACCTAGGTAGCGGTTAATAGGTAGAGGGGGTTAATAGTGTAGAGGGGGGGTAATAGTGTAGTGTTGTGACTGTGTCATGAGGGTCCTAGAGGACCCTCATGGCACTTATAGTGTTAATTGGGAGAGTTACGAATTGTCCCATAGGGGTCTGTATAGACCCTTATGGGACTGATACGGTTAATTAGAGGCTCATGAGGGTCTAGATAAACCCCCATGAGTGATGAGGTTAATTTTAGGTGCGGGGGTACTTATAGTACCCCTGCTGCAGGGGTTAATTATTTAGTTAACGCAGATCCTTTAAGGACCTTTAATAGGTCCTTTCAGGACCTGCAGAGGAAAATTTGAACTTTTAAATGCATCAGGACCCCTGCTGCAAGGGTTAATGTTGGGACACTGCGGAGGTTCTCGCAGGCTTTCATTAGCCATGCTGGCAATCTCTATTGCCACTGGCTACGTCTAACCCGTTACTACATCCAACGTGCGACAGACTGCGTTGCATTTTAGTGTTTCTGGCACTTAGCTCGCAGCCCCTTCCAATCTAATACCGACGTAACACAGGGGAATTTCAAGCCTGCAGCCCTTAAATGCTGCATGTTGGACTTACGAGGCTGGCATTTAATATGGCCCATAGATTCTGGTTTAGAACCTTTTAGTTACAATTTTGCTACACTTGAATCTACCATTTGGTTTCTGCACATCAACTTCCTTAGGTGAGAGGAGACTTTGTTTGAAGAGAGAAAGCTTCTTCTGCACATTTGGGAATGTGGCACCTAGAACTGCCAGTGCATTCAACAGTACAATCGGAAAGCAGATTAGTTCACAAGGACATATCCTTATCATATAGTAACAGATAGAATCAGGTAAAAAAAATAAAATGTAACCACATAGTAAAAAATAATTGGACATAAATGTAAAAAAATAAATTTTCACTTTGTAAATACATTTGCCCATTATTAAGTATAGATATTCAAAATACAATTTAGAAAAGAAATAGCCAAAGTGGCCCTTTAAGCATCAACAGCAAATCTGAAGATGAAACAAATATCAGGAAGTAACTGATTTAGGTTTGTGGCAAAGTGCCAAGTGTCTAGTCATGGCTGACTCACCCTACAATAATCAGCCAAGAAGGGGTCAGGCTGTGAGTCACGTTGATATCACCTCCGAGCCACAGGCAGCAGCTCCCCCATCCCTCACTATTAGGTCTGACTGTTAAGATTTGACATATGCAAAAAGCAGACAAGGACTATATAATCTGAAGGATATTATTATTATTATTATTATCATCGTTAAAAAAAAATGTTATTAATAAAGCAGCAAAATTTTAAGCAGCAATATATACATATGTGAAAATAAATTATATACGGAGAGCATGTGACGCATAACAATACAATAACATATATTAACACAAAAGGATAGGAGGCTCCAGCTCCTGTGTACCTAAAACTAGGGTGTCCGATTCAAAACCAGACACGTGGCATCCCTACATGTTATACATAAATAGAATGAATAAATATATTAAAATAAATATGCCTTTTTGTTAGCCATGAGCATAAAATAATTTTGGACAGGGGCAGAGCTACCAGTTGTGCAGCTCGTGCATTGCTGTGTAATTTTTTTTCTTTTTTACTTTTTTGCATTCACTTTTTTCTGGAGCCCCCACCCCAGCCCAACCCTTTGGCGCTCCCTGCCTAGGTCATCTCCACCAGCGCAGTGAGTGCCTATGGCGTTTCCTGCCTAGGGATGAGCGACTGCTTCGCGAGGGTTGCCGGTGCAGCAGGCTCGTTTTGCGAGACTGCAGTTTTAACATTGCGTTACCAATGGATTTTGGCAAGGTCGTGCTGCTGAGAACTATATATGTGATGGATTAATAATTACGAATTTTATATATATATATATATATATATATATATATATATATATATATATATAAATAAAAGGGATTTTGCGGTGGAGCAGCAATGGGTAAGGGTCTCGGGAAGCCTTGCTGCTATCGGATGGGGTCTTTGGGAGGGGAGCAGTTCCCAGTGCAAAACATTTTTTACAATCCCCAGAGGGAGCTCCAAATCTTTTTTTTTTTTGCCCCAGGGCTCTCTATTCTCTAGCTCCAGTATTGATTTTAGATAAAAGCTTTTAGCAGAATTTGCAAATATCAGGGGGGTTCCTTTTTTGACCTCTACCTTCTGGTGAGAGATTCTTGTGTCACTTCCATGCAATCATATTGTGACTGCCTTTCAATAGAACTGAATATAGATTTCATCATAACCAGACCCTTCTCAGGTGAGTAGGTGCAACACATTTCCTGTTATATGCCTGCCATGCTGCTGCACACTTGTTCACTTTGCTGCTAGGGTTTAGGCACTAGGGTTTAGGGTTAGGGGCAGATAACACTTTCTATATAGTAAAAGAGCGGCGCGTGCATCGGCTGGCAGGTGGCACGTTGGCATGTGGTGGGAAATATCCAAGGTCGGTTACGAAAAAGCACAATTTTATACAATAGTTACAAATTGAAGACGGCATGGTATAAAAGTGACACTTCAGTGGTTAATGAAAGACTTATAGATATAGTTTACATATCACGCAATTATTGCTATAAGGGTTTTAGCAAAATCTATGGCAGTATATTAATTACACCTATTAGAAAAAAATGTGGCCTGTGAACTACCGGTGACATTGAGAATACTCGGAATCGAGCAAAGCAGTTTCCCTGGAATACTCAGCCCCCAGGCACACATTGCAGGGAGGTAGCTGCATATTGCATAAGCCAAGCATTGAGCCTACCCCACCCCAGCACACCCCTAACACACCCACCTGTCCATACACACTGAGCTGCCATTGAGCAGCAGAGAGAAAACGCGCACATTACGTTGCAAAATAGAGTTTAGAAAATAAACAACATTCAGAGTCTTCTTACTTTTAACTGTGTCACTGCTGAAAAGGTTTGTGAAGTTCTATATAATTAGATGTACAGTATAGTGACAGAGAACCTTTATGCTGAATGCGCAGAGCATTTACTGAATGAATACGGTGGATGAGGTTTGTAGTTTAATAGCAATAAGCTATGATGCTGCTGGTATGAGTAACGCTGACTGTACTTCTTCATTGCTAACTGAACTGAAGAAGTGCTTAAGGGACATGGAAGGTGTCTGGATTTCACAAGGAATATAACATATCTATATATCTATTTACTTTTTGTATTCTGTTTTATTAAGCAGTTCTTAAAAACTCTGTTTTGCTGTTTAAAAATCATACCATGTGCACCTCTTTGGGTCTGCCTCTGTAGCTTATACAGCTCATGAATACACAGACTGTGAAGTGCAGTGTTTCAAATTAGCCTGTCATTGACCTCTCTCAAGTAGCATGTTGCAGAACGTTGCTACGGATTGGTTACTATGACAAAGTGAAACCCCTCTACTTAGAAGTACAGTGGACCCTCGGTACTCGACTACCTCAAAACTTGTTGAATTTGGTATTCGACGCGTCTTGATGAGCAAAAAATACTTTGGCACGCTTCCTTGGTACTAAATTACTCCTTATGGGAGTTTGGTACTAGTCGTTTTCGCTACTTGTCGTGGCTTCTGGAACCAATAAACAACGAGTACCAGAGGTCCACTGTACATTGTATTCATGAGCTACAGAGGGGAGAAACCAGTTAGGAACTAATTGTAAGCGCTTTGTAATAAAATAAAATAAAATACACAAAAGTAAAGAGGTACATAGGTATATTATATTCCTGGTGAAATCCAGAAACCTTCCATGACCGTTTTACCCATCTCTTATTTTCGTTTGTTTTAAAACTTTATATAATATACTATTGTTGCATTTAAAGGACTACTGTAGAGGTCTTTTAACAGGATTTACGAATCGATTAGCAATAAAGAAAAATAAATCTTAGATGTAAACCCAGTTAGTGCATAACAATATTGTATACAAGCGAATTACCCGTCAAAAAATGACAGCAATGAAATTGTAAGGTAGCTAATGCTGTTTGGTGTATAATAATGAAATATATAATACATTACTAAATGAATATACTTTACCTATTTTGAAGCATTGTGTTGAAGAGCTGGCAATCTGTTTTGATGTTGCTGGAGCATTAGTGGTGTGGAGCTGCTGTGTAAGCATGATGAATGTGTACAATGTGTGGTATGAATATCCGTAGGTCGTTTGTGGCGTTTTGCGAGTTTAGAATGCTGTAGCCTCGTTTTCGTTTTGTTCGGAGGTTATTTTTTCTCTCGCTTACAGTTTTTTTTAGTCTCTAAACTCTTTTATTTGGAGTAAAATGAAGGTCTAAGTTGTATTTTTGAGGTCCTGGGTGCTCCCTCTTGGTGTAGGTAAGGTTTTTATGTATGTGCTGTGTGTATGTATTGTGTTTTAAATTTTGTAATGTTCGCGAGTTGCGTCCGAGTGTTGCAAGGCCGTAATGTGTGTAAACGTGTGTCGTATGTTGTTTGCGAGTGTCGTAATGTGTGTGTCGTGCTCTTTGGGTTGCGACGTGAACTTTGCGAGGGTCGCAGTTGCTGGCATGGAGCGACTTCGGCGCTCCATGCCAGCAACTGCGGCCCTCGCTTTGCAAGGTCCTCAGGTGCTGGCATGGAGCGCATACAGCAATCTGACAATCTTTCCTGCAGAGGCCATGGAGGTAGAGCAAATGATGTCATAGGGCGGAGTCAGACTGCTTCCAAGCTCCATGGACCGTGTGGAGAAAGGCAGCTCTGCTTGATGAGAAAACAGACAGTTTAAAAGCTAAGCAAAAATATAAACTTTCCTTTATTTATTTTAAATTGTATACAGATTTTAATAATGTATGCCCAAACAAACAAACATATGAGCATTACAAGTAAACTAACAAAATTTGTCCTTTAATATTATAAATTGTAATAGTCATTTTATTCCTTATATACAACAATCTTTTTATATGAGTGGAAATCATTACTTACAAATATAAGGGTTTATACAAGTGTTTTAGGAATGCAAATTAAATCACAAGTGTATTATTTTTCTTACAGTACATTGTAGGGTGGAGGGCTTTAAATCACTCTTCTAATCGACTGTAAGTTTAAAGGGACGTGGAACACAACTATTTATAAAAAAAATAAAAATATTAAGCAAAAGCAGCTTAGACTACACTCAAATGAACAGGATTTGCTGAGAGCATACTTTAGTCTGTGGATCTCATTGGCTAGCATAGGGCAAGCCCCAAGAGCAGTTAACAATCTGACTACGTTTTTGAGCTCTGAGACTTTTTATTTAAAAAAAAAAAATATATATATATATATATATATATATACACACACACACACATTATCAAATACCCTCTTTCTGATACAACAATGAAAAATTATCACCATGAGAACATTTTACAAACTGCGCCGTTTCAGAAATACTACCCGCCTTGGCCCGAAAGCCAATGATCATCTCGTCTTCAAAGTCGGATAAGTTGCACGTTTTCCCCATGACAGCAATGCCCACGTCACCCTATATACCCACCAAGTCAACCAACGACACATGCCGTATTTCATAGGCTACTCACTGCTAACGTAATACATTTTCAAAAAAAGAAAAGATGATGGTTATAATAATGTGCCTCGACCCTGTATAATTATTTAGCTGAACAATGTGCAAATTCAACATACAAAAAGAGCAATATGAATAAGTTAAATTATACAAATGACGCGTTGCTTAATGAGACAGATATTACAAAGTGACAAGAAAGCAGAGAAAGAGAGAAAATCTTACATACATGAAATGACACAATGTTTTCATTTTTCTTTCATTATCGCAAGCAATTTATTGTAAAAGAAGAAATAGAGCAAACACTTCTTTGAATTCATACCTGTAATGTGATGGGTATAACAGACCAATAGGTGGGCTCAAACACTGTATTTATCTGTGTAGAACAGACCACTAATTTATAAGCTCAAGATAGGGGCTGACAGCTTTCCACTTACAATATTTGTTTTACACATTATTTTTTATAAGGTAATTTCTAAATGATTAAAAAAAAATAAAAAAAACACCAATTATTAACTAATCAGACTGGTGATAGAGGGGGAATATTTCTGCTCAGCTTCATAATACATATAAAATCAGTCCAGTAAAGCAAATACCATTTGTCACAGCAGATCGCATTATCAGATATTGCAATGTTTGTTTATTTCGAATACAAATATTTTGAACCAGTTGGAACTGTGCCAAAAGGAATGGACCTGGCCAGGCTTGCCATGCTCTAGAAATCTTCCTAAAAGGGCAACTATAATGGCCCAGCTTTTATACATTTTAAATAATATTAAAAGGTATATAGAAGTTTCCTGGATTATGAATGCATCTGATAGAAGAGAATCTGTAGTGTATGCAAACATTGTTTTTTTGTATGAAAAAATATCAAAGATAAACATTAATAAACTTACCCTAAAGTTTGCAAAATGTTTCAGTTTTCTGGCAGTTGATCTTGAGAAGGAATGCTCCTGAAAATCCAGGCTAAATTAGCATAAAATGCATAATTCGTTGTGGCCAGTCAGAGGCAGCTACAAAATTGTTGCAATGTCTGGGGAATCAGGAACAAAAGACAACACATCCCATGATGCTTTGCAGCAGAGACTAACACAAGGAAGCAGCTTAGGCAGGGCTGCTCTGGATCGCTGCACTCTGCTGCTGTTGGCTTGAAGTTTAGTATAGGGTTAAAACTGTACTTGAAAGCAGTTTTTCTATTGGTAGGTACCAAATGTCTATGGGCCTCATTCAATTGCGATATGGCCAATTGAATAGGGCTATAAATAAGCACAAAGCATATTTTTTTTAAAGAGGTTTTTAGTTTGTGAAAACCTTGCTTTTGGATAGATGCTTACTAACTAAAAACTTCTTTAAAAAAAATATGTTATGTGCTTGTATAGAGCCCTATTCAATTGGCCAAATTGCAATTGAATGAGGCCCTATGTAAGCAGCTCTTTGGGTGTGGAAACCATTTTTTTTTTTTTTTTTTTTTAAATAAGATAAATCTGTATGTGTATGGAATGGATCAATGTAATGTGTGTTTCTGATATCAGCAGCATATGTTAGATTAGAAAAATTGAAAAAAATAAAAGAAAAGCTGGTTTCCCTTCAATTTTTATTCTATACTGATCTCTATTACTTGAAAGTTTTGAAAGCTGTAACATAACAATTGCCATCAAACGGTTATTTCTGGATGATTCTGGTGTAAATGAATAATCAGTGGGATAGTAATATGAACAAACACAAAACATGACAAGTTGTTGGGCGATAAAACGCACAACCTTTACAAACAAAATGCATTTATTTCATGAAGTCTGTGGGCAAAGTTCACTAAAATTCTGAAGCTAGAATATTATTATTACTCTTTATTTTTAGCTTTAGTATAGTATATTATTTACAGCACAAGTAGAATGGGTACAATAGGCAAAGTTACACAAATATTATAAGGTACAGCAATACCCCATTTAGCACTTACATGGGAATAGAGCGCTCAAAGGCGTAGCAGTAAGCAGGGTATACATCATACACATATCCTTTGCCGTATTATACATTGTATATGTAGAAATACAATAGTACAATAGACAATTTAGTACAACAGAGTTGAGGTCCCAAGCTGGGATGGCTGGTGTATTCATTTTCCCCATGTACAATAGCCATTGCAACATCATTTTTATGACCCCTGATAACGTTAGTAAATCTGCCCCAATGTGTATTTTTGGTGACCTTTCCCATTTGTGGTATGTATTCATCAGCTTTGATTTCAGCTTAATGAATCACTGGCATACTGTGTCATGTTGATAAAATATCTATGATTAGAACAGAAGTCAGTAAAAACCTTGTCACAGAGCCAGCCATTGACTGATAACACCAAGAATCATGTGCTTCATCATAAATAACATTTCAATGGTGGAAATCATATTTGACCATGCCCTATGATATCACCATCTGCATCACTCATAATGATTAACTTTGCCAAAGATGTACAGTATATTTGCATGTTGTTGTACACTGGATTAATACACCTGCTCTGTTGTACACTGGATACACATACACCATTACATACACATATCTATTCTAATATATACTAGATAAGTACATATAACCATTGATCTGTTATACACTTTATTAGAGTACATATTCCTTGTTATCTTGTACACTGGATCGGTACGCAAAGCACAACAGGGTACGGTCCCTCTCCTACCAGTATTTTTGCCGCCTAAAGGACCACTGCACAATAAAAAAAACATTTTTTTTAAAACGTTGAATCTTACTTAATGATAATGAAAAGAGTGATAAAGCTAAAGAAAAAAAATAATTATGATGCCTGTGCAGGACTGTTGTGATATAACTTGTATTGGTGCACCTATGCCTTGCTTTGGTATATATCATTATCATACACACGTCCCTTGCTCTATTACACTGCATCGGTGCACATGCCCCTTACTTAGTTATACTGTATATCATTATTATACACATATCCCCTGCCTTATTATATATTGTATCGGAGCACATATCCCTTGACATACACAGATCCCTATTATCCATTTAATCAGTGCAAATATCCCTTGCCCTAATCTACAGTATATAATATTATATATATATATATATATATATATATACACATACTCGAGTATAAGCCGAGTTTTTCAGCCCTTTTTTTAAGGCAAAAAAGGGCCCCCTCTGCTTATACTCGAGTCACTCCCCCCCCCCTTGTGTCTCTCTAAACCCCCCCGTGTCTCTCTCTACCCCCGTGTCTCTTTCCCTCCCCCCTCTTCAACCTAAACCCCCCCTACTCCACCTAAACCCCCCTAAATACCTCCCCCCTCACTTACCTGCTTGTGCTCCGGCCTCCGCTCCTTGACCCGGCACCCGGTATATGCTAATGGCGTGGCGTGCATGTGACGTCACATGCGTGCCGGGTCAAGGAGCGGAGGCCGGAGCACAAGCAGGTAAGTGAGGGGAGAGGTATTTAGGGCGGTTTAGGTGGAGGAGGGGGTTGAGGGGGGTTTAGGTTGAGGAGGGGGGTTGAGGTTGAGGAGGTGGATTGGGGTTGAGGTTGAGGAGGGGTTGAGGTTGAGGAGGGAGGTTGAGGATGGGTGGTTGAGGATGGGGGGGTTGAGGATGGGGGGTTGAGGAGAAAGGTTGAGGAGGGGGTTGAGGATGGGGGGTTGAGTAGGGAGGTTGAGGAGGGAGGTTGGGGTTGAGGAGGGGGGTTGAGGATGAGGATGGGGGTTGAGGAGGGGGTTGAGGACGAGGATGGGGGTGTTGAGGAGGGAGGATGAGGATGGGGGCTTGAGGATGAGGATGTGGGGGTTGAGGATGGGGGGGTTGAGGAGGAAGGTTGAGGAGGGGGTTGAGGATGAGGACGGAGGATGAGGAGGGAGGTTGAGGAGGAAGGTTGAGGAGGGAGGTTGAGGAGGAAGGTTGAGGAGGAAGGTTGAGGATAAGGAGGGAGGTTGGGGAGGGGGTTGAGGATGAGGAGGGAGGTTGAGGAGGGAGGTTGAGGATGAGGAGGGAGGATGAGGAGGGAGGTTGAGGATGAGGAGGGAGGTTGAGGACGGAGGTTGAGGATGAGGAGGGAGGTTGAGAAGGGTAAAAAGGGAGGGGAAAAGAGACACAGGGAAGGGAGAGGGGAGAAGAGACACGGAGAGAGAGGGACACAGAGGGCACAAGAGGGACACACGGGGCAGCACATTTCCCACCCTCGGCTTATACTCGAGTCACTCATTTTTCCCAGTATTTTGTGGTAAAATTGGTGCCTTGGCTTATACTCGGGTCATCTTATACTCGAGTATATATATTAATATATATATATATATATATATATATATATATAGATAAATATATATATATATCTATATATATATATATATATATATATATATATATAGTTGTTGTACTTACGAATGTTGCTCACACAATGTTAAAAATTATGGGCCCATTTGCAAGGCCCAAAAGCCTTGACGGGGGCTGCAATGAGCGCCAAAGGCACTAATTGCGAGCTTCGCGATGAGCGTCAAAGGCGCTCATCAAGAGGCCCGCAAGATTTTGACAAAGGCTGGCAATGACCGCCAAAGGCGCTCATTATCAGGCTCACGATGAGCACCAAAGGCCAGCAAGACTTTATAAAAGTCTTACAATGAGCGCCAAAAGCGCTCATCTCGAGGCCCCCACAACTGAAATAGGCAAGACTTTGAAAATATTACAGATTTAACGATCGACATTTTTTTCAAGCCCGTAACTCGAAAGCCATCAGAAGTCAGACTACCAGTGAATTAAAAAATTAACTTACAACCTCACACAGCACAGGGGAAGAGGCAGGGTGCCGGTAGTGAGGTTGCAGGCTAATTCGATGTTTAATTGGTGTTTTTTTTAGCTCTATAATCGGCTAAGTGAGACTCAAGCCTGTAAGACTTAGGCGCTCATTGCGAGGCATGCAAGACTTTCAACGGAGAGGGGGGTGTGGGTGGAAAGACACATGGGTGAGAGGGGGGGGGAGAGACACAGGGGAGGGAAATAAGGGGGGGGAACACAAGGCAGGGAGAGGGGGAAACAGACACAGGGGTCAGAGAGTGGGGAGAGGCTCGCAATGAGGGCATGTCGCTAGTTATACGCATATCCCTTGCCCTATTCTATATCATTGTACACATATCCCTTGCCCTATTCTATATCATTGTACACTTATCCCTTGCCCTATTCTATATCATTATACACATATCCCTTGCCCTATTCTATATCATTGTACACTTATCCCTTGCCCTATTCTATATCATTAGCACACATATCCCTTGCCCTACTCCATATCATTGTACACATATCCCTTGCCCTATTCTATATCATTGTACACTTATCCCTTGCCCTATTCTATATCATTGTACACTTATCCCTTGCCCTATTCTATATCATTGTACACATATCCCTTGCCCTATTCTATATCATTGTACACATATCCCTTGCCCTATTCTATATCATTGTACACTTATCCCTTGCCCTATTCTATATCATTGTACACATATCCCTTGCCCTATTCTATATCATTGTACACATATCCCTTGCCCTATTCTATATCATTGTACACATATCCCTTGCCCTATTCTATATCATTGTACACATATCCCTTGACCTATTCTATATCATTGTACACATATCCCTTGTCCTATTCTATATCATTGTACACTTATCCCTTGCCCTATGCCATATCATTGTACACATATCCCTTGCCCTATTCTATATCATTGTACACATATCCCTTGCCCTATTCTATATCATTGTACACATATCCCTTGCCCTATTCTATATCATTGTACACTTATCCCTTGCCCTATTCTATATCATTATACACATATCCCTTGCCCTATTCTATATCATTGTACACATATCCCTTGCCCTATTCTATATCATTGTACACTTATCCCTTGCCCTATGCCATATCATTGTACACATATCCCTTGCCCTATTCTATATCATTGTACACTTATCCCTTGCCCTATTCTATATCATTGTACACATATCCCTTGCCCTATTCTATATCATTGTACACTTATCCCTTGCCCTATTCTATATCATTGTACACATATCCCTTGCCCTATTCTATATCATTGTACACTTATCCCTTGCCCTATTCTATATCATTGTACACATATCCCTTGCCCTATTCTATATCATTGTACACATATCCCTTGCCCTATTCTATATCATTGTACACATATCCCTTGCCCTATTCTATATCATTGTACACATATCCCTTGCCCTATTCTATATCATTGTACACATATCCCTTGCCCTATTCTATATCATTGTACACATATCCCTTGCCCTATTCTATATCATTGTACACATATCCCTTGCCCTATTCTATCTCATTGTACACATATCCCTTGCCCTATTCTATATTATTGTACACATATCCCTTGTCCTAATCTATATCATTGTACACTTATCCCTTGTCCTATTCTATATCATTATACACATATCCCTTGCCCTATTCTATATCATTGTACACTTATCCCTTGCCCTATTCTATATCATTGTACACATATCCCTTGCCCTATTCTATATCATTATACACATATCCCTTGTCCTATTCTATATCATTGTACACTTATCCCTTGCCCTATTCTATATCATTGTACACTTATCCCTTGCCCTATTCTATATCATTGTACACTTATCCCTTGCCCTATTCTATATCATTGTGCACATATCCCTTGCCCTATTCTATATCATTGTACACTTATCCCTTGTCCTATTCTATATCATTGTACACTTATCCCTTGCCCTATGCCATATCATTGTACACTTATCCCTTGCCCTATTCTATATCATTATATACATATCCCTTGCCCTATTCTATATCATTGTACACTTATCCCTTGCCCTATTCTATATCATTGTACACTTATCCCTTGCCCTATGCCATATCATTGTACACTTATCCCTTGCCCTATGCCATATCATTGTACACTTATCCCTTGCCCTATGTCATATCATTGTACACTTATCCCTTGTCCTATTCTATATCATTGTACACATATCCCTTGTCCTATTCTATATCATTGTACACATATCCCTTGTCCTATTCTATATCATTGTACACATATCCCTTGCCCTATTCTATATCATTGTACACTTATCCCTTGCCCTATTCTATATCATTGTACACTTATCCCTTGCCCTATTCTATATCATTGTACACTTATCCCTTGCCCTATGCCATATCATTGTACACTTATCCCTTGCCCTATTCTATATCATTGTACACATATCCCTTGCCCTATTCTATATCATTGTACACTTATCCCTTGCCCTATTCTATATCATTGTACACTTATCCCTTGTCCTATTCTATATCATTGTACACTTATCCCTTGCCCTATTCTATATCATTGTACACATATCCCTTGCCCTATGCCATATCATTGTACACTTATCCCTTGCCCTATGCCATATCATTGTACACTTATCCCTTGCCCTATTCTATATCATTGTGCACATATCCCTTGCCCTATTCTATATCATTGTACACTTATCCCTTGCCCTATTCTATATCATTGTACACTTATCCCTTGCCCTATTCTATATCATTGTACACTTATTCCTTGCCCTATTCTATATCATTGTACACATATCCCTTGCCCTATTCTATATCATTGTACACTTATCCCTTGCCCTATTCTATATCATTGTACACTTATCCCTTGCCCTATTCTATATCATTGTACACTTATTCCTTGCCCTATTCTATATCATTGTACACTTATTCCTTGCCCTATTCTATATCATTGTACACATATCCCTTGCCCTATTCTATATCATTGTACACTTATCCCTTGCCCTATTCTATATCATTGTACACTTATCCCTTGTCCTATTATATATCATTGTACACTTATCCCTTGCCCTATGCCATGTCATTGTACACGTATCCCTTGCCCTATTCTATATCATTGTACACATATCCCTTGCCCTATTCTATATCATTGTACACTTATCCCTTGCCCTATTCTATATCATTGTACACTTATCCCTTGCCCTATGCCATATAATTGAACACTTATCCCTTGCCCTATCATTGTACACTTATCCCTTGCCCTGTGCCATATCATTGTACACTTATACCTTGCCCTATGCCATATCATTGTACACTTATCCCTTGCCCTATGCCATATCATTGTACACTTATCCCTTGCCCTATGCCATATCATTGTACACTTATCCTTTGCCCTATTATATATCATTGTACACTTATCCCTTGCCCTATTCTATATCATTGTACACATATCCCTTGCCCTATGCCATATCATTGTACACTTATCCCTTGCCCTATGCCATATCATTGTGCACTTATGCCTTGCCCTATCCCATATCATTAGCACACATGTCCCTTGCTGTACAGTCTCTGTCTGGGGAGGGTGGCTCAGGGCTGATACGTGACAATGAGTCACACGCCCTGCCCTCCCTCCTGTTGCTGAGGATGCCGGTGATGCTGCATCACTCTGGGACTTCCCGGGAGCGCTCTGTCTCTGCTGCCTCTTCCTACACTGCGCGGGGGCTCTGTGTACCACGCACTGACTGCATCTCTACCACGCCGCTTAGCAGCAGCTGATCACGCGCTGAAACGGAGCTGATTGGTCAACGCGTCACACACCTTTGCCGCTGATTGGTCAGTGTCGGTTCCCGCCCACGACAAGGCTGTGCGAGTCCTGTACTATCTGAATGGAGCAGCTGGGAGCTAGTGGAAGGAGAGATAAAACAAGTAGGAGCCTGGAGCAGAGAGTGTATTTGACAGAGCCACTGTGAGCATCACATTCCTTGTACCAAGACATGCTGAACATTGAGTCTCCTCACTTCCACACAATGGTAAGTGCTCATAGGAACTCTTATTGGTTTTATGTAATATAACAATAAAAATGTCAATTTGCATATTGTGTTATTTAGTGCATCCTTAGTGATATGGAAGTCAGTGCAAAATACTCATAAGTACACCCCTATAAATGCCCAGATCCATGAGCATGAATACATTCAGACTAAAAATAACTATATATATATATAAACAATTATTATCAATGATCACACTTCATCCCAATTCAGACTTTATGGGTAGATCAGATGACTTTAATATCATTAACTTGATATTATACTATAGTTTTAAATGTCCCTATTTGGAATGAATGCTGTGTAATTCACAAATGTCAGCTGATTTCAAATATACCATATACAGATATATTATCCCCAGTAATGCAATGTGATTAGCATATAATGAATTAATAATTCATTAGTCAGACAGTTTATAATGAAATGACAGTGGTTTGTGGCAGATATCTCATAATAAGGATTAATTAGTAAGATTTTGTTAAAATATCAATTTGGAATAAGCTAAAAGCTTGTGTATGATATTATTTAGGTTATGAAGTAGATATGATACACATGGATATGCCCATTGTTACCCATAATCTGATGAATAGATCATTTTGTATATGACAAAACCAAATAACACTATGTTGTGTTTATTATTATTATTATTTGTTTGTTTACTGGCATCAATCATACTATTACATTTGTTGGTAATGGCTGTAAATTATTAATGTATAATAAAGCAATAATACTACTGCCATTGTGTGTGTATATATAGTGTTATTACTTGGTGTTCCTTATTATATATACCCTAGTCTGTTTCATTCAGAACACTTATATATGCAGTGCGCGTTCACACAAACAAACACTGGGAGGGCGCGCCCCTTTTTGGTCCGCGCGCGCTCCCCGTCGATGTCACGCGCACTGTACTCCTTAAAAAGTAGGTGAAAGGTTGCTGGAGCGGCGGTTCGCTGAGTTCACGCTTCCTGAGTGTTGGAGGGCAGCAGCTGATCACGCTTCGTTCACGTGCCCGCCCCTGGGTGCTGTGTCCAATGGGCGCTCTGAATGTCCGACCTTGAGGGCCAATAGACGCCTGCGGCGAAGCTGATTGGCTGCTGGTCGTGGCTGTGTGTTTGTGTAACTGGGGCGGGAGGAGGCGTAGGGTGGAATGTGAGAATATTGAATAGCACAACGGCTTGTGTGAAATGCACGTATCACATGTCCTCGCATATATAGCACACCAGAAATGGGTGGGAAACCATAAATAATATATTGTTTAGTAGCTTCTTAGATACATGTATAATTCCCCTTAGGTGAGTGGGAGGCCATTTTGTTATTTTATTATATAATAATTCAATTTTACACATATTCCACAGACAAATCCCTTTTATTTTAGAATTAATTGATTTTATGACCTGCCTGAAACAATATAAAATAAACTGGCATAGCTTTAAAATATGCTCCCACAGTTTTAATTTAAATTTCATGTTGAGAGAAAACAAATATAAATTTACCACAGCAAAATATAAAGGGCCTCATTCAATTGTGATTTGGCCAATTGAATAGGGCTCTATATAAGCAGAGAGCATATGTTTTTTTACAGAAGGTTTTTGTTGGTGGAGACCTTGCTTTTGGATAGAAGTTCACTAACTAACAAATATGCTATGTGCTTATATAGAGCCCTATTAAATTGGCCAAATCACAATTGAATGCGGCCCAAAGAGTGTTATGCCATTAAATGAAAAATAAACAATTTTATCAATCAAGATTTTTATTGACCAATTCTTAATCCAGGATTTGAAAAGTTTATACCAACATTTTATGAATAAGACAGACTAATGAGGAGCCAGTCACGGAGCCAGTGAATATAGTGTGTGTGTGTGTGTATATATATATATATATATATATATATATATATATAAACACAAGAGTTAGGAGTCGTCTGCCACCCAGGATTTCCATAATACCTTTTTGTGGGTGACATACTGTTCAAGATTTTGTTAGGATTATTGTTACAAACCCAATCTTCCCCATTTATAAATATGTTCAGACATTTAATCTTTCTGAGGTAGAAAATGTGTTCATAGCTGGATTTTCAATACGAAAACACCTGCCATAATTCTCATGGTCTAAGATAGAGGAGTACTAATGTATTGTCATAGTGCAAGGTATCAGTGATGTCAAATCAAAGCTGACCTTATTTAGATAAGCAATTCCATGTAATAATGAGTGTTTTATTCGTTTGTATAGATGGATAAAATGGAAATGACTGACAGACAACATGGCGGCGAATCTCTGTGGCACAGAGCCTCAGGGAAAGGAGACTTTGAAGCAGTGGAGGCTCTCATGTATATGAGCTGCCATTGGAAATCCGAGCCAAAAAGATACTCCGAGCTAAGGCCAATCACACCAGCATCTGACATGTCTGAAAATGAGGACAGTGTGATGGGAAATGCTCCAGAGTTCTGTTCAATCCCAGCCTTTGTAAGTGTGTGCACTAATATGTTGTCTTTTGAGGCTAGTCAGCTAATGACCCCATTCTTCTCCTTGTTAAATTATTCAGAAGCTAGTACTATATTTTATGTTTATTCTTGATATTAATAATGCTGCCTTGTTAAAGATACACTGTAATGCCATCTTTTCAGTACTGTTTTGACAGAACCAAAAATAATAATGGGCAAAAATGTTTTTAGAATGTCTAAATTACCACTTATTATTATTATTATTATTATTATTATTATTTATAGTCTTGGCCCTCTTTATTGTTGTCTTAAAAGACCCACCCCATCTGTCATGTCTCAACTTCCAAAGCTACTAGAAGGAAAACTAAGCAAACTGAATTGTTTGGATTTTAAAAGAGTAAATAGCAATTCACTGATTGTCAATGAGCTAATTCCAGCATCCAAGCTTGCCACCCAATTGACACGATGCATATACCCATTGTTGAGGCCAGAATAATAAGACAACAATGTTAAAATATATAACATTAAAATATCAGACTATAATGTCCATCCTTTTTTTTTCTTATATTAATTTTTGTTTTGCCTTGTTTTTTTGTCAATTCTAGTGTTTAACACCACCTTACAGCCCTTCGGATTTTGAGATGTCTCATTCTCCATCCATGCGCTCTGTGTCTCCAGCACCAGTGATGGAGAAGTGCAAGCCTTTCACTAGTATGTCGCAGAAAAATGATGCATGTGCTATTGCAGATGCCAAAGCTCCACCAACCCCAGTCCCACAGAGAGCTCAAGCAACAAGCGTAATACGCCATACAGCTGATGCACTGAATTTTACCCAACTTCCTGTTGTGCCAAATAATTGTAAAGACTGTCCCATGAATAAAAACGTTCAATTGAAAGAGGCATCATGGAAGAAAAATGTTCCCAGTGCCATTGTGCAGCCTCTACCAATTGTAACCAAAGACACCGAGATGCAGAATACTGAACAAATCAAAGCAGAGACACCGTTCACACCCACTTCTAAGAAAGTGCAAAGTAAAAGTAGTGCTTTGTTAGGTACTACCAATTTTCAGACCCAGAACACCAACCCAAACCCTATAGATTTTGGTCTTATTCCATCTCAAACACAATCCCCTCCAATGCTAATCTCAACACCTGTAGCTGCAAATGGTGTTTCTCAGATGCCTGTCTTCTGTCAAATGGTGCCTATTTCAGCAAACAATTCTGCAATGACCACAATGGTTGCAAACTCTCCCCCTACCCATGGGCCTGCAGTAATGCAGCCTATATTTTATATGGGCCCTCAGGTCCAGAAGACAGCTGTTATGTTTGTTATGCAGCCTCCAGTTGCACAGAGTACAAAGACTTTTCTCACCAATGGCACCAGATTGTCACCTATTGCACCTGCCCCTGGCATTGCACCAGCTGAAATGAAGATTTCTTCACATGTGGACAATTCACGAATAAGGAGTCACATCTGTGCTCACACAGGTTGTGGGAAGACGTACTTCAAAAGCTCCCATTTGAAGGCACACATGAGAACTCACACAGGTATGGTATTTTTGTGTGGATCACAAACTATCTTTACAAATGGTTAATGTCATGGATATGATCATATAAATGCCAGAAGGATGATATTATTATTATTATTATTATTATTATTATTATTATTAATATTTATATTGCGCCAACATATTCCGTAGCGCTGTACAGGGGTTGAGTACATGGCAAAAACAAAATGAACACCCTATAAAGAATGGAGGGCCCTGTTCTTGAGCTTCAAATCAAATGTACATAGAGCTTGTTTCCAAAACACTGACACAAGACTGAAAACTTGCAAATTTACAATCTAACCAGTTTGTCTTAGATTGTGTCTCTTTGTATGATATAATGCATCATTCACTGTTCCTTAAATATGGTTGAGCAAATGTTTATAATTTATAAGGAAGTGCAAGATGAGCCACCTACAGTAATTTTATTTATTAAGTGCATCTTCTTACTGGAATAAGAGGAACATAGGATTCACATTAGCAGAATTTCCCCTCATACAGTACAAACGGAAATTTGTAGTCTACAATACTTTTTGTAGGGGGTTTCATGGCCAGTAAGTTTCGGATTATTTATTTGCATCTTAAAAGTGAGCAAACTTCTTTGGATTATAACATTAAGTGCATCTGTAATGCATCAATTTGTAACACACTGAATCTTCATTTTTATAGGAGAAAAACCATTCACCTGCAGCTGGGAAGGTTGCGAACGGAAATTTGCCCGCTCTGATGAACTGTCTCGGCATCGTAGAACACACACCGGCGAGAAGAAATTTGCCTGTCCACAGTGTGACAGGCGATTCATGCGCAGTGATCACCTGACTAAGCACACAAGACGCCATCTTTCAAAAAAACAACCTTCATGGCAGATGGAAGTGAGCAGATTAAGTGAGATTACAATGCCGCAGGCTTCGGCTCCTGTTCAGTGAGACCAAAGCATGCACATTGCAATCAAACATTATTGGCACATCAGTGGTTGTGGCCTCAACGTTGAGCCACTTCCACTCCTTTGTGGTTAGAGCTACATATCCCAAAGGGAATTGTAGTCGAGAAGAAATGTCAGCAGTCGCATACAGTCTTGACTGCCTGATCATTTTTGGGTTGCACTGGACAAAGAGAAGTGTGTCTAGATCTGGCAAATATTTCTGCCAGTGAGGTTCAGGATAGAGCACCCTGGTATAACTAGTGGAACTTTGGATCTTAGATCCACTTTGTTAAGAGTTGAAATCTGGTTTCATTTTTTCAGCTAGTAAAGAATGTTTTTTGTTTTCTTGAAATAAGCTGAGCAATGTCAGACATTGCAGGAGAGTCATACGTTTTTTGGTTTAAAAAAAGTGAATCTGCATTGAGCTCTCCTTTTTTTGCATACTTTACAAAGTTAATGTACATTACCATTTTCTTGCTGCTAGCAAGTTATAATGAAGTGATTATTTTTTCTTTTGGTAGCACATTGTTCTTCTTTAGTGTGCTTAATGTCTGGAAGGAGAAATATCTCTGAGAGCCTAAAGAAAAGCTGTGCTTTTCTATTAATTGCTCCATTTCTGAGTATTGTTAATTTTAATTTTCAGGGTTTTGTAAGTTATTCTCAGGACTTTTCATATATCTAACAGAATAATATAATTCAATTCACTTGCCCTCTTTGCAGTCTTAGCACTGCCATTGGACATCTTTAAAAGAAATTAAGTATTAGTACTCCCCCTTTTTGTTTTTGACAAACGTTTGAACTTTCAAAGCAGGAATTAGGGCAACTAACGGCAAAAATAACCCATGCCCTTAATCTCTTCCTGCCATTCCATGTAGAAACCTGATTTATTCAGGTAAGCACTTTGAAAATGATCCCATTTTTTATATACTGAGCTACTGACAAAATAACTTTTCACACAAGTTTTTCAGCAATATTTTGTAATATAATTAGACTGATAACAACAAGACTATTAACACCACTACAAGTTTGGTGTGCCATTGCATCATTTTCCTTTATTATAGATTCAACATGAAGACTTACCCTCACATTTTTATTTAGTGCAACAGGCATTTAGTTAGCATTGAATTAAGGGAAAGGTTGATTTTCTTTTCTCACCGTTCTGCCACCAATCAGTTGCTTAAAAAGTTGCATCAGATTAGTAAGTATGTGGGCATTATTTATTCCTCTACTCTTAATGTAAATTTCCTCAGTAAATATCACTGACCTTAAAAAGCCTACAGCCTTTGGCTGATGAGGCTTCAAAGCAGTTAACTTTCACAGATTTTTGCACAGAATATGCCACATTAGAGATCTGATGCACCATTTTTCTGGTTTCAATGTTTTTGGCATATTTTTCCATGCTTTCATATGTTTACATTGAATTAGGTTGTAGGGGTTTTACATTTATGTTTGTGCCCCTTGTTCATCAAAACTATTACTCTTTTTATTATTGCAAGTACTTGATGTACTCTAACGTGAGCAATGGAACTGCAGGTTTCAGTTGCTTAAAGTCAGTCCTTATATTTAATATATTTAGTGGACTTTTGCTTTCTTTTTGTTTGTTTTTGTGATATTCAGCACTTTGGTCACAAAAAATATGAACACCATGTACAGACTTTTGCTGCCATTAAATTTAAACCTCTGGGGAATTCATAAACAATAACCAGAGTATAAAACTTTTTATGTCTAAAATATTTTACATGTTTTTGTCATGTTTTGAGCTTTAAACATTCATTAAGGATATAATGAATGTGTGCACAATTTTGGAAAGTTTAAATGTTGAACATTATTGTAATGGAGGCATTTTTTTGTGACTACTTCAATATTTGCACAGTATTTACTATGTTGTACTTTATACTTGTTCAAGATTAAAGAACAATTTTGTATCACTCCAGTCTCTCATTTATTTTCTCTATTTTATTAACAAATATGTTTTACAAACTACATCACTTTATATTGCTGATTAGTCATTGATTTTATGTGATCTGTTAGTTACTTTATTATATAAACCATGTTTTATGAAGTAGCCCCTTGCTCAGTCCTATCTTGTGTGGCCTATGCTCCTTAGTCCTTTTTAATTGTGCATTTTTCCCCATGCACAGTATGCCCACACATGCCATGTCATCTCCTGTTAAACCTCATACATGAAACGTGTAGCACTATGGGGAAAACACAAATGGGGAAGAAAGGAGAACCAACTTATTTTATATCCTTATTTTATAGTGTTTCAGTTATGTGTTTTCTTCTCTTGGTACAGGGCTACATAACATTTTAGAGCTTTTTCCATAAAATAACATAGTATCTAACCTGGGTTGGTTCCTTTAGCACATTTATGGTACCAAAAGGGAATTACATCAACTATGAGCAAGGGTGATTTACTCCTGTCCTCGACCTGATAAAAAGCCACATTTTACTTTCTTTCTCTGGGTGGTCAGTCATTTTAATGGACAAATTCTATAACCTATAAACTCAAGTTTAGGTCACGTCCCAGAATCCTTAGCTTCCCAGATCTTTAAAGCACAATTTTCTTAGTAAATATGTGATAAAAATGTCCTCTAACCAATTCAGGACATACAGAAGTAAATTCAGTAAATAAAACAGATATAAAACGGTCCGCTATCTGGATACAAAGTACATCACTGATCAAGAACAGAAAAATGGCAGCAATGTAAGACTAAACGAACAGTGTGGGGGGGGGGGGGGGGGGGCTGTTTTTAGGCTTAGAATCTTGCATATAGAGTGCTTTTTTTTTAAACATCCTATATTATTAAAAACCTGCAAACTTGCAATCTAAGGGGTTTGGAAGGTGATAAATACATTGCACATATTAAGGATGAGGGTGATAAGCTTCATTAAATAGATGTGTTTTAGTGAGGTTTTGAAGGACCTGAGACAGGAGAAAAGTTTAGTGGACTGAGGTAAGGCGTTCCAAAGAATTGGGGCAAAACGAGAAAAGTCTTGAAAGCGGAAATGAGAGGAGGTGATAAGAGGAGAAAAGAAGGTCATTAGCTGAATGGAGGTGAAGGATGGGGGAGTATTTTTAGATGAGAGCAGATATATAAGGGGTGCATTATTGTTGAGGGCTTTATACATTAGGGTCATGATTTAAAATTGTTTTCTGGAGGTTATGGGGAGCCAGTGGAGTGATAGACAGGGAGGTGATGGGTATTGTAGATGAGTCTATCGGATGCATTCATTTTAGATTGGAGTGGTGAAAAGCAGTTGATGTCAATATAAATAAATAGACTGAAACTAGACTCCGACCGCTTTTTCATCCCCCACCTTCAATCAAAAACAAAATCTCGCCATCACGATCTCCGAAACCTGTCCATAATTCATCCCTTCGTAGTAAAACACTAATCCATGCTATCATAATGTCACACATTGACTATTGCAACTCTATCCTATTTGTCCTTCCATTAAACCACATCCCCACTCAAGTCAGCATGATTTTGCTGCCCAACTCATCTACCTCACCCGGTGCTCTTCATATGTTGCCCCCTCTGATAGTCCCTATACTGGCTCGGCAATTCTAAAGAATCATTTTCACAATCCTTCGCTTCAAAGTGTCATTAATAACACCACACCTCTCTACATCTCCACTATTGTCTCCAGATACATTCCAAACAAACCTTTGTGTTCTTCACAAGATTTGCGCCTCTCACTCTACCATTACTTTCTCACATGCTCACATGCAGGAGTTATCAAGATCAACCCCATGCTTAGCAATTCTCACTCAGTAAGTCCAGCAATGGGACTAAAATCAGCTATTATCTAGGGAATTCAATCCAGTCAACAAGGTTTGTAGATTCTGACCACCCATTGGCGCAGCTAGAGCTTATGCTGCCCAGGGCTGTCGCCGAGTTTGGAGGAAGAGACAAGGGGAAAGGGGGGAAAGACAATGGGGAGGAGAGGATAGGCAATGGGGAGGGGAGAGAGAAAGAAGGGTGGAGGGAAGAGAGAAGGGTGGGAGAGACAAGTTGGTAGGAGGGAGCCTGGGGGAAGGCAGAGGAATGCTGCCCCTAAAGAGGGCGGACCAAGCCCCTAGCTATGCCACTGTGGCCACTAGTTCCTACCCTACTTTTCTTTATTGTAACCGTGTTATAGGAGTGGGTGTCTCCCACATGCTATTTAGACTAAGCTTTTAACAGTTTAATGCAAGAAATGATCAGATATGTCTTGTTTATACTAATGCTTAAGATGAAAAAAATACTCAGTAAGTTCCTCTGGTGATTAAGGTTTATTTCTCTTTTTTTATGATGTGTGGTTATTGTGGTTTCTTATTGATATCATCGTTTCACTTCCTAGTGCATTAAAGTGCAAGTTCCACCTAAAATTACATTTATTTTGGGTTAAAGAGCACTCTTAGAGAAGATTAACTATGTATGTAAAAGTTATTAAACTTACCTGTTTGTCAGTTACTCCTCCATGTTTGTGGAGAGTGGAAGCTGCCATTTTAAGTTTATTTATTTTTTCACTGACACTCATAATGCTGGGTTGATTAAGTCAAAAGTTAAAGAGCCAGTCAAACTGCAGCTGAGTTCCTGTGTTCTTCAGCAGCTCACATCATCTAACATACAGAGGTTTTGTAGCAATGCAAGGCAGTTGCTAAACAATTTATACATATTTTTTAACTTAAGTACCGTATATACTTGAGTATAAGCCGACCCGAGTATACGCCGGGGCACCTATTTTACCACAAAATACTGGGAAAAATGAGTGAGTCGAGTATAAGCCGAGGGTGGGAAATGTGCTGCCTCCTGTGTCCCTCTTGTGCCCTCTGTGTCCCCCTCTCTCTCCCCTGTGTCTCTTCTCCCCTCTCCCTCCCCTGTGTCTCTTCCCCCCTCTACCTTCCCTGTGTCTCTCCCCCCTCCCTTATCATCCTCCTCAACCCCCCTCCTCATCCTCCCTCCTCATCCTCAACCTCCCTCCTCAACCCCCCTCCTCATCCTCAAACCCCTCCTCAACCCCCCTCCTCATCCTCAACCCCCTCCTCAACCTCAACCCCCCATCCTCCAATGCTTATTTTATAGTGTTATTAGCATATGCCGCGTCCCGACGCAGGAAGGAGTGTGGAGGAGCGGAGGAGCAGCTGCAGATGGAGGTAAGTGAGGGGAAAGGGAGAGGGGGAGGTATTTAGAGGGGTAAAGTGAGGAGGAGGGTTTAGAATGAGGAGGGGGGGTTGAGGATGAGGAGGGGGGGGGTAATGAGATACGGAGGGGTTAGGGAGACACGGGGGGGGTTAGAGAGACACGGGGGGAGAGTGACTCGAGTATAAGCCGAGGGGGCCCTTTTCAGCCTTAAAAAAAGGGCTGAAAACACTCGGCTTATACTCGAGTATATATGGTAAGTTTTAAAGCCTCTGCTGGAGGTACCCATGATACTTTGGTGAAGGTTACATATATGACAGGCACATTTATATCTCAGCTGTTATTGTTGTGAGCTGCTTCTGAATCCAAGAAGAAAATGATTATTATAATAATTGTTAGTAATATTATCTTCTCTATTCTATGTATTGGATGCTTTCATTCTCTATTCTGTGCCTATGTCTTTATTTTAATAGTCACTTTTAGGAGAAAAACTCACAAAATTACCCACTTTTTAAGAAATAAACCCACATGTATAGCAGCCTGCCAAAGCACCTCCTCTTTTTCCAACTGATGTCTGTAGAAAAATACATTATAGGAATATTCTGTTGTTAAATATTTATGTGTTTTTAGAACAGTGGGCATATATTAAGACTATACATCAATAGTGTTTGTGAATAGCAATAACTCAGTACGTCTGTTTTTAAAAATATGTGGCCCTCTTTGCCCCTTGAAATATTGGGAAGTATGTTACTGTATTAACCTCTTCTGAGAGACTATTTTATAAACCCACCACCCTTTCTGTAACCTAACACTGACTGACTGACACATTCCTAATCTTGGCCCTGAACTTTTTTGCTGAGGTTGAGTCTCTGGCAGAGAAAGTCCAGACTGGGCGTGAACCAAACAAGACCCCCTGTGTCTGATCCTGCATACCATGGTTTTTCCCCCTGCTGAAAATGTATATTTTTAAACAAAAAAACACCTCTTTAGATGGACATTGACATCCTATTAGTACAGTGAGCTATAATGTGAGATTAGAGTAATTACTTAGCAAGCATATGACATATATTACATAAAAAGCACCTAGTCATGCTTTTATTTATGTAGTCTCTTTTTTTATTCAACATAATATATGCAATGTCCTTTATTTATAACGCCCCAACATATTCTGTAGAGCTATACAAGGGTTAAGTACAAGTCAAAAACAATTTTAACAAATTGCAAAAGAATAGAGGGCCCTTTTACCGAGTTTAAATTCAAACATACAAAGTGCTTTCTCTAAAGAAGATTGAAAACTCACAAACTTACAGTCTAAAGGGCGTGGGTGAGGTACAGCAGGTGATAGATACATTGTGCATATTAAGGCTGAAGGTGATAAGCTTCTTTAAACAGATACATTTTTAGTGGGGTTTTGAAGGATTTGAGGCCGTAAGATAGTCTAGTTGAGCGAGACAAGGAGTTCCAAAGAATAGGGGCAGCAAGAGGAAGGTCCTCATGGTTGGAGTGAGAGGAGGTGATAAAGGATAGTAGAAGTCTAATGCAAACTTGAATTAGACAATATCCTCTCAGAAGAGACTGTAAAGGCTTTGCGACGCACAAACCATCTTTTTTTACGCAAAAGCCAACAAGCCTGACTTCTTTCTGGCCAAGAGGCTTAACTCCAAAACTTCTGAAACAAAAATATTAGCCCTCCTGGCGGTATGATTATGTCAGTATTTAGAATGTTAAAGCGGTACATTAAAAAATATTGACATAATCAGGTCGTTAGCAGAGCGAAAAGGGTGGTTGTGGGAATGTTTTGAGACAAGAGCAGAGATATAAGGGTGCATTACTGTAGAGGGTTCAATTACTGTCTATAAGCTTCCGATTATCTGCGTTGGGTCAGATAGTAATGATAACATGTTCTCATGGATTTCATGTAAACTGGGCTAGAGGCACAGTGTTGACATATCTTGCACCTAATTTGCATGTTGCTACCTCGAATGCTTAGTGCTAATTTGCATGTTGCTACCTAGAATGCATAGTAAAGTCATCAAACCTGTATTGTAAACTCTCATCATTATGTCGTGTGCATCACAATTCTCACATCCCTCTTGTATAGTGCTGCTGAGTATGAGGCATCACATATATAGTTGTCAGCAATGCGGGTCGTTGTTAACGCTTGCGGCTCGCAACTGCAAAGCGAGGGCCACAGTTACTGGCAAGGAGCGCCAAAGGCGCTCCTTGCGCTGTTGGAGATGAGCGCCATAGCGCTCATCCCTATGACCCCCTACGACTTTCGGACTGCATATGCGGACCCTTGCGAAACGAGGGCCACATTTGCGGAGGTGGAGGCTCTAAGGCGCCTCACAACCGGTTACAAACGACCACACAATCACTAACTATGGATTTACACAATAAATGGCAGACGAAAAAAAACGAAAACGAGGCTACATGACCCCTAAAGCCGCAAAATACCGCAAAGCTAATACGGCTTTTACAAAAACCTGTACGACCTACAACATACACCATTAGCAAGGACGCTAAATCATACAAACCCGTCTACCCCTTACACATTCACCGACATTTTACAACACTAACTTACAGAATGCGGAAGTACACAGCTACCCTAACGGCTTTCCCTCACGCACGCAGCCTATTTACACTACACACTGCACACATTGCTAACACTTACATCTCACCTCACCAACACTGCAAATCTACATTGTATGCTGCAGGAACATTAAAACAGATTGTTAGCTCTTCGGCACATTCCTTGCTGCATAGACCACAGACCACCAAAACACTTACTCTCTGTGGCAAACAGCATTATCTGCCTTACAATTTTATTGCCGTCATTTTTTGACGGGCAAGTCTTTTGTTATATAAATAATAGACTGTATAAGAAGATGTTTGCCGCAGATGTAATAGAACACAACAGTCATACATTTTAAAATGCATTTTTGTATGAAAAATAAATTATATATATTATTTCAAATAAATTAAAGGGTGACTGTAATACAAAACGTTCTGTGATGAGCCCATTCACACTTGCCCTCACACCCCATTTACTTGTACACACCATATCCCACACTTCTACTCTACTTATCCCTGTGTATTTAGAACAAATGTGCTGTGCCAAGCTGACAGTGCCAACAAGCGGGACGCCTCATTTACACAATGTAATTTATTTACACAAAGTGAGATTTCTGGACACTGAGAATAGCGGCTCTGTAAGATCTACCCGAGTTGGAATTTCCAAAAAGAGAAGTGGCAGCTCCTGTAATAAAAGAAACATGTACAGACATATCCCTCTATTCTCCCTGATACAACTATAGTATTATGGACATCAAGGATATTTTTGTATTAGTAACTATATCATGATAGACATCTGTGTTATTTAACCTTTTTAGTTGCAGAGCTGTGTGTGAATACCCCAGGGAGCAACTCAGCTGATTAGACTAAATATCTCCTGTGATCTGCACTTGCTTAGTCTTGCCAATTTCATTTAAATGTATCCTAAACACAATATAGTCATACCCCATAGTATTAAATTGTACCATTTGGAAACTCTACATTGTCCTTCAGTCATGTAAATGATTCAGTTGTAGTTGATAATTATGTAGTTGTAATAATCATATGGATAAGACAATAACACACTAATATTTGACACCCATCAAGTGTATTTTAAATGTAAATTCCCAAATTGTGAAAATTAAACCATCTCGCTTTCTGTTCCTGTAATTCTTAACACAGGCTAGAGATAATAGATTGTAAGTCGGCAATGCACCATCAATGCCAAGAGGAAATAACTAAATAAATAATAAATAGAATGTCTGTTTATTAGTAACACTTTGTTTATACAATATCAGCTATCATCAGTGGAGTTAGTCAGTGGTGGGCAAAAGTGAAAAAAAATTGGGGGGCCCAAATTGTAATTCCTCTCTACAAAGAAGAGTTAATAAAAGCCAAAAAATATATGTAGTTTCTCAAATCACCACTTAAAAATCGGTTCAGGTTTCTATAAAATCATTTTGAATCTTATGTCCTAATAAATTAAGAGCTCCCCCTTTACTCCAGGCTGCTACCATAACTGCGGGCCCCTACCCTGTTGTGGACCATGGTGCTTTGTACCCGCTGCACCACTATTTATAAGCCTGGTGCAATAAATGCAGTTTGGCAGTGTTAGAAGTGGGTAGATAGAATCAGAAATACACATATTATATGTGGTACTGTATTACTTTTGCCAAGTGCAATTCTGGAGAAACATTTGTTTTCCCAGAACTGATTAAGGTCTTTATTCTCTGATATTTACTCTTACCAGGCTGGTGCCATTAGTCACGTGTACCTCTGTTACAGAATGCGGGATATATTTGACACTTTCAATTTCATTTTTTTGTTTTGTCTGGAGAGTACATTGTGTACAGTCAGCCATGCCAGTACAGAAGAAACATCAACAACAAAATGAGGCAATGTTCTTATCCAGGCACAGAGACATTTTGATACACTAATGGGTTACAGAGAGGTAGTGAAGATAAATTTTAACATTTCATATAAATGTTCTGCACAGTTTGTCAGAATTAACATAACAGGTTCACCTTCAGACCCTCAGTACGTTTTCATACTACTAGCTTCTGAAGTATATAACAAACTATCAGCATTAGCAGCTGCTTAAGCTATGAATATAAAAACATTTTTAGATAAAATATTTTTTTTTAAACTCTGTTCATGTTTAGAGGATACTGTCATGAATCAGCAGTGGCCTATATTGGGACTGGACTGTTATATACCAATAGCCGCCATCTTGGGGCTGGTATATCATCCACAGTTGATGCCATATGGAGAGCAAGAGTTCTGGGTTTAGGAGACCCACTGTATATTGTGTTATGGGTTATAATATGTTAGTATTATATTGTATATTGTATTATGGATATATTGTTATGTTGTGGTCTAGGGGATACAGTTGCTCAAACCCGGGCAATGGAGGAGTCTGGCACTTCAGCTGGATGGGAGCAGCATAGCCCCCCAGCTAAGTCAGAGGAGTGTAAGCACAGCCTGGGTGGGAACAGCGTAGTTCTCCAGGCTGCAACACAGACAGACCCAGGGGAAGAAAACCAGGAGGGTCTGTCCAAAGATACAGATTTCCAGGAGCCAGAGCAAAGGGAGCATCCCAGTCCGGACTCCATCAGGGACGCTGGAGTCAAGCGCAGACCGGTATGTACATTACTGCAGTTATTGTGTTATTGGGCTCCCAACAATAATGATTTTGCTGAGAGAGGTACTGGACTGCCCCCTTGCAATCCCATAGGCCCAGAGACTGTTTTAGAAACTCCAGCCCAGCTGTGGGGACTGGCTGAGGGGAAAGGGGTTGCTATGGGACAGGGGTTGTTTTATGGGGCTCCCAAAAATACTGTTTTGCCTCAGAAGAGTGTATGGGTGCAACCCTCTGTGTCCCCAGTGACTTCCATGCTGCTGCCCAAGAAGAGGGAGGTAGGATGCTGGACTACTTGGGTGGGGGTGCAGGGGAAGAGCAATTTGCTCTATACAGTGGGAGCAAGGCCAAGGGCTGGGGGAGGTCTTTACTCTGCACTTTGGGACTGTTTTCTAAAGGGCTTGAACGTGGAGAGAGTGCAGATGGCCTAGCTAATCCAGAAGCGTCATGACTATCAGGGTAGCTGGGAAAATCCTAGGGGCATGGATGTTCCACGCTACGCTTGGGGGAGTATTGTCATGAATCACCTGGTGGCCATTTTGTGACTGGCAGTATTAGCCACACCCAGGGGCCATATTGTGTATGGGCATGACAGTTCATGGCTCAGTCAGCATCCATATTGGGACTGGCAGCAGTGGTCACCTCTAGGAGCCATTTTATGATCAGACTCTACTCTCCACATGGCCATGTAGAAGACAACTGGAGTACAGGATACCTACATCTGTACTTAGTGGGGTTTGGGGCTCGCAGACCCCCTGTTATACTGTTGTAGGGTTGTATTGTTATTTTGTGGTCTAGGGGATAAAGTGTTGTGGGTTTGCCCCTTGGCATATTCCCATCCCCTCCATGTTTAGGCTCATTGTAATGGGTGTCATGTGAGGGAGCTGGTGGGATGTGTTGGTTGTATGTGTGTGAAACATTTTGTGTTGTATTTGTAAATATGAATGTATGGTATTATATTGTAGAGGGGAAGGCTGTTGAATACAGCCAAGCCTCCTTTGTTCCCAAAGGCCTGTTAATCCCATTAGCTACGTGTCCAGCAGAGTACTAACAATGGGGAGCTCACAGCTGGAGAGCAGACAGGCAGGCACCCAGAAACAATGGGATGGCCTGAGGCTTCTCAGTCTTTCTAGCATGGGCACAGGAGAACCAAGGTATGCTTTGCCCTGGAGATTCAGAGCCCAAATGAATTAGTTGGCCCCGCCTAGTGGGTGGACCTGGGGAGGAGTCTCATGGTTCCCACGTAGGGACCCTGCCTGATTGGCCAGAGGCAGTTAGGAGATGACTAAAGGTAGCCCCTCCTTGTAATGTTGTATGCCTGTTTAAAAGATGCTGTTTTCCAAATAAAGTTGTTCATAATTTTCATCAAGACTTTGTGTGCAGGTGTATTATTGACCCAGGGGCATATGCTGGTAGAGGAGATTGTTTCTGACTCCCTTCCAGATTTCCCAGGCACGCTACCAATAAGCTGGGACTTATGGTCTTGCATTCGCAAAGAAGGTCCATTGGTCTGAGTCACCCAAATCTTAGGTCTAAAACCTACAGGAGATAAGAGGACTAGGATCCTCTATACTCCATCATCATTGTAGGTTGTGACAGATACCATACTGTCTGGTTTCAATACATATTGTCAGCTTGAAGCATGAGGGGCGTGCTTATCTTTATCTATCAGTGGAGGTGAGATAAGGAAGAAGATGGAGAGAGGGACATTGATCTTTTACACTCTGTCACCTTCTACAGCACATCCTGGGTAGGTTTCAAGCTTGGCCCTAGGCTACTGATAGCAAATCTTGGCACTGGTAAGGATTTATGAGTAACACTCGGGTTTTACTACTGGATCTATATGTTGGCCTTTTCGGAAACATCAATGGGACAGGTACTCATGGATTACAATTTTAGGTACTTTACCAGCATTCAGAAGTAATTTCTTGTAGTTTTTTTAATTGTGTCTGATATCATGGTTGGTAGCTGAATTATGAGTAAAATGTACTTAATTTTCCCATGTGAGATAATGTAATGGAGTCCATCGTAGTTTGATTAACTAAACTTTATAAAGGACAAAATGTTTTTAGAAAGTAAATAAGATAGCTTTATATATTCAATGTTTACAATTTATTGTGCAGGATACTAATTCCTTTACTGGCTTGCAGACTCTGTTTAAGTAGGATATGTCCTTGTAAACCAATTAACTTTCCATGAATCCTTATTAAAACACTGGCAGTTTTAGCTGCTGTGTTGCCATTATGCCAAAAGAAGCTTATTGTGCAATCAACGTTTCCTCCCACTTCTGGAAGTAGTCCATTGGAAGTAAAATAATAAATTCCACAGCAGCATAATTGCACTTAATAAATTAGTGGCTGCATTTTTTTTACATTATAAAAATACATAGAGTATTTTCAAGTGTAGTTCATTAGGATGTCCTTAAAGACTTTAAAGCAGTCCTTTAAGGATATGCTGCCTGTGAATCTTGGAAATCTATTTAGGCAACCAGTCTTATTTTACTTTACACTATGTAGAGAAGCTTTGAAAGCTTATGACAGAATCAGACTCCGTACATTGTAGGGGAAAAAGATACAAATATCCTCACATTATTTAGTATATATATATATATCATTCATCACTTTTTTGACACGTGTGAATTTTAGCCCTGAAACAGTAATTTTCCATTGTAAATGCATTAGGTATGAAATAGTTAAGTCTGCATGACCCATGACTTAGCAATTTCAGTTACAGACAGTACACAGGTTTTTATACATAATAAATGTGTATTTTCAGTCATCCCCAAGGTATAATAAATGTTATTGGTTGTTAGTGGGTTATGCCATGTAGCTAGATGGGGGAAACATGTATTATTTAATTGTCTTATGTAAAGTATAAAAGGCTGTGCCTGGATATATTTCAGTTAGTATATCAGTAGTCAGCAGTCAGTGGAACAGTGGCAGCCATTGTGGTTGTGTTTTTGCTACTAATCCACATGCTTTCTAAATAAACAATAATAATGAGAAAATTACCAGAGAACTCTGTTTTTTTTTGGTGTCATGCCTGGTTTTCGGAGTAAGAAGTGATATGTGAGTATGATTTTTTCCACAACATATGGTGCCGTGACTCAGATCACACTCCAGTCCATAAGATAACACCCCAAGCTTCAGAATGTCGTGTGAGGGGCCGTTTGACAGCTAATTATGGCTTGGTCATGCATGTCTTCCAGGGAAAACTGCAGACTTGTATGGACTGAAGTCGCGAAAATGACCTCAACCAGACTCCTACTTCGGGAACTTGGCATGATCACAACTGATTTCGGAGTAGGTGATTTGTGAGTATGGGTATTTTTCTACAACAACATATAAATATCATGTCCCAGATTTGAATTTGCAGTTAAAGGGACACAGAAAGACTTGTTAATCAATACATAGCAGAAGTTTCAGAAAAATCTCACAATGTATGTTAAGTACTGTATGTAACAAACTCATAGAAGAAAACATTTTGGGGAAAATCTTAGTTTTAATAGATGCTGCTTGTTTCTGAAGGCTCCATATTGGACTACTTGCGTGAGCTTGAGTGATCCTTACTGGGTGCTGCATTTCCATTTAATCCTATTATTAAAGGGACATGGAAGCTTTCTGATTTCTCTAGGAATATAATATACATATTATATTGGATCTCTTTGTGTACTTTATCTTATTAAGACGCTTAAAAGCTCTATGTTTTCTGTCTCTTACAAATTCCTATTACAAGTTCCTATTTGATTTGTCCCCTCTGCAGCTCATGAGGACAGTGCACTTCTAAGTACAGGGGTTGCCCTCTCGCATATTAACCTATCAGTGGCCACATTCTGCAACATGCTTCCTGAGAGAGGTCACTGAGAAGCTAATTTCAAACACTGCACTGCATACTCTGTATATTCATTAGCTGCATGAGCTAGAGAAGGCAGACCCAAACCGATAAAAATTGTATGATATTAGGGAGAAAAAAAGAGAGCTTTTAATCACTTCCTAATTAAATGGAGTACTCAAGAGTAAACAGATACATAGGTATATGACATTCCTAGTGAAATTCAGAAACCTTCCCTTTAAGTGTCGAAAGAGCTGAATAGACATAATATCTACATTCACAGTCCCTCCCAGGTGATTAATTAGGTTAGGACAAATATAAAATTGGCCTCTCCGTTAAAGCAAAATTGAAGACCTCTGGTTGCCAGTCATGTGTTATAGCCATTTGAGGAACTTCCTGCAAGAGTCTGAAAACTTCACAATATTCATAACCACTGAGAATGATGTGGTTTCTTTAAATATAACATCTACTTTCTTCAGACAGTGGAAGACATTTTTGAACTATTTATACAGTGTCAGATCCAGCAAATTGGAGGCCCAGGGGAAAAATATTTTGGGCCCCCTTAAAGTTCCTTTATACACCCTGTAGGGTTCAATAAAATGGCTTTATATTGGTGCTTCGGCAATCCCTAGGGTGATGACTATCTGCTCCTTCTACTAATAAATTAAGAGTACCCCTTTACTCAAGGTCCCTGCCATTAGCAAAGGGACCCTAACCAGTTGTGAGCCCAGTGCTTTCCAACTCCTGCACCAGCAGTTGCTTTACCATTGTATTTAGTAGACAGTTACAGGTTGTGCATATCTAAATTTTCCATAGGGTCAGACCCTCTCACCACGTGCAGGCTTAGTCCTGCTCCACACTCAGCTTTCCAGATCCTCTGTAACAGCTTGAGTGGAACCTAAACTACTTTCCATGCTTAACCCACTTGTAGCAGGATTAAGATGGAGATGGTCATGTTGACCATAAGCCTCAATTTAGTCCAGAGGCAATGTGTGAAGTCCATCCTAGTAATGTTGAATACTGTCCAGGACATGCCTACTATGCTGGGAACATAACAGCCTGCTGTCTAGGCTATGTAGGAATTCTCTAATTTTTCAATGTAGGAGAATTGCCTGCAACATGCATTGTTCAAAATGGCGTCCGTCCTCTAGTGTGGATGCTTATTTTGTGGTGCAGCATCGATCATCATTGGTATTGTGTATTTTACTTCTAAAGTTATAAAGCTGTGGGGAAAGGTTTGAATTTGAGGAAGAAGAGTATGGTTATGACTCATATACTGTATATATATATATATATATATATATATATATATATATATATATATACAGTTGCAAGCAAAAGTATGTGAACCCTTTGGAATGATATGGATTTCTGCACAAATTGGTCCTCTGATCTTCATCTAAGTCACAACAATAGACAATCACACTCTGCTTAAACTAATAACACACAAATAATTAAATGTTACCATGTTGTTATTGAACACACCATGTAAACATTCACAGTGCAGGTGGAAAAAGTATGTGAACCCCTAGACTAATGACATCTCCAAAAGCTAATTGGAGTGAGGTGTCAGCCAACTGGAGTCCAATCAATGAGATGAGATTGGAGGTGTTGGTTACAGCTGCCCTGTCCTATAAAAAACACACACCAGTTCTGGGTTTGCTTTTCACAAGAAGCATTGCCTGATGTAAATGATGCCTCACACAAAAGAGCTCTCAGAAGACCTACGATTAAGAATTGTTGACTTGCATAAAGCTGGAAAGGGTTATAAAAGTATCTCCAAAAGCCTTGCTGTTCATCAGTCCACGGTAAGACAAATTGTCTATGAATGGAGAAAGTTCAGCACTGCTGCTACTCTCCCTAGGAGTGGCCGTCCTGTAAAGATGACTGCAAGAGCACAGCGCAGACTGCTCAATGAGGTGAAGAAGAATCCTAGAGTGTCAGCTAAAGACTTACAAAAGTCTCTGGCATATGCTAACATCCCGGTTAGCGAATCTACGATATGTAAAACACTAAACAAGAATGGATTTCATGGGAGGATACCACAGAGGAAGCCACTGCTATCCAAGGAAAACATTGCTGCACGTTTACAGTTTGCACAAGAGCACCTGGATGTTCCACAGCAGTACTGGCAAAATATTCTGTGGACAGATGAAACTAAAGTTGAGTTGTTTGGAAGAAACACACAACACTATGTGTGGAGAAAAAGAGGCACAGCACACCAACATCAACACCTCATCCCAACTGTGAAGTACGGTGGTGGGGGCATCATGGTTTTGGGCTGCTTTGCTGCGTCAGGGCCTGGACGGATTGCTATCATCGAAGGAAAAATGAATTCCCAAGTTTATGAAGACATTTTGCAGGAGAACTTAAGGCCATCTGTCCACCAGCTGAAGCTCAACAGAAGATGGGTGTTACAACAGGACAACGACCCAAAGCATAGAAGTAAATCAACAACAGAATGGGTTAAACAGAAGAAAATACTCCTTCTGAAGTGGCCCAGTCAGAGTCCTGACCTCAACCCGATTGAGATGTTGTGGCATGACCTCAAGAAAGCGATTCACACCAGACATCCCAAGAATATTGCTGAACTGAAACAGTTCTGTAAAGAGCAATGGTCAAGAATTACTCCTGACCGTTGGGCACATCTGATCTGCAACTACAGGAAACGTTTGGTTGTAGTTATTGCTGCCAAAGGAGGTTCAACCAGTTATTAAATCCAAGGGTTCACATACTTTTTCCACCTGCACTGTGAATGTGTAATGATATAGGAATCACAAGGTTGTGGAGACCAGTATCCAAGGTCAGCAAAAATCCAGTTCAGCAATTTGTAGGTGAAACAGGAACAAGCTTTATTGAAGGGATCAGGAACCAACAATAATCTGGCAAGGATACAGAGACAGTAAGTGCCTTATATAGGCCAAGAACCAGACAGCTGACCAGACACAGCTAAAGAGAGTTGTCACTGATTTCATTGCTTTTAGAGTCAAGGTATCAGATCTCAGGCAAATCTGCAAGAGGCAGGCTGGCGCACCGGTAGGGAAGAGGTCCAGCAACATGCAAACCAGGGTTCGAATCCCAGCAGAGTCAATTCCTCACATTACCCCACCTCTAAAGGCGCAGCCTCTGGATGCCCTATTACCCGGTTTAGCAGGGTACTGTGCATAGAAAGACCGAAGAAGATCAGGAGCGTGAATATTGTCCACTGGTTCCCACGATCTATCCTCCTTTCCACCGAACCAAATATTGAAACTTGTTACGGAAGATCCTGTAGTCAAGAATTTTTTCCACTTCGTATTCATCTTCACCATCCACGGGGACTGGAGGTGGGGCAGGTAGGGCTCGGCCAGGGAAAGTATTTTCATGAAAAGGTTTAAGCAGTGCAACGTGAAACACTGGATGTATTTTCATTGAATTTGGAAGTTGCAAACGGAAAGTGACAGCATTGATCTGAGCAATGATCTCAAAAGGTCCCATGAACCTTTGACGCAATTTATGAGAAGGAATCCGAAGCTTAAGATTCTTTGTTGACAGCCACACCTTGTCACCAACATGTTAGACTGGGGCCTCCTTTCTATGCCTATCAGCAGCTCTTTTGTAACATTCCTGAGCCTCCAAAAGAGTCTCTTTCAACAGTGCTTGGGAATCACGTAATACGTTTAGCCGGTCAGTGACTGCAGGAACGGGAGTAGTAATCGGGAGACTCACTAGAAAGGTTGGATGGTAACCATAATTGGCAAAAAATGGGCTCAGAGAAGTGGAGCAGTGTTGGGCATTGTTATAGGCAAACTCCGCCGTGGGTAAAAAATCCAGCCAGTCATCCTGCAGGTAACTAATATAGCACCGCAAATATTGCTCCAAAGTCTGGTTGGTTCGCTCAGTCTGTCCATTACTTTGCGGATGAAAAGCTGACGACAGATTTACATTAATACCTAGATTAGAACAAAAATGTTTCCAAAAACGAGATGTAAACTGCACTCCCCTGTCAGAAACTACTTCATCGGGCACTCCATGCAAGCGAAATATTTCCCGAATAACCAGGTAAGCCGTCTGTTTAGCTGAAGAAAACCACGAGCTGGTATGAAATGACCCATCTTAGTTAACCTGTCCACAACAACAAGAATGGTAGTGTGTTCATTAGAGGGAGGTAGTTCCACAATAAAGTCCATGGATATAGATCCCCAGGGACGATGAGGAATCGTAAGAGGCTGAAGCAAGCCAACAGGGGATGAGCGAGGAGTCTTATGTCTGGCACATACATCACAAGAGGACACATACTTCTTAACATCCTCATGATACTTCGGCCACCAAAAGGATCGGGCAAGTAGCTCCTGTGTCTTTCGGATTCCTGGATGACCTGCTGGTTTTGAGATGGTAGAGACGTAAAAGGTCCAGTCGCACTGACTCCGGAGCAAACAGACGTTGTTGAAAAATCCAAAACCCATTAAGCATCGTCATATGGAGATCACGAGGAGGATCACGAAGAACTGGGTCTTCAGCGTAGCCATTTTTAATGCGAGACATCAAATCAGAAGGAAACGTAACTCCTATAAATATATCCTCCGGCAAGATGGTGGTCTTGGGTACGGTAGCATGGAGGGGATCAGCTATTCTAGACAAGGCATCTGCCTTACCATTCTTGGAGCCAGGACGGTATGTAACCAAAAAATTAAACCTCGAGAAGAATAGGGACCAGCGTGCTTGTCTGGCTGACAGTCTCTTAGCTGATCGAATACATTCCAGATGTTTGTGATCTGTGAGGACAGTAATTGGATGGGTAGCTCCCTCCAAGAGATGTCTCTATTCGGTGAAGGCAGCTTTTATAGCCAATAGTTCTTTATTCCCTATGTCATAGTTTCTTTCTGCTGGCACCATCTGGCGGGAATAGAAGGCACACGGATGTAACAGCATCTTAGGTCCAGTTCTTTGAGACAGTATAGCACCAACAGCTGAATCAGAAGCATCAACTTCCACAATAAATGGTAATTCCGGCTGAGGATGTACCAGGACGGGGGCAGATGTAAACAGAGTCTTTAATCGGGAGAATGCGGTATCAGCCTTATTGGACCACTGAAAAGGAGTCCCTTTACGTGTGAGTTCAGTGATCGGTGTAATAACGGCAGAGAAATTCTTAATGAAACGCCTGTAAAAATGGGCAAACCCCACAAATCATCTTTTTCATTCTTGGGGATGGGCCAGTCCAGCACAGCTTTAATTTTACTTGCGTCCATAGTTAAACTTTTAGGAGTTATTACATACTCCAGGAATTGAATTTCTGTTTGTTCAAACTCACATTTTTCTAGTTTAATGTATAGGTGGTGGGTACGAAGGCGCTCCAGAACTATACGGACCTGTTTTCTGTGGTTTTTAAGATTATCAGAGAATATTAGGATATCATCCAAATATGCCACAACAAACTGATCCAGGAGATCTCGTAGTACATCATTGATCAGTTGCTAGAAAGTTGCAGGGGCATTACAAAGCCCAAATGGCATTACTAGATATTCGTAATGCCCGTACCTGGTTCTGAAAGCTGTTTTCCATTCATCATTTGGTCTTATGCGAACCAGATTATATGCCCCCCGAAGATCAAGCTTTGTAAATATTTTCACTGAGCGAAGTCTCTCCAAAAGTTCAGGAATGAGAGGCAAGGGGTAGCGGTTTTTAACAGTGATGTTATTAATGTCCCTGTAATCAACGCATGGCCGTAGGCTGCCATCTTTCTTCTCTACAAAGAATATAGGAGCTCCTGCTGGGGAAGTAGATGGTCGAATAAAACCTTTGGCAAGATTTTCTTGTATGTATTCACGAAGAGCTTTCAATTCAGGCTCAGAAAGGGAATATATATGGCCAAATGGGATAGCAGCCCCAGGCAACAGCTCTATTGGGCAATCATAAGGCCTGTGGGGTGGAAGCTGATCAGCATTCTTCTTATCACAGACATCTGCAAAATCCCGATATTGTAGAGGAAGCTTAGTCAAGTTTGTAGCAACCATTTCATTAATTGTTGTGGCAACAGTTGTTACCTTAGTGGGTTGACAATTCATTAAGCAGTGTTCTGAAGGAAAGGACAAAGTTCTGATCTTCCAATCAATTTGTGGGTTATGCAGAGCAAGCCAAGGTACCCCCGAAATCACTGGAAACTGTGTTGAGGAAATTAGGTGGAAAGATATAGTCTCATGGTGATTCACTTCCAGAGTCAACTTTAAGGGCACAGTCTCATGTTTAACCGGGCCCGACGTAAGTGGAGCACCGTCCACTGTCTCCATTAACACAGGTGAAGAATTAGGGATAGACTGAATTCTATTTCCTGCTGCAAATTTAATGTCCATAAAGTTTCCGCCTGCTCCAGAATCTATCATAGCTGTAGTTTAAATTTTACGATCACCACATTGCAACGTGATAGGCACCACAAAATGAGGATGTTGAGTCAACATACCCTCTTCACCATGAGCCAGAGAAAACAAGGGTTGTGTGACAGAATCCAGTTGATCTGCAATCTGGGTTTGGTGTCGAATCTGTGCGCCCTCAGCAGCCATAGCTATTGTTCTTTTGGATTTGCTAGGGCAATTGATGGCATAGTGCCCTGCACTACCACAATACAGGCATACATTGTGAGTGCGTCGCCACTGTTTTTCTTCATTGGATAATGGCCCTCTTATTAGATTTACCTGCATAGCCTCAGGCTCAGAGTCTGTAGGTGTTTGTGGGGTTGGAGTAGAAATTCTTGAATAGGAAATAGGAGTAGTACTTGGTCTAAAAGAGCCCTGTCTTTCCAATCTTCTTTCAGAAAGTCTCCGATCAATACGGATAGCCAAACGCACAAATGCATCAAAGTCAGCAGGAAGATCAACACGAGCTAGCTCATCTTTTATAGCTTCTGAGAGACCTTTTCTGAAGTGGAACCTCTGGGCTGATTGGTTCCAGGCAGTATCAGCAACCCACTGTCTGAATTCAGCAGCATATTCAGCCACAGAGCGCCTCCCTTGATGCAAATGAAGGAGAGTGGCTTCTGCTGTAGCACATCGATTGGGGGCATCAAAAACTAGGCACATGGCCTCAAGAAAGTCATTTAGATTACCCAAGACTGGACTGTCCTGTTCCAGAAGAGGGGAGCCCCAAGTCAGGGCTTCATCTTTGAATAGTGAAAAAATAAATCCCACCTTCTCTCTTTCAGATGGAAATTGGTGAGGTAACATCATGAAGTGCAAACGGCATTGATTTAGGAAACCCCTAAATCTTTTGCGATCTCCTCCAAACTTTTCTGGCAGGGGCAAGCGAGCATCTTGTGCAGGTGTAACAGTAGCAGCCGCAACATCACGTGCCCTGTAGCTGGTATACTCACTGTGCATTGACTGAACTTCAGCTGCCAGATTATTCTGTAATGATATAGGAATCACAAGGTTGTGGAGACCAGTAGCCAAGGTCAGCAATAATCCAGTTCAGCAATTTTTAGGTGAAACAGGAACAAGCTTTATTGAAGGGATCAGGAACCAACAATAATCTGGCAAGGATACAGAGACAGGAAGTGCCTTATATAGGCCAAGAACCAGACAGCTGACCAGACACAGCTAAAGAGAGTTGTCATTGATTTCATTGCTTTTAGAGTCAAGGTATCAGATCTCAGGCAAACCAGGGTTCGAATACCAGCAGAGTCAATTCCTCACAGAATGTTTACATGGTGTGTTGAATAAAAAACATGGCAACATTTAATACTTTGTGTGTTATTTGTTTAAGCAGACTGTGATTGTCTATTGTTGTGACAGATCACATTTTTGGACCAATTTGTGCAAAAATCCATATCATTCCAAAGGGTTCACATACTTTTGCTTGCAACTGTACATATATATATATATATATATATATATATATATATATGTATATATATATATATATATAACAGCTCTAGTTACTACTAGGATACCAAATACCGTATTTTTATACTTTCTATCTTTTTCATAAATATATTAGATGTACTGCCGACCATCTCGCTGTCCCGGTAAAGTATAATGTGCCCCTTAGTTAGTCTGAGTAATTTGAATGGTCTCTTGTGGATGCCATTCAACCTTAGTTATCACACAAAAAGTTTATATTATCCTCTGGCTAATGGAATTTCCTTTTTTACGATATATTTAATTTAATAGTTAAAATGTGTGAGCACAATTAAAATTCTCCTCTTGCCTCCTTGGACATTTCATTGACAGATATGATAATGTTATTTATTGATGTCTATGTTCATTGGTGCTGGATGCAAAATTTTCATTTGCCTAAAATCTGGAATCTGTAGTAAAAGTTCTGAAAAATGCTCTTTGGTTAGCATTTTGAAGAATATGAAGTTCTGACATATATATTGTAAAGACAACATGATTATTTACTGTCATGTTAAAGCAAAATTTGATATACTATTTCAAAATCAAGGCAGTATTTATTTTTATAACTTTATGAAACAATTTGCACAAATCAAGTTCTTCAGAGGAGATTTTTATAAATAAGACACTTCAGTTATACTTTTAGAATACATGAAACAATTGCTAAATGTTTTTTTTTTAAATGTGGAGTTTATAAAACGTAGAGTTCCTCAGCGAGCATAGTGAGTGCTGCATTCTCTTCTGCAGATGTGATTCCCGGTATTGGATATTCATCTAGTCAAAGGACACATCCTATGGTGTCCCATCTCACAGAGGACTAGCTATTAGTGATGAAGCTCCAAGCAGGGGAATCATGTCTGAAACATGATCAGACTAGAGAAGGAGGCAGCACTGTCACAATTTCTCACTGCCGAGGCCCAATAATGGGGTTTGCTGTTTCTCCTGTTCAGGGTAGAATTGCCTGGTATTTCGGGGCTGGACCACTCTAGTGACTGATATACTACAGGATATTTCTCTATGTGAAGAGCACAAGTGACCTAAATTGTTGCTTTCAGAGTCGGTTATCATGTCCACAGAACTAACCTATTAAGGTTAGTTCATTCTCTGATTGAGCACCTCTATTTTGTTTTTTTGTTTATGCAAACGACCCTTAGGGATTAGTCTCCCTAAGGGTGATAGGGGAATTCAGAAATTGACCCCTTGCTCACTGTGCCTTACAGAGTTATCAGCTACTCCTCACTGACGAGACCCAATAAAGGCCGAAACATACGTCGGGGGTTTGCTGTTTCTCCTGTTCAGGGTAAAATTGCATGGTATTTTGGGGCTGGACCACTCTAGTGAGTGGGACCAGACTGATATACTACAGGATATTTCTCCCAGTGAAGGGCACAAGTGAGCTAAAAGAGGTTGCTCTCAGAGTGGGTGATCATGTCCATAGAACTAACCTCTTAAGGTTTGTTCGTTCTCTGATTGAGCACGTCTTTTTTTTGTTTTGTTTATACCTTACATTTATATTGATTTTCACTGAATTATCAATCTGTGTTTGTCAATGCTATGTTTCTGCCCAGGCCTAAGCAGCACATTTTAAGGGTCAGCAGGCTACCTGATGTTGGCGAGACAGTGCCAATATTTTGTGCAATATTTTGTGCATATGCACAGAAATGTATATAAGCAGTGACATTTCAGTCTGTCCTCACACCTTACATATTGTGATTCTCTGTACACATACACAATTATATGTTTTTCTGTATAGGTGTGTGGTAATGTTATGAATGGGACATAACAAGGGGATAAGAAGAATAGTAACTCAGGCATGGGGGGCACCCAAATCTGAACAGATCTAGGACAACCTAAAACCTAAATATGTCCATGGTGTGCATTCTGCTGTCTGGTGAGACTATGTTTACTTAAACAGGACATGTTGTTCAGTGCTCATAGACTGCATTCGAGAACTAGCACGTAATCATACTTATTTTGGCATGCAGATAATGTATAATTTTGAAATTTTGTAATCTGTTTTTCTGAAACAATGCCAAAAAGAGTGACCAATAGAACACTCCCTCGATTTATAAATATAATTGCCTGGGATGATGGCTATAAGAGAACAGAGGTGGTGCATAGTAATCTATATGTCTGTCTGTACATTGTAAAAAGTGTTGTCTGGGTGTTTCATTTTCAATGGGAATAAAAGAGTGTGAGGATCATATGTTTAAAGTGCCGTAGTGGTGCTTCCTGATATGGTATAATTTAAAACTATATGTAATACCAAGTACTTTAAGAAACTCTGATTTTTTTGATAATAATCCATGTCAGCATATGAATTAGTCAAAATCGGGTGGAGAAGCTGCAAAAAGCTCTTTTTACCATTTTATCAGTGTCAGCTTTTATAGCCTACATTCTTATCTTGGCTATTATATGTAGTTCAGCTGAATCAGCAGATATATTGAGCTTATGTAAACAAGCACATATGTCCTAAAGGGACCACAGATTTTAAGCTTGGTCTACATACTTATATACTACAATGACAAAATTCTGATTTTTAATTTAAGATTAGTATGTCTGGAGAAACAAAATAAATAAGTTGCTGCTGCAGACAGAGCGCATTGACATTTGCAGGGTGCTTATGAATTTTCTTCCCTTCTGGATCTGAACTGTCAAGGATACTTCAGGCAGTGATAGGGATATCTATACATTTTTACTTGATTGTATAAAATATCCTATAAATCAGCAATAATCTTATAAAATAGTGAGTTATGCATCAATTTTATAAATTCTAAATGTTTTTTTGCTTGGATTTCAATGCTTTTTTATTATGCTAAGCAGCACTGATACAGTCCATGTCCCTATAATCAATCGAATATAAATTCATAAATTATATTTTCTTACAGTAAACTTTTATATTACATTTTGTGTGCAATTCATCATTGGGGGGTCTGCATGCATGGTTATTGATCCAGGGGGAAAAAATTGAATTTGTTCATACAATATTCACAAAACAAATGTGCCCAACAAAGCCACCCATGGAGTGGATTCCAGTCTGGGAGTTGACATTACAGAAACTGTAGAGTGGAACTAAAAAAAGTTCAAAGTTCAAAGGTAGCATGAAGAAAATAAATACATGAGTATGACAGGCAGTGGACAGCGTGCTCACTGACAAAACTGATAGTGGTCCAACAATCCTGGGCAGGACACTCACACTGAATGGTTCAGTAATTAGATATAAGTGTGAGAGCAATTAGAACTGTGGAGATAAGTTCATAATATCATCACTTGTTTGATAGGATTAAAGGGACATGGAAATACTTTTTTTCTTTATTTAATCAGACAGAGGGTATTTGGTTATGTGCCATAGTGTTTTCTTTTTTCAAATAAAAGTCTTAGAATAAAAAGACTCCGAGTCCTATGTTAATCAGGTGGTGTAAAATGAACTGCTGTAGTTTTTTTCCCCTACATTACGCTACGACGCTAATCTTTTGCTTCACCACATTACGCCACTTAGCCCACATCTGTAAATGCTTCCTTTGGCGCAAGAGATTTTAGTGTAGGATGTACCCAAACCAAGCTTTACTAATGAGAAACAGCTCTAGGAGCCAGCAGAAAATGAGAACATCAGGATTATTATAATGAGTCAAAACAAGTGCCTTAACTACAACAAGGAAACATAATACATATATCTATAAATATACTATCTTTGAATTATTTTTTATTTCATGACATAAAAAAATATGTTACTCTTGCATTTATAGCTTCAATATATAAAAATTATTGTATTTTATGAAGAAATAAAAAATATTTATATTTATATATACAATGCATTAGTGCATTTGTTCCTAAGCAATGTGGTTTCCTGACATGTACTTGGTTGCGTGTTACCCCAGATGTTACCTAATAAACGGACATAATAATACATTATCATCATTTTTAATTACACAAACGTTGATAATGGATCTTGAAATGTCATCCTTTTTAAGTTTGTAGGTGTTATACTGTCACTTTATCTGCTGCTGCGACACTCAGCAAAGGTTTTAAAAGCATTTGCGAGTGGTCTTTGGTACCCGTAATATTTACTTCATTCTTTTGCAGTTACGGCACTGCCCTGGCTTGCGAGTAATCTGTAAAGTCTAATTAGCATAGGAATTTGGTGTAAAAGTCTAATGTTTTGTCAGTGCGAAAATCAATTAAGATTTGTGCCGTGCTTTTCAGCTTTGTCGTGCAGTTCACTCATAGAAGTTCTCTCGCAATGTTTGCAGGATGGAGAATAGCATAGCTAGGTAGGATTTGTTGTGCTGCTACAGCACTCATAGTTGCTACTGTGGGGATTAGCATAGGGCCCTTATTTAGAAGTTTAACTGCTCATGGGGGTGTGTTCCATGTCCATTTAAATTGAAACAGAAGAAGTCCCAGTTATTGCATAAATGAATATATACAGTATATCACAAAAGTGAGTATACAGCTCACATTTTTGTAAATATTTAATTATATATTTTCATGTGACAACACTAAAGAAATTACACTCTGCTACAATGTAAAGTAGTAAGTGTACATCCTGTATAATAATGTACATTTGCTGTCCCCTCAAAATAACTCAACACACAGCCATTAATGTCTAAAATGTTGGCAACAAAAGTGAGTACACCACTAAGTGGGAATGTCCAAATTGGGCCCAAAGTGTCAATATTTTGTGTGGCCACCATTGTTTTCCAGCACTGCCTTAACCCTCATGGGCATGGAGTTCACCAGAGCTTCACAGGTTGCCACTGGAGTCCTCTTCCACTCCTCCATAATGACATCACAGAGCTTGTGGATGTTAGAGACCTTGCGCTCCCCAACTTCCATTTTAGGATGCCCCACAGATGCTCAATAGGGTTTAGGTCTGGTGACATGATTGGCCAGTCCATCACCTTTACCTTCAGCTTTTTTAGCAAGTGGTCGTCTTGGAGGTGTGTTTGGGGTCATTACAATGTTGGAATACTGCCCCAAACGACCCCAAGCACACCTCTAATTTCAGATCAACCTAAATTACTATGTAACTATGTAACTACTAAAGTAGAAGCTGTATGTTTTACATTCTAAAGTAAAATGTTCCTATTCTTCAAAACAGTGCAATTTAAATCTACAAATTCCTAAATTTCAAGCTCTTTTTTAACACTTCCACTAATTTTTTGTAAAAAAGTCAGCTGCAATTATTTTTATAATTTTGTAATATTGGAGCTTTGCTACGTCACAAATTTTCTACAATAACATAAAAATGTAAATTATAATTTTATAACCAAAAATATGCCCTTTAGAAGTTGGCTAAGGTAGTGCACACTAATCATCCACGCCAGCTTCCAAGATCTGCGTTTCAGACAAGTACCCTCTATAAATCTTAGTACAGAACGTCCCCCTGAAGAAATGAGAGGAGACTGACACATTGCTGACCTCTCCATAATGTATTTCTTGCCAATCAGTGCAGCCAATTCAGAGCTAATTTGTGAGCCCCGTCCCCTCCCCTATCATCTGTTTAAATACTTATTGACCGGTACTCAGCAGACTCGTGCAGTGACACCCTAGAGGCATCAGCATAAACAAACTGTGATGAAATATATAAAAATATTGCTTAATACCTTAAAGCGGAAGGCAATGTGTTTATTCCTTCCAGCTCAGACCAGGATATTGTAAAAAGTATAGACAAAATGTACTTGGAAAATGGCCAGGCATGGCCGAGAGAAAGAGAGAAAAACAGGTCAGATGATTTCATAATTAAAATTTAAAGAAAGAAAAACAAATCAGTAATACAGAGTCACAAAAACATATCAGGCGAGGCACATGGATATCACAAGATATAACGTCTGATTAGAAGAATTTGCAGATGTAATACTTTACAGAGGGTAGTAAATAGGTAGTAACAAATATGGTACAATGAGACAATTCAAGAATACCTGGGGCTGATAACACTTAACTTAAAAGCATACTTAAGTTTCATGGATTATTAATGCATCTGATAGAGGAGAATGAGTAGTGTATAAAAACATTTTTTTGCATGCAAAAATTGCAAAATTAACATTAATAAACTTACCCTGATGATTGCAAATTACTTCAGTTTTCTGGCAGTTTACTTTGAGAAGGCATGCCCCTTGAAATTCTTAGCTAAATTAGCATAAAATTCATAATTCGTTTTGGCCAATCACAGGCAGCTATAACATTGTTTCAATGGCTAGGAAGTCTGTGCAGCAAAAGCATCATGAGATGTGTTGTCTTTTTTTTCCCCTCCACAAGGAAGCAAGGAGGAACTCAGACATTGCTATGTGGATTTCTGCATTGTGCTGCTGTTGGCTTGAAGACTAGTATCGGGTTAAAAAACTTTCCTGAATGCAGAGTTTCTTTTGGGGGTGTGGAAATCAATATAGACCAGGGATGGGCAAGTTCAATCCTGGAGGGCCACACACAAGCCTGTATTTGAAGATATCCTTTCTGTGCACAGGTGAGTCAATCAGGATGACTAAAGAAGTGATTGACTCACCTGTGCGCAGCAGGGATATCATCAAATCCAGGCCTTTGAATGGCCCTCCAGGCCCGAACTTGCCCACCCATGGTATAGAATTAATCAATTTAATGTGTGTTCTGATACAAGCAGCATGTGTTTGATTAGAAAAAGTCTACAATAAGATAAACAACTTTTGCAAAATTCTTTTAAAATGCAATTTAATGACATTATCATACATAAATCTCTGTAACTTCTCTCAATGTGTCAACTTGTCTCATTATTACCAAAGGCACGGACGGCATGAAAATGGTATCAAGAGCTAAATTATAGTTTTTTCTCAGAATACTAAATGACAGTCAATAACTCGAAATAGTTTTGAGTAACCTTAGTATACTGCTATCTTTAATTTTCTTTTGTTTTGCTTTTTGAGCACAATGTTTATTACACAAGTATATAGGGATATAGAAGAGAAAGGGGACATTGCAGAGTAAAATGGATACATTAAGTTTATGCATAAACATTTTTAAATTTTATGCTTTACATAAATAGGCAATAATTCAAGAGTTTTTACAACATGATGTTATGGTGTTACAATGGTAAATCTTAATCTGGTAATTTGTGACTTTCAGATTGCTTTCTATCTGGTACAATCTACACGGTAAGTCTTAAGAATTTTCTGTATGAAACATAACCATATAATGCCATTTATGTAAAATTAATTTATTTAATCACCTTGCCATTTTTTTTTCATTATGGTTTATAATAATAATAATAATTATTATTATTATTATTAATAATAATAATAATAATAATAATAATACTTAATTTATATAGAGCTTTTCTCTAAGAAGGGACTCAACTTGTTTAGGAGAGAAAAATAAAGAAGAGAGAGAGTTGTAACTTATTGGAAGGCCTGGATAAATAACATGGTCTTTGATCTCCTTTTGAAATTGTCCAAATTAGGGGCCTCTCTAATTGAATGTCCCAGAATCTTACTGTTGCATGCAATAAATCTTAGTACCCTAAGGAATGTGTAGAGATTCTTGGGATGGTTAACAGATTTTCAGCTGCAGATCTCAGAGCTCGAGTTGGAACATAAGGATTGAGGAGCTCTTTCAGATAGCTGGGGCCTTCATCATTTAGAGCTTTGTATGGCAGCAGACCAAGCTTAAATTATATGTGGGGTATTTCACAGGGAGCCAGTGTAGGGCAGTGAGGACAGGTGTTATGTCTCCGGAACAAGGTTGGTTTGTTAATTACCTCGCTCAGTGTCTGTACCAGTCCTAGATAAAGGCAGCTGCAGTATACCAGTGGTGAAGATATGTAGAAATGTTTTCTGGGGTTATAAAGTTCTTTATCCTGGAAAAACGAGGATTTGATCACAACGAGGATTTGATCACAGCTGACACTTGATGTTTTAGTGTTGGACCACAATAGGTAACAAACCCAAGGTTCGGATTTTAACAGCTAGGAATTCCCAAGCTGAAGGCACACTCCTACTGCTGCTGTTATCCAACGGGTACCCACCATACGACCCTCTGTTTGTTTTTTTGTTAACCTCAGCCAGTTCCTTCCCTTCCAATCTTGGGGCATTTCTGGACATATATTAGGAGCAAAGCTTGGATGTTCTGCATCTGGGTCAAAGGACAGAAAAATCTTTGTGTCATCAGCATAAAAGTGATAGTTGAGGCCATGTCTTCTGATGATCTCTCCCAGTGGTAGCATGTATACAGCAAACAGCAATAAAGATACAATAGAGCCTTGTGGATCGCCACATGAATGGTATAGAGGAGGATGCACTCAAAGAAACCCTCTGTGACCTGCCAGTGTAAAGACTTAAACCAAGTGAGAACAGTACGACAGAGTACACAGTAGTTATTCAGCTACTCTCTTAATACTTAATCCTCTGTGTCAAATGCTGCAAAGTGGTCAATGGGGAATTAGGATTGAACAGTCACATCTATCTGCTACTATCAGAAGATCATTAAAAACACGAACCCGACCTGCTTCTGTAATGTGTCTTTTTCTGAACTCTGACCGCAATGCCTCCTAAATATTTTCAAGAAGCATAATTCCAAGTTCCTACAAATGTGCTGTCAAGTACCTAGAATGCCTTCCTGGCTCATAGATATTGTGTATTTTGTTTACCCCTGACGTTACCAATATCTCTAATACTTATTGTTTGATCTTTTCCAAAAAATGGAAATCACTTACACAACACAATTTCTATGTTAACACTTTGTATAGTAGACTGCATTTTAACTTCAATTTAAACATTGCACTTGAGATTTCTGCTATACTGGAAACTGTATATCAAACTAATACTGTAAATTAACCTTCCTAGCAGTAATCCCGAGTGTGACTCGGGGTTAATCTTCTCTTCTTAAATCGGTAACCCTGAGCTACACTCGGGGTTACCGCAGGGAGGATGTGGAGGGGGCTCAGTGCTGCCGAGTTTGCCTGGGCCCCTTCAGCACACCATTCCTCCACCCCATCTTCCTCCTCCCCATCTTGCTCTTCCCTCCTTATCCTTCCTCCTTCCCCCCTCTCACCTCTCACGTCTTCTTATTAACCTCCGATCTGCTCCTGCTGCTGATCGGAGCCCAGCAGCGCATCTTATGCCTTTCCCTGGAACCGGCATATGCTAATGATGTCACAAGCGCGTCACGTCATTAGCATATGCCGGTTCAAGAGACAGGCATAAGACATGCTACGGGGCTCCGATCACCAGCAGGAGCTGATCGGAGGCTAATAAGAAGAGAGGGGGGAAGGGGAAAGGAGGGAGGGAAGAGGAGGAGGATGAGCTGGATAAGGGGGGATAAGGGGGGGAAGAGTAGGATAAGGGGGGAAGAGAAGGTGAGGGGGAAAGAAGGGGAAGAGGAGTGTGAGGGGAAGAGGAGGGTGAGGGGGAAGAGGAGGGGGAAGGGGGGGAGAGGGGGAAGAGGAGGATGAGGAGGGTGAGGGGGGAAAGGAGGAGGATGAGGGGGAGCAGGATGAGGGGGAAGATGAGGAGGATAAGGGGGAGGATCAGGAGGATAAGGGGGAAAGAGGAGGATAAGGGGTCGATAAGGGGGGAAATGGAATGAGGGCGGATAAGGGGGAGAGGGGGGAAATGGAGGAGGAGAAGGAGGATAAGGTGAAAGGGACGAGGAGAGGGAGAAGGGGTAATGGTGTCTAAAGGCAGTATGATTATGTCAGTATTTTAGAATGTACCGCTTTAACATTTTATATACTGAAATAATAATACCGCCAGAAAGGTTAAAGGACAAATGTTGTGGCAGATCTGCTTGGAACAAGAGTCGTTCCTGTAAATCAGTGTGTAGAAAAGATTAAGACAGCATAAATGATGAGACCCCACCCCTGACACCTACAAGTAACTCTGTCTCACTGGGTGCTAATGTCAGGGGCTATTACAGTGGACAAGAGACTTGCTATGGGGATTGGGACATGTTGTTTGTATTAGAAAAGTTTAAAGAATTTATGTGTACTCAGATTGTGGTAATAATAGGTTAAGATCTGACACTATTAGATAGTGCAGAGTAATTTTAAGCACAAATTGTAAAACAGGATGCAAGGCTCATTAGTCACCTTCTGGCATAGTCCAGTCCCATTTTCTAATATGGGGATGTATCATGGGATAGACATCTCCCAGGTGGTTAGGGTGTAACAAGCTTTTGCCCACAAGAGGAGGGGCTAGGCATGTGGGGGGAAGTTTTGTTGTGTTTTGATATATCTGTAAAATGCAAGTAAGAATAAACACAGTGTGGTTGTACTAGTCAAAGGTACATGGTGTGTAGTTATTAGATCCTAAAAAGGGGGATTTAATGGTGCCTGCCTTCAGAAATAATGCTCTGATCAGAAATTGTCTGCTGGGCTCTGAGATATTGAACGCAAAAGGCACGGCCTAGAGAGAGAATTGGGGCGAGCATAGTCCCCAAATCTGGCGTAAGTAACAGCTAATGGCAGTTCTGTACAGGATGAATTCCTTATTTTATAAGTTAATACTTCCCTATCTTTATATGTGATCCAGTGACATGGCAACAAAATTTAGCCCCTCTTCTTAGGTAGCAACTTCCTGATTGGTCGCTACCCAGGTGGCCTGGACCAATCAGAACAGGGATTACAACCTCCAGGTTGTTTGAATAGGGCAATCATTAGAGGGCCTATCGCCTATGGAAAAGTACATGTGGATTGTTTTGAGAGTTTAGAGGTGTAAGCAAGTGATTATTGTGCTCCCATTGAATATATTAGTTAATATTTCTCTATCTTTATATGTGATCCAGTGATATAGCAAAATAATTTAGCCCCCCCTTCTTAGGTAGCAGCTTCCATATTGGTCGCTACCCAGGTGGCCTGGCCCAATCAGAACAGGGGCTACAACTCCCAGGTTGTTTGAATAGGCCAATCATTTGAAAGTCTACTGCCTATGGGAAAATACTTGGGGATTGTTCATAGAGGCCCAAGCACATGATAATTGTGCTCCCAGTGATTCAGTCATTTACTGGCGTTGTCAGGCCCTGAAGGCCCAGAGCATAAAGGGGTTAAGGAGGCCTAGAACTGATGAAAACACTTGAACACATTTAGGTCCCAGGGTGTAACTAGTCTAGCATTCGCTAACAAACCCCCACCCCCATGTACATGCAAGCACACTAGAATACAGGGAAAATTTGGATTACTTGCCTACTGCAGTTCACGTTATAGCGGATGAAGACGATCAACAGTTGTATCTTATATTTGAAAGTAAGTTTAATATTGAATATTAGCATTAGAAATTTTTGAATATGAATTCTATTAACAATGAATGTCGAAATGGACTTTCTAGGTTACTCGCCCTATATGTTACCACTCAGGAAAATGTGTTAGTTTTATCTCTATTTGGCTTACTCTAGGATTCTCTGTTGTTTATACTTTTGCAGAGTTGTCCTGATAAGTCTGAGCACACAACTGACCTGCTGCCTTAGTGCTGTGCATGGAATGATCACATTATGCTCACACCATATAAGGTACAGAGAGAACACGTGGATAGCTGCAACTTTTCCCCTAGTTGGCACAGTTCTGATATTGGATGACTTACTTAAAAGTGAAAACTTTTTTATCTACTTAAATTGTACTTTGAGTTCCTGTAAATTTGGCAGTTGATCAGCTGCTATTGTGTAACTCTATGTACAATGTGCTTTTATTCCCTGATAGGAAACTGCAAACAAAAATTCACTTTTCAATTTACAACCACAGCCACACATCAAATTTTAAGGAGGTATCCAAAACATATATTTTCTTGCCAAGACATAACCTTAAACCAAATAGCCTCAACTATTCAGATGTTATAATTTGGAAGAAAGTAAGGATTTATCACACTGAATTTGAAATTTGATATATTTATTAATTATATAGAGTGCAGAGGCATTTTTTAGGAAGTATGAAAGCAACATGCAGTTCTCTAAAGCTAGTAGGTACATAATAAGGGAAAATGTAATTGCCAAATACGCCAATATAGGGTTTGTAGTAATGTGTGCATGATAACAGTGTTAAAGGGCCACAGTAGACATTCCAATTATGGTAGGATAGAAATATACCAACAGCATTATTATTTACCATTGGAAATTATTTAGTAAAAAGTAATTTAGACATACAATTACAGCTAAGTTTTAAATAAATTTTGGCTGTCACTCAGCCCAAGTGAACCTCCCACTACACTTGTTTTGTTATAGGTACCTCAATTGTGGATTATTGGCTTACTTTTTCTTATTGCTTTTGAGGAATCAGTATACTTACTCTGTTCACTGGCTGTTCACAGACTGACATCTCAGAAAGCATATGCAAAAGATAACCATTAATCCAGGGAGCCATTCATCTATCATGAAATAATTAGGTATTGATAACAGGATAAGCCTGGTGGGAGTATCTCATGGATAGCCAAAATGCAGTCAAAGCTGGTTTTCTATCACAAAATTACATTTATTTTACATCCACATTGCTACTTTACTAACCTACAAAAGCTTTGACATCTGATGTGACCCTTTAAACCACCTCTTTAGGGATTGATTTTAGGGAATACAGGACTTTTCAGCAACATGCATTTATTTTGGAAGCTACACACTCACATAGAGTAGACATACAGAAGTAGGTGAGCAAAGGTAAAATTAAATACATAAAACCATTATCTAGGCACTGGTAGAACATTAAGGTAAATTAACTACCAGGTGGAGAGCAACATTCATCCCAAATGCTCAAAATAATATGTAAAAGAGCTGTATCACCGTACCAAAAATTTGCTTTCACCTCAAAGTGCATTGTAAACAAACTACAGTATTGTGCTAGCAGTTTTTATCTACAGTAAATAATTCCTGAAATATTCAGCATTTTGTGTGCAGCTCATTTATGCTAATGTTCTAAATCTATATGCTACTGTACAGCTACCTATGGTAATTAGTGTCCCAGAGTATTTGAAAAGTGTAGGGGAGGGGATCTAATTGCTTGATGATGTCAGGCTATTTTTTGGGGGCTCCAGAGAAGAAGAAAAAAGACAGTGTTACTAATTAGTACATAATAAGAGCCAATTAATATTCAAAGGCTCCTAATTTACATAATAATACCACACAAGCAATACGATACTAGTCTAGAAACGGGGCTCAAGCCCAAAAGCTTTTTACTCTGACCTATAGGTTCAGATTAGGAGGCCTACCGAAATCCCTGCTATCTAAGTGACAACTTAAATAACAACACTGTTACAAGTAATGTGGTGACATCAGACCACAGCTTTATTAGTAACAATAACAATCAGAACAAAGGAATGAACTTGGCCAGCATTTCAGACACCCAAAACATCCTGAACCCGTATTAATGCTGTGATAGAACGATAGACTAAAATAATAGATACAAAGAAGTGAGGAAGAGTAAGATGTCCAATAGTGTGGCTACGGCAAAATGACGGCCTGTGAAAAGGCCCAGCAGTACTTTATTATCCAGGTTTGTCTGGAAAGTGTTGGGTAAAATTGAGATTGAGTGCAAATTCTTGCGGCTGTGTCCCTACAAAAGGGATCCCAAAGCCCACTGCAAGTCCCTTCTATGGAGGACCATCACTGGAACTACTGAGATCTGTCTAAACCCCCTACAAAGGCGTGGTTGCACATACATCCATAGCGCCATCTGATCAGCCTTGTAGTCAAATTTTTGGAGCTCCTCTAGGTAGTTTCTACACCCCTGTATATGTGTATATATACCAGTAATACAATACACACACATGCATAGCAAGCACACAGACATATATTCTATTAGCCATGGACTTTAGTTACAGACATACCGTATTTACGCAAATTTATTGCGCACCTTTTTCATAGAAAATCGGGTCCCAAATTAGTAGTGCGCATTAGATTCGATGGCGCACTAGATTCGATGGCAAAAAGGAAAGCACAGGACATACCGCAACACCACCATCTCTTGCTTCCCGGCTCTCTAGAGTGGGTGACTGCTGGAGGAAGTGGCACCCAGAGAGCCCCAGCAAAGTGGCACACAAAGCCTGGCACCCAGAGAGCCCCAGCACAGTGGCACACAGAGCCTGGCACCCAGAGAGCCCCAGCACAGTGACACATGGAGCCTGGCACCCAGAGAGCCCCAGCACAGTGGCACACAGAGCCTGACACCCAGAGAGCCCCAGCACAGTGGCACACAGAGCCTGGCACCAAGAGAGCCCCAGCACAGTGGCACACAGAGCCTGGCACCAAGAGAGCCCCAGCACAGTAACACACAGAGCCTTGCACCAAGAGAGCCCTTGTGCAGTGGCACACAGAGCCTAGCACCTAGAGAGCCCCAGCACAATGGCACACAGAGCCTGGTACCCAGAGAGCCCCAGCACACTGGCACACAATGCCTGGCACCCAGAGAGCTCTAGCACAGTGGCACACAGAGCCTGGCACCCAGAGAGCCCCAGCACAGTGGCACACAGAGCCTGGCACCTAGAGAGCCCCAGCACAGTGGCACACAGAGCCTGGCACCCAGAGAGCCCCAGCACAGTGGCACACAGAGCCTGGCACCCAGAGAGCCCCAGCACAGTGGCACACAGAGCCTGGCACCTAGAGAACCCCAGCACAGTGACACAGAGCCTGGCACCCAGGGAGCCCCAGCACAATGCCACACAGAGCCTGGAACCCAGACAGACCCAGCACAGTGGCATAAAGAGCCTGGCACCCAGAGAGCCTTAGCACAGTGGCACACAGAGCCTGGCACCTAGAGAGCCCCAGCACAGTAGCACACAGAGCCTGGCACCCAGAAAGCCCAGCACAGTGGCACACAGAGCCTGGCACCCAAAAAAGCCCAGCACAGTGGCACACAGAGCCTGGCACCCAGAGAGCCCCATCACAGTAACACACAGAGCCTTGCACCAAGAGAGCCCTAGTGCAGTGGCACACAGAGCCTAGCACCTAGAGAGCCATAACACAATGGCACACAGAGCCTGGGACCCAGAGAGCCCCAGCACACTGGCACACAAAGCCTGGCACCCAGAGAGTTCTAGCACAGTGGTACACAGAGACTGGCACCCAGAGAGCCCCAGCACAGTGGCACACAGAGCCTGGCACCTAGAGAGCCCCAGCACAGTGGCACACAGAGCCTGGCACCTAGAGAGCCCCAGCACAGTGTCACACAGAGCCGGGCACCCAGAGAGCACCAGCACGTTGCCACACAGAGCCTGGCACCCAGACAGCCCCAGTACAGTGGCATACAGAGCCTGGCACCCAGAGAGCCCCAGCACAGTGGCACACAGAGCCTGGCACCTAGAGAGCCCCAGCACAGTGGCACACAGAGCCTGGCATCTAGAGAGCCCCAGAACAGTGGCACACAGAGCCGGGCACCCAGAGAGCCCCAGCACGTTGCCACACAGAGCCTGGCACCCAGACAGCCCCAGTACAGTGGCACACAGAGCCTAGCACCTAGAGAGCCATAACACAATGGCACACAGAGCCTGGTACCCAGAGAGCCCCAGCACACTGGCACACAAAGCCTGGCACCCAGAGAGTTCTAGCACAGTGGTACACAGAGACTGGCACCCAGAGAGCCCCAGCACAGTGGCACACAGAGCCTGGCACCTAGAGAGCCCCAGCACAGTGGCACACAGAGCCTGGCACCTAGAGAGCCCCAGCACAGTGTCACACAGAGCCGGGCACCCAGAGAGCCCCAGCACGTTGCCACACAGAGCCTGGCACCCAGACAGCCCCAGTACGGTGGCATACAGAGCCTGGCACCCAGAGAGCCCCAGCACAGTGGCACACAGAGCCTGGCACCTAGAGAGCCCCAGCACAGTGGCACACAGAGCCTGGCACCTAGAGAGCCCCAGCACAGTGGCACACAGAGCCTGGCACCCAGAGAGCCCCAGCACAGTGGCACACAGAGCCTGGCACCTAGAGAGCCCCAGCACAGTGGCACACAGAGCCTGGCACCCAGAGAGCCCCAGCACAGTGGCACACAGTGCCTGGCACCTAGAGAGCCCCAGCACAGTGGCACACAGAGCCTGGCACCTAGAGAGCCCCAGCACAGTGTCACACAGAGCCGGGCACCCAGAGAGCCCCAGCACGATGCCACACAAAGCCTGGCACCCAGACAGCCCCAGCACAGTGGCATACAGAGCCTGGCACCCAGAGAGCCCCAGCACAGTGGCACACAGAGCCTGGCACCTAGAGAGCCCCAGCACAGTGGCACACAGAGCCTGGCACCTAGAGAGCCGTGGCACAGTGTCACACAGAGCCGGGCACCCAGAGAGCCCCAGCATAGTGGCACACAGATTCTGGCACCCAGAGAGCACACAACATTCGCCAGCAAAAACGTTTTTTTAAATCATGGGTTCCAAATTTGGGGTGCGCATTAGATTCAATGGCGCACTAGTTTAACAAGCATTTATTTAATTGTATTTAATGTTTCTAAAACAAGGTAATACATCTTACATTTGCCTGCACACATACCATACTTACATATATTTATCATCATAAACACATTGTCCATAAAAAAGTAGGTTATTTATTCATGTTGAAGGTGTTTACTGCTGTAAACATACCCTCGTACTCATACAGTAGAGTCCACACTAATACACTTAAACACACCTTACAAGTTGGACTTAAATAAATTCATCATCATACACACACCATGATTACATTCTGTCATCTTTACATGCAGTGAACAAGTAATGTTATTTATTTATAAAATATTATTTTTACTTCAATACTTTTAATTATAGGATAACCACAAATCAAATAACAATTACATAGTTACATAGGCCCTCATTCAATTGCGATTTGGCCAATTGAATAAGGCTCTAAATAAGCACATAACATATTTTTTTTAAAGAAGTTTTTAGTTAGTGAAAACCTTGCTTTTGGATAGATGCGTACTAACTAAAAACGTATTTAAAAAATATATGTTATTGCTTATTTAGAGCCCTATTCAATTGGCCAAATTGCAATTGAATGAGGGCCATAGTATTTAAGGTTGAAAAAAGATTTTCAGTTCATCAAAATCAACCTTTTAAGATCTCCTCTGATCTGCAATATGCAGATTAACTATTAATTAATTAGTTGTTAATTAATTATTAATCACATTTTTTTTTTGTATTATTAATTAATCCAGGGGAAGGCAAACAGAAAAAAAACCCAAGCGAGATTTAGCCAATCGTCTCAAAGGGAAATTAAAAAAAATAATAAATCAATTCCTTCCTGATCTCAGACACCGGCGACCGGATTTCTCCCTGGATTGATACTGTCTCTCTAATTATCCATGATAACCCTTAATTGACTTTTTAACTAGAAATAAATCTAATCCCCTTTTAAAGTTATCTATCTAATCTGCTGTCACCACCTCCTGTGGTAGAAAATTCCACAGATTAACCACCCTTACTGTGAAGAACCCTTTTCTTTCTTTAAGGTGGAATCTTTTTACTTCTAACCTCAAGAAGTGTCCTTTTGTTAGTTAAAAACCTCTTGCCACAAAAAGCTCCCTTGACAAATCTTTATACTGACCCTGGATGTATTTATATAAGGTAATCATATCTCCTCTTAGACGCCTTTTTTTCTAGAGCAAATAAGTTTAATTTGGTTAGTCTTTCTTCATAACTTAGCCCCTCCATTCCCCTTATTAGTTTTGTTGCCCTCCTCTGTACTTTTTCCAGCTCTAAAATGTCCTCTTTATGAAGTGGTGCCCAAAATTGTACTCCATATTCCAAATGAGGTGGTACTAGAGATTTGTTTAGTGGCAGAATTATATTTGCTTCCCTGGCTTCTATACCCTTCTTTATACATGCTAATATTTTATTTGCCTTTGCAGTTGCTGCTTGGCTTTGAGCACTGTTACCTATGTGGTTGTCCACAAGCACTCCCAAATCCCTTTCAATATCTGATACACCTAGATTTGCTTCATTAAGATTATAAATTGCATGGCTATTTTTCCTTCCCAGATGCATAACTTTACATTTATTCATATTAAATCTCATCTGCCATTTAGATGCTCATTCCTCAATTTTATGTAAATCCCTTTGGAGGGAAAGCACATCATTATCTGATTTAATTACCTTGCACAGCTTCGTGTCATCAGCGAAAATGGAGACACCACACTCCAATCCTACCTCTAAGTCATTAATAAATATGTTAAAAAGGAGAGGACCTAATACTGAACCCTGAGGAACCCCACTTACCACATTAGTCCAATCGGAGTATGTTCCATTTACAACAACCCTATGCTTCCTGTCTTTTAGCCAGCTCTCAATCCATGAGCAGATATTTACTGCAATTCCTGTATCTCTTAGTTTGCACAATAGTCTCCCATGTGGCACTGTATCAAAAGCCTTTGCAAAATCCAAAAAGACTACATCCACTGAGTTGCCTTGATCCAGGTTCCTACTAACCTCCTCATAGAAACTAATTAGATTTGTTTGACACGACCTATCCCTCAAAAATCCATGTTGACTCCTACTTATAATCCTGTTCAAATAGACATATTCTTGTATAATATGCCTTATTAACCCTTCTAAAAGCTTCCCCACTACAGAAGTGAGGCTCACTGTTCTATAATTCCCCAGATTTGCTCCTGCTCCCTTTTCAAATATAGGTATCACATCAGCTTTTCTCCAGTCATCTGGTAGAGACCCTGTGTTGAGTGAATCTTGAAAAATTTAATATAATGGTTTGGCTATTACAGAACCCAGTTTCCTTAGTATCCTTGGATGTATTCCATCAGGACCCGGGGCTTTATTAACATTTATTTTTTCCAACCTCTTTTGGATTACTTACTGTGTTAACCAATTATTTGGCGGGTGCGCATTAGATTTGGTACCTCATTGTTTCAAACAACAACGTCAATGTAGAAGAGCAAAAGTTACACAATCTTGCGGAAATAACATTACCATTTTTACAATCCCTAATATAAATGTCATGAATAAGGAAATATTAGCTAAGAGAGTTATATATTTTAATTATCCTTTAATTTTCTTATTTTTTTAGGCTTAATAGAAAAATCAAACAAATAACTAATAAAAGAAATAGCTAGGGAAAATCTAGATATTTATAAACATATAATTAGTTTACCTGGCTGACTTCTCAGAAGGTTAGATCCCAATCACAACCCCAAGGGGTAGTCCAGAGCTGACATTTTGATACTGGTGAGCTAATGGATGAGTGCTCATATTATACAAATAAAATACGTACATAAAAACATAATAAGTTAATACATTTATGACTCATTACCCTGGTAGGATGTATCACATTTATAAAATATTTTAAAGATCACAGAGATAGTATGGGGGTTGGTGCTATATATTCAATAAACGGAGTCTGATTGCAGCATCTTACCATAGTGGTGTTGGTGATGGGGTAAGCACTTGCATGCTACAGTATCAGGCGGAGGTGCAGCAGTGAATTCACTGCTCACAGGAGGGGACAATATGCAAATAATGGGTGGCACGACTTCAGAGCGCCTTACCAATGCGCACCGACCACTGCGAAAGGACGCATGCGTGCACACCCACCAGCACGCATGTGAGTACCGCTTCCCGACATCCGCGCTTGGCAGTTGTTAGTGGGCTTGGGACAGGGTCTCCCCTTCTCCTTTCTGTGCCCCCTTGCTCAACTCTGTCCCCCCCTCCTCTCTATGCCCCCACTCCTCAGTGTGCCCCCCATTCACCTCTCTGTGCCCATCTCTGTGTCAGATCTTAGAGACACATGCAGATTTGACAGATCACTAAGAGACTTTAGTGGAGGGGTCACAGAGAGGTGAATGGGGGATACAGAGAGCACTAGGGGGGCACAGAGAGAAGTGGGAGCATAGAGAGGAGGAGGGCACAGAGTTGAACAAGGGGCACAGAAAGGAAAAGGGGAGACCCTGTCCCAAGCCCACTCACAAATGCCAAGCGTAGATGTTGGGAAGCACTACTCATGGGTGCGCTCGTGTGTGTGCTCGCATGCATCAGCGCACATTATTCGCTGTGCTTTGGTCTGGTACTCTAAAGTCGTGGTGCCGCAAATAATCAGATGTCCTTAGGCAAGTGCCTACTTTACCTAATGCAAAATTCTAACCTTGATCCTAGGACGTAAACTTGGTGTTCTTTTATTAAATCTGTGTCTTTCCTGTTAGTTTGGTTTCCAAAGAGTCTGTCTTGGTCTCCTTCACTTTTCTATATTAATTTCCTATATGGGCAAGATATATCCGCTCATTTGTCTTCCAGTATCACCTTTATGCTGATGACAGCAGATCTATATTTTATTTTGTTAAGATCTTATATTCTTTAATTTGGTGTCACCAGCCATCAGTTCTTGAATTACCCACCTCTACATGAAACTCAAATTGTCAAAAACAATATTAGCTGTCTTTCCTCACAGTAATTTCCAAGTTACACCAGCTATCTCACTTATTATTGCAATGTGACAATTGCACCTACCGAAGCCCGTTGCCAAGGAGTCACCTTCCATTGCACAATTTGCATTAAGCCTTGTCCCCTATCTCAGTGAGTCTTAGTAACTTGCTAATATGTTATTTTGCAAGAAATCAACCAGTTGTGCTGATTGATGCTATCAAATTCCTTATTTACTTGCTCATCAGTTCCCAAATATGTTACCATAACCTACACCTAATTGAGAGTATTTACCATAGCTAGCGACTGGGTATGAGGCATATAAGAGTTTGGAGCCCAATGTAAGTCCAAGACAAAGACTTTGGGAACTTGGAGTATGGAGTTGGCAACAGTAGGATAGAGCTGTGGGAGTTGTAGTTGAATTAGGGAACTATAAGAGCTTAGTCAATGAGATGAGGACATAGCACAGGACATGCTGGATAGTGTAAAAGGGGGAAGGAAGGTAAAGAGACATAGAAAAGTGTAATGGATGAGAAGAGGCACAAGCATTAGAATGGGAAAAGATGTTGAAGGGTAGAGGTAGATAATGCTAAATAAGTAGTGAATGTGTGATGGGAAGAGGTTTGAAGAGAGATATGAATATGGAGAACTTTCTGAACCTTTAACATCTCCAATTGTGACGTGAATCCTCATGGAATAACCGGACAATCCAACTGTAGAAGTAGACTAATTTCAGATCTTCACAAATACACATGCTCTAATGTATTTTAAAGCCCCCATATCAGTAGGGCAGAAATGTTATTTTTCTGAAGCTCAATCATTCTATGTAGGCCCATGTTGCTCTCAGTAGTTCCCTCATCAGTTACATTATTCCATGCTATTATCATAGAATGTATGTTTAACCCATTATTTACTCAGCACAATCGCACTAATAATGTATATGTAAATGTTTGTAGCAAAAACTGCTCTTATTAAAAGTGTATGCAGCTATCATTCTTTGACCATTATATTAACCTTTTCAGTGTACAAGTGTCCCACAATTAATTACCTTCAATTTATTGAGCATCATTGAAAGGGCAGGAGAGGTGAGGGTTAGCTGGGTATCATATAGCTCATAAAAGTGAATAACTCGGTGATGCCCTTTCAATATTGCTCAATAAATGTCAGCCACACTTGTACATAGCAGAAGTATACAACTTCCCTATGAAAATAATACAAACACCGCAGTGACCCTATGAATGGACCATTGCAACCTAAAATAGCCCCAGCATGGGGTCTCTCATCTGAGCTCCTATTGACTATGACATCAGAACAAGATTTCTGCTCAAAGGTCAGTGCAGAGATATACAGCCTTATTAAATTGTGATTCGGCCAAATGAATAGGGCTCTATATAAGCACAGATTTTTTACAGTAGTTTTTAGTTAGTGAACTTCTATCCAATAGCAAAGTCTTCACTAACCAAAAACTTCTGTAAAAAATATGCTCTGTGCTTATATAGAGCCCTATTCAATTGGCCGAATCGCAATTTAATAAGGCTGATAGTGTAGAAATGTTCAAGCTTTAGCAAAATTAGTTTATATGCATGTATATGGAAGACATTTCCATTATGAATAATTAATGACGTAACAGGTAGAAGGTTTCTAAATTTAGGTGTAGTCTTAGGCTTACCATTCAGTTCTTACCTTGGAATTAAAATCTTATATTGTCTGAAAGCCTGTCAGAGTTAAAGGTCATTGTATGATATATGTTTTAAAAATCTAACTCTGATTAAAAGCATAATTAGTCAGGAAAAATAAAATAAAGCTATTTGTTAGTTAGAAAAACTTTTTAAAGTTTCTACTGGTACCTGGAGGCTTCTTTGAAGGTTGCATGTATAAGTGGGATGTTTATATTTCTGAAGAAGCAGGACTTGCAGTTATAATTGTGGCTTACTTTGACCATGTGCAGCAGAAAGGGGCAAGTGACAAATACCAATAGCTTTTATTTTTTTCAGATGTTGTCTGGAGGGGAGCAGCCACTGAAGGTAAGTGAGGGAGAAGGCTATGATCCTCATATAGAGCCACATTCAATTCCAAGCCCGCAACTGTATCGCAGATGGACGTATGTCTGCAGGTGTGTGGCGGGCTCGCGTTTGTCTCCGATTACGATGCTATTCAATTGCTCAAGCCTGCAAGTTACTGGCCCAAAGCCGGAACCATAAACCATTCACTGGTTCGTAGCAGTTCAGGGCGGAAACATAATCAATTAAGCTAGCCCGTAACCTCCCATTTCAAACCAGCCAATAGAAAATGAGACCGTCATTATTACGGCAGTAAAACATTGAGGTTAAATGTCCATCCATTAGGTTTGGGGGTCCGATATGTGATCAGACTTGCAAACCTGCAAAATAAAGAATTATGAAAATGAATGCCAATACTGTTCTAGTCCATATGGGTGGCCTGATATGTATTAACTCATTGATACCCAAGATCGATTTAATCCCGAATGAAACATAAAAATAAATGTTGTATACTGCCTATTTGCAAGCTTGAGACTGTTGTGCAATTAATTCTAATGTCTGTCATCACTTTCCCTATAATTTACAGGGCAGTATTGATTTGTTATTTGCATTTACAGTGCTACAAATAGGTGTTTAACCCGCTTGCGAAACCTCTCTAGCACTCGTAGGATTTTCTCCTTGTTTTGTCCTTTACGGGTGTGAAAACATTTGCGGGCTTGGGGAAATTGTGCAACTTAATAGTGATTTGCGATTTTAGCCATCGGAACTCTTGCGAAAGTGAAAGATCAAAGGCTTTGAGAGGCTGTAAGTTACGGATTTGACATCGCAATTTTTTCAAGGACGTAACTATTAACCCGTTTAGAGCCCGCAAAAATTGAATAGCAAATTAACTTGCAACCTTACTTACGGCTACCGGATCTCCTGAAACATCAATTGAATAAGGCCCTTAGTCTCTCTAAGCTTCTCCCTACCTTCCTCCTCCTTGCTTCCCCTCCAGCCAAGTCATGCCCCCTCCCCTCAAAATCTCCTCCAGGGGTCACTGGCAGACTAGATAGGCCTTTTTTTTATTATCCAAGATCAAGTCTATCTTTCATTATGTTTTGGTTACATTCCAACTTGTCTCCAATACACATGACATTAGACCATATCTCCCAACCTTCCCTCTTTTGGAGGGACAGTCCCTCTTTTTATTGGAAATCCCCCTGTCACTCTTTTGTAGGAAAGTTACACATTTAAGGGCAAAATTCTGTTTTCTACCATGGACATGAGCCACATTGCTAGGTTCCTCCTGTTCTTTTCTCTCAGAACACTTTGCCTTTGTTAATAACCACGATTTGAAACCTGGAAGGAATGTGAGGTTCACTGGAGCCAGATAAGATCTCTATTCATTTCTAATTTACAATACAGCAAGTCCCATAACCCTCAAACTCAAGTTACAAATTAGGAACCCAAGATATAATGCCCATGACACATCATAGTCAGTGAATTTAAGATTTTCTCTAAATATGCTTTTGTGCTCATGGCTTACATAGATACTGATGTTGTTTTTTGTTACATACAGTTGTCCTTCAACTGATTTTTTTATTTGGTTTTCCACAAACTGAAGTTAAAAAGTTATAAATAATTTTAATAGCGTATAAATGGGGAGCAATGTTCAACTGGAACAGTGTGCATGTCTTTATCTGGCTTGATGCTAAAAAAGGAGTCACAACAATAATATCACAAAGTAAATATTTGATTGCTGAGTAATAAATACCGCTGACTCTCTGGCTAGAAATACGCAATATTGATTGCCCATGTTTGTAAGCCTAGCGTAGAAAACACTAAGTAATGGACTGGCAGTAATCTGCAGTACTAAACTGGAGTTTGGAGAAAAGCACCACATTTGTGAAGTATTTAACAAAATAACGTTAGCAGCCAAATTAACATAAACACATTTCTATTGCATATCTAGCTTATTTTATGGTAGATTCCAACTTGGCCTGCTAGTTACTTTGTACTTTGAGCGGGAGGGTTATATTACAGGCACATGGTCTTATTTTAGGTCACCTCCTATAAATGGTTATTCATAGTAACAGTTTCAACAGAACTGATTGGAGATTTTATCTGTAGCCAGGTTTTCCCCAATGCTCCCATATGTCTAATCCTGTTTCTAAACCAGGATATTGGCCGGCGCGGAGGCAGCCCCAGGCACGCCGGGTCTGACGCAGCGCTGCGTGACCCGGCGGAGCCTGGGCGCTTCTGATTGGCTGGAGGAGGAGGAGGGACTTCCGCCCGTTTCGCGGGCTTCCTCCTCACTCCGTGCCGGCCATTGAGCTGATTCCCTCCCTCCCTCCCCTTGAGTTGGTGGTTAGTTAAAAGTTGTAGATATACTAATAAGGTATAGTCTAGGGGGTGAGGTTGGTTGAGCTAAGTTCAGGGAGCTTAAGTTATGTTAAAGGAAAATAAAAAAAAAGGGTGGAAAAGAGTTGAAGGGTCAGGATTTTGGGATTTCTAGGTTAGTATGCAAGTAGGAATAACTTTGGTTGGTGGGAGGTGAGGCACCCGGCCCACAGGCTGAAGTGGGCGTTGCCCTGCCTCATGGGCGTGCTTAGTAAAGCACTGGGATGCTCTGGGCGCGGGCCCAGGGCGTGAGGTTACTGACCGGGCCGGGCTCCTCCTCCGGGATGTTTATTGGAGCTGTGATGTAACAATGTTAATTATGTTAATTGGTTATTGGTTTATGGTTGCTTTAATAAAGCTGTGGCCATAATTTCCCCAAGAAACACTTGGTCAGTGTGTTTATTTATCTAATCGCCTAATGGATCTTGCCGGGGTCAAGTGAAAACAGTAATTATTTATTTATTTTAAACATTCTAGCAGCATTTTGCTCATTATTAAGTTCTTCATAAGACCATACTGTATCGGTGCTTTAATACATCACATTATGAGAGAGACTATTGCAACAATATGTAGTGTTGTGCATTAAAAACCCATCAGCAATCAAATATTAAAGAAAAAGTTTTACATAAAAAATATTCTGGCCATTGATATAAGGTACTATATATAGAACAATCAAATGATCTGTTAGTTATATGAGAAACTATAATGTAGAGGTTAAAAAAATGTAATCCACGTGTGTGAGGTGCAGCAAATCACAGCTTTCACCCCTCATTGAGTTCTATGCATATAACATTTAATTCTTGCAGAGGAAGAATAAATAACTTCTTCAGAGAAGGAAATACGTTTGACGTGTGCTCAGTGTTTTTTTGCACCCATCTATGTGGGCACTAGTTCTTCAGATTTTCACAAGCGGCCTTTGCTCTACCATATATATATATTTAAGTTTAGAGCACACATTGTTCATTTACAAAATTGCAATGTGTATTTAAAGGACCACTGTGCAATGAATATATATATTTATTAAATACGACATTTGTGCTCACGTTTGAACATCTAAAACAAGTTAAAAAAACTTGTTTCCTGCTCAGAATTTTGAGAAATACAGTTGTTGCACTGCATTCTGGGAACCTGGCCAGGGACAAGCAAATGTGCCCACAAAGGCTTTGCTCTTTAATCCAAATACCATTTCAAACATGGCTCATTTTAAGCTTATGCCTGCTGTATTCATTCTACAGCTTTACGCAAAGCTCAGGATGGATTATACACAAGCCAGGAAACCTACCCATTTACAGCTGCTTCAAGGATACTGCCTCTCATCAGCATAGGGCCGGTTCCTAGCTTGTGTAGTAGATTTTGTTGGGAGGTAGTTTACCACCACAATCATTTAATTTATGATGGTCAAAAGAGCAATAGAAACCCTTCACCGTACCGTAGTATAGTAAATAAATAGTATATATGTGTGTGTGTGTGTGTGTTTGAAAACTTGTAGTCTGACTAAGCATTATTAAACAAGGAAAAATTATTAAGCTAATTTTTTATTAGAAAACCAAAATGTTGATGCTAGCCCCTAGAGGTATCCATGATAATTTGGTGGAAATCTGTTTGTAAAGAGCTTAAGTTGCATTCATTGATAAGTACATAAACACGCCCTCGTGATCCAGCAGGAAGTGATGTAACAAACACAAAATTCCTATACTCAGAGTCTTCAAAAATCCAGATTGTTCTACGAAATGTTTTTAGGTTTTTGGCTTACACATCTGCTAATGTTTATTATGTACTTTACAAACAAGCGCCTCTTTTCTTCAACTACAGTTGCCCTTTAATTTAAAGTTGTAACTCTGCAACACTATATAGCAATGCATAGAGTGTAGTAAAATAATCAACTTTGATTAAAAATCCAGTGTTCTTCTTGAGATATTGAATTTTCTTCTTCAGATCAGAAATGAATGTCCACCCCAGAATATTATGTAATATCAATGTTTTAATGTAGTTTCACCAGAAATATTCACTGTAAAAATATATATTTTTAATAAATGATAAAATGATCAAAGAAAATAAATAAAAGTCTTGTTTGTTTAGTGATTCAAGAGCCTTTTAGTTCCCAGATCTGTGACTTTCTTTTAATATCTAAGACTTCCTTATCAGGCTATTTGATTAGTGTTAGATGATAAGGCTCATACCTCAGGGTATGTACAGGGAGTCTAGAAATGCCTGTTCTAAATAAAGAACTCCAGGAAGCGATTAGTATGATTTACATATCAGTTCTCTACTGCTTTATATAGGACAACTATATCCCGTCCCTCTGTATAAACTGATTCGTGTTTAGGGCTCCCTCCTCATATTATCACACCATGTGATACTTTCTTATTTAACAGAACCGTCTAAACCTGCAAAATAAACACAAGATCCATCAAATCAAAAAAATATATAAATTAAAAATAAAAATACACTCTATCTTTAGAATTTTACAATTTAATTATGTACTGGAATACTCAGGGCTTTTGGTCATTTTTATTTCTGTATAGTCTTTTGAATAATTAAACTTGATAATTGGAAAATGTGTTTAAACAACTGATACATAACACAAACGTTCAATTCTTGAAGTGTATATGCAATTGTTAATTACTGCTCAGTTCCATTTTCTTTCTTGAGCTAATACTGTGTATATTTTTTCAAGAAGGTGTGATTTTGTTAAGTAATGAGCTTAGTTCTTTGTAAATCACTGGCAGTTTTAGCTGCCACATTGCCACAGTTAGACAGAAGCTTCCTCTGTATTTAATATCTCCTACCACCTTGAGAAGTTACAAACCAAAATTGTAGATCCAACTGGTCCCACTGCAGCATACATACACATAAAAGGTAATAAATTAGAGGCAGTGATATATATATTTTTTTTAATTCTCAAATCGTTTTGCCTGTTTACAATTGTAGTTCTTCAAATTGTATAATTTAAGTGTAGGTATACTGTTTAATAATATATTCGTCATTAATCTGTTCCTGAGAGACAGACGGATACTGATTTGTATGAAAATAGAATAATTTTGTTTCCATAGGAATTAACTCAAATTGGAATAATCCATTCCCAGCTCTGAATCTGATACATAAATAGATAAAAATGTAGCCTCTTTACCTTTACTGAGGAGCGATGATGGCAGAAGCTGAAGAGGAGCAAAGGAATTATTGTATAGAAGAGGAGTTACCTGACATTAATACATCAGGGAACTCCAATTTTGGTGATCAATGCCTTTTTTGCCATTTCCCGACGATTCTCTAGCATTCCATTTAGCAAATAACATGTCTAATGTTGTCTGTTTTTTTTACATTTTTGACTAATATTGGATTGTTGGATGATTATAGGAGCATTTTCCCCTAAATTTGACAAATATAGGTTGCTGATGAATATGAATGGTCCACTGTATGAGGTCATAGACCCAGCTGATATTTGTAGATAGTTTTGCTGGTTGTATTGTGATGCATCAGATTGTCACAAGCACAATACTTTTGTTGTCCGTGTTTCCCATAGTTTTTCAGCACAAAATATGCTATATATTTTATATATATTTGTTTATATTTTATATATAATGTTTTATTTACTGTGGGGCTGTTATTTACTGTGGGACATTCCCAATAAACTATCATGACAGTAATGTAAAAGCCCATGGGGGTTAAAAACATGTTATTTGTTGAAATGGGCACCATGTGACAGAAGACGAGCATCTGGGAGACACCACGTACAGGTACAGGTGTGTAGACTAGCGGTGGAATGACTGTGTTTGAGCTGGAATAAGACCAACATCTACAGGGCTTGGATTGCTGCTCACTTTCACTTCACACTTTCTGAGAAGTGGGTGTGATCTGTGTCTCTATTTTGATTTGTTCAGTACTCTGCATCTCAAATTCTCCATGTCTGACTACAGTGGGTAGTGTTTGCATGATGACACTTGGCACAGTTTTCTTTCATGATGTTTCTTTCAGCTGGACGTTTTTATTTATGGGTCTTTGCAATCCCTTGGCAAAAGACGAGGTGGGGGAAACTAGTGAAAGTATTTCTCTTCTCTGTCACTAGTACTGGAGACACAGAGTGCATGGATGGACAATGAGACATATCAAAGTCTGATGGGCTCTATGGTGATAATAAACACTAGAATTCGCAAAAAAAAAATGAAATAGATACTTTCCTATTTGCAGATTATATTATCTCACCTCCATGGGCAGACAACACATTACACACTAGAGCCTTTCACCTCAAATTACTTCTATCAGATCTCTTTCTTCTCCCACTAAATGAAAAACCTTTGCACTCCTTCCTACCTAAGCAAACGTTTACTTCCTTCCCGACCGTTGCTATTTCTTATCTGTTACTCTTGCCAGGGCTCTGTCTCTTTAATCCCATTTAGATTGGTAGTAGCGAGTTTCCAATCTTGTAGGGTGCCTTGGAAAAAAACACTTTCTGCAAACATTTTAAGCTCAAAACAGGGCCTTCCATTTTCTGCAGTTTGTTAACATTGTATTTTTACTTTTTTCTGTCCCCTGTACAGCAATATGGAATATATTGGCTCATTACAAATAACAGTTAATAATTGATAATAATATTTTTCTAAAAGTAATAGATTTTAAGGATTAATAACAGTTTTTCATGAAGCATGAATACCTAAAATTGATAATGATCAAAATCTTTTAGAAAGGAAAATTCAACAAAAAATAAAAACTACCCTTTTAACATTAATTTTTTACTTTTATGTGTAATTATTCTTTATTGTGGAATTCCATTATTTGTGACCTTCTTTTGTCTGTTGCTTTCTTAAGAAGGTTTGTCCTCTTCGTTTAACGTCTCCCCACACCTCAGAAGGTTGATAAGCAGAATGGTAGATACCACTGTAGCATATTTATATTTAAAAGGATGTATTATTATTATTATTATTTTTTTATTTTTTTTAACCACCATTAGAGACAAACTTAAAAGAAGGTAAATGTGTATTCATACCAGTAGTAATTATATATGATACTAGAACACTTCCCAGAGACAAGCTTTCAGTGAGATATCCACACTAGAATTATAAAATTATTTTGTGTTCCACATCATGAGTAATAATATGAATGGGCATCACATTGGGGCTTATTTCAGAGACAAATGAGAGAAATCTAAAGATCGGATTGATAACTAATCCCCTAAGAACTAGACCAGCTGAGGAGCGCTACAGAGTATTACAGGGTCATACAACCCTATACTTTTTATCTTAAATACCAGTGTAGCGTAATTATATTTAAAAAGATATTACGGTAATTAGAGGATGTATTTTTTTACATTTTAAAAACGTTTTTGCCTATTTTAAAAGGTTTATAATAATATCCATTTTAAAACAGTACATTTTAAATATAGAAAACTAGGATCATTTAACATATGTAGCCTTTGGCTTTTAACTGATATTTTTAGGTAGGTCTGTTTAATTGTGTTAGGATGAGCGTGCGTGAGATTGCAGCAAGCACAGTGTTTGTGTAGTGTGTTGTTGGTGTTTTTCCAGAGTTTTATGACATTGTATCAAACATTTTCCAAAAAAGGAATCTAGACAGTCTTCAATCAATATAAGCATATGGATAAGTTGTGCAGGGCTCTCTGTCAAATCTTTACTTAGTGAATATAGTGAGGAAGAATTGTTTTTTCAATGTAAATATGTTTATAAAATGCCCAGAATACAGGCAAAATGAGAACTGAGAGGGGTTTGAGACAATCCCTAAACCATTGTCATAAGAGATTAATAATTACAAAGGGACTATAAAAATTGGAAGTTAATTCCAGGTCAATGCAGATACCCTTTTTTGGGGTAATGTTCCTTAAAAATTTCCATGGCAGAAATGTGATAGCCCAAATAAGTTTTCATATGAGGGCTCCTGAAACGTGCAACTGATACACTTTTTATCAACAGCATTGTCATGGGACAAAACTGAAAAACAGTAAGTACTGAATATTTACCCAGAGTCATAAGACAAATGAGAGACAAATGAAATTAATCTTAGCTAGACTTATTTACTGATCCATCTAAGAAGTTGATCACAATAATATTGTTAATCTCACCATTAGATGCAAAACTCCAACAAGTAACTTAAAGAAGGGGTTCACTGCAGCCTCACCTTTTACCATTATTATTCTTCTTCCTATTATTATTATTATAAAGCTCAATGTACATGATTTACAATGAATGCTGGAGACAAATTGGAGTTGGAGACCCTCCTCTTATGAGGGATAACACCTGAAATAGGTCTATAGGGTGTTGGATAACAATGTTGGGGATTGGTTTATAATGGTGTGGTCAGGCAGGAGGACCAATGGAAAGGATCCACTTACTTTGTTTTATAGGGAAGTTTATATAGTGGTGCATTATAGAGTATGGGTGTAAACTTGTCTAAAAACTAAAAGCACATAATAATGTAATGTTAATTATCAAATTCACAGTGTTTGGAATCTAAGGGTAACCAATAATGGGTAATAAGTTAACTTTACAGCTTTTCAAAATGTCTCATAGCAAAATAACTTCACTGCAGTTCAAATATTTTGCTAAGAAAGTCCATAAACTGTAAGGATTTGAGAGTACTTTGAGTTGTGGATAAACAGAGATAAATAACAGCAGGAACAACTCCCTCATTACAAGGAATAAGCACCTGTGTATATGCTTTCAATCTTCATTTTCTAGAAAGAGTTTGTTGTCTGAAACCCCATCCGGTAATTTATCCACAGCATGGAACGGCAAACTAGGAGGGTTTGTGTATTAGGCTGGACATTCATTTGCTCTATTTATATAGAGGCTCAAGTGTCAATGCTCATGTCTCTGGTAAAGGCATGAGTACAAGGATTAACTTGTGTCTCGTGTCAGATCAAATGGTGGTGCCTATAGATTAGTACTGTAAATCCAAAAATAATTGAATATTGTTATATTAATATATTATTAAATGTCTCTAGAACTGGAACATCTCAGGGTTGGGTCATGAGACTCAGGATGTCAGCCAAAATGTAATAGTCTAAGTGTTGGTTGGTACATTTTCAGGACTTGTTAGGTTTCATTAACAATCTTCCATTATGCTTTTTCAATTAGCAACTAACTACCATCTACACAGGCGTGTATGAGTTTTACTCCAGCTATTGCTCCTCTACCGCAGGATTTATAGACTGAGAAATATATTTTTTTTAATATACGGTAGGTAATATTCCATAGAACTAACTTCCTAACTCAGTCAAGACTGCAGCAAGGTCATTTTTACAAAACTATTGACTGTCATATTTTAACATAAATAAATTTATGTGAATATGTAATCAGAAAAACAACTTGCATTATAAAAAGTCTGGAATTAGAAGTGTCTCGAGTTGCACTCAGTTGGATCATCCGATGTATTTATATAAAACTCCCCTCTCTCATGGATATGCAGTCAATTTAAAACAAAACAAAAATGTAATACTTTGTGGTGCATTTAATTAAGAAATAGGACACGTATTTCTCTACTTGAAGTATTTAACTTGTGTGTTGCACCAGGTTGGTTCTGCCATGTAGCTTCTTCCTTTAATCCTTGATATTAGAGCTATAGTAAAATCATCCACTTTCCTTTTCTGAATTTGGAGAGAAATTAAAAATACAACATTTTATTGGAAGTTGTGCACAATTATATTTTTTATGTATATATAGAGATGGTTTCAACCAATCTGCTGCAATAATAAAGTCTGGGAACCACCATAACAGACAAGTGCAAGATTTGGTAGGGAGGAGTTGGAAAGGAATATTGAAGTGGTTTTAAACGGAATATAGGAGGAGGGTGAGAGAGTAGACGTAGACAGTGGTCATATGGGATGGGCAGAGAGGTAATAGTAATTAATAAGTGATCAAGAGATGTGTAAATGGTGAAAAAGAGAGAGGGCATTGAGTCAACAGTGAAGATAAGGGAATAAGTGGGTCATATAAATGAAATGAGCAGGGCAAAAATACAGAAATGAAGAGAGGGTAGGGGACACAATAAAATTGTATTATAGAGGAGGGAAAGTGGTTAAAGTTTGAGCCAAGAGGGGAGTGAAAGAATGGGTACACAAGAACAAAAGAGGAAGAAGGGCAAATGGAAAGGCATAAACTAAAGAAAGAGCCATCATCTTCCACCCTTTTGGTCACCCTAAGCACCTACTTGTAGGCCTTTTTTTGGGGCCATATAAAACAACGTATAACACCCGAAACACACAGAACTTGCCACAAACCATCCTGTCTGCCTTTCTCCTGTGCCCTCTTAATGCACGCTCTATCTGCAATAAACTTACTTTCACTCATGACCTATTAATTTCCAACTTCCTCAATCTACTGGCTCTCACTGAAACCTGGCTCTCCTCATCAGACACTGCCTCCCCTGCAGCACTCTCTCATGGTGGCTTTCACCTCAGTCACACACCTAGACCTGGGAACAAACAAGGTGGTGGTGTGGGTGTATTACTTTCCTCTCGCTGTATATTTCACCTCATACCCCCTCTCTTTTCCCTCATACCCCCTCTCCCATGCCTCCAAGTCCCATCCTTTGAAGTGCACACTATCCTCCTCTTCTCACCCGTCTCTCTACATAATGCCAGCCCGGACCACCCTCTTAATTCTTGGATCATTTCTCCACCTGGCTCCCTCATTTTCTCTCCTCCAACGTTCCGTCACTTATGCTCGGCGACTTCAACATTGCTATTGACAATACCACATCCTCAGCAGCCTCCAAACTACTCTCTCTCACCTCTTCCCTCTGTCTCCTACAACTTCCTCAACTCACTATGCTGGACACTCCCTTGACCTTATTTTTACCAACCTCCACACCACCTCCAACCTAGTCATCCGTCCACTCCCTCTATCTGACCACCGCCTCTTAACTTTCAACCTCACCACACCTCTCTCTCACTACCATTCTTCAACCCTGGCCACCCTCACCCACAGAAACCTGCAAGCACTTGACCCACAACAGCTCTCCACTGTGCTACAACCCCTTCTCAGCCCCATCTCCACCCTCAACTGCCCTGACACTGCCACCTCATATTACAACTCGACTCTTTCCTCTACCCTTGCCCCCCTTGCCCCCCATAACCACATGCAGACGCCCTCGCTCTCAACCCCAACTATGGCACACCACACAAACACAATACATTCAGAGGTGCTCTTGTACTGAGGAACGACTAGGAAGGAAGTCTCGCCCTTCATTACAAGTTTAGGCTGAGCTCCTACTTCTCTGCCCTCAAACTTGCCAAACAGCACTATTTCACATCAATAATATCAACTCTGTCTTCCAACCCCAAACGCTTGTTTGCCACTTTCGACTGTCTCCTCTGCCCACCACCACCTCCCTTCCCTTCTCATGGCTGAAGACTTTGCCAGCCATTTTAAGCACAAAATTAAAAACATTCACAACTAATTTTCATGGTGACTTACACATCCCATCCTCTCAACTAACTGAGAACACCCAGCCCTCTCCCTTCCCCAATCCCACTCTGCACGCCATTGACCTTGTAACCGAGGATGAAGTCTCCAGCCTACTATTAACCTCTCACTTTACTACCTGTCCCCTGGATCTTATTCCATCTCAGCTTATCCCTCCCTTCTCTAACACACTAATCACATCTCTCACACATCTCTTCAACCTTTCCCTAAATACTGGCACTTTAGATGGATGACACTCAAATCTATGCCCAGATGACACTCAAATCTACCTCTCAACACCAGATCTATCCCCCGTTCTTCTAACACATGTCTCCAACTGCCTATCAAGTATATCCTCCTGGATGTCAACTCACCACCTCAACCTCAACATGTCCATGACCGAACTCCTAATCTTCCCACCCTCTACTCTACTTCAGCTTCAATCCCTCACATCTCTCTGTCGACAATGCAATCATCACTCCCACCTCCCAAGCCCGTTGTCTTGGGGATCTACTGGACGCTGCCCTCTCTTTTATTCCTCAAAGTCACTAACAAAGTCCTGCCTGCATCATCTCAAAACAATCTCTAAAATACGTAATTACTTCACACAGGATACAACTAAGACTCTAATACACTCTCTCATCATATCTCGTTGTGACTACTGCAACTCCCTCCTTGTTGGCCTCCCCATCACGTGCTTGTCACCACTTCAATCCATAATGAACGCCCCCGCTAGACTCATCTATTATACCAAATGCTCAGTGTCTGCAGCACCTCTCTGTCAATCTCTCCAATTGCTTCCTGTTCCCTCCAGAATACAATTTAAAATCATGACCCTAACTTACAAAGCCCTCAACAACAGTACAACCCCTTATATGTCTGCTCTCATCTCCAAATACTCCCCCAACCGCCCTCTTCGCTCTGCTAACGACCTTCTTCTTTTCACATCTCTTATTACCTCCTCACATTCCCGCATTCAGGACTTTTCTTGTGCTGCCCCTATTCTCTGGAACTTCTTGCCTCGCTCCCTGCCTCAAAACCTCACTGAAAATGCATCTGTTTAAAGAAGCCTACCACCTTCCACCTTAGCTTCCACAGCTTATCCTTCACTCTTCAGTACCTCACCCAAACCCTTTAGATTATAAATTTGCAAGTTTTCAATCTTGCAAGGTGCTTTGGATTCTAAGCAGAAAGACAGGGCCCTCCATCCTTTACAACGTGTTAATACTGATATTGTTTTTGTCTTGATTGTAACCCATATATAGCGCTACAGAATATGCTGGCACGTAACAAATAAACAATAATATTAATAATAATACTATAAATTATAATATATTTTCATTTGTACCTTGACTTTCAGGTTGAAGTATGATATTTTTACCTCACATTAGAAAGTATTAAATTATTTTTCCTTCTGTGTGAATGATTTATCAGATGTGTGTTATTTCAGACTGTATGATACATTTTTCCATAGATTCTCATATGTATTTTCTCACATAAAATATAATATTGCCCATTAATACAGCTAGGCCATACAGGCATTTTCTTTATGCCTTGGATCACCAGAAGAATGTAATCAGGTGAAGATTACACTGCTGTTAATAGGAATGTTAATTAGAATGTTAATTAGATATTATTATCTTTCTATATTTAGAGATATATGTACAATGGAAATTTATAGTACAGAGAAAAGAAAGATTTATGACAAGGGAAATTTAAGAATATTGATACGAAAGGAGACAAGATGCCATTTTGAGAGCACACCCTCTGATAACTGGGGATGTAGCTGTGTTCAGAATTAAGCAATCACATTCCAAATCGTGTTAAATAGGAGTCAGCATACACCTGCCATCATTTAAAGTGCCTCTGATTAACCCCAAATAAAGTTCAGCTGCTCTAGTTGGTCTTTCCTGAAATGTTCTTAGTCGCATCCCACAGCAAAAGCCATGGTCCACAGAGAGCTTCCAAAGCATCAGAGGGATCTCATTGTTAAAAGGTATCAGTCCGGAGAAGGGTACAAAAGAATTTCCAAAGTATTAGATATACCATTGGACACAGTGAAGACAGTCATCATTAAGTGGAGAAAATATGGCACAACAGTGACATTACCAAGAACTGGAGCTCCCTCCAAAATTGATGAAAAGACAAGAAGAAAACTGGTCTGGGAGGCTACCAAGAGGCCTACAGCAACATTAAAGGAGCTGCAGGAATATCTGGCAAGTACTAGCTGTGTGGTACATGTGACAACAATCTCCTGTATTCTTCATATGTCTGTGCTATGGGGTAGAGTGGCAAGACGAAAGCCTTTTTCTTACGAAGAAAAACATCCAAGCCAAGCTACATTTTGCAAAAACACATCTGAAGTCTCCCAAAAGCATGTGGGAAAAGGTGTTATGGTCTGATGAAACCAAGGTTGAACTTTTTGGCCATAATTCCAAAAGATATGTGTGGCGCAAAAACAACACTGCACATCACCAAAAGATTTGGGGCTGTTTTTCTTCAGCTGGAACTGGGGCCTTAGTTAAAATAGAGGGAATTATGAACAGTTCCAAATACCAGTCAATATTGGCACAAAACCTTCAGGCTTCTGCTAGAAAGCTGAACATGAAGAGGAACTTCATCTTTCAGCATGACAACGACCCAAAGCATACATCCAAATCAACAAAGGAATGGCTTCACCAGAAGAAGATTAAAGTTTTGGAATGGCCCAGCCAGAGCCATGACCTGAATCCGATTGAAAAATCTGTGGGGTGATCTGAAGAGGGCTGTGCACAGGAGATGCCCTCGCAATCTGACAGATTTGGAGTGTTTTTGCAAAGAAGATTGGGCAAATGTTGCCAAGTCAAAATGTGCCATGCTGATAGACTCATACCCCAAAAGACTGAGTGCTGTAATAAAATCAAAAGTTGCTTCAACAAAGTATTAGTTTAAGGGTTTTCATACTTATGCAACCATGTTATTTTAATATTTTTTCTTCCCTCTACCTAAAATATTTCAGTTTGTTTTTCAATGGAGTTGTACAGTTTATAGGTCACATTAAAGGTGGAAAAAGTTCTGAAATGATTTATCTTTGTCTCATTTTTTTACAGCACAGAAACCTGACATTTTAACAGGGGTGTGTAGACTTTTTATATCCACTGTATACTAGCGACTTGCCCGTCCAAAATGACAGGGCAATAACATTTGAACCCATGGCAATGCTGTTTGCCACACAATGTAAAGCTTTTTGGACTCAGAGGACCTTTGGCGCTCATTGAGAGCCTCTCCTCTCGTGTACTTTTGCTCCTCTGAGCACCTTCGGCGTTCATTGCGAGCGTCTCTCTGTGTGTACTTGTGCTCCTCTTCCAGTTTTGTGCTTGGCAACAATCATCTTCGGCGCTCATCGCAAAGACGGATATATATATCTATATTTTTTAAAATAATAATTAATTAATTACTTAATAAATTACTATACTTTACCTATTTCTAATTAACATATCCAGCAATCAATAGCCTTAATAGCTAACAATCTCTTTTTATCTTCCTGCAGCATGCAATGTATAGTTTGACTGTTGCTGCCCTGAGGAGAAAATGTCATCAATGTGCTAATTGTGCAGTGTAAATAGGCTGTGTGTGCGAGGGCAAACCTTTGGTGTAGTCGTGTAAAGCAACATTTTATGTTCGTAATGTTATTAGTTGCAAGTTAGTGTTGTAAAATGGCGTTGATTGTCTATGTGTTACGCGGCTCGTGAGCATTTTTTGTCCTTTGTAATAGTGTATTTTGTACTTCGTACTTTCCTGGATAAAAGTGTAATGCGTCTGGCGTTGTTTTGCGCGGTTCTGGGTCGTGCAGCCTCGTTTTAATTTTTTTTGGCCTCGTGCCGAAACTCGTCAAATTCGGCTTAAATTTGCGTGCAACCTCACTCCCAGACATCTTGGCTGTTCCCCCCGTGCTGTGTGTGAGGTTTTTTTGTATTTTATTTTGTATTTTTTTTATTTATTTATTTCATGTTTTTCTATTTAGGCCGATAACTTCGTATTTTTCCGACCTCATAATGTTTTTTTTTCTAAGTCCCACATCTCACAAATTTTTTTTATAATTTCTGCTTCTCGCAATTTTTTTTTTTAAGTCCTGCGATCCTCAACTACTTGCAGCCTAAGGGGATCCCGCATTTCCTAACTGCTTGGAGGCTAAGTCACGCATTTTTCAATGCCTCAATGGCTCGCCTGGAGGCTCAATGCCTTCGGCGCTCATTGGCTAAGTGCCCCAAGCTCGGAAGACTTCTGTGCTTCAACGGCTCGCTATATATATATACAGTATCTCACAAAAGTGAGTACACACCTCACATTTTTGTAAATATTTTATTATATCTTTTCATGTGACTGATGATACTGTACATATATATATATATATATATATATATATATATATATATATATATATATATAAATGTTTGCACCAGGGCCCTCCTTTCACGAGCTCTGCCACTGCCTTTCAGCTGTCATTTTGCATTTGTTCTAGATATTGTGTAGAGAAATCTAAATGGAAACAACGACCCTCTCTCACTGTATTCAATGATTTTACAGAGGGCCTTACAAAATTACCTCAATTTATCAACACACTAATCTTGATTGAAATCTATTTAGATTCCTTTTTTCATAAAACATTTGATACATTTATTCACACCAATTGGATCATTTATGTGAAAAGGACCACTTACCTATTGTATTTGTAATATCACATATATAGTTGTGAGAGTACGAGTTGTTGCTAACGCTTGCGGGCTCGCGTAGCGAGGGCTGCGGGCGAGGGCCTCAGTTGCTGGCAAGGAGCACCGCCGAAGGCGCTCCTTGCCAGCAACTGCGACCCTCGCAAAATTAACGTTAAAACGCAAACAACACGACACAACAACCGCGACCCTCGCAAACTTTACCTTGCAACGCAAAAAACATATGACACACGTTACCACACATTACGACCTCGCAAAAAACGTCCGCAACTTGCGAACATCACAAAATTAAAAACACAATAAATACACACAGCACATTCATAAAAAGCTTACCTACAGCAAGAGGAAGCATCCAGGACCTCAAAAAAACAACTTACACCTTCAGTTAACTAAAAATAAAAGAGTTTAGACACTAAAAAAATCGCTAAGCGAGAGAAAAAATGCCCGCTGAACAAAACGAAAACGAGGCTACAGCACTCTAACCACGCAAAACACCACAAACGAAGAAACTTGCAAAACACCACAAACGACCTACAGATATTCCGCTAAGACGCATACCACACATTACCCGCCATTTTACGCTAATGCGGAAGTACACAACTACGCTAACGGTTTAGGCTTGCGCAGGCACACTATTACACTGCACACATTCATCACGCTTACATCAGCTCCACACCACTAATGCTGCAGCAACATCAAAACAGATTGCCAGCTCTTCAACACAATGCTTCAAAATAGGTAAAGTATATTCATGTATTAATGTATTATATATTTCATTATTATACACCAAACAGCATTAGCTACCTTACAATTTCATTGCCGTCATTTTTTGACGGGCAATTCGCTAGTACTCTTATACTTATGAAGACTTTGACTAATGTTCAAGACTTTTTAGAAATCTTAAAATAAATAAATATAGCCTTTATTTTTAGAATATTATATTAAATTTTGCATTAATAGCAGCAGATATTTTTTCTTTATTTCTAACATGGTTAGAAACCTGGGAGGAATGGAAGAATACGATCTCTACTTAGGACTGCTGAAACACTGACATTGTAAATTACCACTTGACAATAGAACTACAGAGAAAAGTAAGCCCCAGTAGCATAACCTACCCCCCTCATGCTACAGACAGACTAGCAAACCACTATGAAATCCCCTGTAACATATGGCTACTAATCTTATTAGTTTGTTACACATACACATTGAAGCATTTCCAAAAATACTGAGGCCCTTTAAAGGGACATGGACATTTTTTTTTCTGTGTTGCATCAGAAAGAGGGTATTTGATCATATTTGATCGTATGCCATAGTGTGTTTTCTTTTTTAAGATAAAGGTCTCAGAGAATGAAATAATATTCAAAAGTTCTAGGGGACTTTCCGTCTACCAGCCAATGAGATCTCCTTACTAAAGTATGCTCTCTGTATTTCCTGTTAGTTTCAATGAAGGTTAAACAGGTTTTACTTTTTTTTTTTATGCAAAAAATAATTGTGTAGTGTTTAATATGTTGTTTTTAAAAATACTTAAAATAAACAGTGTATTCCATTTCCCTTTAACCATTTGATTGCTAATATAATGCAATTTCTAAATATAAATAACCCAAATGCACACTAGAAAATATGAAAACCTGAATAGAGGTAGTTGATAATAAAACATTGAGGAATTTTAAGAGGATAAAAATATTCAGAGCATCAGTTTGGTCTCAGACTTTGAATCAGGTACGGGATAGTGAGGCCAATTGATTAAGCAGTGCTTATTTTTTTTTCTATGTTGGGTCAGTTTGGCACCATTTAATCTGTAAGGGGTTGTTTCAATGTCCATGAAAAGAATGCAGCACAGCTCAAAATAGCCTCCTGTAAGATGCGCTCGGTGCCCTGGCATCTGCTGCATGTAATAATAAACTTCAGTGTGTAAAAAGTTAAGCATGCAGGGAAGCCCCACAAGGTCAGGAGAACCAGACAGAAAGCACCTTCCTAAAAACAGCTGCCTGGACACGCCATCCTATTTACATTTGTGAAGTTACTAATCAGACACAGGCTTCATCCATTTGGACACAGCACAAACTTGTAATTGAAAAAAATGTAATAAAATTATAGACAAACAGCTTTCAATTTACCACATTTTAGCTATCAGTCAGTCTAAAAGGTACTCACACCAGGCCTAATTAGCTTATGAATGCTGATTGGTTCTCTGGATCAATGGGTTCTTTTGCATATGGCTTCTGATGTGTAAACCAGTGAATCCCCCTCGGAATAAATGAATAGGGAACACAAAAAATAGCAAAATTAAACATATGAATGCGTTACCAGATTGGGCCATGGGTATCATGGAGCAGTATGTCTTCCCATGAAAGCTTTGACCCATATATATATATATATACACCGTATAATAGACAATATGAAACAATTTGGAATGGACAGGATCTTTGAAAAATAAAGAACTCTTTGGGAATAATTTCCACAGTACCTGGGATCTATTTATTGATACCCTTCCAGTGCAGGACACAAAACAAATGCAAACATGCTTCTAAAATGTTTCTGTGTTAAGGAACGATGGCTGGTGTTGTGGTGTCCCAGAGAGGAAAAGAGCCCATCTGGTTTCAGCTTCTCTACTGATGTAGGGCATTTCAGAAAGAAGGTAGACTTTTCTAACTGAAAGTCTGCTTTTTCTAATAAAAAATACTTAAAATATTTCTTGGCAGATCAGTGCATGAAGAGTAGCAGTAACAGAAACAAGCAATGTTTGATGCTACCTCTCACTTCATCAAGGATGTTCAGGAAAGAAAAGGAAATTAGTCTAGTACTCTAGAGAGGTAAGAGGCATTTTAAATATAAATACAACTAGCTTATAAAAGATGGGTACTTGCCACACCTTTAACTAAACTTTTTAATAAATCATTATCGTTAGGAGGAGTTCCGGAAGACTGGAAAATTACTAATATAGCACTAATACACAAAAGAGGTAACAGGGAATACTCAGGAAACTACAACTTAGTAAGTTTGACATCCGTAGGATACATACTAAGGGATATTCCTTTGAAAGGAAAAATATTGAATACTTAAAACTTAATGATTTACAAGATCATGAGCAGCATGTCTTCAATTCTGGGAGATTATCTCAGAATAATGTTTAGATCAGTAGAGTAGTGGATGTAGCCTATCTAGATTTTAGTAAAACATTTGACTCACACAATAATGTAATTTACAAACTTCATAGTGTGGAACTAGATTCTAATATAATTCAGTGAATAGGAATTGGCCTGAAGAATAGGCATCAGAAAGTTATAGTTAATGGCACACAGTGAGTGCTGGATCTAACTTTTTGGAGCCCCTAGACAGTAAAGTGGTGGAGCCCCTGCAAGTGAGTGTGCAAGGTATGTTTCCTTTTTATATGCATGCACATGGCTCTCTTGCTGTGTGAGCAAATCACATGTCCCCATAACAGCCATTTTTACAACATAGCTACTCATACACAATTCAAGCTATTACTTGTCATTATGGAGTGGAAGAGGACTCCAGTGGTAACCTGTGAAGCTCTGGTGAACTCCATGCCCATGAGGGTTAAGGCAGTGCTGGAAAATAATGGTGGCCACACAAAATATTGACACTTTGGGCCCAATGTGGACATTTCCACTTAGGGGTGTACTCACTTTTGTTGCCATTAATGGCTGTGTGTTTAGTTATTTTGAGGGGACAGCAAATTTACACTTTTTACAGGCTGTACACTTACTACTTTACATTGTAGCAGAGTGTAATTTCTTCAGTGTTGTCACATGAAAAGATATAATAAAATATTTACAAAAATGTCAGGGGTGTACTCACTTTTGTGAGATACTGTATATATATATATATATCACATATTATAATTGTTGAACTATGCAACGTCGTCACGCTCATCGCTTGTGAGCCGTGCATAGCGAGGCGAGCTGTTAACTTAGAGAACTTAGGCGATGAGCGCCAAAGGCACTCATCACCTGTGAGCCTTGCGTAGCCAGGCGAGCCGTTAACTCACAGCACTAAAACTCGTAGCCATTGGGCGTTGAGCGCCAAAGAAACACTTAGGAAAGTGGAGCCAAAGAAACACTTCGGAAAAGCAGGATCGCCTTAGGCTGCAAGCACTTGACAAACGCGGACTTATAAAAAAAAAATACGAGATGCAGGACTTAGAAAAAAAAAATACGAGATAGGAAAAATACAAAGTTAACGGCAGAAAAGCAGAAAACACGAAACACACAAAAAATACAACAAAAACATCACACACAGCATGGGGGAACAGCCAGGACCTCTGGGAGTGAGGTGGAACACAAATTTAAGTCCATTTCGGCGAGTTTCGGCACTGGAAAATTGCCTAAGCGAGAAAAAAAATGTCGGCCCAAAAAAATGAAAACGAGGCTACACAACCCTGGATTGCGCAAAACACGGCAAAGCGCGTACCACTTTACAAGGTAGAAAATACACTATTACAAAGGACGGCAAATGCTTGCAAACCGCGTAACACATAGACAATACACGCTATTTTACAATCCTAACTTGCCACTAACAACATTACGCATCTACAGTAGCGCTTTACACAAATAAAGCAACAGTTTGCCCTCGCGCACACAGCCTATTTCTAATGCAATGTTACAACATTCATGAAACTATATCCTCAGGCCAGCAACAGTCCCACTGGACATTATATGCTGCAGGACAATAAAAAGAGATTGTTACCTCTTCAGGCTATTGATTGTTACATATATTAATTAGAAAAAGGTAAACTATATTAATTTATTATTGAATTCGTTCATTAATTAGTATTTAAAAAAATATAGAGACAAGCAAAAGGACACACGAGGAGAGGCTCGCAATGAGCGCCGAAGGTCCTTAGAGTATAAAAGCTTAACATTGTGTGCCAAACAGCATTGCCAAAGCTTCAAATTTTATTGACCATCATTTTTTAAAGGGCAAGTCGCTAGTATATATATAATTTGAAAATCTACCACGGTCCCAGATTAACATTTTAACAGTTGCCACTGGATCCCTACATATAAATGTAATCATATTCAATCAGAATAACTTTTGCTCATACGATCTAAGCAAATTAGACATGGCCTCTTAATATTAATACATATTTTTTTTATTTTATTCAATCTTTTTATTAAAGACAAGGTTGCAGCAATACAATACAAGATAGCAGGTCATCAAGTACACAAGCAAAATGTAAACATGATTGCCAATTTCCATCTTACACAAAAAAAAAAATAAAGATGAGATATACAAAAATAAAGGTCTGTAACCTATTAAAACATTTCCTGCCTTTTCTTTTTTTTTTTATAAACATTGTTTAATAATCTGAAAGTCAGTGAATAACAAAATCAGAAATTAACTGGGAAAGGGGAAGGAGGGAAGGGGGAAAATAGTCTGGCAAACTCACCCACTGAACCAGCCTTGGAGTGGTAAGAATGGCTTTTTCGGTCCCCCCGGACTCAACATCCCCATATTGACAGTTTTATCCGCTTCACTAGCGAGTAGCTAAATTGAATTCCTATAGGCAGAAGTGAACCAAGGGTTCCATATTGTGAGGAACTAGGGGTATGTGTTTAGCATGACATGAGTACATTTTTCGTTAATCATAATATATATATATATTTTTTTTTCATAAAGTTTTTATTGACACATTCACAAGACAAGCACATTTGAAAACAAGGAGCGACACGCAGGTCCCCCACACTTTATGATTTTCATCGTATACATTTGTGCTAGCCCAAGATAAAATACATATGTCAATTCCGTGTGTCACCCTCCGCCTTTTTCCTTTTTCTATTATTAAGATAGTCTATGCATGCAACCTATAACAGGTTAGGTAAGTTACCCGTGCTTAAATGCTCTATCTATGTCTCGCATGTGCTAGATATCCTGCTATGGTTACTTATTTCAGAAATTAAAACAATTTTAACTAACAAAAATATAACATAACTTAACACAAATTAACGTGTGCCTTTCAACATTACGTTTTACAGAAATTGCTTACTACCTTTCTTACCGTCCACGTCCGCAGCGACCTCAAACGAGGTACCATGGAGAGCCCTGTCCCGGACCGTACCAGATATTATCTGCTTCCCCCTGTCGATCAGTGCACCACCGTCAGTGTATCTGGAATGAGTATTCCGTCCCGCTCCAGTCACCCCATATTTCCTTATAAACAGCCACCGTATCGTTTAAAGTTGCTGTCATATGTTCAAATGTCATAATAAAGTTGATTTTGTTAATGACTGAGTGGATATCTAGTGTATTCTTCCGCCAATTTCCTGCCAGACTGTTTTTAGCCGCCAACATGATAAATTGAAGCCACTTATTTTGGTGAATACGTAAGTTTTGTACTGGAAGCCCTAGGAGACATGTTCCCATCTCGGGATGTATTTTTGTTTTAAGTGTATTAGAGGCCAGTTCGGTCACCTTGTGCCACAATGATTGAGCAATTGGGCAGTCCCACCAAATATGGCGGAAGGAACCTCCTGTGATACAGCCTCTAAAACACTCAGGAGAGATATTAGGGTCCATTTTGTGTAGCCTGTCTGGCGTGTAAAAGGTTCTAAATAAAACTTTGGCTGATGTTTCCATATGGCTAAAGTATCTGGAGCCTTTTGTCAGTTCCAGGCTAATTTTGGACCACCTACTCATGTCCCATTTTACTCCAATATCCTGTTCCCATTGCTTAACATGCTTGGGCTTGCTAGCCATGTCATTAGAGTTGGATATAGCGTACAGTTCCCCCAATATTCCCCTGGTTAGTGGGGCTTTATTACATATTAGTGTGAACCAAGTTGAACTTGGCGGGCCCCATTTACGGAGTTTAATGGTAACATTGTGGCGAATTTTGTTGTAGTTGAAGTATTCTCTGGGTGGGAGATTGTACGTTTCCATAAAACTCCCATTATTTAGTACTGCACCCTCTCTAACCCAGCTTCCAAACCTATCTAACTTCCGTGAGATCCACTAATCTTTGGAGAACGTACCCATCTCCTCAAGGGTGCTTGGGGAAGGGAGTGTAGTGGTTAGCAAAGAGATATTGGGGCTTAGCTGTCTACTGATGTTAGCTCTTTCCCATTCCCTCAGAGACAGGGCTATCATCGGGTTGTTTCGAGCCAGCTTTAAGGGCAACGGGGAAGAAGGGTCCCATATAAGAGTATCCCATTTTAATGGTGCAATTTGGTGGTTTTCTACAAAGACCCAAAGTGGCTGGTGCTCTGCCGAATGCGCCTGGGGCAAGAAAGAAATCTGGGCTGCCCTGAAGTATTCAAGGAGGTCGGGACAGCCCAAGCCTCCAGAGGATCTTCTCCTCATCATAATTGCTTTCCTTATTCTAGGGTGCTTGTAATCCCAAATAAATCTGAATATTGCATTTTGGAAGCTGGTCAAGTCTCTCGTATGTGACTGAATAGGCAGAGTCCTGAAAAAGTACAGGATCCTGGGGAGAATATTAATTTTTATTGCATTTATCCTCCCCGACCAAGAGAGATGATACTTATTCCATTTCAACAAGTCCTGATTCAGGGACTTGTATAGCGGAATATAGTTGGACTGATACAGGCCAGTGATCTCCGGAGTCATTTTAATACCTAAATAATTTATATATTTTTCTGGCCAATCAAAGGAGTACTGGGATTTGAGAGTATCTCTCAAGGCCTGCGGAGCCTGAGCCAAGATCGCTTCCGTCTTGTCTATGTTAATTTTGAGCCCCGAGATGAACCCAAAGGGACATCAAGGCTGGTATTGAGTGAATTGGGTTCGTAAGTGTGCACAGGATGTCATCGGCAAAGAGGCAACATTTGAACTGATGTAGGCCTACATTTATCCCTGTTATTAAGGCGCTATTCCTAATAGCCTGAGCCAATGGCTCAATGGCTAGCGCGAACAGGAGGGGGGAAAGGGGGCAGCCCTGTCTTGTGCCTCTTTTAATGTTGATGAGTGTGTGGTCAGCCCCTGGAATGCTGATGTTTGCAGATGGATTATTGTAAAAAGACTTAATAACATTCACAAAATTACCCACCAACCCAAACTTTGACAGTGTGGCGTGCAGGTATGGCCATTCTATGGAGTCAAAGGCTTTCTCCAGGTCTAGTCCTATTGTACATAAGGGGGTATTATCCTTTTTGGCTAAGTGAAATACGTTGAGAAGTCTTCTTATGTTATCCCCCGCCTGTCTATAGGGAATAAAGCCCACTTGGTCCTTATGTATCAACCTTGGCAGAAACTTTGCTAATCTGGTGGCCAATATTTTCCCAAGGATTTTCACATCCCCATTCAAGAGAGAAATGGGTCTGAAGTTTTTAGCCAGTAAAGGATCTCTACCCGGTTTGGGAAGGAAGATAAGACTCGCCTGATTGAGTTCGGGGGGCATGGTCTTCCCCTCCATAATATCCCTGAAAAGCTTTTGCAACTTTGGGGCAAGTGGATTATTGAATGTGGCATAGTAATTGTTTGTAAAGCCATCCGGGCCCGGAGCTTTACCTTTTTTCAAGGTTTTGATCGTTCTGCTTATCTCCTCTAGCGAGACTTCAGCATTATATATTTTATTTTTAAGATGATCTCAGCGGGAGTCAGTGTAGGGTTTTTCTAATTTTTCGCAATATTATGCTTTACTGCTAAAGCAAAGTATTGGCAAAGTTTGTTTTGGTGTTCGGATAGGTTATCTATGTGTAGGCCTAAGTGGCACATCTCAAGTGTGGGTGATAAAGGAATATTGATTATTTGTAAAAACAATCTAATCAGTTCCTCCCATAACCATTGCACCAGCGGACACGTCCACCAAATATGAAGAAAGTCTCCCCTAGATTGGCATCCTCTAAAACGGTCCTTGCTAAGATGTGGATTCAATGTATTCATTAATGATAGAGTGTAGTAAGTTCTGTGTAAAACCTTCCAATAAGCTATATGTAAAGGATCCTCTCGTTAGATTAGAACAAATCTTCCTCCATATTGTAGAATCTAATTCTCTGCCTAAATCCCGTTCCCATTTGGATATTAAGCTTGTTTTTTGGTTGTTTTTTGAATGATTAAAAAAGGAGTATAAGGAACTTAGAAAACCTTTCATAGAGGGCAGATTCTTGCATATAGTTGTTAACCAAGTTTGCTTTGGTGGCACAGTGTCCTGAATCAAAGTAAGAAGTAGTATCTGGTATGTGATAGTTGGCTATGAGTTGCTCATGGGGTATAATTTTATCATTGGAAAACCAGGAACCAACTCTTCCCAGTAAGCTGAAAGGTCCCTATTGTTGAGAGTAAGCTCTCAGAGCGTTGTCAAAGGCAGGGAATGACTTCAAAGAAGTTAAAAGTGAGAGTGGCGGGGCTAGGTATTTTATGGATTTAGCCCAGACCCAAGTAGCCAGAGTGGAGTTGATCATGGGGTTGGAGTGGCGTTGCTTGATGCATAGAGAGTGTGGATCCCATTTTAGGGTATACCAGGTATGTGGTTTCAGTTGCCAATTTTCCAAAAACTCCAGAAAGGTTGCTGTTTGATCGAGTGTGCAATCAGAATAAATGCCAGCTGAGCAGCTCTGAGGAATAGCTGAATAGGTTCGGACAAGAAAGCCCCCCTGGGTCCTGTGCCTAAACATTATCTTCTTTGCTATCCGAGGAGGTCTATCACGCCAAATTCATTTATATATTTTGTTTTGTAACTTATCTAGTTCTTTCATATCGATTGGAATAGGGAGGGTTCTGAACAAACAGAGTATTTTTGGCAAGATGTTAATTTTCATTGTGGCTATACGCCCTGTCCAAGAGATGTGGAGTTTGGACCAATTTAGCATATCATCCTCAATCTTTTTAAATAGAGGGGGAAAATTGGCGCTATAAAGATCAGGTAACCTCCCTGTGATTTTAACCTTTAAGGTATTTAATAAAGTTTTTTGGCCATATAAAGCTATATGTGTTTTTCAAGGCTTCCAGGTCTGGTTGCGGTATACCTACCCCCAGTGCCTCCGTCTTTTCTACATTAATTTGTAGGCCCAACAATAACCAAAAGTCTGTAAGGGAAGACAATAAAGCAGGTATAGAGGATATAGGGTCAGTTAATATGCAGAGAAGGTCGTCTGCAAAAAAATTACATTTTAGATGGTACAGGCCCACCTTAAGACCCGAAATTTCTGTGTTACATCGAATAGCCGGGGCTAAAGGCTCAATTGAGGCCTAGAGCTCTTTCAACACACATCCATAAAAACCCAAAGCAGAATATTTACTTAACGGTAAAAAAGATACTTGTTTGTCAAGTATATACCGAACTTACAATATTAGCAGCTCTATCAAATATTTTTGGCTAAATCTGAATTTTTGAAGACTTTGTTTATAAGTACAGGAATCCATTTTGTGTTTATTACATCAGATCTTGAGAGCTGGATGATGAGTGTGTGTGTTTGGAGATAATAATGGAGGGAGGACAGGACAATTCTGGAGACCCTATCATCAAAATGACATTAAAGGGACTTGGAAGGTTTCTGGATTTCACTAAGAATATAATATACCTAGACAGTATATCTCTTTACTTTTGTGTATTTTATTTTATAAATTAGTGCTTAAAATTCTGTTTAACATCTTACTAATAGTTCTTAATTGGTTCACCCCCTCTGCAGCCTCTGAAGATATTATCCTTTTAGGAACAGGGTGTGCTGCTTCTCATATTAAGCAAGAACAAAGTGAAATTGTGGTGCTTAACACCCTGTTAAATTACAACACTATTTACATAGAACATACATTTTATTAGCTCAAAACAACGCAGCAATTAAAAACCAAAAGACCACCATATGGTCTGGTGCAGAATATCGGGATCAATATATGGAGTGCAATACATTCATACATAATGAAAGTATAACCATTGTAGTCACTGTTATAGGGTGTTATATTGAGTTTTCACTTCTATAATAACATATACAGGTCCACTGATAGACAGAGACAGAGAGAGAGCCTTTGATCATCATGAATCCTCCTGAAGGGCAAACCTATGTTAATGCCCCAACTTTTCTGACTAGGAGCCCTGTATCTAAACAACGACAGACCTGCTCTACAACAGAATATACCACAGAAAAAGCATAACTGCCTCCAATAATACCAGTGTGCTCTAACGCAATGTTTCCGATTTAATAGCCACATTAAATTCCAGCCCAGTAAATGCAAAGTGAGACCCGCAATGGCTGCAAGCATGAGGAGTTGCAGATTTACGGGGCTATTAAATTAGAACATGCTGTGAGTTATCGGCTTGAGAGCAAACCCGTAAACCATACTTCGCTCGTCGGATATGCGGCCGTGTAAGTGATCAATTAGTCTAACTCGTAGTTACGAGTTTGGATGGAGCCAATGGCAACAGATATCATCAGAATAAAGTCACTGAAAATGGAGGTGAGATTTCCAAAATCCTAAGGGGTTCAATTACATAGTTACATAGTTACATAGTTACATAGTAATTAAGGTTGAAAAAAAACTTTCAGTCCATCAAGTTCAACCTGTTAAGATCTCCTCTGATCTGCAATATGCGGATTAGTTATTAATTAAATTATTGATTAAATAATTATTAATAGTATAGTATTGGAGAATGAATAAAGAGTTAGTCCATCAAGTTCAACCTTTTTAGATCTCTATTGATCTTTTTAATTTGGACTATTTATTATTATTGTTAATTGTTAATTATTGTTAATTGATCCAGAGGAAGGCAAACATTAAAAAAAAAACCCCATTGAAACTTTGCCAATTGTCTCATAAGGGGAAAAAAAAAGCAAAATTCCTTCCTGACCCCAGAAACTGGCGATCAAATTTCTCCCTGGATCAATATTCCTTGCTAGTTATCTAGGATAGCCTTGAATGCCCTCTTTATTCAGAAATATATCTAACCCCTTTTTGAAGTTGTCTATCGAATTCGCTGTCACCACCTCCTTTGGTAGAGAATTCCACAGTTTAACCACCCTAACTGTGAAGAACCTTTTTCTTTGTTTAAGGTGAAATCTTTTTTCCTCTAACCTCAACGGATGTCCTCTTGTCAGTTGAAAATCTCTTGCTACAAAAAGTTCACTTGACAAAGCCTTATATTGACCCTGGATGTATTTAAATAACGTAATCATATCTCCTCTTAGACGCCTTTTTTCTAGCGAAAATAAGTTTAATTTTGCTAGTCTTTCTTCATAACTTAGCCCCTCCATTCCCCTTATTAGTTTTGTAGCCCTTCTCTGTACTTTTTCCAGCTCTAAAATGTCTTTTTTGTGAGGTGGTGCCCAAAATTGTACTCCATATTCCAAATGAGGGCGTACTAGAGATTTGTATAGTGGCAGAATTATATCTTCTTCCCTGGCTTCTATACCCTTCCTAATACATGCTAATATTTTATTTGCCTTTGCAGCCGCTGCTTGGCTTTGAGCGCTGTTACCTAGGTGGTTGTCCACTAGTACTCCCAAATCCCTTTCAATATCTGATACCCCTAGATTTGCTCCATTAAGATTATAGATTGCTTGGCTATTGTTTCTTCCCAAATGCATAACCTTACATTTATTTGTATTCAATCTCATCTGCCATTTAGCCGCCCATTTCTCTAATTTATGCAAATCCTTTTGTAGGGAAAGTACATCATTATCTGATTTTATTACCTTGCACAACTTAGTGTCATCAGCAAAAATGGAGACACTACATTCGAGTCCTACTTTAATGTCATTAATAAATATGTTAAAAAGGAGAGGACCCAATACTGAGCCCTGAGGAACCCCACTTATCACATTAGACCAATCGGAGTATGTTCCATTTACAACAACCCTTTGCTTCCTGTCTTTTAGCCAGCTCTCGATCCATGAGCAGATATTTACTGCAATTCCTGTATCCCTTAGTTTGCTCACTAGTCTTCCATGTGGCACTGTATCAAATGCCTTTGAAAAATCTAAAAAGACTACATCCACTGAGTTGCCCTGATCCAAGTTCCTACTAACCTCCTCATAAAAACTAATTAGATTGGTCTGACACGACCTTTCCTTCATAAATCCATGTTGACTGCTACCTATGATCCTGTTCAAATAGACATATTCTTGTATTCTGTCCCTTATTAACCCTTCTAAAAGCTTCCCAACTACAGAAGTGAGGCTCACTGGTCTATAATTCCCCGGATATGCTCTAGATCCCTTCTTAAATATAGGTATCACCTCTGCTTTTCTCCAGTCATCTGGTAGAGACCCTGTAGTGAGCGAGTCTTTAAAGATTAGATATTATGGTTTGGCTATTGCAGAACCCAGCTCCCTCAGTACCCTTGGATGTATTCCATCAGGACCTGGGGCTTTATTAACATTTATTTTCTCCAACCTCTTTTGTATTTCTTCCTGCGTTAACCAATTATTTAGTGAAGGTAGTGTAGCCCCATTATGTTGCAGTGTCCCAACCACTGGTACCTCCCTTGTGTAAACCGACGAAAAGAACCTATTTAGCTCATCTGCCTTTTCCTGGTCACTAATTATCAGATGGCCTGTGTCACATTGTAATGGTCCTATCGATTCCTTCCTGGCCTTCTTCCCATTAATATATTTATAAAATATTTTAGGGTTAGTCTTACTTTCCATTGCAACTGACTTCTCATTTTCTATTTTAGCCAGTCTAATAGCCCTTTTGCAAGCCTTGTTGATTTCCTTATAGTCACATAAAGATGCCTCTGTTCCCTCCTTCTTGTATAATTTAAATGCATATTTCTTTTTCCTCATCATGATCTTTAAGTCATTGTTAAGCCACATGGGATGTGATTTACTCCTATTTATTTTATTTCCACATGGTACATGCTGATGAGTATGTTTATTTAGTAAGGATTTGAATGTTGTCCATTTATTTCCAGTATTCTTCCCTGTAAGTTCTTTGTCCCAGTCTATATGTTGTATTGCTGCCCGTAGCCCATTAAAGTTAGCCCTTTTAAAATTTAGAGTTTTTGTTGGCCCCTTACAACTCTGTTTTTTGTATTCAATCTCAAATGAGACTGTGTTGTGATCACTGTTCCCCAAGGGTTCCCCTATTTTTACATTTGATATTATATCAATATTACTTGTGATGACTAAATCCAAGATGGCCCCATTTCTAGTAGGTTCTTGTATTACCTGGGCTAGATAATGATCCCTGAGTGTACTCAAGAACCTGCTCCCCTTAGCTGAGCTGCTGGTCTCGTTTATCCAGTTTATATCAGGGTAATTAAAGTCTCCCATTATTAGAACTTGCCCATGCTTAGCTGCATTTCCAATCTGTAACAATAATTGTATTTCCTCACTTTCAGCTATATTTGGGGGTTTATAGCATACTCCCACCAATATGCATTTAGAATTAGCTCCTCCACTATTTAGCTCAACCCACAAGGATTCAATGATGCCGTTAGTGCCAGCATAAATATCTTCTCTAACTATAGGCTTAAATTCAGGCTTAACATAAAGACAGATCCCTCCTCCTCTTTTACCATTTCCCCTATCTTTCCTAAATAGGTTATAACCATCCAGATTAACAGTCCAGTCATGAGATTCATCCCACCATGTTTCCGTAATGCCTATTAAGCCCCATTTTTCTTGTACTGCTAATATTTGTAGCTCATCCATTTTCCCAGGCAAACTTCTTGCGTTTGCAATCATACACTTTATGTTGCTATGGCTCTGCTGATGTGAAGTGCCTGCCACTGTATTTGAGGCCCCTATTAATATCTCCCTACTTTCTATTGTAACCCTCCCCCCTTCTCCTCCCCCATGGGTAAATAATTCATCCCTTTCCCTCTCTACCCTATTTACCCCAATACTTCTATATAGTCCCTCCCCCCCACCTACAAGTTTAAAAACTCCCCCAGCCGTTCTACCATCCTATTCCCTAGCACAAAAGCGCCCTCATCATTAAGGTGCAATCCATCCCTGCTATAGAGATTGTACCCAAGTGAGAAGTCAGCCCAGTGCTCTAAAAACCCAAAACCCTCTGCACTGCACCACTTTTTTAGCCACGCATTAACCTCCCTAAGCTCCTTCTGCCTCCCTGGGCTAGCACGTGGCACTGGTAGTATCTCAGAAAATACTACCTTGGAGGTCCTTGCTTTAAGCTTATTCCCTAATTCTCTAAAATCATTCTTTAGGACGCTCCATCTTCCACTAACTTTGTCATTGGTACCAATGTGTACCAAGACCGCCGGTTCATTACCAGCCCCTCCCAATAATTTATCCACCCGATCCACAACATGCCGAACCCGAGCACCCGGGAGACAGCAAACTGTTCGATTGCTGGGATCTGGGTGACAAATTACCCTGTCTACCTTCCTAATAATAGAGTCCCCTACCACCAAAACATGTCTGTTGCTCTGCCTATTCTGCCCTCCCTCTTCTCCAGTAGAGCTGTTCGCCCGGCTGTTAGAGGGAACAGCTCTATCTGGCATTGCCATTCCTGAATGGACATCGCCAACAGTTTCACTCAATCTGGCAAATCTGTTGTTGTTTGCCAACTCAGAACTGGCCTGCCTCCTCCTGTACCCTCTGATTCCCCTTCTAACTGTAACCCAGCTACCTCCCTGGCCATCCTCACTAGACCCAGCTCCTCCCTCCATACTAGGCCCAGCTAAACTGTGCTCCGTGAGCACCAACTCCCTTTCCAGTGGAGCAATATCACTAAGTGCTGCAATTCTCCTCTCCAGATCTTCAATTTGAGCTTCCAAAGAGGCAACATGCTCACACCTGTCACAGAGGTATGGACCCTGGATCATCTGTTCCAGTAGTGCATACATTTGACAGGATGTACACTGAATAAGGTTGCCACTGGACTGACTCATAATTATTATTATTGTCTACGAAATTTCAGTGGGAAAAATAAAGAATATAATATATTTATATAAAGTTTTCCTCCTTTGCACTATAAATCTGCCCCCCTTTTCTTTGAAGGCCCTTCTTTTATTTAAACTCCTAGGCTTTTACTAGAATTGCACTTGATACTGAAAATGTTCGCAAGCTCACAAGTTCCCCTTCTCCGGTTTCTATTAACTTCTGCCTTCTCGTCTGGGCACAATTAGTGCACTCTGCAATTTATCAATTACGAGTTACGATCCGACCCACATTCCAGATGAATGCAATATTGATAAAGCCATAAATATGATATTCTATCACATGCATGTTACAGTATATGTATTGACACATTGATTGCCAGGATCGATATGACACATAGATTGAACATGAATTAAAGTATGTTTTGGGCCATTTGTGGGCTTGAGAATGTTGTGCTATTAATTTTAAGACCTAACATCACTTTACCTTTTAATAAAAGTACAGTAGTGTGTTAATATTTGCATTTAAAGTACTACAAGTTGGACTTTACCCCTCTGGCAGGTTCTCTCTAGCACTCGTTGGCTTCTTGGCTCCATTTGCGAATTACGAGTTTGATGCAATTTAATAACTCAATTGGAACATAGCGGTTACGGGCTTGAGAGAAGAAAGGATTTGAGCCCGCGAAGTTCCACGTTCCACTTCCCGTAGGCTTTTTCCGGCCTTGCTGCATCATAATCCGCAAGATGTCTGCGGGTTGCTTTAAGAGGCTAATTTAATAGCCTTAAGTCTGGAGAGCTACGTTACGAGCTACGATTTAACACGTAGCCCAAATTTAATGGGGCTGTATATCAATGATCAATAAAAACAAACTCTAAAAACAAAACAGGTCCATAAATGTGGGACAAAATCTAGGTCAATACTAGAGAGGATAACTACAGGTTGTATCAGTCCTAATATTCCACAAACTGAAAGCACACAGACTGCCCCTAAGGGAACCGCACAGTTTTTCATTCTTAAAATAAACGCAGGACCAGTCACAGAGTGAAAGTCCCTACTCATAAACCTAACGTCTCGTTTCGCAGCTTCAGCTGCTTTATCAAAGGTGGATGGTCTAATAGATTGTATAAGCACTTCTTAATAACACAAAGTACATAGAAATAAACAGTTATATTCCTAGTGAAAACCAGAAACCTTCCATGCTCCTTTAATATATTAGAAACAATTCAAAGAAGGGAACTAAAATGGTGGATGATATAAATGACTAAACAAATTGGGAAATACATCATGACCCAAGTATGTATAGCTTTAAACATTCATATAAAGCTTTCAAAATGCCCAAAGAGCCCTTTAAAGGCAAAGGTTGGGTGTTAATAGGTTATCACTCATTTTGTAAGGCTGTAGGTCTCAATGTTATAGACTCTCAGTTGTTCTATTGTTTGCTTTACGTGTTTATGGCCCACTCAGATTGCAGCCTTGCTTTGCTCATAAATCATAAAAGAAACATTCTGTAGTATATGAACCTGGTCCCATCCGCAAGGACAAGCGACAAAATAACAGGCAATTGGAGAAATATGAGAAATAGCCAAACTCAGAAATCAATCTACTTAGATATCAGTGAGGTAGGGGGAGCAAGGGTACAAGTCTGGATTCTCCTGTAATCCTGGAGAAGCTAAATCTAAGCTGCTCTTCCACTTTAGCTGAGAATTACTTGGTGTTTCAGGGATAACAACTTTGGAGATTCAACTTACAGTTAAATGGTTAATAATATTATTATCACATATTATAATTGTCAAACTGCGAGTTGTCATCACGCCTGCGAGCCTCGCGAAGCTAGGTGAGCCGTTAAGGCATTAAAGTCTTCTGAGCTTGCAGGACTTAAGCAATGAGCGCCAAAGGCGCTCAGCAGTTGAGGCATTGAAGCACGCAGGACTTCTGAAATTTGCAATTAAGCAGACGCTCAGCACTTAGGCTGCAATGAGCACTGAAGGCACTCATTGCAGTCAGCGGCCCCCTCACACATGTGAGCTCGGGGGCAAAAAATAAGATTTCGGAAAAATACGAAGTTAACGGCCGACCCGCGGAAATCGAAAAACACGAAAAAAACATAAAAACACACTCACACACAGCACAGGGGGGCAGCCAGGAAGCCTGGGAGTGAAGTTGCAAGCGATTTTGAGCCTTATTTGATGTGTTTTGTCACTTGTACATCGGCTGTGCAAGAAAAAAAATGGCGGCCGAAAAACGTAAAAATGTCTGAAACTGGATGAAAATGAGGCTGAGAAAATACACGAAGTCAAAGACACTAACACTTACACCAACAACGCCAGGCACGAGGGACTTTGAAAATAAAACAAACATCAGTCGGCGACCCCCCCACACAAACAGTCAGCAGAGACACAGAAGAGAAACACACAGGGAAGGGACAGGGGGAGATGCTGGAAAGAGACACATGGCATTACCAAGCACAAAACTTGGAGGTTAATGAACGCTACAATGAGCGGCCTGTACAGCAGATGGGAGGAAAGGTTCGCAATGAGCGCCGAAGATGCTCAGAGAAGCAAAAGCCTCACATTGTGTGGCAAGCAGCATTGCCTGCCTTACAATGTTATGCCTGTAATTTTTTAACGGCAATTCGCTAGTTCTTTATAAAGCTCCAACATCTTCTATAGTGGTTGGTCCTGGAGTTTCCCAACCTGCAACAGAACAAACTTGTTCTCAGTAACTCAAACTTTGACTATGGGCCACTGTAGGGTTAAAAAATTTACCTGAATGCAGTGTTTCTATTGGTAGGTACCAGGTTCCTATGTAGGCAGCTCTGGGGGTGTGGAAACCAATTGGTTTTTAAATAAAATAAGTGTGTATGTCTATAGAATGACTCAATGTAATGTGTGTTTCAGATATAAGCTGCAGGTGTTAGATAGGAAAGGTTACAATCAGGAAAACTTATATATATCTTTAAACAAAGTAAACAGCTGCAATGTGGTGGTTAAACTAGGTATCAAATGCATAATGATTTCTTAATGGATATAAAAAAAAATGCCATCATCAGAATTATTTTTTAATTGTTGCAAATTGAATGTCCTGTTTTATTAATAATGTATTGGTTTGCTTGCTATTCTGTGATGATAATGTTGTTGTTCAGTCCTTCAGACGTTTCTGACTCTCAGTGACCATGTGAACGCAGCACATCTGACTGTGTTTCTAGTTGTGCTTATCCATATGATTTTCTTGGCAAAGATACTGGAGCGGGTTGTCAATTCCTTCTCCAGTGGACTGCCATTTGTCTGACCTCTCTGCTTTGACTGTCCCATCTTGGGTGACCCTACATGGTTTAGCTCACAGCTTCATTAAGGTACACAAGCCCCTTCACAACAACAAGGTAGCGATCCAGAAGGGGGTGGTGATATTACATTATTGCAATATAACTGAAGACAAGACTAGGATGCCCTTTATCTTCTACCTATATCACAGTGCTTGAAGTTTTCCCTGCTGTATGAAGGCAAAGAGGTGTATATGATTTATATAATTCCTTGTATATCTGCTACGTAACTTGTAAATATTAGTATCTATTAGCTTTCAAGGGGAGTTAGACAGAGGTCAATAACATTTGCTTTTAGGGTTGTGAAACCAGATCGGTTCTCTGGGTCATCTCTGCCACCTCATTGTGGATAATGTAAGAGTTAAAGAGATATTACTACAAAACAGTCCCATTATTGGTCAATGTATAGTATCACATATAATAGTTGTCAAACTACGAGACGTCATCACTCTTTGCGTGGTGCGTATGACTTGCTCATTGCCTGCGAGCCTCACGTAGCGAGGCGAGCCGTTAAATCGCAGCACTTAGGCGATGAGTGTCAAAGGCGAGCCTGCACTTAGGCGATGAGTGGCAAGACAACGAAACACAGGAGGCGAACCGATCACACCTTCAAACACGCGGGACTTAGCCACCTAACACAGGAATGCCTTAGGCTGCAAGCAGTTGACGAACGCAGGATTTAGATTTAAAAAAATTACGAGATGCGGGACAAGGCTGTGTGCGCAAAGGGCAAATTGTTTGTTTAGGAGGGAGAACTGCCATTTCAAAAGCGTAATGTGGTAAGTTGCAAGTTAGTGTTGTGAAATGGCAGCGATAGTCTATGTCTTACGCGCCTCGCGAGCATTTTGCGTCCTTCCAAATAGTGTATTTTTGTACCTCGGACGTCCCTGGCAAAGTTGTACGCACCTGTCAGTGTTTTGCGCATTTCGAGGTTGTGTAGCCAAGTTTTCATTTTTTTCGGGCGACATTTTTTCCTTTCTTAGCCGATTTTAGAGTGCCAAAACTCTGCAAATTAGGCTTAAATTTGCATGCAACCTCACTCCCAGACGTCCTGGCTATCCCCCCCTAATGTGGCTGAGTTTTTTTTTATTTGAATATTTTTTGTGTTTTGCGCGGTTCGGACGTTAATGGCATATTTTTGGGAGCTCTGGCTTTTTTGGGATTGCGAGGTCGGAATTGTTTTTTTTAAGTGCCACTTTACTCAACTGCATGCAGCCTAACTAAGTCCTGCGCTTCTTAACTGCTTGCAGCCTAAGTCCTGCGTGCTTCAATGCCTCAACTGCTCGTCTCGCTTCTTGAGGCTCGCAGGAGCCCCTTCAGCTCTCATTTCATGCTAAGTCCCTCGTGTTTCAATGCCTCAACTGCTCGCCTCGCAGGCATTGAGAGCCTTTGGTGCTCATCGCCTAAGTCATGCGAGCTCGGAAGACTTCTGTGCCTCAACCACTCGCCTCGCTATGCGAGGCTCGCAAACGTGACGACGTATCGCAGTTTGACAATTATAATATGTGATTATTATTATTACTAACCTTTATTTGTAACACGCCAATATATTCCATAGCACTATACAGGGTTAAGTACACAGCAAAAACAATTTTAACACATTGCAAAAGAATAGAGGGCCCTGTGTTTGAGCTTAATATGAAGCGTTCTCAGTGCCTTCCATAAAACCTAACAAGATTGAAAACTCACAAACTTACAATCCAAAGGGTTTAGGTGTTTTACAGTAGGGTGATAGAAGTGTTGTGCATATTAAGGCTGAAGGTGATAAGCTTCTTTAAACAGATGTTTATGGTGAGGTTTTGAAGCAGGAAGATAGTCTAGTGGAGCAAGGCAAGAAGATCCACAGAGTACGGTAGCACGAGAAAACTCCCGTAGGCGGGAGTGAGAGGAGGTTATAAGAGAGGAGGAAGGAAGAAAGTCATTAGCAGAGGGAAGAGGGCTAGAAATCTTATGCCTATTATATCATTTCCCTCTCTAGTGGACAGTGATTTGTCTGGCATTTCTGCTATGACCTGCCCATCTTGGGTGACCCTACATGATATCGCTCACAGCTTCATTGACATACACAATCCCCTTCACCACGACAAGAAAGGGAGAATGTAGCATATGTACTTAATGATACAATCTAGTATCTATGGATATCTGTACCAGTTAATATAATTTGTAATCCTTTACGTTATTTTGTTTTTATACATTTTTACTAATGCTAGTAATTCTGGGGACCTCTCAAATGAAGCTCAAGGGTTTCTACTGGTCCAAAAGCTTTATACTGGCAATCGCTGAAACACTTCTGGATGACTTAACTGAATAGTCACTTTGGGCCTCATTCAATTGCAATTTGGCCAATTGAATAGGGCTCTAAAAAGCACATAACATATTTTTTTAAAGACATTTTTAAAAAGCAAGGTTTTCACTAATTAAAAACTTATTTAAAAAAAAAATGCTATGTGCTTATTTAGAGCCCTATTCAATTGGCCAAATCGCAATTGAATGAGGGCCTTTGTGTATTGGTGAATACTATCAATGTTCTGCTGCCCTCTAGTGGAGATAACATTTACCTTCACTTAATTAAGAAGTTGAAGTGACCAGATACAATTGCTACTTGTTACAAATAAGTTTTATTTTGACTAAAAATCAAATGGTTTATGTAATTTATAAACTTTAATTTATAAACTAAAATAATGAAAGTAAGATAAAACCTTTACTGTCTAGGTGTCAGTGGGACAGATGATATTATATGGTGTGTACAATTAAAGTGAATGAAATAAACATTCCAAATGAAATATATATATTGACAACTTTGACTAAAAGCAAAATGGTCAAAAATGAGTGTTGATGCCTCTTGGGATCCTAGAGGAATCCATGATACATTGGTGGAAGCTGTGTGTGAGAAAGGAGTTTACATTTCTTTTACAGAGCGATTGCATTGAATGATGCAAGGTGTCTGCTTCTAGGCGAGTGAGGGAGAAGGGGTATGGTGCAAATTTCAATCTCTGAATTTCTGTCTGTTCCCTCCTCCCACTGATAACTACAGACACACACCTCATACACATACACCTATATATTATATTGATTTAGCCTTATATTTATTTGATAATATCCAGGAGGGTAGAGGAGCAGAGGAGGAGAGAGAGGAGAGGAGGAGAGAGAGGGGAACACCAGAGGTGGAGAGAAGGAAAGGTAGAGGTATGGAGAGAGTGTAGGAGAGCAGGAGGAGGGAGGGATGTGCCCCCAGATGTAGGCACACAAGGATTAGGGTCAGAGGGTCATGGGCCTGATCCCCGGGGGGGGGGGGGGGGGGGGTTAGTGAAGATGAGGGACCAGATACAAAACAGGGAGGCCAGGAAACCCAGGCACAGTTGGGAGGGCAAGAGGCACTGGGGCATGCCAACAGGGATATAAAGTCTGTAAAACACAGGTATGACGACAGCCAGCTGAATATGCACACACATGTACCACAACACACATGGGTGTATTAACTGGGGGGGGGACAAATTCCCCCATATTTTAATATTTTTGTATGAATGTATAAATAAGCTTTTTTATGGCTGGTGTAACCCCTGCCCACACACATAGATAACTGACATACAATAGCACTGTAACCTCTATGGTTATGACTAAAGATATATAGGGCATCAATAAGCATGTAAATCCTGGTAGCATATAATATCATTATCATAATTGTTATCAATTAAATGTCTGCCCAAAACCTGCAGTTAAAACTGATTCTGGGTAGCAGTCACCAAATAAATCAAGATTGATTTGACAATGGGGTAGAAAGTGTAGAGGGGATAAGGGATGAATTAGCTACTCATGGTGGATGAGATGAGGGAAGGGTTAGTATAGTCAATAGGGAGGTAACTCAAGTGCAGAGGCAGGCACCACAAAACTACAGACTCATAACATAAGGTGTATGCTCGCTAATGCCATAAGCTTGCCAGGAAAATGGGAGAGTTAGAATTATTGACAATTAATGAAAATGGGATTTAATAGGCATTACTGAAACATGGTGGGATGAATCTCATGACTGGACTGTTAATCTGGATGGTTATAACCTATTTAGGAAAGACAGGGGAAATAGTAAAAGAGGAGGAGGGATTTGTCTGTAGGTTAAGTCTTAATATTAGCCTATAGTCAGAGAAGATGTTTATGGTGGAACTAGTGATACAGTTGAATGTTTGTGGGTAAAATAGTGGAGCAGCAAATTCCAAAAGAATATTAGTAGGAGTATAAACCCCCAAATATAATTGAAAGTGAGGGAATGCAACTATTGTTACAGATTGGAAATGCTGCTAAGCATGGTCAAGTTCTAATAATGGGAGATTTTAATTACCCTGAAATAAACTGGATAAATGAGATCAGCAGTTCAGCTAAGGGGAGCAGGTTCTTGAGTACACTCAGGGATCATTATCGGGCCCAGGTTATACAAGAACCTACTAGAAATGAGGCTATCTTGGATTTATTTATCACAAATAACATTGCTATAGTATTAAATATTTAAATAGGGCCACCTTTGGGAAACAGTGATCACAACACAGTCTCATTTGAGATTGAAATAAAAAAACAAAACTGTAAGGGGCCAATAAAAACTCTTAGTTTTAAAATGGCAGATTTTAACGGTCTAAGGGCAGCAATATAACATATAGACTGGGACAAAGAACTGTGGGCAAAAATCAGTGGACCTTCCAAGTAGGGGGGTCGGGAGACAGAGACCTGGCCCCTCCCCTTACATTGACTACAGCACATAGTATAGATCCCTCCCCTTCTATCCAGGTTGACCCATATATATCCCAACCAATACAATTATATAGGCCCTGCACACTGACACAGATTCAATCCACTTACGGTACTTGATTTTTTCCTGTTACTTTACTTACTTATTGTGTTGATAAGGGTGAAGTGGTGCTGGTGTTGCTCATTTTTCTGATGCTGGGAAGTGTCTCCAATTTCTTGATAAGGGTAAAGTGGTACTGGTTCTGCTCACTTTCCTTATGATGGAAAGTTCCTCTAATTTCTTGATGAAGTGCAAAAACTAACTAGAATACACTTTAGATCAAGACATGTGTTAGTGGCAGCTCATAGAAATAGACAAAAGTGATGTAATTTACTTTTAAATAAAATACATCATATGTGGGATAGAGATAGATAGGGCCTCATTCTATTATCGGCCGCAGCCGTTGCGGGGCCGCAAGGACCGGCCGCAAGCTATTCGGCTATTCTATTCCCTTACGGCCGGGGATTCCGGCAGGCTTGCGGCCGGTGCCTTGCTATCTCTTGCGGCCGATCGCGCCGGAGGAAAGCCTTTGATCTAAAACGGCCGCAAGAGATTTGCAATTCAATTGCTCCGGGAGACCTCTCTGCAAGGCTAAAAACGAGCCGCAGTTACTTGCAGGAAAAAGGTCTCGCTAGCACCAATTAAGCACATAAAATAGCTCAAATAAAGCCATCCTGCACTTTGAGAAGACTATAAAGGGATTTTAGGTGTTAGAAAAAATAGCACATAATTATCCTGTACTCAAATCCGTAAAATATTTCATTTTTAATATCCGTAAAATATCCATGTGAAAAGTACAGAGTGCTTGGAGCACCTCAGACACACCCCCGCCGCAGCCGGCAAATAAACAGTTAATTTGAACTCGGGTTTGGGCAGATGTGCAAGCTTGAGAGTGGGTTCCTTTTAATCCTCATGTCCCCCAATATGATCCCTAGCATTTACAGAGCTGTACAGTGCAGGCTTGAATTTATTTTTCAGTTTTTATATTTCACAGATTACGGCCGGTTCCAAGATATGCGGCCGGCCGTAAAAGGAGATCCTTGCGGGGCCGTATAATAGAATCGCGAGTTAACTGAACCCTCGCAAGGAATCGCAGCCTTACGGCCGATTTACGGCCGATAATAGAATGAGGCCCATAGATAGGGATATAGAGGGGGATATATCCCTCTCTGTCTCCATCTTTCTATATATCCATCTCTTTGTCCCTCTACTTCTCTATCCCTTTCCCTATCTCCCTCTCTATCCCTCTCCATCTTTCTATCACTCTCCCTATCGCTCTCTATTCCTCTCCCTATCTGTCTCTCTATTCCTCTCCCTCTCCCTTTTGATCTCTCTCCCTATCTATTCCCCTGTCCCTATCACTCGCTCTATCCCTCTCCCTCCCTTCTTATCTCTCTCCCTCCCTTCTTATCTCTCTCCCTCCACCTATCTTTCTCCCTCCCCATCTCTCCCTCCCCTCCCTATCTCTCCCTCCCTCCCTAACTCTCTCTCTCTATCCCTTTCTCTCTCTCTCCCTCCCTATCTCTCTCTATATCCCTATCTCTCTTCCTCCCTATCTTCCTCATCCTTCCCTGTCTCTCTCAATATCCCACTCTCCATATCCCTCTTTCCCTTTCTCCCCCTATACAACTCCCTATCTCTCTCTCCCTATTTCTATCTCTCTCCCTCCCTTCCCAATCTCTTTTTCCCTCCCCCTCATTATCTCTTTCACTGCCCCTCCTTATCTTTCCCCCTCTCTCTCTCCCTCCCCATCCTATCCCTCTAACTATCTCTCTCCCTCCATTCCCTCTCACCCTCTTCCTATCTCTCTCATTCCCTCCCTATCTCTCTCTCCCTATCTATCTCCCTCTCTCCCTCCCTAACTCTCTTTCTCCCCTTCCCTATCTCTCTTCCTCATTATTTCTCTCTCTCCCGATCCCTCTCTCCCTATCTCCCCATCCCTCTTTCCCTCCCTATCACTATCTCCCCCATCCCTCTCTCTTCCTCCCTATCCCTTTCTCCCCCTATCTCTTTCTCTCCCTCTCTCTCCCATCAACCCTCTCTCCCTCAATCCCTCTCCCTTTATATATATATCCCTCTATCTATCCCCTGTCTATCTATCTATCTATCTATCTATCTATCTATCTATCTATCTATCTATCTATCTATCTATCTATATCCTGTCTCCCACCCTCTCACTCCCTCCCTCTCACCCTCTCTATCTCTCGATCTCCAGCTCCTCTCTATCTCACTCTCTCTTCTCTATCTCTCCCTCCTCTCTATATCTCCCTCTTCTCTATCTCTCCCTCTACTCTAGCTCTTGCTCCTCTCTATCACTCCTTCTTCTCTATCTCCCGCTCCGCCCTATATCTCCCTCTTCTCTATCTCTCCCACTTCTCTATCTCTCCCTCCTCTCTATCACTCACTCTTCTCTATCTCCCCCGCATCTCTATCCCTCCCTCTACTCTATTTCCCCCTCATTTCTATCTCTCCCTCTTCTCTATATCCCCCTCCTCTCTATATCCCACTCCTATCTATCTCTCCCTCTTCTCTATATCCCCCTACTTTCTATCTCTCCCTTTTCTCTATATCCCCCTCCTCTCAATCTCTCCCTCTTCTATATCTCTCCCTCCTCTCTATCTCTCCCTCATCACTCCTTCTTCTCTATCTCCCGCTTCACCCTATATCTCCCTATTCTCTATCTCTCCCTCTTCTCTATCTCCCCCTCCTCTCTATTTTTCCCTCTTCTATATCTCCCCTTCTCTCTATCTCCCCCTCATCTCTATCTCTCCCTCCCTCTCCCATCGCAGACCCACCTAAAGAGGCCCACTGGATGGGCTCAGTTGAAGAGGCCAGCTGGTGGGCCCAGCTGAAGAGGGCCGCGTGTGGGCCCAGTTGGAGAGGCCCGCTGGTGGGCCCAGCTAAAGAGCCCGTGGGCGGGCCCAGCTGAAGAGCCCCGCAGGAGTGCCCAGCTGAAGAGCCCTGCAGTTGGGCCCAAATATGGAGGCCCGCAGTCAGGCCCAGATGAGGAAGCCCACGGTCGGGCCCAGGTGGGGAGGCCCGTGCTTGGGTCCAGATGGGGAGGCCCGCGGTCAGGCCCAGATGGGGAGGCCCACGGTTGGTTCCATACAGAGGGAGGGAGAGAGGCATAGGGAGGGAGAGGGATGGAGGGAAAGAGAGGTATGGAGGATGCCCATCTGAAGAGGCCCATGGTCGGGCCTGTGATTAGGGCTGTGAGTGGCCTATAACAGGGCCCTGGGGCTGCAGGAGGCCAGTGATGAGGCCCTGGGGTGGAGGAGGCATGGAAATAGGGTAAGAGGGAATATAGAGGGTAAAAGGGAAAAAGAAGGAAGGAAGAGAAGGAATAAAGAGGGAGGGAGGGAAAGAGAGAGAGACCTCCTGTATGGCTGTGGGAGCTGCCACTCAGCACTTGGCAGCTCCCACCGCAGTCCTAGCTGGCTTGGGGACGTTCAGAGTGAACGTCCCTAACCACATTCTAAAGCTGCTGGATTTTGATTGGTTGATGCTGCAGCTGACAGACAGAAAAACTGCTACAAATCCTAGCACAGTGAATGTAGGCTCAGCCAGGCTGGGTACGACAGCATAGCAATGCTCTCTTTAAAAATGCTCACTGTAGTATGATCTATATCAGCAGTGCAGCACTAGGGAAAGTCACCAAGTAAGGGGGAAGGCACACAAAGGGTTAATTAAGGTGATAGATTCATATTTTTAACAAAATCATATGAAAGAAGACATGAAAGCTAATATACAGATATAATTAATTGGAAAGCGGTTGCCCATTTGCCCCTATCCACCAGCCGCCCATTATATAAATACATCCGTATAAAGCTTTGTCAAGTGAGCTTTTTGTGCCAAGAGGTATTCAACTGACAAGAGGACATCCTTTGAGGTTAGAAGTAAGAGATTCCACCTTAAAGAAAAGGGTTCTTCACAGTAAGGGTGCTTAATCTGTGGAATTCTCTACCAAAGGAGGTGGTGACAGCGGATTCGTAGATAACTTCAAAAGGGGACTGGATACATTTTTAATTAAAAAGGGTATTCAGGGTTACCCTGGTAAATTAGAGAGAGAGAGTATTGATCGAGGGAGGAGTCCAATCGCCAGTATCTGGGGTCATGAAGGAATACAATTTTGTTTTCACTTTTGAGACGATTGGCTAAGTTTTACTTGAGTTTTTTTTTCTGTTTGCCTTTGCAAATCAGAGGAGATCTTAAAGGGTTGAACTTGATGGACTGAAAGTCTTTTTTCAACCTCAATTACTAGGTATCTATGTAACTATGACATTCAAAAGAGAGTACATGTATGGATGTGCACACTGCGGCATATGTGCATACAGACTCTGTAGGACTTCATGTGCATGTCATACTGGCCTAACCTGGACACCACACCAACATTACATAAATTCATATGAGACATGATTCATAATGCAGATGATGCAGGCCTTGGTTCATCTGTGTAATACAAACACCACAGTCAATTACAGGTGACCATGATGTCAAGGATATGGAAACACATAGCTGTCAATTGTGTAGAGAAACCAACTAAAATACTTTCGTTCTTTTATTTCAGTAACCAGGAGTACATGGCCGATCACAGAGGCACAGGTGGTGGCTCCACTGGAGATGGAACAAACTCCACCCCTGGAAGTGGTGGATGAAGAAGGGCAGAACATTCGAGAGAGCCTGGGACCATCAACAGAAGCTGGCCCTTTAGAATCCAGATGCTCACCCTCATCTCAGGAGTGGGATTCACTGGCCAGGCCCTCAAATGCATCATCTGGCCATGCACAGCCATTCCAGCCCCCTCCACCAGGCATGTCATGGAGCCAGCAAACATCAACACCTAAGCCTGATGACGTTGTCCTGGTCCCAGCGAACATCACGGCCACCACTGTCACCAACATTAACACCATTGCAGCCATGGCAGGGCACAACCACTCCCACACGATGGGGTCCACTAACATGGCCTCCCACACAATAGGATCCCCCAAAACGGCCTAAATCACCGGCCCATCTGCCGACACCTCAGGCCTTTCTGCCTACACCTCAGGCCCTCTGCTGTGACCTCAGGCCCTCCTGCCATCACCTCAGGCACTCCTGCCATCACTTCTGGCCCTCCTGCCATCAACATGGGCCCCTCTGCCATCAACATCGACCCCTCTGACTTTGAGGGAAATTATGGCCCGGTTTCACAGGGATGTCAGAAGACGTAAAAACCACAGGACTCAGAAGCTACAATTACTCCGAAGACAGGTTCAGCTCACCAACGCACTCCTTGCAGCACTAGATTGCTCTATTCTGAGGTGAGGGGACACAACTTAAGGATGACGCAGCGAAAAAGACAATTGGCGGAACCCCAGCCCATATCTTTCCAGCCTTCGGTTCCACAACCAGAGACGTCAGCCTCCTCATCTCAGACCTCACTACCAGCGCAAGGTGATCCCCAGCCACCCAACGTAGTGGAACTCCTTGCTCAAACCCCACCTAGACGTGGAAGAGAGAGTAGGCGCGCAGGCATGGAAGGTGGGGGTCCAGTGCTGAGGAGGAGGAGGCATTAGGACCATCCCCTAAGTCCTCATCATCATCACTCCTCAATTAGTACTAATTGGTATAAATGTTGACATACTATTGGCTGGTTACAGACTGTGTACTTGTCTTGTTATGTGTGGTTTGCCGATGATAAGAGGCGTTGTAGTCAATCCTAATAGTGTTCTGATTCAGATATCCTGCTCTTGTCTCTGTAGGTGTTAATAGCCCAATCTCACGACCATGAAGGCATGTTCTTCATCTTCGAGCAGTGCAATACTATCATGTGAGTAAACATTAAACCCAGTGCCTATCGGGCATTCGATCAGTGACATTCACCCCAGCAGATTGATCTGAAATGCAATATATGACTACATATCTCTTCAATAATAAACATGACTGTTGTGCAATATAACATTTAACCCTTTAGGTGTCCCCTTTTGCCAAAAAGCCTCTTGCCCTTCCGGGATCCGCCCACACCACAGCCAGGATATTAACGCACATTCTTGTACATTTTTGAGTGTACTCTGTGTATGAAATAAAGCTTTGTTATACCATTATCCCTGTGTCAATAGGTTGAGGTTTTGGGACATCCACATACATCATATTTTTGTCACATTCCTATATCTGTAAACTAATGATCCCTAGTTACTATGCAATAGATTAATACATATAATAATAATAATAATAACACTAATATAATAAATCCCAGAATGCAGTATAATAACTGTTTAACTCAAAATTCTGAGCTGGAAGCAGTTTTTTTAACTTGTTTTAGACATTCAAATGTGAACACCATATTATAAATGATTGTTGTGGTGAACTACCTACTCATAAGATCCACAACACAAGCTGAGATCCCGCTCCATGCTGATGATAGCGAGTAAGCTTGAAACAGCTGTACATGGCTAGGATACTCAGCTTGTGTTCAATCCAACCTTGACTTTGCATAAAAGCTGTGTAATGCAGCGGGCATAAGCTTAAAGGAAGCCATGTTTGAAAATGGCTTTGGATTGAAGAGCGAGGCATTTGTGGGCACATTGGCATGTCCCAGCTCAGCTTCCCAGAATGCAGTGTAATAACTGTTTTTTTCATCACTCTGAGCTGGAAGCAGGTTTTTTAACTTGTTTTAGACATTAAAATGTGAACACAGATGTACTATTTATTTACTATATATATATATATATATATATATATAGGGTTAATACACATGACAGGTTCAATGTGTGATACTGTGAAGGGCTGATAACAATATGACAGGTGATAATGTACATTGATTGATAGCAATACACTTGATGTGATTTCATCAAATGATAATGAGCATACATCTTGACACATGGCCACCAGCAATGGCGTTGGACTTTCCAGGATGGGCATAGCAGAGATTATCCCTGATGGAGGTGAGTTGGCTGTTGCTCCATGTGCCTCTGCACAGCCTCCATATGAATTCACTGCCCTTACTGATGGGTTAGAGTAGATTAGTGTGGTGTATGTTCCCATGGTCCCTTTCTGGATTGCTACCTTGTGGTAGTGAAGGGGCTTGTGTACTTCAATGAAGCTGTAAGCTATACCATGTCTGGTCACTCTAGGTGGGCAGATCATAGCAGAGAGGTCAGATAAATCACAGTCCACTGGAGAAGGAACTGTAAAACCACTCCAGTATCTTTGGCACGCAAACCTTGTGGAAAAGCACAGAGACATAGCTAAATGTGCTGCAGTCCATAGGGTCACAGAGAGTCAGACACGACTGAAGGACTGAACAACCAAATATAAAATGTTCCCCTGGTACTTTATATACTGTATGTGATGTGGCAGTGTAATTTGGCCACTATTTCTTTTCCCAGTGTAGATGTAATGAGTGAGATGTAAATGCAATTATATTTATATTTTAGGGTCCACATGAGAGCCTCTGTGAGTGAGAAAGGGTTAATATGGCAGGCAGTTTCATGTTTTTGTGTTGCAATTTAATCATATAGTGTGACTTTAATTGCTTTATGCATGTTGCAACAAGGCTTTTCATATTGGCATATGCATGACCATTCCAACATATGATATAATAAAACAAAAATTGTATGCCTATTTTTTATTTGGGGATTGTTGTGCAAGTAATTGTAATGCGTTTAATTGCTTTCCCCATATTTTAAAGTCTAGTAATGTGTTTGTATTGTCTTTTACAGTGTTAAGAACTTGTCTGTAAACCCTTTGCAGGTCCTATTTGGAGCCCATAAGATTTTTGGCTCCATTTGCCGTTTACGGGTTTGAACGCCAGTTCGTCTTTGGGGAGTTTAAGCAATTTAATAGTGATTTTCAATTGTAACATTTGCAGGCTTGATCGATGATCAATAGCTTAGCTTGGACGTAGTTCTGATTTTGACAGCCCGAAGGGATTTTCAGCTTGTAAGTGGCAGATCATTTGCAGGTAGCTAAAAGAGGCCAATTTAATAGCCATACATCTATCTACTCTGCCTCTAGTAGTATCCTTATTGGGGGTTGCTCTTATCTTTAGTTATTTTCTCAAGTGACTATTCATAGTGACCGTACTGAACACAAATATTATGTGAATCTTGGTTCCTCAAAGGAACCAAGATTGCCAATTTTGAGGCAATTGGCAATTTTCAATGTTTTTTTGCCTTCCTCTGGTTCAAATAGTTAACAATTATCAATTAATCTGCATATTACAAAGGTCAGAGGAGATCTAAAAATGTTGAACTTGATTAATTTGACTAAAAGTCCTTTTTAACCTCAATTACTATGTAACTATGTAAAATATTCACAGCAGTAAAAAAATAAGAAAAATAACTCAAATCCTGAATGCAGAACCTGTTTTATTGTATGTGCTATACAAGTGGTCACGGATTACTTTTTACAAGGGTAGTTCTTGATCATCTACATCCCTGTCTTCATCAAAAAGCAGTTAACATAAGGGATTCTGGGAAAAAGTCTTGAACCTAACGTAGCATATCACCGAGATCTAGGTTTACTATCAGATATTTGACGGGGGGCTTCAAATACAAGAGTATTACCAAGTTTTATAGAATAGTGCAATGACTTTTCATCTACATCTTCGGGGAGGGTGAAACTGTTAGAAAAGCTCTTATACGTGTATTGCCTTTTTCCATTTTGATCTTCATAACTCTCCTCTTGTTCTCCAGAAACAGAGACCATCCCCTTTTTCACCGACACTTTCACATCACTCGGGGAGTATTCATCCAGTTCCAAAACAGCCAAAAACTTTTCATCTGTTGATCCTGATGTGTCCACAGATTTGCTTAGGTTTATGGGTGTGCTGAAATACAAAGGAGGGGTCTTAATAAAAGAAAAACTAAAAAAGTACTGTAGAGAAAATACGCTAACATTTCATCAATGTGACATTAATTTGCATATAACAACCCAATCGTATCTTAAAGGACCGGTGCAAACCTGTATTTAATACATAACAAACTGAAAAACTACAGTAGAAAATGTGTTGTTTAGTTGTTCAGTCAAATATGACTCTCTGTGACCCTTTATCATTCTGTACCAGTCCATAAGGTTTTCATGGCAAAGATACTGGAGTGGGGTTGCCAGTTTCTTCTCCAGTGGACCCCGATTTATCTGACCTCTCTACTATGACCTGCCCATCTTGGGTGACCCTACAGTTTCAAAAGGCCCTTCACCATGACAAGGTAGCAATCCAAAAGGGGTGGTGATACTACATTGCTGCAATATAACTGAAGACAAGATTAGGATGCCCTTCTACCTATATCTTGGTGACCCTACATGGTATATATAGCTCCATTGAATTACACAAATCCCTTTAGTAGCATTCCAGAAGAATAATATAATATAGGCAAGATAATTTTAGAATTTAAAAAAAACATCCTTTAATTTATTAACTTTTATATACAATAATGTTTCAGTAGAGCCTAACATTTTGACTGATTGACTAGTGTTTTTTTTTAGCTTATTCTTAAAGAGCATGTAATACTGGACATGCATTATATTATCCATTTTTTTTTTTAAATGGACAGTTCCTGAGATATTCACTATTATTTGTGCTGTGTTTTATGCACATGAGCAGCTCCTGAATACTAACTAATGTGTTGTTGTGATGTACTAATTAGTCACAATCTGCTTGTCTCTCCATGTGGTGGCCTTCAAGGGCTATACAAACAGTAATTAGAATGACAAAATCTAAGTAATTTCCTGATCAATTTACAAAATTTAGACACATTTTCACATGATCCTCCTCCCTCTTTTTGATGGTGCAAAGTGCATATGGTGACTTCAATGTTCCTTTAATTCTCATAGTGTATACACTTTTAACACTTTTAACCAACTGGGCATGCTCTTCCTGCTAATCACACACTGTTGGAAATAAAAGAGTCACCTCAGATAACATTTATAGCAGAGAGAGAGGATATTTTCAGGAAATTTACGCTTAACATACCTAACTTAAAGCACACATATCTATAAACACATCCTTTCAAAAATATGAATAACTGAAAAATGCAGTTATTTACATTTATATGGGCATTTTTAATTTCTGCAATGATAGGACCTATTATTATATTAGTATGCAGATAAATCACAATAGTTATAACAATATAGAGTTTTCAGCTTTTAACTTACAAACTGACATGTAATTTATTCCAAAAACACATTAAATAAATGTTGGATTTACATTGGATCAACCAGGTCATCGTCATCGGGATTGTGAATGGCGTATTCTTTTTCGTGCTTGTGGTGTCTCGGAGATTTACTGTGAGGTCTTTGATTAAAATCAGACATATAATCTAAACTCCTCTTTATATCTTTCTCCAGCTGCCTCAGATCTCTCTTCATGTTGTCCAGACATTCTTGTGGACCGGGGTATTGCCCTGCGGAACACATGCTTGCATTAATAGTAAATCATGAATAAAAAAAAACAAACAAAAAACAAACACGTTTTGATGTGTTCTCATGGGTCTTGCAGCACATCCTTCATGCTGGAAAGCAAGTCAGAAAGAAAGAAAAAAATGTGCACAGCACCTATTTGGTAGTCTGCTTTATGACATTGGCTGTTTGTGACATCGTTATGTGGTAAATGCATACAGTGAGTATTTTTTCTGCCATTGAATAACTTTTTACCACTTTGGTCAACTTAATAATGAGCAAAATGTTTTTAGAAAGAATCAAAATAAACTCAACTGTCAAGAACACTTTTTAAATATTATTCTTATGTATACTAGTTGCCATGTTGTTTCTATGCTATTGTACTGGTTGGTTCTTTGGTAAGAGGGGAGATTATTTCAAAGAGACTGGATAGCAATAAACCATCATATAAGCCCCATGATCAGCTACACGGACACCAATCCTTATCTATGTCTAGGTACACGTCATAAGGGGGAGTTCAGTATCACCCCCGTATTGCACAGTGTTTTCCTCCCAGTTAATTTTTACCCAGAAGGCTATTTTATATTGCCCTATAAAAATGTGACTGTCTACCCAATAAAATATACTCTGTTTTGGTCAAGGTGTAGCTCTGTGGTTCCTCCATAGGGAAAACCAATTAGCTTATTGTACGCTACCATTGGCAATGTCTTCAATGTATCCTGCGTCAATTGGCCAGAGTGTAAAGACTAGGCAAACCAGCTCAGATAAGAGGAGCAATGGTAGTTCCTATTCGTGGCTGGCCTAGCTGGTCCTGTATCTTGCCATACTGGTGGCAGTGGAGGGATCAACACCGAACAGGCAATTGCTTGGCATGACTGAGAATAAGCATTTGTTCATGGTGAAACACCGACTCAAGGAGTGGAGAGTTCAGATCTTGAACCCGGCCACTATCGTACAGGAACTGAGGTTGGCACCTTTGTTTCCGTGTTGCTGTGTTGGGAAATCTATCTGGACCAGATCGCTTGCAGTTCATAGAGAAAATCATGGACGAAGTCCAGCAGTAGCGGAATCAGAGTTTTCTCCTGATACTGTGATCTGTTAAGTTGGCAACCGTTGACTAAAACTGTCAAACAACAACAAATTTGATGTAGCTACTGGGGAATAACAATTGATTCCTGGAAGACTCTGAACGGCAATGCAAGCTTCACACAACTGATTCAGATGAACTGGTCTGCATTCTATTAGGACTACTAAGAGGCTGTTCCAGTCTGGTTTATCGTGCTATGCATCATAATCAGGCAGACGACTATGAACATGTAAAAGCCCAATATGTGGTTATACCGGACAATTCCCGGCAGCAGTTCTGGATATTAAACAAGGGAGCAAGTGATATTTTCTGGAAGACCAACTGCAATTTACGCCATGCCTCAGAAGGTGGGTGGAGGGGACTATAAGTAAGAATCCTGGAGAATGCCCAGCAGTTGGTAATTCTACAGCATTAGGATTCAGGACCAACAACTGGCTGACCAGTACCAAGAGAGCAGGACTGCTGTCACCAAGCCCCCAGTACATACGCAGCTCAGCCCCTCAAACCCCATTCAGCAGCCCACTATGTTTATTGAAAAAAATAATAACAACTTGTCAACATGTTTTCCAGACGTCATTTATAAAGTCATTGACACCTGGCTTCTAGCTTTGCTGTGTTTTGCTGTCAACTATGAGCTAAACAGTCATGTCACCAAGGCCTGTATCCTTTCACAAGCCCACAAGGTGTACAGGTCAGCCATAAGGTGGCACTGAAGTGATAGAACCATAGGTGCAGACATGCTGCTTCCAACCACCTTCGAGCACCCAAACGAGTGACAGCTGCTGTGATAAATGTACCATCTTGCAAATTCAGGACATTTAAGTTGCCAAACCATGAAAAGAAACGGGAGATTGAAAGTTAAAACAAGTTAGATTTGGTGGTGATTTGAAAACAAGTCAGATGAGTTGGAGGAGGCCCTTAGGCTTTCCTCTAATGCATCCTGTCCTTCTTTTCTAGTGGTAGATCATGATCTCCTTATATCCATGCAAGACTGAAGCTGTACTGGGGCATTACAAGCAACGTTTTACAGTATAAATTACTGTAACATATAAGTGGAGATAGTTGGGCCCCTATTCAATTGCAAGCCCACAGCTGACTTTATACCATCCGTAAGTCTACGGGCTTGACATGTGCAACAGTTACAGAGCGATTCAATTGATCAAGCCCACAGATACCTGGCCAAAAGCCTAAACCGTAAACCATGCACACGTAAGTAGCATTTCAGGGCATGATCATGATCAATTAAGAAAGGCCGTAAATACTGATTTAGAAACAACCAATAGTGAATGATACCGTCATCATGACATCATTAAAACATGGAGGTTAAACAACAATCAATTAGCGTTTAGAAGTCCGATATGCAATCAGACTCGCAATCTGGCAATGTACAAAATAATATAAATGAATGAAGGAAATGTTCTAGTCCATGTGGGTGGCCTGATATGTATTAACTTCTTGATTACTGAGATTGATATAAGAGGGAAATGAAATGTAAAAGAAAATTATTTTTTATTGCAGATTTACGAGCTTGAGGCTATTGCGCAGTTAATTCTAATGGCTTTCATTGCTTTCCTCGTCTTTTAAAATGCAGTATTGATTTTTAATTTGCATTTACAGTGCTACGATCAGGTGTTTAACCCCCTTGCGAGTCCTATCCACTACTCGTAGGATTTTCTAATACATTTGCAGGCTTGAGGATTTGAAGCAATTGAATAGCGATTTGCGATTGAAACATCTACAGGCTTGAAAGATCAAATGCCTTTACTGGGTCAGAGTTACAATTTTGACAACCGCAGGGTTTTTCAGCCTCTAACCCACAAATCGTTTGCAGGTAGCTAAGGAAGCCAATTACATTATGGCCTCCAGTAACCAACAATTGCTCAATTGAATGGGGGCTTTGGTTTGCAGTTCAAGGATACTTTCTTAATTTTAAGCCCTTAAAGGGTAACTTTAGTGTTCTTATAAAGGGCTCTCCTAAGAATAGTTAGGTAGAGCCTTTGGAGTGGGGGCCACTCAGAGGAGAAATCTCTCCAAACAGATATACCATACTTCCAGCATGAAAGTAGGAGGTGACTAGAAAGTGTATTTGTAAATTAAACTACTGCCTGCTACTAATGTGTGTTTTACAGACTGCTCTCAATAGATTTTCAATTTGGAACTTAAACAGCCTGAGGTATGATTGAGAAAAGTAATTCATTGTTTAAATTCATAGAAAAAGTTGAATAAAGCATTTTTTTTCTTATCAAGCTCTAACAAGCTATTCAAGAGCAGACAAATGTTTATACAGTATATGACATTGCTCCATAATCTTCTACCCCACACTTCAAGATGAACCATAGAAGCATATCCAGCAGCCACTGAGTTGAGGTCCACAACCTCCTCCATTCTTTCCATGAGTGCTGATAAGCGGTCCACCTCCTCCATTCTTTCCATGAGTGCTGATAAGCGGTCCACGAGGATAGAGCTAGGAACCCTTTTATTGGGCAATTTTATCTCTGATATATCTTTAAGGAACCCTGCTGCCAAATCTCTGCATCTGTCAACTGCAATTGAGACAGAGTGCTATGCCAAGCCCAGTAGCCAGGGGTAAGCCAAAGCACAGGAGCATGAAGACTAGTAACAGGAGGTGGACTAGAGTCCAATAGCAAAAGTACAAATGGCCCTGAGGCAGAAAAATAGTCAAGCAATCAAATGAGCGGGGCAGGCCCAAAAAACAAGCTGAGGTGAATGAGCCTGATATCAGGGTCAACGAAGAGACAAAGCAGAGGTCAAAACAGTATAGCATTTTTTTCTTATCAAGCTCTAACAAGTTATTCAAGAGCAGACAAATGTTTATACAGTATATGACATTGCTCCATAATCTTCTACCCCACACTTCAAGATGAACCATAGAAGCATATCCAGCAGCCACTGAGTTGAGGTCCACAACCTCCTCCATTCTTTCCATGAGTGCTGATAAGCGGTCCACCTCCTCCATTCTTTCCATGAGTGCTGATAAGCGGTCCACGAGGATAGAGCTAGGAACCCTTTTATTGGGCAATTTTATCTCTGATATATCTTTAAGGTACCCTGCTGCCAAATCTCTGCATCTGTCAACTGCAATTGAGACAGACTGCTATGCCAAGCCCAGTAGCCAGGGGTAAGCCAAGGCACAGGAGCATGAAGACTAGTAACAGGAGGTGGACTAGGGTCCAATAGCAAAAGTACAAATGGACCTGAGGCAGAAAAATTGTCAAGCAATCAAATGAGTGGTGCAGGCCCAAAAAACAAGCCGAGGCAAATAAGCCTGGTATCAGGGGCAACGAAGAGACAAAGCAGAGGTCAAAACCAGCAGAACCAATCAGGAGTAAGTAGGAATGTGGAATTACAGCACACAGCAAAACAATTGAGCTCTGAGACCAGGAGAAAGCACCAGGTGAGGCGATTCAGAACCTAATTAGCAGCCCAGTGCTCAGTTGATCAGGCCTTCAAATGCTGTTTTGGGAAACAGCACTCTTCACCTGTGAGGCTCTCTGTGCTGCAAACATAAAGTCCTCAGTTTGATTTCAGTTGGCGTCTGAACAGTAGAAGAGTCAGCCATATACATTTCAACCTCATGGATATACTTTGCTCAAAAGTGGAGGTCGAACTTTAAGACATCTAAACATCAAATTCCTCATTTGCTAAACCAAAAGACAAGGTGAATGTGGACAGGTAAATTTATGTACAGAAGTCGTCTTTTTAGGTGCCATCAAAATCTATTGTGGAAGTCCATCATCTTATCCTACAGCAACCTGAATTTCACGGCTACTTCTTAATCAATAGTAATGCTCGAAAACTGTATGTAGATGCAAGGACTCTCTAACTTCTCAGCTGCCAGAGACACTCCCAATAAAAGTAATAGCTCAGTAAAATTCTCCAGGGCCCACAAAATTGAAGTAATTCAAGCAGTATCTCACAGAATATATCCAGATAATTCCACCACACACCTCTTATGAAAAGTGCTGAATGATTCAATTAGCCCATTGGTTAGTATAAGTAAACATAATCAGAATAGTTCAAATGAAAGCTTAGCAGATATGGATTTGACCTATGAACAGGAAGTAATCTGAGTGCTAATTCTATTTCTGCCTTGGCCATGAGGATGCCTCTGTCTATGAGCTTTACTATTTGAACCTCTTGATTAAGTCATGTAGGACACAACATTGATGGAAAACCTTTCTTACACCAGGTGGTGTATTAAGCAAAATTGTCACAAGGCGAGGACCTCAAAATTTGCTATAACTTCCTATTGTTTCAGGGTGCCCATTTTTTCTCATTATTCAGTAAATGACCTTCAAGTGTATAAGTTAATTTCTCAAAATAAGCTATTTCGCAAGCCTGAGATCTAAGATGAATATAGGTAAAATTGTTTCCAGCTGGAATTGATATGTAGTTGAATTACCGCAAACACGTTAAATAATATACTCATCAGACAATTGATAATATATATCAGATAATATTACCAATTATCCTGTAGTACAAACTGCAGGATGGTTTGCACTGATCTGTTTCCTGAGGTAGAAGGAGACTTTGAATGCACAGGAAACTTCTGTCTGAACAATGGAAATTTATCAGCTACAACTACCAGTGCACTCATTAGGACTAATGAAAAGCTTATTTGTTTATAAGTACACTACTTATTGAGACAGAAACTGAAGAAAAAGCAGAGTAAAGAAAATGGAAGCCTGTAGTAAATAAGTGCATATACAACTTTAAAACAATATTTTGCCCATTATCTTGCTTATTTAATTATACAAAAATATGACCAAAACAGTCTATTAAAGGAACACTGAATTCTTTAAATAGCCACTGAAATTCTTTAAATAGCCATTGATCAGTAACAACATTTTTTTTATTTAAGAAAGGAATACTCAATATTAAACTGTTACTCACATATGATAATTGCTGTCTCCTGCTGGTTGTCCCCACCTCTATGGGGATATCAAGTGGGTGAAAGTGGCTCAGACTGGGAGGTATGCCAAAAAGGTATTTTAGTCACAACCTAACTCCTTTATATTCAGATATCACATATCTATTTAGAGTCTGGCTGCTAAAAAACGCCTGTCCTGTGTGCCTCAACTGCTCGCCTCGCTTTGCGAGGCTCTCAGTGCAACGAGCGCCTTTGGAGCTCATTGAAGCCTAAGTCCCGTGTGCTGCAGGTGGTTATCAAGTTGGTGAAAGGTGCTCAAACTGGGAGGTATGCCAAAAAGTCTTTTGGTCATTGTCTATCGCCTTATATCTGGCTGCCAGGCAGGTCGAAAGGTCTTTCAGTCATCACCTAACGCCTTTATATTCAGATATCACATATCTATTTACAGTCTGGCTGCTAAAAACATTAGACAGCACTTTGCATCAGTCAAGATAAAGTGAGAACTTCAACAGACTGCATCCAGGTACTATGAGATTCTTGAATTTTGCTTAAATGTTCCAATGCCTTGAAGCCTACCACAAATATAAGACAACCGTCTCTACCAAAGGAAAAAAATCCTACACTATTTAGAACAAATTATTAGGAATTCCCTGGTGTATGCATTAAACAGGCAGTGGAACAAAATCAATTCACCATGAAGTATCCTGCCTAAGTACGTTTCTTCCATGATAGGAAATCTCTTCATTCACACCCTTACAACACAATCCATGTTGCATCTTACAGCATTCCTTATTTTTTCTCTTACATGACATGAACTTTCTCCAGTCCGCTTTGCTATGACCCTTTAAGTGTCTAACTATAAACATTTTATTAACTGAATTGTCAAGTAAACATTTTATGTACCTATAAAAACCTGAGATTTTCAGTAAGTAAGATTCGTATCTATAATTATTTTTTCAATTAGTTCTAAAAAAATGCACTATAAAAAACAATACCAATAAAAAAACTTTTGTGGGGGCAAATATGGCTTTATATTCAGATTTAAAAGAGCTTCTATTTAAATATCCTTTTAAAACATTACCATAATGATGTACCGACCTCAAAAAGATTACAGCATTTTAATCACTGTTTCATTCTAGTCATGTTAGTTCATTGTATTATATCATGTACCTTTGTTTGTTGTTGCCTTCCTCTTCTTTGAAAACAGTCCCATCTTGCTCTCTTTGCACTCAACCACTCCACTGGAATATCAAAGCAACTGATACCACACCTTGGGATACTTGCATCTGATTCTAGCCTTACAAAGTTATCAGTATATATTACATGGGTCACTCTTAGATGTTTGTCTCAATAAGTCTTAGATTCCTGTTCTTTCTTGAGTGCATAATATGTATATCCCATGTTTAATGCAAGGCAGGTACATTACATCACTGGTGTTAATGAGGTTTAGCAGCATCTAATATAGGTGATGCAATAATGTTCTTTTATTACCTCATCCTCACAACAAAATACCAATGCTAAATGATTTAAAAATAAATAATTATATAAAAAAACAACCAAACAAATAGGGTTTGGCATGCATGTGTATTTAGGAAAATACAAGAAGAAGGGATCACGATTTGAAGAGTAGGAGATTTAGAGTTAGTAGGTGAAAGTACTACCCAGTAGAAAGGATGGTATATAAATGGAACATTATCAGAAGTAACAACACAGGAAAGGGATTAAAATATGTCTGGACATACAGTACATAAGGCTGTCCCGAGATTTTGTTAAAGGAACACTATAAATTATTTTTTTTCCTTGCAATCATCTAAAGGTAACATTTAAAAATAGAAGCATTATCGGACCCTCTGCCGTCAACATCAACCCCTCTGCCCTCAGCACCGGCACCCCTGACTTTGAGGGAAATTATGGCCCGGTTTCTCAGGGATGACAGGAGACGTAACAACCAAAGGACTCAGAAGCTACAATTACTCCGAAGACAGGTTCAGCCACCAACTCACTCCTTGCAAGCACCAGATTGCCCCATTCTGAGGTGAGGAGGCTCAACCGAAGGATGGAGAAATATGAGGAACAGGCTAATAGGGTCAGGCAGCGAATAACACAATTAGCGGAACCCCATCCCATATCTCTCCAGCCTTTGGTACCAAGACTGCAACCAGAGATGGGGGCCTCATCTCAGACCTCACCACCAGCGCAATGTGATCCCCAGCCACCCAACATAGTGGCACCCCTTGCTCAAACCCCACCTACACTGGAAGAGGGAGTAGGTGCGCAGGCATGGAAGGTGGGGGTCTAGTGATGAGGAGCAGGCAGCGTTAGGACCATCCCTCCTCATGCCAAGTTCTCCTCATTATCACTCCTCAATGAGTACTAATTGGTATAAATGTTGACATACTATTGGCTGGCTACAGACTGTGTACATGTCTTATTATGATTAACATTTGGGTAAAGTTTTAATAGGTAAATTAGGGAAATTAAGTAAAATCCAGGAAAAAAACGCTGATAATATATTAATAAGAGAAAGTGTGTCATTCCTAAAATTATTTTCAATAAATGTCAAGAGTTGTCACTGTCCCACAATATTCTGGGATATAAATGGTGCCAGATTTTGCTTGACGGATAAATATAATAAACTAGCGAATTGCCTGTCAAAAAATTACGGCAATGAAATTGTAAGTGAGCTAATGCTGTTTGGTGTGTACTACTGAAATATATAATACATTAATAAATTAATATACTTTACCTAAGCATTGTGTTGAAGAGCTGCAATCTGTTTTGATGTTGCTGCAGCATTAGTGGTGTGGAGCTGCTGTGTAAGCGTGCTGAATGTGCGCAGTGTAATAGTGTGCACGAGACCAAACCGTTAGCGTAGTTGTGTACTTCCGCATTGGCGTAAAATGGCGGGTAATGTGTGGTATGCGTCTTAACGGAATATTCGTAGGTCGTTTGTGGTGTTTTGCAAGTTTCTTGTGGTGTTTTGCGTGTTTAGAATGCTGTAGCCTCGTTTTCGTTTTGTTCGGCGGCCATTTTTTCTCTCGCTTAGCGAATTTTTTAGTGTTCAAACTCTTTTATTTTTAGTTAAATGAAGGTGTAAGTTGTTTTTTTGAGGTCCTGGATGCTTCCTCTTGCTGTAGGTAAGCTTTTTATGTATGTGCTGTGTGTATTTATTGTGTTTTGAATTTTGTAATGTTTGCGAGTTGCGTCCGATTGTTGCGAGGTCGTAATGTGTGGTAACGTGTGTCGTATGTTGTTTGCGTTGCGAGGTAAAGTTTGCGGGGGTCGTAGTTGGTGTGTCGTGTTGTTTGCGTTGTGACGTAAAGTTTGCGAGGGTTGCAGTTGCTGGCATGTTTTTTTGAGATCCTGGATGCTTCCTCTTGCTGTAGGTAAGCTTTTTATGTATGTGCTGTGTGTATTTAGTGTGTTCTGAATTTTGTAATATTCGCAAGTTGCTTCCGATTGTTGCGAGGTCGTAATGTGTGATAACGTGTGTCGTATGTTGTTTGCGTTGCGAGGTAAAGTTTGCGAGGGTCGTAGTTGGTGTGTCGTGTTGTTTGAGTTGCAACGGAAAGTTTGAGAGGGTCGCAGTTGCTGGCAAGGAGCGCCTTTGGCGCCTATATATGTGATTGAAAAGGTTAAACCTATTATTTATATGGTAATAGTATCAATAGTGTCTTTGATACATTTTATGCATTCCTCATATGCTAAATATTTGCTAATCATAGGTATGCAATAGATCAATTTTATTATAGTATATAGGAGTATAACACACTTATTATAAAAATAGTGCACTAAATGCAAGAATAGCTAAAAACATATAAAGAAACAAAAACAGGGAAAGGAATTGTGCATGTAGATACGCTGTACTGGAATATATACAAGGGAGATTTGTTTTTTATATATACTGTATATATACAGTAACTCTGAAGAATACATGTTTAGCACTTTTAACATCATTAAACCATAACCCAATGTTTGGTTTTACTGTTTATATGCAAAGAAACAGAGACACAGGGCATCACTTATATCCCTTGCTGGCATACAATGTGCCTAAGTACTTGCGTTTTGTATAAGGAGACAATCTCTGCTGATACAGCTCACATATGCTTAGATTAGATGCACCATCCTTCCTCTACTCCCGACGGTCCGTTTTGCCCCTGTATTGGGCTTATTGTGTAGAGGAATTGGTTTGGATAACATGATCCATGATTTGTTGCATCTGTTTAATTGAGCAGATGGAAACCACAAAGAAGCTCTATGTGCATTAATGGTTACTTCTATGAAATGTAGTAATATATGAAATTCCTATTTGTCATTTGATTATGAATACTGTGGTGCCACATCCGACCCTAGTAGATGCTATGCATTATCCTCATTATGCAATATAACATTTAACCCTTTAGTTGTCTCCTTTTGCCAAAAAGCCTCTTGCCCTTCCGGGATCCACCCACACCACAGCCAGGATATATGTAGTGATATATGAAGTTTCTGTTTGTCATATGGTTATCCTTATTATGCAGTATAACATTTAACCCTTTAGGTGTCCCCTTTTGCCAAAAAGCCTCTTGCGCTTCTGGGATCCTCCCACACCCATGATATTAATGCACAGTCTTGTACATTTCTGTGTGTGCTCTGTGTATGAAATAAAGCTTTGTTATACTGTGTAAGCGTATTTTCAATGGTTGAGGTTTTGGGACATTCACATACATCACATTTCTGTCACATTCCTATATCTGTAAACGAATGAGCCCTAGTTACTATGCAATAGATTAATACTTATAATAATAATAATAATATAATGAGATATAATATATTAATATATATATATATATATATATATATATATATATATTTATGACAGGTTCAATTTGTGATACTGTGTGATACCCTGAAGGGTGACAGGTAATAATGTAAATTGATTGATAGCAATACACTTGATGTGATTTCATCGTGACACATGGCCACCAGCACAATGGCATTGGACTTTCCAGTATGGGCATAGCGGAGATTATCCCTGATGGAGGCGAGTTGGCTGTTGCTCCACGTGCCTCTGCACAGCCTCCATGTGTGTTCACTGCCCTTCCTAATGGGTTAGAGTAGATTGGTGTAGTGTATGTTCCCAAGGTCCCTTTTCTGGATCGCTACCTTGTGGTGGTGAAGGGACTTGTGTACTTCAATGAAGCTGTGAGCTATACCATGTTGGGTCACTCAAGGTGGGCATGGCATAGCAGAGAGGTCAGACAAATTGCCTTGAGGAAAAGCACAGACAGAGACATAGCTAAATGTGCTGCAGTCCATAGGGTCACAGAGTCGGACATGACTGAAGGACTAAATAACCAAATATAAAAGTTCCCCTGATACTTAAGATATGGAGGTGTAATTTAGCCACCATTTATTTTCCCAATGCAGATGTAATGAGCGAGATGTATATACAATGATATTTATATTTTAGGGTCCACATGGGAGCCTCTGTGAGCGAGAAAGGGATAATATGGCATGTAGTGCGTCTTTACTTGCGTTATACATGTTGCAGCAAGGCTTTTCATATTGGCATATGCATGACCATTCCAACATATGATAAAATAAACATTTGTTTGTATGCCTATTTTTTATTTGGGGACTGTTGTGCAATGAATTGTAATGCCTTTAATATTCTTTTCCCATAATTTAAAGTACAGTAGTGTTTTTGTATTGTCTTTTACAGTGTTAAGAACTTGCCTTTGTGGGTCCTATTTGCAGCCCGTAATAATTTTGGTTACAATGATCAATGGCTTAGCTGGGACAGAGTTCTGATTTTGCAGATCGTTTGCGGGTAGCTAAAAGAACCCAATTTAATAGCCGTAAATTTTGCGGGCTCCTTTACGGGCTACTGGAACTGCAAATCGGCAAATTTAATAGGGTCCAAAGTGTACAATCTCAACAGTAAGGATGGATTGCACCTTAATGATGATGGAGCTTTTGTGCTAGGGGATAAGATGATAGAAAGGCTGGAGAAGTTTTTAAACTAGTAGGTGGGGGGGAGGGATTAAATATAAGTAATGGGGTAGAAAGTGTAGAGGGTATAAGGGATGAATTAACAACTTATAGGGGATGAGATGGGGAGAGGGGTATTATAGTCAATAGGGAGGTAGTACTAAGTAACTCAAATACAGTGGCCGGCACTTCAGAACTGCAGGCTCATAACATACGGTGTATGCTTGCTAATGCCAGAAGCTTGCCAGGAAAAATGAGAGAGTTAGAATTATTAGCAATGAATAAAAAATGGGATTTAATAGGCATTACTGAAACGTGGTGGGATGAATCTCATGACTGGACTGTTAATCTGGATGGTTATAACCTATTTAGGAAAGATAGAGGCAATGGTAAAAGAGGAGGAGGAATTTGTCTGTATGTTAAGCCTGAATTTAAGCCTATAGTCAGAGAAGATATTTATGGTGGACCTAGTGATAAAGCTGAATGTTTGTGGGTAGAGTTAAATAGCGGAGCAGCAAATTCCAAAAGAATATTAGTAGGAATATGCTATAAACCACCAAATATAGCTAAAAGTGAGGAAATGCAATTATTGTTACAGATTGAAAATGCAGCTAGGCATGGTCAAGTTCTAATAATGGGAGATTTTAATTACCCTGAAATAAACTGGATAAATGAGACCAGCAGTTCATCTAAGGGGAGCAGGTTCTTGAGTACACTCAGGGATCATTATCTGGCCCAGGTTATACAAGAACCTACTAGAAATGAAGCTATCTTAGATTTAGTCATCACAAATAATATTGATATAGTATCAAATGTTGGAATAAGGCAACCTTTGGGAAACAGTGATCACAACACAGTCTCATTTGAGATTGAATTAAAAAAACAACATTTTAAGGGGCCGCAGAGTTCCACAGCAGTGGAGTGGACAGAAGAAAGCCATTAATTTAAGCAAAAAACAAAATGGCATGTTTTGAGTTTGGGAAAAGGTATGTGGGAGACTCCCAAAATGTATGGAGGAAGGTGCTCTGGTCTGATAAAAATAAAATTTGAAATTTTCGACCATCAAAGAAAATGCTATGTCTAGCGCAAACCCAACACATCATATCACCCAAAGAACACCATCCCTGGTACTGGGAAACTGGTCAGAGTTGAGGGGAAGATGGATGGGGCAAAATACAGGGATATTCTTGAGCAAAACCTGTACCACTCTGTGCGTGATTTGAGGCTAGGACGGAGGACAATTACCCCAAACACACTGCTAAAGAAACACTTGAGTGGTTTAAGGAAAAACATGTAAATGTGTTGGAATGGCCTAGTAAAAGTCCAGACCTCAATCCAATAGAACATCTGTGGTCAGACTTAAAGATTGCTGTTCACATGCGCAAACCATCCAATTTGAAGGAGCTAGAGCACTTTTGCAAGGAGGAATGGGCAAAAATCTCAGTGGTAAGCTGTGGCAAGCTCATAGAGACTTAACCAAAGCGACTAGGAGCTGTGATTGCCGCAAAAGGTGGCTCTACAAAGTATTGACTTTTGGGGGTGAATAATTATGCACATTGACTTTTTCTGTTATTTTGTCTTATTTGTTGTTTGATTCATAATAAAAAAAAAAAAATCTTCAAAGTTGTGGGCATGTTCTGTAAATTAAATGATGCAAATCCTCAAACAATACATGTTAACTCCAGTTTGCGAGGGGGGTGAATACTTTTGCAAGGCACTGTACATTTTGGATTTGCATTGGATCAACCAGGTCATCTTCATTGTGAATGTGAATGGAGTATTCTTTTTGGCGCTTGTGGTGTCTAGAAGATTTACTTTGCGGTCTTTGATTAATATCAGACATATAATCCAAACTCCTTTTTATATCTTTCTTCATCTGCCTCAGATCTCTCTTCCTGTTGTCCAGACAATGTTGGGGACCGGGGTATTGACCTGAGGAACACATGCTTGCAATTAACAGTAAATTATAAATAAATTTAAAAAAAAAACAGTTTTGGTCTGTTCCCAGGGGTCTTGTGGTACATCCTTCATGCTGGAAAGCAAGTCAGAAAGAAAGAAAAAATGTGCAACCACATCTATTTGGTAGTCTGCTTTAGGACATTGGCTGCTTGTGACACTGTTATGTGGTAAGTGCATACAGTGAATGTTTATTCTGGCATTGAATAACTTTTTACCACTTTGGTCAACTTAATAATGAGCAAAATGTTTTTAGAAAGCATTAAAATAAACTGTCACTTTTTAAATATTATTCTTATGTATACTAGTTGCCATGTTGTTTCTATGCTATTGTACTGGTTGGTTCTCTGGGGGCCGGAGAGATTATATCAAGGAGACTGACTAGCAATAAACCACCATATAAGCACCATGATCAGCTACACGGATGCCAATCCTTATCTATGTCTAGGCGCCCACTGGTCCATTTGTACACGTCATAAGGGGGAGTTCAGTATCACCCCTGTGTTGCACAGTGTTTTTCTCCCAGTTAATTTTTAACCAAAAGTCTATTGTATATTGCCCTAAATGTGACCGTCTGCCCAATAAAATGAACTCTATTTTGTCAAGGTGTAGCTCTGTGGTTCCTCTATAGAGGAGCCCAATTAGCTTATTGTACGCTACCATTGGCAATGTCTTTAAAGTATCCTACGACAAATGGCCAGAGTGTAGAGACTAGGCAAACCGGCTCAGATAAGAGAACCTAACCGATGGTAGTTCCTATTCGTGGCTGGTCTAGCTGGTCCTGTATCTTGCCATACTGGTGGCAGTGGAGTAATCGACACCGAACAGGCCATCGCTTGGCATGACTAAGAATGAGCATTTGTTCATGGCGAAACACGACTCAAGGAGTGGAGAGTTCAGATGTTGAACCCAGCCACTATGGTACAGGACCTGAGGTTGGTACCTTTGTTTATGTGTTGCTGTGTTGGACAATCTATCCGGACCAGATTGCTTGCAGTTCATAGAGAAAATCATGGATGAGGTCCAGCAGTAGCAGAATTAGAGGTTTCTCCTGAAACTGTGGCAACAGCTCCAAGAAATTTGATGAAGTTACCGGAGAATAACAATTCATCCCTGGAAGTGTCTGAGCGGCAATGCAGGCTACATCTGTCTTCTATTTTCTTATAAGATTGCGTGCTTGTAAACAAAACAACCTTGAATTAGTGGTTTTGCAAGCACTGGCAGTTGTTGCCACGTTACCTGCCCACTATCGATTCTAGTCAGTCCTCACCAGCCATACAGTAATTCATAAATTAACCTTTTTTTATACAAAAGGAAAACACAGTTTGGGTTAAGGAGGCCATAGTAACTACGTTTATTGAAAAAATAATAACAACTTGTCAACATGTTATCCAGACGTCATTTATAAAGTCATTGACACCTGGGTTCTAGCTTTGCTGTGTTTTGCTGTCAACTATGAGCTAAACAGTCATGTCACCCAGGCCTGCATCCCTTCACAAGCCCACAAGGTGTACGGGTCAGCCATAAGGTGGCACTGAAGTGATAGAACTATGGGTCCAGGAATGCTGCTTTCAACCATCTTCTGGTACCAAAACAACTGACAGCTGCTGTGATAAATGTACCATCTTGCAAATTCAGGGCATTTAAAAGAAACAAATGGGAGATTGAAAGTGAAAACAAGTTAGATTTCACAAACAGGGTGGTGGTGATTTGAAAACAAGTCAGATGAGTTGGTGGAGGCAGTTAGGCTCCTCTAATGCATCCTGTCCTTCTTATTCTAGTGGCAGGCCATGATCTCCTTATATCCATGCTATCTATTACATTTTGCTAGACCTGCCCTTTGTTGATTCTAGTCAGTCCTCGCTATCCAAAATACATAAATCAACTTTTGTCTGCCGAGCACGATATGGGCACCATAGCGGGTTAAGCAGCCCACAGTGGCCACATTTATTGAACAGTAACATTACAATATGTCATTTGCAATAGTTACAGAGCGATTCAATTGATCAAGCCCACAGATACCTGGCCAAAAGCCTAAACCGTAAACCATGCACACGTAAGTAGCATTTCAGGGCATGATCATGATCAATTAAGCAAGGCCGTAACTACCGCTTTAGAAACAGCCAATAATAAATTAGACAGTCATCATGACATCATTAAAACAATCCATCTAGCTGGTCCTGTATCTTGCCATACTGGTGGCAGTGGAGTAATCGACACCGAACAGGCCATCGCTTGGCATGACTAAGAATGAGCATTGGTTCATGGCGAAACACGACTCAAGGAGTGGAGAGTTCAGATGTTGAACCCAGCCACTATGGTACAGGACCTGAGGTTGGTACCTTTGTTTATGTGTTGCTGTGTTGGACAATCTATCCGGACCAGATTGCTGATCGTACTCGCAATCCGGCAATGTGATCGTACTCGCAATCCGGCAATGTACAAAATAATAAAAATGAATGACGATACTGTGCTAGTCCATGTGGGTGGCCTGATATGTACTAACTCCTTAATTACCAAGATTGATATAACACAGAAATAAAACGTAAAATATTTAAATTATACCGTCATCATGACATCATTAAGACATGGAGGTTAAACATCAATCAATTAGCATTTAGAGGTCTGATATGTAATTTAGACTCGCAATCTGGCAATGTACAAAATAATATTAATGAATGAAGGAAATGTTCTAGTCCAAGTGAGTGGCCTGATATGTATTAACATCTTGATTACCGATCTCGATATAAGAGAGAAATTAAATGTAAAAAGAAAATTATTTTTTATTGCAGATGTATGAGCTTGAGACTGTTGTGCAATTAATTCTAAAGTCTTTCATCGATTTCCTCGTCTTTTAAAATGCAGTATTAATTTTTAATTTGCATTTACAGTGCTACGATCAGGTGTTTAACCCCCTTGCGAGTCCTATCCACTTTTTGTAGGATTTTCTTATACATTTGCCTTTTACAGGTGTGAAAACATTTGCAGGCTTGATGAATTGAAGCAATTGAATAGCGATTTGCGATTGTAACATCTACAGGCTTGAAAGATCAAAGGCTTGACTGGGTCGGAGTTACAATTTTGACAACCGCAGGGTTTTTCAGCCTCTAACCCACAAATCATTTGCAGGTAGCTAAAGGATGCCAATTAAATAGCAAATTAGTTTAGGGGTTACATTATGGGCTCCAGTAACCAACAATTTCTCAATTGAATAGGGGCTTTGGTTTGCAGTTCAAGGATACTTTCTTAATTTTAAGCCCTTAAAGGGTAACTTTAGTGTTCTTATAAAGGGCTCTCCTAAGAATAGTTAGGTAGAGCCTCTGGAGTGGGGGCCACTCAGAGGAGAAATCTCTCCAAACAGATATACCATACTTCCAGCATGATAGTAGGAGGTGACTAGAAAGTGTATTTGTAAATTAAACTACTGCCTGCTACTAATGTGTGTTTTATAGACTGCACTCAATAGATTTTCAATTTGGAACTTATACAGCCTGAGACATGATTGAGAAAAGTAAAAGAAAGCACCAGGTGAGGCGATTCAGAAGCTAATTAGCAGCCCAGTGCTCAGTTGATCAGGCCTTCAAATGCTGTTTTGGGAAACAGCACTCTTCACTTGCATATGCAGATCTGGGTGATGACCTGTGAGGCTCTCTGTGCTACAAACATAAAGTCTTCAGTTTGATTTCAGTTGGCGTCCAAACAGTAGCAGAGTCAGCCACTTTAAGACATCTAAACATCAAATTCCTCATTTGCTAAACCAAAAGACAAGGTTAATGTGGACAGGTGAATTTATGAACAGAACCACACAATGGAGCTGTCCCTGAACTCCTCTTTTTAAAAGCAATTTGAAACATTTCCAAAAGCTCCAAGCTTTTGTTAAGACCTTCACTGGCCCATGCTTCAGGGACAAGTTAATGCACACTATTTACCTTGAAAATAAATATCCAAACCAGTCCCCCAGAGACATCAGTAAATAGCTTGAGGTGGAAGTTGGACATCCTATCTTTCAAAAAGAATGACTTCCTCTTAAAGGATTTGAGGAAGATTACCCAAATGGTAATATCTCATGGACTGATCCAATCTCATATGATGGAAAGGATGCATTACTGTAGCTGTGGCCAAAGAGAGTCTGTAAAAGATGCTACCTACAGGAACAATGTTGCAAGTAAACTGCAGCTTGCCCAATAACAATTGTAAACCTTTTGAAGTCGACTTTTTAGGTGCCAGCAAAATCTGAAGTTTATTGTGGAAATCCCTCATCCTATCCTATAGCAACTTGAATTTCATGGCTACTTCTTAATCAATAGTAATGCTCAGAAACTGTATGTAGGTACAAGGACTCTCTAACTTCTCAGCTGCCAGAGACACTCCCAATAAAAGTAATAGCTCAGTAAAAGAGCCGGAATATGGAAAATTCTCACAAAATTGAAGTAAATTCAAGCAGTATGTCACACAATATATCCAGATAATTCCACCACACACCTCACATGAAAAGTGCTAAATGATTCAATTAGCCCATTGGTTAGTATAAGTAAACATAATCAGAATTGTCAAAATGATCGCTTAGTAGATATGGATTTGACCTATGAACAGGAAGTAACCTGAGTGCTAATTCTATTTCTGCTTTGGCCATGAGGGTGCCTCTGTCTATGAGCTTTACTATTTGAACCTCTTGATTAAGTCATGTAGGATACAACATTGATGGAAAACCTTTCATAAAAAGACAGGTGGTGGATTAAGCAAAATTGTCACAGATTATTCTTTGGTACCAAAGACGAGAAATCAAACCCACTACCTCCATCAAAAAAATGAGGAAGTGCAGAATTAAAAGAATGAACTAGAAGAAAGAAAAATAAGGGGTAAAAAACAAGCCAGAAACATGTAAGAGTTAACAAACAGGGTGAGGGTGAGTGTGGCCCCTTTTTGTACTCCTCCCTCAGACCGACCTTGTCCCTCTTACTCCAGGGGAAAATGATGCCCTTCATATATCTATATACTGTCTACCAGGGGTCCCTGTTTGATTATGCAGATAAAAACTTGTACAGGTTGTATTATTTTTTACACTGCAAAACCTGTTGCTTATTTTTAAGTGTAGTTCTTCAAATAAGTATATTTTGAATATAGTACCACAAATATATGCTTTTTTATATAATTTTTTTTTTTTGAATGTTAGAGTGTACAAAAACGAAAGTAAGGGGCGTTCAATCACAGAACAAGCTAAATTAATAAGTTAGGTCTACGGACGTGGTAATCCACTCTGAAAGCATAAGTGAGATAAAAGACGTGGCTCTCAGAGTTAATTATCTCGTCCATAGAACTAACCTATTAAGGTTAATTTGTTCTCCGATTGAGAGCATCTAATTTGTTTTCTTTTTGTTTATTCAAATGAGCCTTGGGGCTTAGTCTCCGTAAGGGTGATAGGGGGCTCCTGATATAAACTCCTTGCTCACTGTGCCTTAGGGAATTCAGATACAACCTACCGACAAGGCCCACTGAATGACAAAGCAAACATATGGGGTTTGCTGTTTCTCCTGTTAGTGTAGAATTGCCTGGTATTTCAGGGCTGGATCACTCTATTGAGTGAGACCAGACTGATATACTTACTACAGGGTATTTATCTCTGTGAAGGGCACAAGTGAGCTGAAAGAGGTGGCTCTCAGAGTGGGTTATCATGTCCATAGAACCTTTTATTTGTTTTAATATTAGAGTGTAACTCACATGAAAAAGATCTGTAAACAAAAAATGTTTCAGTGTAGATAAGTATACACTCCTTGTAAATGCAAATGTCTTAACTAAAACAAAATAAAGTTAAGTAATATATAAATCACATTTGTTTTATTTAAAGAAAAAAGACCAAGAAACTTGTTTATTCAAAAAAATTTAACAATCTAAGATAACCAATGTAAATGAAAGAAGAAAGAAAAAAGAAAAGAAAAATGGGGGGAGGACCTCAAAATTTGTTATAACTATTGTTTCAGCGTGCCCATTTTTTCTCATAATTAAGTAAACGGCCTTCAAGTGTATTGAATGCACAGGAAACTTCTGTCTGAACAATGTAAATTTATCAGCTAAAACTACCAGTGCTCTCATTAGGACTAAAGGAAAGCTAATTTGTTTATAAGTACACTACGTCTTGAGACGCTGAAGAAAAAGCACAGTAAAGAAAATGGAAGCCTGTAGTAAAAAAAAGTGCATATTTAACTTTTTAAAAATATTTTGCCCATTATCTTGCATAGTGAATTATACAAAAATATGACCACAGCAGTCTATTAAATGACTACTGCAATTTCCTATTAGGAACTTGAATTCTTTAAATAGTGATTGATCCGTAACAAAAAAAAAAAAATATTTAAAAACGAATACTCAATATTAAACTGTCCCTCACATATGATAATTGCTGTCTCCAGCTGGTTGTCCCCACCTCTATGAGGTTATCAAGTGGGTGAAAGTGGCTCAGACTGGGAGGTATGCCACACAACCTAACTCCTTTATAACCTAAGTCACAACCTAACTCCTTTATATTCAGATATCACATATCTATTTACAGTCTGGCTGCTAAAAACAGCCTGTCCCATGTGCCTCAACTGTTCGCCTCGCTTTGCGAGGCTCTCAGTGCAACGAGCGCCTTTGGCACTCATTGAAGCCTAAGTCCCATGTGCTGCAGGTGTCAACGGGGGCTTGATATGAACCTAGTTCAACCCTACCCCAGCAGAATTGTGTAGTTCTTGTTCTCTGTGGCACAGAAGATGGCTTCTAGAGAGGGCAATGCCCAAAGATACAGGCAGAGAATACTGGATACAGGTTACTAGTGGCCTCCTGCAAGACCACTCCCCAAGTCAGGATACAAGACACAGAAATAGTCTTGCACCTTGAATATGTGAAACCAGAACTGAAAACCTTTGAATGATCAAAACAACATACAGTATTTATACTCTCCAATATAATATAAAAACTCTTGAGATCAAATTCACCAGATATCTATAGCTGACCAGTGAAACAGCCTTGATGTTAATCTCAAGTGTTTGCTTAGGACTACTTGAAGTACATGCATCTGTCTTGGCTGCTGTTTATAAAGGGTGAGGGTGCAATGATCTGCAGCTAACCTCTGTGCAGAGCATTTTTACCAATTCCACATATGTTCTATATCACATTTCCCCTCTTTTAATATAGTATCACTAGGATCCATAATAACCATGTACAGGCAACCTAAAACCACACACAATAATACATAATCCGAATGTAACAGTGTCATGCTCCCTTAGCCATATTCATAATTACTGGCAATATCAGTCCTTAAACAATTAAATCATGACAATGTATATCCCATGTTTATTGGAAGGCAGGTGCATTACATTACAGGTGTTTAGCAGCATCTAATATAGGTGATGCAATAATGTTCTTTTATTACCTCATCCTCACAACAAAATGCCAGTGCTGAATGTCTTAAAAATAAATAATTAAATAAAAAAAACATCCAAACAAATAGGGACTGGCATGCATGTGTATTTAGGAAAATACAAGAAGAAGGGATCACGATTTGAAGAGTAGGAGATTTAGAGTTAGTAGGTGAAAGTACTAGCCAGCTGAAAGGGTGCTACCGTATATAAATGGAACATTAGAAGAAGTAACAACACAGGAAAGCGATTCAAATATGTCTGGACATACATAAGGCTGTCCTGAGATTTTGTTAAATGAACACTGTAAATAATTTTTTTTCTTTGCAGTCAGGGTAACATTTAAAAATAGAAGGATCATTGAACAGAGGAGGGAGAGGGGGAAGAAAGACAAGTGGAGGGAGAAGGTGAAAAGAGACACAGGGGAGGGAGTGGGGGGGAAAGAGACACAGGGAGGGAGATAAGGGGGAAAAAACGCAGGGGTGGGAGAGGGGTCAAAGAGACACGAGAGGGAGAGAGTGGGAGAGACTCGCAGTGAAGCTCGTAAAGTAGAGGGGGGAGAGGCTCGCAATGAGCGCCGAAAGCTGCAAAGCCGCTCATTGAAGGGCTCGCAATGAGTGCCAAAATCTTGCAACCTCAATTACAAGTCGCAAGTCTCTAGTTTTAAAATATTTAAGTGACCGGAAAGAAATAAAGCCTTTCCCATGTCTCTTTAAATAGTGGGCAGATTGCTCCATATCTGCTTTTAAATATATCTTTCTATTTCAAGTCACGGATATTGTGCTTTCCAGAAATGGATACAGCATATCATAAAGTATATTTAAAGGACCATTGTAGCCCAATTTTTCTGCATGGTCTTTATAACTATACTAGCGACTTGCCCGTCAAAAATGACGGCAATAAAAACTGAAGCCTGGCAATGCTGTTTGCCACACAATGTAAGCCTCACCCCCTCTACTTTACTGGCCTTGTGATGAGCGCCTTTGGCGCTCATCACAGGTCTTGCAATGAGCCCCTTTGGAGCTCATTGCGAGTCTCTCCCTCTGTCTACTTCCTCCCTCGTGTCTTATTTCCCCCCTCCTCTCCCTCCCTTGTGTCTCCTTCCACCTCGTCTACCTCCTTTGTATATCCTGCCCCCCTGTGTTTTTACCTCCCTCTCCCTCCCGTGTCTCTAAACCCCTCCCCTGTGTCTCTTTCCCCTTCTCCCTCCTATGCATCTCTCCCCCCCCTGTGTCTCCCCCAACCCTCCCCTGTGTCTCCCCCAACCCTCCCCTGTGTCTGTTCCCCCCTGGCCTGTGTCTCTTTCCCCCTCAGCCCTGTGTCTGTTACGGCCTTCCTCGTGTCTCCATTTCCCTCCCTTGTGTATCTTCCCCCCTGCACTCTCTCCCCCTCCTCTCACTCCCCTGTGTCTCTTCCCCCTCCTCTTTCTGTGCCTCTTCCTTCCTGTCTCTTCCCCCTCACCCTCTGTGTCTCTCCCCACTCTGTGTCTTCCACCCTCTCCCTCTGTGCCTCTTCCCCCGCCTCTCTCTGTGTGTCTCGCCACTGTGTCTCTTCACCCCTTCCTCTGTCCCCCCCCCCTCTGTGCCTCTTTCCCCCTCTCTCTGTACCTCTTCCCCCCCTTCCCTCTGTGTCTCTTCCTCCCTCACCCTCTGTATCTCTCCCCCCTGTGTCTCTTCCCCCCTCTCCCTCTGTGCCTCTTCCCCCCTCTCCCTCTGTGCCTGTTCCCCCCTGGCCTGTGTCTCTTTCCCCCTTCCCCCTGTGTCTGTTCCCCTCTCCCCCCCCCCCATTTCCCTCCCATGTGTATCTTCCCCATGTTCTCCCTCCCGTGTGTCTTTTCCCCCTCCTCTACCTCCCCTGTGTCTCTTTCCCACCTATCCCTCTGTGTCTCTCCCCCTCCCTCTGTGTCTCTTCCCCACTCTCCCTCTGTGCCTCTTCCCCACTCTCCCTCTGTGCCGTGCCTCTCCCCCCCCCTCTTCCCCACTCTCCCTCTGTGACTCTCCCCCCCCCTCTTCCCCACTCTCCCCCCCCCTCTTCCCCACTCTCCCTCTGTGACTCTCCCCCCCTCTTCCCCACTCTCCCTCCCCTCTTCCCCACTCTCCCTCTGTGCCTCTACCCCCCCCTCTTCCCCACTCTTTTACCTGCTCTCGGGCCGCGCTGCGCGCAAGCGCGGCTTGCGCCGCACTCTGCGCATGCGCGGCTCGTGCCGCGCTCTGCACAAGCGCGGCTCGGGCGCAGAGCGCGGCTTGCGCTGCGCGCCGCGCTCTGTGCAATGCGCAGCACTTTATAATTGTCTAACTGCGATTCGTCTGAAGCGTGACGACGAATCGCAGTTAGACAATTATAATATGTGATTTAAAAAAAATTGAATATATGAATGATAAGTCAGTGTGAAACACTGGGAAACTTTTGATGGTAGATCTTGATTGATTATTTGGTATTTATAATTATACATGAAAATGAGCAAAATGTTTTTATATATGCAACTATTCTTTACTGTAGGGAACAGCATGTCTACTGTACTGCTGTTAGTGGTAGTACACCTCCTACATTCTGTCTCTCAAATTAGACATAGTAGTAGAAGAGAACGGAAAAATAGATCAAGTTCTGTGTCCTGTCATAGTAGACATGGTAGGTATTTCAGATCGACTTCCGCCTGCTCTTCATCCAGGTATTATAATCATTATAGACCTAGAAATCATGAGATATTCCCCATCAGGGAGGAATGCAAAGTAATTTTTTCTCTCAGGCAGCGTGAGACAAGAAGCTGTGAAAAACGCTCAGGTACAGCATTCCATAACCAGGTCCAGATGTGTAGTGAGTGTTCCTCAAGACATCCCAAAATTATGTAGCCTGAAGTCAGCAAATTCCAATCAGCAGAGTTGTGTACTGGTGGACCACTTGGGCCATAGGTGTTGCAGAGGGAACACTGTATGGGTCAGGTGCATTGTTACAGGGAATGGTGATATGTCAATTGAAACAACTTTTAGCTCATATGGAAAGTTCTGAAGCTTAAGCTTTGTCTGCAGGTTATAGCATTTTACCCATACATGCAAAAGGTTACACAGCAAGTGTTGGGTGGTCCATGTAATAGTGAGGCAGTGGCAGCATAGCGGATGGTAAATTTACAGGTTAACACTAGTCAAACCATTCAAACACCAGAGGGAGCTTAGAAGAGGTAGCGAGTAGATATTAAGCTAGCAGATAGAGCTCTTGAGGCCTATTATCTGTGTTTTATGGGTGGTCTTTATAATTAATCTGGATGCATTCATCACCTCAGTTGTGGGCATGAAAGGTGAAATATACCAGAAAAATTGCCTTTTTTTTATTGAAGCAAACAACAAATAGGACAAAATAACAGAAAAAGTCAATGTGCATAACTATTCACCCCCCTGAAGTCAATACTTTGTAGAGCCACCTTTTGCGGCAATCACAGCTCCAAGTTGCTTTGGATTCGTCTCTATGAGCTTGCCACATCTTACCACTGGGATTTTTGCCCATTCCTCCTTGCAAAATTGCCCCAGCTCCTTCAAGTTGGATGGTTTCCACTTGTGAACAGCAATCTTTAAGTCTGACCACAGATTTTCTATTGGATTGAGGTCTGGGCTTTGACTAGGCCATTCCAACGCACATTTACATGTTTCCCCTTAAACCACTCAAGTGTTGCTTTAGCAGTCATTGGGGTCATTGTCCTGCCGGAAGGTGAACCTCTGTACTAGCCTCAAATTACGCACACAGTGGTACAGGTTTTGCTCAAGAATATCCCTGTATTTAGCACCATCCATCTTTCCCTCAACTCTGACCAGTTTCCCAGTCCCAGCTGCTGAAAAACATCCCCACAGCATGATGCAGCCACCACCATGTTTCACTGTGGGGATGGTGTTCTTTGGGTTATATGATGTGTTGGGTTTGCGCCAGACATAGTGTTTTCTTTGATGGCCGAAAAGTTCAATTTTAGACTCATCAGACCAGAGCTCCTTCCTCCATACATTTTGGGATTCTTCCACATGCCTTTTCGCAAACTCAAAACGTGCCATTTTGTTTTTGCTGAAAGTAATGGCTTTCTTCTGGCCACTCTGCCATAAAGCCCAACTCTATGGAGCGTACGGCTTATTGTCGTCCTATGTATAGGTACTCCAGTCTCTGCTGTGGAACTCTGCAGCTCCTCCCGGGTTACCTTAGGTCTATGTGCTGCCTCTCTGTTTAATGCCCTCCTTGCCCGGACCATGAGTTTTGGTGGGCGGCCGTCTCTTGGAAGGTTTGCCTCAGTTTTCTGTTCTGTTTTATGTATATATTTTTCTCATTTCACTTCACTTCAACTGACTATTGTGTTCTGATCCATCACATAAAATTCAGATTAAAAAAACATTGAACTTAAGTCTGTAATGTAACAAAATATGTAAAAAGTCAAGGGGGGGTGAATACTTTTGCAAGGCATTGTATCAGCATTCATGTAAAGAGTTGTGGAAGATGGATGAGGTTGTGAATAAATTGGACTCACCTCAGCGGGTGCTGGATATGATGCTATGGTTCATCTTGAAGTGTGAGGAAGGTGTATAAAGATCTTATATAAATAAACATTTGGCTGCTCTTGCCTTTCTGTTTAAGATACAGGATTGGGAAGAATCAAGCTGTTAAGGGCCTAAAACCGAGAAAGATTTCCTTTGTCTCTGTAGTACTATCTCCTTTTCCATGTTGCAAAAAATTATGGATATCCCACTGGCAATTTATTTTGACAAGTTTGAAATTTGTCTCTTTAGGGTGAATTAGTAAATAAAGGGAGTATACTTTATTCAAGAAGCTTTATATCCTTTCTCATTGTGAAGGAAATTTTTCATCAGGTGTCCTATTCAGGTTGGCCTGTTCTTCATTCACACCTATGGCTCCCATTTATCCAAATTCTAGTTTGTAAAATACGAGCAGTAATAACTCAACACAACCCCAAGTGTAGAGCTATTGTAAGAACGCTTTTTACTCACTGGACAAAGCTCTCAATATATATACACAAGATGATATAATATGAGTTCCTTGGACACACCATTCCTCTGGGGGGTACGTTCAGTTCATATGTGGGAAAAAGTTCAAACTGAAGACTCTTCGATACTGGAGGGATGCAGCTTTTTCTGAGGACACTGTTCCTGCCGTGTCCCGATGGCTGATCAAAATGAAAAGAAGGGAGGGAGATAGAAAGTGCTCCACCTCCTAGTGCAATATAAGATAATACAAATACATATCAATAAGTATAAAGTCTGTCAACTCACGTGTTGCAACCTCAGATCTATGAGGTATGTAGTTGGCTTACCAAGGTAATCCCTGGTAATAAGTACACCAAATCCTCAGGCACAAACCGGGTTGGATAGTCCCCTCAATCTTCCTTTTAGGGTAATTCTGTAGTGGCTTGTAGGATCACTACCAGAAATGACAATCCATCTCCGTAGGCCAGGTCATATACAGGAAGTGTATCCAATATTATAGTGGAACTCCAACCTGCCCAGAGATCTTGGAGTAAAATGATTAACGAATATATACAACACTTTGTATGTTCCAAATGTATGGATTTTAGGTATATTCAGAATGCAAATAACAAGTAAATGAATGCAATATCACAATAAAAACTAGAAGATTCACATCATTGTGAACGAAAAAATCATAAAAACCATATCAAATGCGTTTCAACCCTACTCAGGCTTCCCCAGTGATGTAAACATAAATGAAAATGAATAAAAATAAATACAAATTAATAAATAAATAGATAAAGAAATGTGCAGGCAAGCACACATTACTTACAACTGTAAATGGCCTTGCCCAGGACTCCATCGGACTCTTGTAGCCTTCCCCATTACCCGGATTACCCGGAAGTGTGCCCACGCCGGGATGCAGTGTCATGTGATGAAGTCACCATGCTACGTTGCGTAATGATATGCGCACAATAGTGTGCCTGCATCACCACGTCCGCCCACATCATCTGGCGTGGTCCACAAGCGGGCAGAAATATATACAAGGGGGCTAAGGGCAAAAGGCTACAAGAAAACCAGGACATGTACATGAATGTCACAACTGTAAAAAATGGATATATAAAACCATCATAAAACAAGCAATACAACATAACATAAACCAACAAACATATATGGGTCTATACCCAAAAGAAAATTCTATATAAAAACCTCTATTACTAGAGGAAAATATATGAGTAAATCAAAATATATATATACAAAATATAAAAAAACAAGTGTTCTGCGAATGAAAAGATAAATGTACATAAACATAAAAGCACCTAGAAATTCAAACTGTATGATGCCCCTGATGGTAGGAAAGTGGGGTAATAGAAGAATCTATCTTCTCATGGGGTGATAATGAAAAAAAATCGGACCAATCTCTATAAATAAGGAAATCTCCGAAATCTATGACCTAAAAATAATAATAATGAGAGTATCTAAAACCCCATCAATACAATAAACACTAATTAAATAATAATAATAATAAGTACAATGATAATAAAAAGCGCACCACACAGCATCAAGAGCTATAAAAATAAAATAGAAATGAAAATAAAAATAAAAAGATAGCAAAAGAAAAGGCAATGATAATAAAAAGGACACTAGAATCAAAAGGGTACAGAAAACACATACACCCCCACAAGGGTTCATCCGTCACTCAATAAACGCAGCTAGTTCTCAAAAACTGCATAGATTACACTGGCTTGAGGACTACAGGCCCCATTGTTTTAGTATAGGGGCTGCCAAAGATTTGGCTCGCTGAGGACTACAGAAGTAATTACTAAATGGATTAGCAGAGGGGAGTCTCACCATTTCTGTTCTTTGATTGTTTTAAATATATCTGTATGTTTTTCAGTTGGCAGTAAGCAAATCCTTGTTCTCAGCCGTTCATTCACCTATTTGGTGCAGAGGCTGGCATCTGAATGTCAGCAGAAGCTCCAGTTGGGTCAGGACATTTCTTCATTTGAAATGTGCAATAGTTGGACATTAGAGGCCTCAAATGGCAGGAGCTACTGGGCACTAATTTTGAATACATCACTTGCTTTGGCAAGCTTGAGGCGTTGCCCCTTCACACAAGTGGCAATGTGGCCATTACAACTGCAGGACACACCCAGAGAAAGTGATAGCAGGTGTGGTGTACTGCCCCCCGGTGGATGGTGCAAGTCACACAGTAGGATGAAGATCTGCTTCAGGTAACTTGGAGTTAATCCCCTGGAGCTGGGCAAATTGGAGATGCAGGTGTAAAACGCCTTTTTAAAAGACAAACACACACAGATGGAGGACTGCTGTTTAGGCTTTGGCCTAAGGGCTGGGAGGAGTCTGTGTGGAGCTGCAGTCTATGTGAGAAGACATGATGTGAAACAGTCAGGAAGACTGAGATAAGCTCTGAAGTAAGGCAGCAGGGAAGACTGTTTAAAGTACAGAGAGACACTGGCAAGTAAGTTGGATTGCCCGGAGAATACAGCCAGCAGCTTAAGAAGAGACACAGTGTTTCAGCGTGACCTTGGAGGAGAAAGAGACACAGGACCTGGCGGGACTTCCAGAGCAGCACGGGAAGCTGCCAGTAAGAGGATCAGTCTGTGTGGCTACAACAATACTTACCTGAGAGACTGTTTGCTTTAAAGGTAGAGGACCTGCAGAGGATCCATTGCAGCTGAAAAAACTGACAGAGAGAGACTGGACTTAAAGGGACCACCCATCTGTGTGAAAAGGTATTTTTTTACTTGCAGAACGAGAAACGGTCTCAGGGCTAGTGAGGATGTTCCTGTAAATAAGTAAGCCTGTTTATTTAGATTTTTCTTTTCACGCTGAAATTAAGCTTTTGTTTGTTTTGTATACTTTATTAAAAGCAAAGATAATGTATATAGTGACTCAGCGGTTTATGTGCAAATCACAGGAGCCACTGGTAGCCAAAGGCCGGCCCTGTCACACAGGCAAGAAAACAAAGCGTAGTCTCGCATTAAAGAATAATTACATATAAAAGTTAAAAAATATAAAGGTTGTGTATATTCTACTTTTTTGTTTTCTAAAAACATTTTGCCAGTTATCATATTTAGTTATGTAAAATACTATATAGAATAAAAAAAATACTAGAATGGTGCTTTAAACCTTTCACCCAAACACTCTAAGGAATATTTCCAACACCTTGCTGAATCCATGCCACAAAGATGTTCTGGAGGCACCTACCCAGTACTAGAAAATGGTACTTAATAAAGTGGCCACTGAGTGTATTCTAAGTCAGAAAAGGAAACATGCTGTGGCTCAATAACATCAGATGAGGTTACAGACTGTTCTATAAAAGTATTATAGAGTGTTAGGACTTTGAGGAACTGTCACTGTTTGGACCCTGGGGATACAGAATTCAACATAGCATATGCTCAGAACAAGCTCAAGTTCAGCAATCTTTAATCTGTCCAATTTGGACAAACAAAATGATTTCCCTAGGGTAAAGTAATGGCAAAAATAAGTCTTAGGTTATGTGTCTAGGGTGGTATTGGGTGTCAAGTACACTTAAAGACAGAAAAATGAGGGGCGGAGCTAGCGTCCAAGGCAGCAGAGAGAGAGCTCCGGGATCTGAGCCAAGGTTTAGGGGTAAATTAATCCCAAAAGGGTCTGAGGACTCCCCAGTAACATCGGGGGGCATCAGGTGAAGCTGACCCGACCCTCCCAGGACGCCCCAACCTGCGGAGGAGAGACGCCGACGGAGCTATCGTCGCCCTTGGCTGAGAAGCTCCGGAGCAGCTGCCCAGCCTGGGGCTGTGCCGGCCTGGACAGGACGTCGGATGAGCCACAGGAGGTGGATGAGACGAGCCCGGAGCCCCCAGGTGCCCAGAACCTTAGAAAACAGCGGAGGTGAGAAGAGAGGGCACTGAGAGGAGGCACAGAGGAGGCCGCCATCTTGTGAGGCGGGCACGGAGGCACATAGAGCTGTGCAAGGTGCGTGGAGCACACGGAGCAGCAGGACAGCTGCAGGGGGGAGCCAGGAGGGCACCGGAGAGCCCTGTAGTGCCTGTGGCAGAGAGCCGAGGGGTCAGCAAAGGAGAAGCTGGGTGGAGGAAGAAAGCCCACGAAGAGGCGGCGGCCATCTTGTGAAGCCATGAGGCGGACCTGAGCCTGGTAAGGCCTCTGCATTCCCATTCCCTGCCTAGAAAGCTTAAGACAGGCTAAATGCTCTAGACACCCTATGCTGGGGGGAGATCACAAGCATACTTGCACTAAAACTCTACTAAGCTCCCCTTTAGCAGAGAAGGCAGACACAGAGACCTTAACAACTAATAGAAGGGACTGCTTTTATCTGAATCACACAGCAACAAGTGCCCACATCTGCACTCTGACTCTGACAACACCAAGCCCAGAGGTTACATGCTTAATAGTGCCTGAAGATATTGCAACTTTACTGGCACTGAAAGCGACACTAAGGGATGACCTCACTGCTCCCTGTCTCAAGTAATATAAGGGCTTGCTCAGGACTTAAAGATTCTACGGCCTGGATACTGACCCTAAGGGGACAAAGACTCTGCACTGCTTATAAGACTGTAGAAGGGGGCATACAACCTCTTTATTTTCATCTTCACTACTACTGCCTCATTACTAATGGTAACAAGATTTACCTTTCCTTATATAACTGCTTCAGCCGTGGCCTGTGCTCAGTATTGGTACTACAACAAACCAAGCATCCTATCATCACTGGAGGAAGTAGCACTGCCACCTACTGGTGCTCAGAAAATAGTGCAGTCCAGCACTCAACAAGATACATCACCCGCACCAGACAGAGCATTGACGCCATCTAGGACATTGATGAAAGCAGCTTGGGCCTACTGAGAGCACATGATTGACAGAGCTCAACAATACATTGAGATGTAACTACAGCGGCCCTACATGGTTCTAGCCGGCAAGGACCAAAAAAAAAACACCAAGACACCATTACAGGAACTGGGTGTATCCCGACAGCACCTAGCACAGCGGACCTAATTACCTGGGAGGATATAGCTGCAGCGGAGGGGTCTCATCAGAGCAACTGGCTAAATGCCTAGGCATCCAACAGCCAACCCGGAGACAATCAGCGGCGCAGAAATGGGGAAAAATTAAAAATCCTTACCGTCAAAAAAAATTGACGAGCATTTTAGAACTCTGGAAGCATTAGAAACACCGGCACAAGACCTCGCCTCAGAGCAATCGGACATCTCAGATTTAGACTCTCAGGAGGTAACCTTACAGCTGGAGGTATCCATCAATAGTGCCTCAATGGCAAGAATTTAAGCGCTCCTGGCCTCCCATATCAACGGAGCAGTCACGGCATTGCAAAAAGACATACAAGAGATCGGACAGAGGACTCATCAACTTGAGGAAACCATGGACCAAGTGGTAGAGGCGCAGGAGAAGGACAGGGCCAACATTGCTGGCAATTCCTCCCGTATCTCGGATATAGAAGATGTTGGAGGACTTGGAGAATAGATCCAGAAGATTTAATTTGAGGATTAGAGGTGTCCCCACGGCTATAGTCGATCTACCACGTTACCTTAAGGGCAAGATAGATGAGATCCTCTCAGGATACCCGGACCACGAGTGGGAGGTAGAGCGAGCGCACAGAGCCCTTGGGGGGAGCCGCAATCAAGACCTCCCTAAAGACATCATTGTCCGGCTTCTGCGCCAACAATCCAGAGAAAACAACAAAGTCAGAGGTGCTCATCAGAGAACGAACCAACCTTAATAGGTTGGTTCTATAGCCATGATAAGCTACTCTGAGAGCAACCTCTTTTAGCTCACTTGTGCCCTTCACAGGGAGAAATCTCCTGTAGTATATCAGTCTGGTCCCACTCAAAAGAGTGACCCAGGCCCGAAATACCAGGCAATTCTACCCTGAACAGGAGAAACAGCAAACCCCAGACGCGTTTCGGCCTTTATGGGCCTCGTCAGTGAGGTGCAGCTGAACTCCCTAAGGCACAGTGAGCAAGGGGTCCACGTCTGGAGTCCCCTATTACCCTTAGGGAGACTAAACCCTAAAGGTAATTTGCATATAGAAAACAACAAAGTCAGAGGTGCTCATCAGAGAACGAACCAACCTTAATAGGTTGGTTCTATAGCCATGATAAGCTACTCTGAGAGCAACCTTTTTTGCTCTCAGAGTAGCTTATCATGGCTATAGAACTAACCTATTAAGATTAGTTTGTTCTCTGATGAGCACCTCTGACTTTGTTGTTTTCTATATGCAAATTACCTTTAGGGTTTGTCTCCCTAAGGGTAATAGGGGACTGACTCCAGACGTGGACCCCTTGCTCACTGTGCCTTAGGGAGTTCAGCTGCATCTCACTGACGAGGCCCATAAAGGCCGAAACGCGTCTGGGGTTTGCTGTTTCTCCTGTTCAGGGTAGAATTGCCTGGTATTTCGGGGCTGGGTCACTCTTTTGAGTGGGACCAGACAGATATACTAAAGGAGATTTCTCCCTGTGAAGGGCACAAGTGAGCTAAAAGAGGTTGCTCTCAGAGTAGCTTATCATGGCTATAGAACTAACCTATTAAGATTAGTTCGTTCTCTGATGAGCACCTCTGACTTTGTTGTTTTCTATATGCAAATTACCTTTAGGGTTTGTCTCCCTAAGGGTAATAGGGGACTGACTCCAGACGTGGACCCCTTGCTCACTGTGCCTTAGGGAGTTCAGCTGCATCTCACTGACGAGGCCCATAAAGGCCGAAACGCGTCTGGGGTTTGCTGTTTCTCCTGTTCAGGGTAGAATTGCCTGGTATTTCGGGGCTGGGTCACTCTTTTGAGTGGGACCAGACAGATATACTAAAGGAGATTTCTCCCTGTGAAGGGCACAAGTGAGCTAAAAGAGGTTGCTCTCAGAGTAGCTTATCATGGCTATAGAACTAACCTATTAAGATTAGTTCGTTCTCTGATGAGCACCTCTGACTTTGTTGTTTTCTATATGCAAATTACCTTTAGGGTTTGTCTCCCTAAGGGTAATAGGGGACTGACTCCAGACGTGGACCCCTTGCTCACTGTGCCTTAGGGAGTTCAGCTGCATCTCACTGACGAGGCCCATAAAGGCCGAAACGCGTCTGGGGTTTGCTGTTTCTCCTGTTCAGGGTAGAATTGCCTGGTATTTCGGGGCTGGGTCACTCTTTTGAGTGGGACCAGACAGATATACTAAAGGAGATTTCTCCCTGTGAAGGGCACAAGTGAGCTAAAAGAGGTTGCTCTCAGAGTAGCTTATCATGGCTATAGAACTAACCTATTAAGATTAGTTCGTTCTCTGATGAGCACCTCTGACTTTGTTGTTTTCTATATGCAAATTACCTTTAGGGTTTGTCTCCCTAAGGGTAATAGGGGACTGACTCCAGACGTGGACCCCTTGCTCACTGTGCCTTAGGGAGTTCAGCTGCATCTCACTGACGAGGCCCATAAAGGCCGAAACGCGTCTGGGGTTTGCTGTTTCTCCTGTTCAGGGTAGAATTGCCTGGTATTTCGGGGCTGGGTCACTCTTTTGAGTGGGACCAGACAGATATACTAAAGGAGATTTCTCCCTGTGAAGGGCACAAGTGAGCTAAAAGAGGTTGCTCTCAGAGTAGCTTATCATGGCTATAGAACTAACCTATTAAGATTAGTTCGTTCTCTGATGAGCACCTCTGACTTTGTTGTTTTCTATATGCAAATTACCTTTAGGGTTTGTCTCCCTAAGGGTAATAGGGGACTGACTCCAGACGTGGACCCCTTGCTCACTGTGCCTTAGGGAGTTCAGCTGCATCTCACTGACGAGGCCCATAAAGGCCGAAACGCGTCTGGGGTTTGCTGTTTCTCCTGTTCAGGGTAGAATTGCCTGGTATTTCGGGGCTGGGTCACTCTTTTGAGTGGGACCAGACAGATATACTAAAGGAGATTTCTCCCTGTGAAGGGCACAAGTGAGCTAAAAGAGGTTGCTCTCAGAGTAGCTTATCATGGCTATAGAACTAACCTATTAAGATTAGTTCGTTCTCTGATGAGCACCTCTGACTTTGTTGTTTTCTATATGCAAATTACCTTTAGGGTTTGTCTCCCTAAGGGTAATAGGGGACTGACTCCAGACGTGGACCCCTTGCTCACTGTGCCTTAGGGAGTTCAGCTGCATCTCACTGACGAGGCCCATAAAGGCCGAAACGCGTCTGGGGTTTGCTGTTTCTCCTGTTCAGGGTAGAATTGCCTGGTATTTCGGGGCTGGGTCACTCTTTTGAGTGGGACCAGACAGATATACTAAAGGAGATTTCTCCCTGTGAAGGGCACAAGTGAGCTAAAAGAGGTTGCTCTCAGAGTAGCTTATCATGGCTATAGAACTAACCTATTAAGATTAGTTCGTTCTCTGATGAGCACCTCTGACTTTGTTGTTTTCTATATGCAAATTACCTTTAGGGTTTGTCTCCCTAAGGGTAATAGGGGACTGACTCCAGACGTGGACCCCTTGCTCACTGTGCCTTAGGGAGTTCAGCTGCATCTCACTGACGAGGCCCATAAAGGCCGAAACGCGTCTGGGGTTTGCTGTTTCTCCTGTTCAGGGTAGAATTGCCTGGTATTTCGGGGCTGGGTCACTCTTTTGAGTGGGACCAGACAGATATACTAAAGGAGATTTCTCCCTGTGAAGGGCACAAGTGAGCTAAAAGAGGTTGCTCTCAGAGTAGCTTATCATGGCTATAGAACTAACCTATTAAGATTAGTTCGTTCTCTGATGAGCACCTCTGACTTTGTTGTTTTCTATATGCAAATTACCTTTAGGGTTTGTCTCCCTAAGGGTAATAGGGGACTGACTCCAGACGTGGACCCCTTGCTCACTGTGCCTTAGGGAGTTCAGCTGCATCTCACTGACGAGGCCCATAAAGGCCGAAACGCGTCTGGGGTTTGCTGTTTCTCCTGTTCAGGGTAGAATTGCCTGGTATTTCGGGGCTGGGTCACTCTTTTGAGTGGGACCAGACAGATATACTAAAGGAGATTTCTCCCTGTGAAGGGCACAAGTGAGCTAAAAGAGGTTGCTCTCAGAGTAGCTTATCATGGCTATAGAACTAACCTATTAAGATTAGTTCGTTCTCTGATGAGCACCTCTGACTTTGTTGTTTTCCAACAATCCAGAGACCTGATCCTCGCAGCTACCCGCAACAAGACCTCGATCACTGGTCCTGACGGGGCTAAGCTCCAGTTTTTTGCGGATCTTTCTCCAACTACGCTACAAAGACGGAGGCTGATGAAGCCGGCCTGGAAGTGCTACTACGCCATGGCATCAGATATCGTTGGGGATTCCCCTTTGCCCTGATCTTTTCTGTGGGAGGTACCCAATATACAACACGCTCCCTAGATGACTGCCAAGAGCTACTTAAGCGTCTAGAACTGAATGGGGGGACACAGCCCCTATGGCATCTGCTTCAGCAACTTTGCCTCTTCCGAAGAGACAGTGGTCTGAAGTGACCAGACAAAAGAGGCCTGCTGATCACGTCTCAAAAACTGCCAACAGACGCCCCAGCCAAAACATGGACACGCTGACACACTAGCACAATTGTCTTTATCCTCAGGACTATTTAAAACGAGGGTTCGACTAAAGAGGCACCATGCTATCAGAAAGTCCTGTTTCCTTTTTGCTTTTTTGCTGCTACCTAGGGGAGACTCTCAGGAAGGTTGCTCAGAACTGAGCTAACTGTTCTGTACTGCCTTTCCCCCATACTTTTTGCCTTTTGGGCTGGCTCCCGAAGGAACTCAGTACTTTTGCTACGAGTTGTCCCCCGCTGACAAAAGACTTTTGAACTGTTATTAACCCATGTTTTGATTTTCCTTCCTACCTAGCAGGTTGTAGTAGATTGTTAAAGAAACACCTACTGTTACTAATTGAGGGAATAATACTTAGCCTGGCGAGACCCCTCTGGCTGGTCTAGGTTTAGCTGTTTATACTGTTTATAATTTATGTCAAGAGTTTTGTTATTAATGTTTGCATAAATTATTTATAGATCTGGCTACTCTATTACGGTAACACTCCTTTTATCTTATTTATAATTGTCCTTGCCGGCAGGAACTGAAGTGGAACCTGCTAGTACTTTAACGGATTGACAGGAATAGGTTAGGGCTAGAGGTCCTAAGAATGCTTGATTTTTCAATAACCACTCTATTTGCTCTTCTCACAACTTTCTGTATTTGTGCTCACCTACCATTCACTTACCAACCTTTGCTCACCCCCCCTCTACTGGGTTCGGAACAAAGCAATTCATTCTTTGATTACTGTGTCCCTGCCAAAGCATACATTTTTAGAGTATATCTAAGCTGGGATCAGCTGCTTACGCTGCTTACCCGTCCTCCTAATGCCAATCACCACCCAAATAATTTAAACTACCCACATCCTTTGCCTACTTGCCTCCTGTGCCCCTTTAGCATTCCCGGGGTCTCAGGGCATAAGCGTAATGATCCTTATTTGGTGGAAGCTCTAGTGGTTGCCTGTTTGCAGGTCAACGGGCACAATCTAATCCCATTTACAATTACATTATCCAAGCCAAAATTAAGCCAACTGTTTTTTATGATAGGGCACCAAAACTCACGCACTCTTGCTTTTATATTGTAACTAGAATCAAGCCTGCTAGAACCCGCTCACCCAGGACTCACAGGAGAAGCCGCTCCTCACTCCCTCCTGGACAGCTCGCCGGAAAGGTAAGGCTAATTCAGCATATCTGACAGACACCTTATTAATTTACTCATGCCTATAACAGTACTCACTCATAAAGTGAAGGGCTTTAACTCTCCTTTCAAGCGGAGGAAGGCCTTTTATACTATAAGACTTACAAACCATCTGTAATATTCCTACAGGAGACCCACTTCGCTAGGCATAAGACCCCTACATATCTTAATAAAGATTACCCTCAATTCTTCCATTCCACCCACACTTAAAAAAAAGAGGGGGTAGCAATATTGCTACATAGTAACCTCCAATTCCAGTTAACATCCAAACTGGTAGACCGTGAAGGGTACTTTATCATTATAAAAGATACGATCTTGAGAAACACGATTTCTCTGGCTTCCTTTTATGCCCCCACAACGGCACCACATAAGGCCCTAATAAGATTTTTAAGGGCACTGGAAGGGGGGGACTGGGGGAACTTAGTGGTAGGAGGGGATTTCAATTTAGTCTTAGACCCAAAGGCGGACAAATCTAGGGCTCCAGTGAGTGACCGATTCTCCAACAAAATTAGACAAATTAAGAAACTCCTGCACTCTGTTAGCCTGGTAGATGCCTGGAGGGGACTTCACCCGAGAGGGAAAGAGTTTACTTTTTACTCACCCACACATGGCTCCTACTCGCGCATTGACACTATTTACATTAGCAGCTCACTTCTTGATAGCTCACACAGAGCGACCATAGTGCCTTGCACTTGGTCCGACCATTCAGCAGTTTTTTTGGAAGTGGACCTGGGAAGTCAATTCAGCATACCTTACACCTGGAGGCTGAATGAATACCAAATCTCACTGCCTTCAACTCAGGAGCAGATAGAGAGAGAGTTGCTAGACTTCTTTGGGTCCAATGCGGGCAGGGAGACGGGAGCGGGATGGGTTTGGATGGCCCATAAAGCCTTTATAAGAGGAGTGTGCATCAAATTGGATTCTCAGTTCAAAAAACAGAATCTACAAAGGGAGAGAGATCTGGCGAGCAAATTGGCACGACTGGAGCTACGAAATCAGCTCTCCCCCTCCTCCACTCTGAGAACCGAGATAGACAAGACGAGGCTGGAGCTAGATAGCGTATTGTCCATAAAAACGGACAAGGCACTAAGACGGACGCAGCATTTGTTTTACAATAAAGCGAATAAACCGGATAAATTGTTAGCCAGAAGCCTGAGAGCAAAGTACGCCCAATCCAGGATTTACCAAATCAGGAATAAAGAGGGCGACCTCATATATAGCCAAAATGAAATACAAAAAGTTTTTAGGGAATATTACCAAAATATATACTTCACTAAACAGGTGGCCATGGAAAATAACATTGCTTCTTACTTAAACTCATTGGACCTTCCTCAGATCTCGCCCGCTGACTTACACTCTCTAAATAAGGAAGTTACTATCAAGGAAGTTCTAGAAGCGATTAAGGAACTAAAACTAGGAAAATCCCCGGGCCCGGATGGGTTCACCAATATCTACTATAAGAAATTCTCAAAAACTTCTGGCTCCTCATCTATGTAATCTCTTTAATTTGATACTGAGAGGGGAGATTGCCCCCCCAGAACTAAACCATGCTGACTTAACAATATTCCCTAAAGAGGGTAGAGATCAGAGAGATGCCAAAAACTATAGACCTATCTCACTGCTTAATGGGGATGTCAAGTTGCTTGCCAAGATCTTCTCACAAAGGGTCTCAATATTCCTTCCCTCCTTGATTCACAAAGACCAGTCAGGGTTCATCCCGCACAGGCAAACTGACGACAACATCAGGAGAACTCTAAATGTCATCCATTTGGCTAGGTCTAGCGGGTCCCCGGTCTGCCTGCTCGCATTGGACATAGAGAAAGCGTTTGACACCTTAGAGTGGCCCTTTCTATTTGCCACGTTAGCAAAGTTTGGGTTTGAAGGCAACTTCTTAAACTTATTACACACTTACTACAAGCTACCCAAGGCCACTTTAAAACTACCAGGCTCCCAGACGGCTAGTATAAATATAGAGAGAGGCACGAGACAGGGGTGCCCTCTGTCCCAGCTGCTCTTTGCTTTGGCCATAGAGCCCTTGGCCCAGGCGATAAGAGAAAACTCCTCTATAGAGGGGGTGCGGGTGGGACATCAGCATCTAAAATGTTCTTTGTTTGCTGATGACCTACTGTGCACTCTCTCGAATCCTGGCTCCTCCATAGACGCCCTACTGGGCACAATCAATGAATACAGCACTCTCTCTGGACTGAGATTGAACAATAGCAAGACAGAAGCCTTAAGTGTGGGCATTCCTGGGGACATCTTGGACCAACTAAAAAAGGTACACAACTTTCTATGGCCTGCCTCTTACATTAACTATCTAGGGATAAAGTTGACTAACTCACTAGCGGATATTTATAAAACCAATTACCCACCCTTATTTAAGACTCTTCGAAGGGACTTAGACAGCTGGACAAAAAGGCAGATTTCGTGGACGGGCCGAATAGCCACGGTCAAGATGAACATCTTGCCGAGGCTGCTTTATCTGGCCAGGACTCTGCCGATCCAAATTAATAACAGGGAATTGGCACAGTTTCAAGCCCAGGTCTTTAGATTTGTTTGGAGGAATAGACCTCCTAGGATCGCCAGACATACTATGTATAAACCTAAGTCTAGAGGAGGATTATCCTGCCCTAATTTCAATACCTACTTTAAGGCAGCTCAAATTGCCTCTATACCGTTGATACATTCTACCACCCTACAGCCCAATTGGGTTTTTATTAAAAGAGCTACAAATGGCCCCATTAAAATGGGAAATCATTTTATGGGCTCTGAGTTCGCACACGTTTGACTCCCAAATCCATAACTCTATAACTAAATTTACACTGAAAATATGGAAATGGGCTAGGAAGGAACATAAGCTGATTCACCCCGTATCACCTCTTACTTCAATCTTTACATCAACCTCTCTAGCGACCACCCTCACAGCTGACTCCAAAGCATTCTGGACTACACACAATTTAGACAAACTTGAGGCATGGTTTGAGGGCGACAGAATTATTTCTTGGGCAGAAATAAACAGGAAAATAGGGATACCACACCAAGAAATGTTTAACTACATCAAAATTAGACATTGGGTTGAGGAGATACATAGGATTCATGGCCCGCCCAAAGAATCGTGGATGTCAATAATATGTAAAAACACAAACTTAACTGGAGGAACCTTAGGCTCATTGTACACTATGTTTAATGTCCCAAAGGCTTTGTGGAAGCCTGCTTACACATTGAAATGGGAGATAGACATGCAACAACACTGGGAGGGGGACAAATGGGCAGAATCCTTTCTGAGCCTATCTAAGGGCTCATATAACTATAGCTTGCTAGAAATCTCATTGAAAATCTTACACTGGACATACATGACTTTCATTCTCCAGACATTCAGTCTCCAGATAGTACATTGTAAGGTCTGGACAGGAAAGAACATTACATTTTGGCTAACAGCGGTGGCTTGTCCGGGGAGTGGAGTGTGGAGCGGACTGGAACGGGTAGAGCTGGGAAGCGGAGAGGCAACTCATCTAGATGACAAAAGGTACTGAGGGTGGCACGGGGGATCATAGGAATGGATGTAGTGAGGAACACTTAGGAGTGGAACTTTAATTGCGTATTTACTTAAAACCATCACCAAAAAAGAAAAAATGTGAGATATCTGGCTGAATGATTGTTTATTGATATGAATACTATATTTTAATAACAATAGACACAATTATCTCAATAATTTCAGTTAACAGATGTTTGCAATGTAATTGTTTGTTATGTAACATAAAAGCTGTTGAATAAAAATCTTTGAAACAAAAAAAGACAGAAAAATCACTGCTTGGTGCAACCTACCTCATGTTTAAAACATGAGCCTTGTGGGCCCAAGCACAAACACATCCCTGGTGGTAATGTTGGGCTATTTACTTCTCTGGGAATTACAGACAGCTTAGATTGATGTTTAAAGGACCCTTAACAGTACATATTTGTTGTCATGATTTAATTGTTTAAGGACTCATGTTGCCAGTAATGTATGAATATGGCCAAGAGAGCATGCCATTGTTGCATTGGGATTATGTGTTATTGTGTTATATGCTGCCTGTACATGATTATTATGTATCCTAGTTATAATATATTATAAGAGGGAAAATGTTATATAGAACATATGTGGAATTGGTAGAAATGCTCTGCATAGAAGTTAGCTGCAGATCATTGCACACTCACACATACAGACCTTGGGTCAAGACAGATGTATGTACTGCAAGTAGTCCTAAGCAAACACTTGAGTTTAACATAAAGGTTTGTTCACTAGCAAGCTATAGATATCTGGTGAATTTGATCTCAAGAGATTTGATAGCCCAAGGTTGCAAGCCAGATGGGCGGACATTACACATACACAAATGTACACAAGGGTGTGGTATTGGAGAGTATAAATATGTTTTGACATTCAATACAGGTTGAGAGATAGTTTTCACATATACACAATGTGAGACTGTTTCTGTGTGTTGTATCCTGACTTGGGGAGTGGTCTTGCCATGGGCCACTTGTAACCTGTATGCATTATTCCCTGCCAGTACCTGTTGTGCCTTGCCCTCTTCAGAAGCCATCTTTTGTGCCACAGAGAACAGGAACTACACGATTCTGCTGGGGTAGGTTTGAACTAGGTTCATATCAAGCCCTGTTGATGAAGCAGATCGTGACATTTGTAATATCCTCTTTTGAAGAACTTTCCTCTTGAAAGTAAGCACACAAAGCTGATGTGGAAACTATAATTTTAGTTTGTGCTGACCACTTTACTAAGGTGGGAAGAGACTCTCAATGCACTAGAAGTTTCTATTTGTCAAGAGAACTAATGGAAAGCTCCTTAGTTTACACATCATCCTGAGAAAATAATAGCTGGATCAGTTGAGCAAAGAAACTGAAAACACACAGTAAACAATAATTGCTTATAAAAAGTAAAAATGTAAAGGCTATGTTTATTTTCTTACAGCCCCATTAAATTGCTGCGATTTTAGGAATCGTAGCTCGTAACGTAGCTCGCAGGACTAAAGGCTATTAAATTAGCCTCTTAAAGCAACCCGCAGACGACTTGCGGGTAAAAACGCATCAAAGACGAAAAAAGCCTTCGGGACGTAGAACACAAATCCTCTGTTCTAGCCAGTAACTGCTACGCTCCAATTGAGCTATTAAATTGCATCAAAATCCCTTGCGTTCATACTCGTAACTCGCAAATGGAGCCGAGAAGCCAACGTGTGCTAGAGAGGACCCACAAAGGGGGTAAAGTCCAACTTGTAGCACTTTAAATGCACATATCACCACACTACTGTACTTTTATTAAAAGTGAAGTTAGGTCTAAGAAATAATAGCTCGTAAATCGGCCCCATAAAAATACTATATTTCATGTTTAATTTTTGTGTTCTATCGATCCTGGCAATCAATGTGTTAATACATATACTGTAACTCGCATGTGATAGAATATCATATTTACAGCTTTATCAATATTGCATTATTTCTGAAATGTGGGTCCAATCGTAACTTGTAATTGACCACGTAGGACTTTGAAAATCCTAACTCCATTATTCAGTGACGTAATTCTGACAATATCTTTTGCCATTGGCTCCATCCCAACTCGTAACTACGAGTTAGACTAATTGAGCATGTTCACAGCCGAACATCCGACGAGCGAAGTATAGTTTGCCTCTCAAGCCTGTAACTCGCAACCTGTTCTAATTTAACAGCCCCGTAAAGCCGCAACTCTTCAAGCTCGCAGCCATTGCACTTACAGGGCTGAAATTTACTGTGGCTGCTAGTTCTAAACACATTTTACCTATTGTCATATTCAGGGTATGTATACCCTGATCAGCCCCATTTGCTCAGCTGCTGCTTCCTTCCTCCTCTGGTATTACCTCCTCCCACTCCCACCTTTTAACATGAACTGTAAATATTGCTTCTCTGCCTTTTGGCTAAGATCAAGTGTAGTACCTGCCTGTCTTTGGAACTCGCCGTTTAAAGCAGGATGTGGGAACAGGGAAGCACTTGGTCCTCTGGCTGAAGGATCGAGTTGTGCTGATGCTCGTGGCTTTTAATGAGGGGTGGACACCCGCCCTTCGATTGGAGCACCTGCCTCACAAATTTGAGTCCTTTTGGATCATAGGGGGTTCCCCATTTTTGCACCTGCTCCCAACCTACGGGTTGGGGGAGCTCAATTATCTTTGTGCACCCTGCACTTATCCAGAGAAGACTCATGAGAGGAGTCTCTCTGGCCTGTACTAAGTCACATGGGGTAGGTGGCAGATGCCCTGTCTGACTCTGGCACCATGACACAATTTGATTTTGGTACCGGATTTTTGCACGGCAGACGTTTTGAGCACGCTTTTTGATTATGGCACGGCACAATCTTCACGTATGAAGACCAAGAGATTCCCCATGCCTGGAGGTCGGCCTCCTGACTGAGGAACCCTTGGAAGGAACTGGGCGGAGTTGGTGGCAGCTACTCCCCCAGATGTCGGAACCAGGGCGGACCGGTGGCAGCAGTCCCCCTGGTGAAGATGTTGGCCACATCATTGGACTCCGGCCTGAAGATGGAGAGTCCCCCCTCATTTGTAGGGTGAGGGGTTAAACGGGTCTCTGGATTCCTCGCACAATGAAGACATTTACTGTACCCCAGTTGGGCATTATTTCACCCAGAATAAACACTCCATCCAAAACCTGAAAATTGAAATACTCAGAGGGAATTTCAAAAGTCTTCAATAACGCAAAACTTTCAAATTTAAAAATGATTAGATTTGTTATTAGGAAGGGCTAAGTATCGATTTAAGTTTTCTATCCCACTATCAACATGTTTTATAATTCACATTTTACAGGCCTCCCCTGTTCAATTGCTGTTTTTCTAATCCACAAACTGTGGGGGGATTTATGGTTCTAAATTATGGCTCTGCTCTTATCTAAAACCTGATCCACAGATTCCCATACTGACCTATCAGGACATTATTTACAATGCTGTTCTGTATTTCTTATCTCTGCCCAATGGATTTTTCCCTAGTTTTTACATTTTCCTATTTTTTTTCTACCCACTTTCCTACTCATATACATATTTTTATCAGTATTGCTTTTTGACTTGATATATTTATCTCTTGAAAGCTTGTCGTTATATTATGAATAAGTCTGCCCTATAAAAAAAGGTAACACTATATACTGCAATACTCTGATTATTTATATTATATATATACAGTGGATATAAAAAGTCTACACACACCTGTTAAAATGTCAGGTTTATGTGCTGTAAAAAAATGAGACAAAGATAAATAATTTCAGAACTTTTTTCCACCTTTAATGTGACCTATAAACTGTACAACTCAATTGAAAAACAAACTGAAATCTTTTAGGTAGAGGGAAGAAAAAATATAAAAATAAAATAATATGGTTGCATAAGTATGCACACCCTTCAACTAATACTTTGTTAAAGCACCTTTTGATTTTATTACAGCACTCAGTCTTTTTGGATATGAGTCTATCAGCATGGCACATTTTGACTTGGCAAGATTTGCCCACTCTTCTTTGCAAAAACACTCCAAATCTGTCAGATTGCGAGGGCATCTCCTGTGCACAGCCCTCTTCAGATCACCCCACAGATTATCAATCAGATTCAGGTCTGGGCTCTGGCTGGGCCATTCCAAAACTTTAATCTTCTTCTGGTGAAGCCATTCCTTTGTTGATTTGGATGTATGCTTTGGGTCGTTGTCATTCTGAAAGATGAAGTTCCTCTTCATGTTCAGCTTTCTAGCAGAAGTCTGAAGGTTTTGTGCCAATATTGACTGGTATTTGGAACTGTTCATAATTCTCTCTATCTTAACTAATGTCCCAGTTCCAGCTAAAGAAAAATAGCCCCAAAGCATGATGCTGACACTACCATGCTTCACTGTGGGTATTGTGTTCTTTTGGTGATGTGCAGTGTTGTTTTTGCGCCAAACATATCTTTTGGAATTATGGCCAAAAAGTTCAACCTTGGTTTCATCAGACCATAACACCTTTTCCCACATGCTTTTGGGAGACTTCAGATGTGTTTTTGCAAAATGTAGCCTGGCTTGGATTTTTTTCTTCGTAAGAAAAGGCTTTAGTCTTGCCACTCTACCCCATAGCCCAGACATATGAAGAATACGGGAGATTGTTGCCACATGTACCACACAGCCAGTACTTGCCAGATATTCCTGCAGCTCCTTTAATGTTGCTGTAGGCCTCTTGGTAGCCTCCCAGACCCGTTTTCTTCTTGTCTTTTCATCAATTTTGGAGGGAGCACCAGGTCTTGGTAATGTAACTGTTGTGCCATTTTTTCTCCACTTGATGATGACTGTCTTCACCTTGTTCCATGGTATATCAAATGCCTTGGAAATTATTTTGTACCCTTCTCCTGACTGATACCTTTTAACAATGAGATCCCTCTGATGCTTTGGAAGCTCTCAGTGGACCATGGCTTTTGCTGTGGGATGCGACTAGGAAAATTTCAGGAAACACCAACTAGAGCAGCTGAACTTTATTTGGGGTTAATCAGAAACACTTTAAATGATGGCAGGTGTATGCTGACTCCTATTAAACACGATTTGGAATGTGATTGCTTAATTCTTAACACAGCTACAGCACCAGTTATAAGAGGGTGTGCAGACTTATGCAACCACATTATTTTTATTTTTTATTTTTCTTCCCTCCACCTAAAAGATTTTAGTTTGTCTGAGTTGTACAGTTTATAGGTCTCAGTAAAGGTGGAAAAAGTTCTGAAATGATTTATCTTTCTCTAATTTTTTTACAGCACAGAAACCTGACATTTTAACAGGGGTGTGTAGACTTTTTATATCCACTGTATATATATATATATATACTATAAATAATCAGAGTATTGCAGAACATAGTGTTACCTTTTTTTATAGGGCAGACTTATTCATAATATAACGACAAGCTTTCAAGAGATAAATATATCAAGTCAAAAAGCAATACTGATAAAAATATGTATATAAGTAGGAAAGTGGGTAGGAAAAAAATAGGAAAATGTAAAAACTAGGGAAAAAATCCATTGGGCAGAGATAATAATAATAATAATAATAATACATATATATATACATGAATACCTTGTTTAATGCTTAATTAATTAATTATTCCAGGCAATAGGTGTGTTAAGTAAAAAGGCTCTAAATGGGGCAGTTCAACATGGGGAAGATAAGGATGGGGAACTTATGAAAACAACACACAATTTCAATTGAAATTTTAACTTTTTTGTTTTTTTTATGAACTTCAAAGAAACAGCAAACATAACATTAACACAAACTGAACATTAGAATAAAGATAAACTCTAAATTATTGATGTACACAATTTCAATTGAAATTTAAACTTTTTTGTTTTTATGAACTTCAAAGAAACAGCAAACATAACACTAACACAAACTGAACATTAGCATTAATATAAACTTTAAATTATTAATTTTGAAGCTTCTGGGTCATCCTGGATTCTGTTTTCTTTGGAGAAAAAAACAGTGTTATAGTAAATCAGAGTGTTAAAAGGGGTCCAGTAGGCAAAAACAGCATTATAGCGGGGTAGTGCTATAGAGAATTAGAGCGTTAAAAGGGGTCTGGCAGGCAAAAACAGCGGTATAGCAGGGTCTAGCATTAAAAAGGGTCTGGCAGGAAAAACAGCGCTATAGCAAATCAGCGCTAAAAGGGGTAGCGTTAAGCAGGGAATACCTGTATGTATGTATGTATATATATAAATATATATATATATATATATATATACAATATATACTTTGTGTGGCCAATTACGGTATATGGTTCCTGCCTGATAAACCCCCTATTCAAGGAGATCAATCATGTATATGTTTAGGTTCTATCTCCTGCTTCACAGTACCTATTCAAAGGCATATGTAAGTGAGTTGGATTATGAATGCATCTGATAGAGGAGAATTAGTAGTGTATGAAAACATGTTTATATAGAAAAGTTTGGTTTACTTACAAAGTTATTTGCACAAAAGTCAAATCCAACTGTTTACACCCACAGGAAGCTTAAAGCTGGATACACACAGGAAATAGAGCAGGGTACATATTTTGACCTTTCGGGTACAAGTAACTGTTGCAATTCTTGTACTGAACACATGCCAGAAGCCACTGAGGTGAAGAATGATACAATGTATTAGCCCGATTCTGAATTTTAATGTTATGCTAATTCAACTGGAATTTTCTAGGGGCGTACACGATCAAATGCAAATGCCAAAAAACATAGGAAATTTTGCTAACTTCAATGTAAGTTTACTAATGTTTATTCTGGGATATTTTCATGCAATTTTTTTCATACACTACTAATTCTCCTCTATCAGATGCATTTATAATCCAGCCCACTTACATATCCCTTTAACACTTTCACATTTAATTCTGTCTCATTTCCCGGTGCATAGCCAGTTTGGTAATTTACTGTCATGTATCGGCACTCAACAACTCTGTCCTCTGACCCCAAGTGTCTTTTCTCTACTTTTATAATGTTCCACAGTCACACCACTACTGGCTTCCCAGCCCAAGACCCTATCGAACACCCCAAGAACCAATATTCCAAAACAAAATAATGGATAAATATTTAAGAATCAATGTCTGAGGCATGTATATTCTAGTTTGGTGATCCCAAATGTAGATGTCAATATATCAGTTGATCTCCATGTGACGACATGTAGATCAAGGAGTGACAGGCTGCATACCAGCCTGCACAGAAATTAAAAGGGCCACCATTGTACATCTTTTTAGAATAACTTAACTTGATAATACACAAAACGATTTAAGAAAAAATTAAATTATTAATAATCATAAATTTCACTGTAACTAGAAAACAGAACAGTCTTAGAAGTTAGATCAGGTGTGAGATAGAAAGTGGAAATACACACAAGCAGAAGTGAACACAGGTTTAAGGAACCGCTGAACACATCAGGCAGAGGAAAAATTAAATACTAACAAGTATGTGTTTCTCAGTCGCTCTAGCATCTTTCTTAAAAACAGTGCCAACACTCTTATGCAACTCTTTCTTTCACTTATAGATATATAAAATAAATAGAAAATATCTTACATTAAGTAGTTTAATTAAGCAAATAATGAATTATAAATAAAAAAATTACAAGTGAATAAAAAATGAATAAAAAAGTTAAACTAAAAAAATCTACAAATAGTCAATATCAATAGTAAAGCCAGCTGCAAAGAATACATCAGCATAGGGACATGGAATGGAAGAACTATGGACAAAACTGGACATGGTCAAACAAGAGTAAATATCGATATCCTGAGAATTAGTGAACTCAAATGGACTGGAATGGGACATTTCCTATCAAACAACCACCAGATATTCTACTGCGCTCAAGAAGAAATAGAACGGCCAAAGCAGTGCTCAGTTAAAACCCAATAAATGTCAAAATTATATCAGTTTGAATTCAATGCCAGCCATTTAACATCACAGTGATCCAAGTCTATGCGTCAACCATAGATGCTGAAGAAGCTGAAGTTGCCCAGTTCTACAAGGATTTCCAACACCTCATTGATATAACACCAAGAAGAGATGTTGCTCTCTTCATAGGAGATTGAAATGCTAGGGAACCAAAAGATACCCGGTTTAACAGGCAAGTGTAGCCTTGGTGTACAAAATGAAGCAGGAGATTAGTAGAAATCTGTGAAGATAATTATTTAGTCATAGTAAACATGGTGTTCCAATAGCTTTAGAGACGACTCTACACATCAGAGATCCGATATACTTTGTAGGCAAAGATGGAAGAGCTCTATACAGTCAGCAAAAACAAGACCTGGAGCTGACTGCGGCTCAGACCATGAGTATCTTATAGCAAGGTTCAAGATTAAACTCAAGAAAAGAGGGAAAATCATCAGACCAAGTAGATATGAAATAAATAATATCTGCAGTGAATATGCAGTGGAGGTAAAGAATAGATTTACGAGACTAGACAAGGTAGTGGAGATTGGAAATCATGTGTCCACATGAATGCAGAATTCTAGAGGATAGCAAGAAGAGACAAAGAGACATTTTATAATGAGTGATGTAAAGCGACAGAAGAACATAACAGAATTGGAAAGTCAAGAGACCTCTTCAAGAAAATTGGGGATCTCAAAGAAACCTTTCGTGCCAAAGTGAGCATGATAAAAGACAAAAATGGTAGGGGTCAGATAAAGAAGCAGAATCAGATAAAGAAGAGGTGGCAGAAATACACATCTATACAGGAAGTAGCTTAACAGCAGTGATAAACTGAATAGTGTGTCCAATGGGCTGGAAATGGACATTATATAGAGAGAAGTGAGATGGGCCCTGTAACACACACCTAGCGTTAGAAGTAAGGAATAATTACCAGCTTTAATATAAGGCTCAAAGGCTATCTATATTCGTTCTTTTCCTCACTCATTTGGACCCTACAGGTCTGAGTAGTGGATGGATTTGCCGAGTGACCAAATGATGGCGCTGGATTTCACTAAGCACAGGTTTATCCAGAGAATTAGCAGAAGACCATATATGGTATTCTTGAACGCATGGGTGTGTGTGTAACTTTGAGAACCTGATATGTCTAGTTTTACATGTGGCTTAAGGAATCCTTTGTGTGGACAGCTGACCAGTGAGTGGACTTTGTGAAGGACATGTGACCTAATTGACCAATGAGAGCTAGGATATGAGTATGTGGGTGGGATTTAAATATACAGGATATAGGTAGTATACCAGGTTGTTTTCTGTCTCTTTTGCTGCTGGCTCTTTACAATCTACAACTCTCTGGAGCTCTTCAATCTTCACTACACTGTGAAGGCCTGGTAAAGTATTATACTTCACACACACACATAGACATAACTGGAAGCGATTAGAATGCCTTTCTGCTAAGTTAAGAGATGTTGTTTCCATAGTATTATCATATATTTTTTATGTATTTGTATTAAGTATTGTGTTCTAATAAATGCACATTTTGTAACCATAAATCTGTAACGCCTCTTGAATATATTTATTTATTTGTTTTTCCGTAGAAGGCAAGATCTCAGGATGAGATTATAATCATAATTAATATGATTATGAATAATAATACTGTAAGTAATTAATTTAACCGTTTTTATAACAGGCCCTAAGAAGCCTTGCTGATAACAATGCTGCCGGAGTTGATCAAATCCAAGATGATGATGTGAAAGTGTTGCTTGTATAATTCCAATAAATTTGGAAAACCCAATAGTAGCCAGTTGACTGGAAAAAGTCAGTCTACAACCCAGTGCCAAAAAAGGCAGTGATAAAGAGTCCTCCAATTATCGAACAATTTAACTAATTTTGCATGCCAGGAAGGTAATGCTTAAGATCCTACAAGCTTGGCTATAACAATATATGGATCGAGAACTGCCAGATGTGCAACCCGCTTTTGCAGATGTAGAGGCACAAGAGATCCAATTGCCAATGTCCACTGGATAATACGGAAAGCAAGGGAGTTCCAGAAAGATATTTACCTCTGCTTCCTAGACTTTTCTAAAGTGGAGATCACAACAGAATGCAATAAGTTCTTAAAGATTGGAGTACCAGACCATCTTATCAGTCTTCTGAGGATTCTGTATGTGGACTAAGAAGCCATGGTCAGAGCCGAATGTGGAACAACCAAATGGTTCAAGGTCGGGAACAAAGTCCAACAAGGTTGTATACAATCACCTTACTTATTCAACTTATTCAAAATAAGGCTGGGCTGGATGAATCCAAAGCAGGAATCAATATTACCTGGAGAAATATCAACAACCTCAGACATGCGGATGATACTACTCTGATGGCTGAAGTTGAGGAGGAACTAAAGGGCCTATTGATGAGCATGAATTAAGGTAGTATAAAACCTGGCCTGCTGCTTAACTTTGAAAGACAAAGATCATGGTAAACAGCAATATTGGTTCCTGACAAATGGATGAAAGAGAAGTGGAAGCAGTGACAGATTTTCTTTTCCTGGGCTCCACGATCTCTGCAGATTTCTCCAATACTTTACTCTTTTCTTTCAATTTTTATTAGAATGTTTAACAAGTTACAAACATGTAAAGGCATTTCATACAATACCGCAGCAGACGGAGCATAAGCCTTGAGAAAGCCCTAACAGGGCGAAACTGAGCATCAGTCGGCGACGATACAGTGCACTGTGGCGGCTCTGCATCATTGTGCCTAGGCTGAGTATTGAAGGATTGGCTATTTTGTATAAGTGTGTGTTACACTATACCGCGGATACAGGCTGTGCATCATCTGCTATCCTGTGTGCGGTGATGTGGTCAGTGTGAGGCTCCCGTTGTTGTCGGGTGCTCCACTGAAACCTGAGCATTTTCAGGTGACGTATGGTGGAGAGTGTGCCTCACATAGATACCATATTTACACCAATATATACAAGCTGGTTATTGTTCCATTCCTCTTTTCTTGACAGCTAGGCAAACACTCACCTAACCATTGTGTTACAGAGTGAATGCTGTCCATAGTACCACTGTGTAAGCTATCTGCGTAGCTTTCGATTTTTAACACTTTAATGCTTTTATATGTATAGTTTTGTATAATGCTTATATCCCATGATTTTGTATGCCTAAAATGAGGATATAATTCCTACAAGGGGGATATTTTAGTCTTAGTCTTATTCTATACACATAGTTTTCTTTAATTCACTTTTTTGTTTCACTACTCTATTTGCTCCCAGTATACACACATTTAATACAATTTAGTTTTCCATAGATTCACATACCACTTTTCCATATACTGTCTTTATTCTTATAATACCCTTTTTTGGCTATCTTCATACACATTTACCTTTTCATCACATATATTACACTTTAGCTTAATATATTTATTAGTTTGTTTTCACATACACCTACATACCCATTCAGAGTTTACCTCTTATAGGGTTTATTAGGCTTCAGGTGTGCCCACATATGGTTATTATTCATACCCATATCACTATTTCATGCTTTTTAAGAGATATCAGACCATCTGTCTAGATTTCTTTCGCTCCCCCGCCCCCCCCCCCCCCCTTCTCCATGCTATTCTGTATCATTGGGATATATTATACAATAACACGACGTTGTCTTAAGTTTTAGTCGATTTAATTAAAAGTTCTTAGATATATATATATAATTTATTTTTTTTGTAGCCCATAATCTTGTATTGTAATTATTCATCTTTTTCATTTCATACAATACATACATACAAAATCCAAGTATGGCGGAAAAATACTAAATAATTTAGAAAGCTGACTAAAATATTCAAAAGTTTAGGTTAAGATTTTGGGTAATATGGAAGAGGGAAACAATTCTCATGTAAAGAACAAGTTAAACATCATATTGTTGTATTAATATCACAATATTTATCCCTTAGTATCCGACCAGAAGTCAGTTTCTTATTAGTTGAGGCTGTTATATTACTATCTTTCAAAATATCTCTATTACAGCATATTTTATTAACTATTTCCCACCAAGTTGGAATAGTTACTTGATTCCAATATTTAACAAGGATAGATTTCACTATTAACAATATATTGGAAACTAGATATTTTTCCTGAGGGATGACTATATCTAGCTTCTTATGAAAAAAAACTGTTTGAGGGTGCATGGAATTTCCTTTCCCACCATAGAAGACAACTTCAGGCAACAAATCCTCCATAATGAGTTAACTCTTTCGCACTCCCACCATAGGTGAAAGGTTATACCAAGACTTCCACAACCCTTCCAACATTGGGGGGAATAATTTGAGTCAAACCCATTCAAAGTTAGCAAAACTAAGTACCATCTCTGTGTCATTTTTTAAAATAGTTCCATGTATGAAGCCTTCATGGATGAACTCTTATTTAAGCTAAAGATTTTAGCCCAGGAGTAAATATCCAGTGTAAAGTTATCATCCGCTTCTCTTTTCTATGCTCTTTGTTTTAATAAAAGGAGTGATATTTGAAACGATTTTCCTAATTTTAGAAAGGGTATGAAGATCTATGCCTTTAATCAATAAAGCCTCCTGATCATAGCTTTTATCTATATTTACTGTTTTATAGCCACAGTTTTTGATCATTTCCACCAGTGACCCAAATTTCAGCCATGAGATATTTCTTGTCCCAAATTTTCTTTGCATCTTTTCCAGATCTAATAAAGAACCAACCGTATATAAATCTGCTACATTTTTAATCCCCAACTTGACAGCTCCAAATTGATATCATCTTTTTGATATATTGACAAAATACTTATTGGAGCAGCCAAAGATAGAATATGTGACAAACCCTGATGAAATCCAGGAAACGTGCATCGGGTTACATAGTATTTAAGGTTGAAAAAAGACTTTCAGTCCATCAAGTTCAACCGTCCAAGATCTCCTCTGATCTGCAATATGCGGATTAACTATTAATTAATTAGTTGTTAATTAATTATTAATCAATTATTATGTTTTTTAATTATTCATTAATCCAGAGGAAGGCAAACAGAAAAAAAAAACAAGCGAGACTTAGCCAATCGCTGCTTACGCTCCCTTAGTCGCTGGCCAATAACGTCATTACAGAGCATCTAGGCAGCACATGGGAATGCCAAGTCCCATTAGGATAGCTTTATTGTGATTATCTGCATCCAACTTTGTTAATACCCATCTATGAAATACTTATTAGAGAGGGATAGATTCATGGAACAGCAGACTTAATATTATTATTAGAACTATCCTTGTGACTCCCTCAATTTATGGACCTTAATTTCATATAAATTATCAATAGTGCAATATCAAGCACTTTTAGCACCTTATCATTGTGGGAAAATCCCCAAGTAACACTTAGTCACTTTACACTGATTAATTCACAGTTTATTTGTACAATAGGACTCTTTTGGGTCCTAATTCGCTTTAAGCACTTAGCACTTTTTGCCTATTTTCTCTTCATCATGGTATCCAATCATCTGGTTAATTAATGCAGTTTAGCCAGAAGAGGTATTATTATATTTATTATTTGGCAGCTGTAGCGTCGTGTGTTTAGTTTTTTATTACTTTAATTGGTTTTATAATAACTATTAAAAGCTAAGTTTTATTGGCTACTATTGGTCATAGTAGGTACCTAGGAGTGCACAACTACAAAGGGATTTTATTTCCTTTTCTTTACCATTATGAGTCATCTTTTTGATATATTGACAAAATACTTATTGGAGCAGCCAAAGATGGAATATGTGACAGATTCATGCTGACCCTATATTTATACCAAAACTTAACAAGAGAGGTAAAAAAATTTGAAGTTTATTTACCACCTTTTGTATCCATTTTAGGAGACCATAGCAGATTTTGTATTGGGAAGTCCCCAAAAAAAATCATCTTCCATAGCTCTCCATATCGTCTTTCCACCAAATAGATTCCATCCGCTTTCGTGAGAAATTATAATAGAGTCATGAATTTCCTTAATGGCAGGAGATCCCAACCCACCCTTCTCAAATTTATTACAAGAAATGATTTTCCTTATTCTTGCCCTCTTTTTTAGATAAATATAACTATCCAAAGATTGTTGGATTGTTTTAAAATTATTTTGGGTACACATTCTGGTATGCATCTGAGTATATATACTATTTTTGGGACTATTACCATATTTACAGCGGCAATTCTTGCCGACCAATCTAAATTCAAATTCCTTCAGTCGTATAGGGTCAGTCTAATCTGTTTTAAAATATCTCTCAAATTATCCTTAAATAAGTTATTTAATTGAAATGAGAATGCAATTCCTAAATGGGTATTGTTTCTCGAATTCCAATTGTACCTGTATCGTCCTGATAGTAGCTTTTTCGTGTCTATATCTAATCCCCTGGTCAGGGTATCCGTTTTAGACTAATTAATTTTAACGTAAGAAATCATACTGAAATCTGAGAGTATCTGATACAGTCTATCGCAAGATCTTTCCTTTTTACCTAAAGGCACCCCCTTGATATTTTTATCCTTTCTAATAGATATGTTTAACAGTTTGATAAAGAGCAAAAACAGACAGGGAACAACCCTTGCATGTCCCATTACTAATATTAAATTTGTCTGACAACAGCCTGGGCCTGCCATGGAGGCTTTTAAATTGGTGTAAAGAGCTCTAATCGATTTTGTGGCAAATTCTGCCATACCAAATTTCAGCAATACTACTTCTAGAAAATCCCAACTGACCCTGTCAAATGCCCTTTCTGCATATAATGACAAGGCCAGCATGGGTATATTTTATTTTTTGACATGGGCCAATATGTCTATAAGATGTCTTGTGTTGTCACTTGCTCTTGTGTTGTCTTGCTGTCTCCCCTTGACAGATTGGTCCAAATGAAGTAGATATCACATTATCACATTCAATCTATTTGCTAATAATTTGGAATATAATTTAGCATCTGCCTTTATTATCGAAATTGGACGGTAGCTCCTGCAATCCTTTCCCTGTTTTAAGATGTTAATTATTTTCGCTTCCATAAACTCTGGGGTTGCCTTTCCCATGGTCTTAATCTCGTTATACTTATTGCAGAGATGATCACTTAATTGATGATCACTTAACAAAAATAGCATAGTACAAATGGTCAAAGCCATCCGAACCAGGAGCTTTATTCGATTTTAAAGTCTTAATTCCCTCCTCTATTTCCAGCTTGGTAAAATCCTTATTTATGAATTTTTGATCTTCTTTAGAAATTGACGAGATGTCTAATCCATTCAGGAATGTATCCATATCCTTTTTCTCAATTTTCAACAAATTCGGGTCTGTGTTCAAATTATACAAAGATTTATAAAGTTGCATAAACACGTCTACTATTTTGTCCGGATGTATATATTTTTTATTATCTGGACCTATTAAACATGCAATTTTATTCTGAATATGTTGTTTTTTCAATTTTTTTGCTAAGTACTTTCCTGTTTTATTACCTAATAGTCATTGAGATTGATGAAATTTCCATAAGATGGTATCAGCTTGTTGTTGTAGAATATTTTTAATCTTCAAATTAGTTTAATTTATTTGAATACCATACTTTTTGCTAGATGTTATTTTATTTAAGCAATGAAGCTTTTCTATGTCCACATATAGTTGCCGTTAGGGCTTGACCCTTTACTTATATAGTGGTGAGGTGCGTGAAATCATTAGGCCCCCGGATTACAGATTTTTGGGCACACCACAAAATGGTAGATGAATCAACTGAGTTTCTGTTAATCTTAAAAAAATTCCTCTATTTATTTTTTAATAGATTTTACCGAGTCTTCATCTTTCAGTAGAATTGGATCTAGTCTCCAGCTCGATACGCTCTTGGTTTCTATTTGCTTGTTAATTATTAGGCCATTCATAGAATGATCTGACCATGGGGTCAGATGGATTTCTACCCCCTTAGTCTTCCTCAGAGTCTGTAAAGATACAAAAAATAATCCAGCCTGAAGTAAGAGTCCAATTCATCTGAAAAAAAAGTGAAGTCCTTCTCATGAGGGTGTAACATTCTCCATGAGTCTATCAAATCTGAGTTCGTAATTTCTTTAAGAAACTCGTTGGAGGTTTTTATTACCTGTGTTTCTGTTTTTCATTTCATTCTACCCTTTTTGTCTAAAGAATAATCCATCGCCATATTGAAATCCATGCACAAGCACACATGGCCTTTCTTTTTTCTATTTATTTTAATATTTTTTAAAGGAAAGTTATTTGTTTGTCATTATGGCGATAAATGTTCACCAAAGTTAGATATATATCGTTTATTAGGCCTGACCAGATTATGAATCTTCCCTGAGGATCTATTTAACAATAGTCCTCTTGTATCTTCAATCTGTTACTAAAGAATATTGAGACTCCTCTTGCTTTGTTGTTATATGTTGAGTCAATTCTTTGTTTAAAGTTGTTATTATTAGTGAAGCGTATTGCTTCTTTTCTAAGGTGAGTCTCCTGAATACAAAGAATGTCGCCCCTACACTTTTTGTAATTAGTGAAGGCAATATTTTTCTTTGATGGAGAATTAAAAAGGTTTGTATTATGAGACAAAAATGTTAACACCATGATCCCTTAAAGATTAATTGCTCCACTACAGATACATATTGACCCTCCAGATTATTATTTTTCACTAGCGAATTGCCCGTCAAAAAATGACGGCAATGAAATTGTAAGGTAGCTAAATTAGTAAATGAATATAGTGTACCTATTTTGAAGCATTGTGATGAAGAGCTGGCAATCTGTGTTGATGTTGCTGCAGCATTAGTGGTGTGGAGCTGCTGTGTAAGCATGCTGAATGTGTGCAGTGTAACACTGTGCTGGCAATCTGTGTTGATGTTGCTGCAGCATTAGTGGTGTGGAGCTGCTGTGTAAGCATGCTGAATGTGTGCAGTGTAACACTGTGCGTGCGCGAGACCAAACCGTTAGCGTAGTCGTGTACTTCCGCATTGGTGTAAAATGGCGAGTAATGTGTGGTATAGGTCTGTATCGGAATATCCGTAGGTGTTTTGTGGTGTTTTGCGAGTTTAGAGTGCTGTAGCCTCGTTTTCGTTTTGTTCGGCGGCCATTTTTTCTCTCGCTTAGATTTTTTTTTAGTCTCTAAACTGTTTTATTTCGAGTAAAATCGAGGTGTAAGTTGCATTTTTGAGGTCCTGGGTGCTCCCTCTTGGTGTAGGTAAGTTTTTTATGTATGTGCTGTGTGTATGTATTGTGTTTTAAATGTTTGTATGTCGGCGTGTTGCGTCCGATGTTTGCGAGGTCGTAATGTGTGGTAACGTGTTTCGTACGTTGTTTGCGTTCCTCGTAAAATTTAGCGAGTGTCGTAATTTGTGTGTCGTGTTTTTTGAGTAGCGACGTGAATTTTGCGAGGGTTTGAGGCCCTTGCCCAGTGACCTCGCTAGCAACTGAGTCCCTCGCTTCGCGAGGGGCCTCAGTTGCTGGCATGGAGCGCCTTCGGCGCTCCATGCCAGCAACTGAGGCCCTTGCCCAGTGACCTCGCCAGCAACTGAGGCCCGTGCCCAGTGACCTCGCCAGCAACTGAGGCCCTCGCTTCGCGAGGGGCCTCAGTTGCTGGCATGGAGCGCCTTCGGCGCTCCATGCCAGCAACTGAGGCCCTTGCCCAGTGACCTCGCCAGCAACTGGTTGCTGCGAGGTCGTAATGTGTGGTAACGTGTTTCGTACGTTGTTTGCGTTCCTCGTAAAATTTAGCGAGTGTCGTAATTTGTGTGTCGTGTTTTTTGAGTAGCGACGTGAATTTTGCGAGGGTTTGAGGCCCTTGCCCAGTGACCTCGCTAGCAACTGAGTCCCTTGCTTCGCGAGGGGCCTCAGTTGCTGGCATGGAGCGCCTTCGGCGCTCCATGCCAGCAACTGAGGCCCTTGCCCAGTGACCTCGCCAGCAACTGAGGCCCGTGCCCAGTGACCTCGCCAGCAACTGAGGCCCTCGCTTCGCGAGGGGCCTCAGTTGCTGGCATGGAGCGCATTCGGCGCTCCATGCCAGCAACTGAGGCCCTTGCCCAGTGACCTCGCTACGCGAGGGCCGCGGCTCGCTTCGCGAGGGCCGCGGGCTCGCTACGCGAGCCCGCGAGCGTGAGCAACGACTCGTACGCTCACAACTATATATGTGATTACTTTCCAGTTATCTCAAACCAAGCTTAAACGAATAAAGTTATTTTCCTCTTCTCCCAACTTAACCATTTCTGTTTAGAATCTTCCCCTCCTTTTACAACAAACAATTACATATACTCCAGGAAGGACTTTCCAATAAATCCATTCCTGATAAACAGGGCACTTTGCCGAACGATTAAAATGGTAATACTTTATTCTTCAGTACAACTGACTGCTATTATCTAACATGCTACTGAGGAACACCTACAGGACATATCTCATGCTACACCTACAGTTTTCACAGCTGTAAATACTCTCTGTAGTCTGATCTCATCAACGTGCAGCTTCCTAAACTCTGCTACATACACTATTGGATAAACAACTGTCATGACACTGCATTTTCTCCCTGGCCCAGTTGTCTATTTCTCCAATAGACCCAACCTTCATAAGAGGATATCCATTTCAAACCTTCCCTATATTGTAAGATTTTACATGTGGATAACCTACAGAACCAATGTATGAAGAGGTCGTGTTTTTCTTATTTTGATTTTCATTCTACACCAATGCAGAATGTGATGAAACATAAAAGGACAGTAAAAGCACTTTAATTTATAGTAAAAATGCATGTTCAATCAGCAGTAATTCAAATATTTATCCAGAAAATTGAATTGACAAATGCACCTAATATTTGCCATTGCTGTACCCCACCTCTCTTTTTGTCCTAAACATTACTGAAGAAAGTGAAAGATTTTAACTTGAGATTTTAATTGATTAGGCTGTCATAGTAAGGCTTTAAAATATATCATTGCTGTTCAAATCTTCCTTTCAGTAGTGCTTAGTACAATGAGAAAACTGTGGAAGAGTACAGCAGTGGTCATTAATGAGGTAAACTGATTCTAAATTATATTTTCTGGCTAAATATTTGACTTGCTGATGTTTGCGCATGTATTTCTAATGATAATTAATAGTGAACTAGAAAATTGGTTTAACGTTAAATTTGCTTACACTAGCCCTTTAACAAATAATAGATGATAATAATAATGTTATGAATTTAGCTTATCATTGTATTAATCACTTTAGAAAATGATAGTGGCTATATAAATAAGTTTTAATAAACAACTATTCAGTGGTGGGAAACAGGCTGTTTAAATGCTGTAGGGCTCGGCTTGTTGTTAAAGGATGACGTAATGACCTAACAACGTGAGCTTGATGTTTTAATTCGGCACTGATCATTAATAAAGTTCATATCCAATGATTTGCAAAAAAAAAAAAAAAAAAAAATATTTAGTAGTAAACTTACTGTCAAAGTTCAGTCTCAGCTGCAGCTGGTGTCCACCCTTTATAAAGACCAAAGGGAGGTGGCTTTGTGTACCGGGTACCTAATAGATTTTTAGACACAAAACGTATATACCATCAACACGATAATCTCCATTGGCTGGAGACTTGTTGTTAGAGATGTCCCTTAGTTTTTCTTGTCATATGTGATTGTTCTTAAAACTCTTTAGACCTGCCTCTCAGTCAAGCCCCTACACTCTCTGTCACGAACACCAAGACTCTTAGACTTTTGGGTCTGGCAATTTGAACCTGATAAGATGCTAGTCATGTGGGCAGGTGTACCAAAGGCTATTGTAATGGACGTAAGGACACTCTTAGAAGGACTTTGTCACTTTGATGATGAGGGTAGGACTATGGTCCAATTGTTAAAAATATTATGTTACTGGTGTTTCCCCAAATCTTGTTTCTGTGCCCTGGACCGCTCCCTTGAAACATTTCCACTGGTTCAAACAAGCCAAGTGCTATGAGTCAATTGTATATCTTTTTTGGCACACATTCAATGTGTTAACATGTTTCAGGGTATAACTATTGTATTGGACCAATAAAAATATGTTGGGTACTACCACTTTAAGGGCGACTAGTAGTCACTTCAAGTAGCCAACTTCGATAACCAGTTTGCTCCATGCCCAGGGCTATGCTAGGTTCCCTGCCGGGTTTGAACTGACTGCTAGCTGTAATTTGGGCACTGTAGACTTCTACAGGGAATCCACGGGACTGATTGAGCCATCTGGTTAACGAGGCTATCAAACAGTAATTGAAACACTTGGTTTCAATAGACAAAGCTCAAGTGGTGTCAAGTGCTTTGCAGATTATACCCCTTTAATCCTTTGTCTAGTGGGTGCTTTGCAGATTATACCCCTTTAATCCTTTGTCTAGTGGTTAACAGCAAATTAGAAAGTACTTGATCTCAGCCATTATTCCTGACCCTCATTCAGTCTAATGGGGAGCATGAATTGCTAGAAATATTGTGGAAGTCCTGGTCGACCACTAAAAGTAAATACACCCTGAAGCCCTTCAACCCTCCTAAGCTGACTCAATAAAAGTAATGCTACCGAGGAGAAGGGAATAGGGTATATCCCACGGACAGTTCCCCTAAACGCACAGAGCCCTAAGAAAATCCTTTCCGAGGTGTTGTTTTTTTAAATGTGTTTTATATACCAAACATTGTAATTTGTTTAACAACATTTTTTCTTTCCCTCCCCTACCCTCTGGCGTACATCATCCTCTAAACAACACACATGGGTTCTTAAAGAACCGTGGATGGTGGTCCAGTCTCTGGACTCACAGCCTTGCCAAACCTATGAAAGAAAAAGTTAAAACAAAATAATATAACCAGCACTGCACTCAGTTACCAATATGACTAGTACAGGCTATACATTCCTGACACACAATACGAAAAGCCTTACATTTTCAGTTTAAAAGGAGGAAAAGCTTCTTATACTATAAAAATATCAAGCCCTCCATTCTATTTCTACAGGACATGCACTTCTCACACAAGGGCCCCACGGATCTAAATAAAGATTATGCACCATATTTCCCTGCCACACAACCTAACAAAAAAGCTGGCACATCAATCCTTATTCACCGCAATTTCCCTTTTCAAATTGAATAAAAAAAAATTGATAAGGAAGGCCATAATATAATCCTTAATGGCAAAGTCCTAGATACCAAAATAACTCTGGTATCCATATATACGCCGACCGCCTCCCCACATAAAATCTTGTTAAAAATCCTAAAACGTTTCGAATCTCAAATATATGGAAAGCGAATTATAGGAGGAGACTTCAATTTGACCTTTGATCTAACACTTGACCAGTTCAATAAACTCACTAATAGCTGCTTCTTGAACAAATTAAAACAAATAACAAAGTCACTTAATAATCTAGGTTTGATAGATGCCTGGAGAGGGCATCACGCCAATAAGAGAGAATTAACTTACTATTCCCACACCCACAGGTCATACTCCTGTATAGACACCATATTAATAAGCTCAACACTTTTTGACAAATCCCAAAAGGCTGCAATATATGCATGCTCATGGTCTGACCACACAGCAGTCGTAGTAAATTTAGATGTGGGCCCAAATATAACTAACACATACACTTGGAGGCTGAATGAACTTCTTCTTACAAACCCAATGCTCCTAGATCAGATAACTAAAGACTTACACTTATATTTTGTGACAAACTGCTCTATGGAGTCGGAAATTGGATGGATCTGGGTGGCTCACAATGCTTATATTAGGGGCTCTTGTATAAAATTAGCATTGGCCTTTAAGAAACAGTGCAAACAAAAATAACTTATGTACACATTACAGCAAAACCAGATTTCTCCAGGACTTGATCCACAAGGATCAAGATGCCTTTGTTCCCTGCAGACAAGCGGCAGACAATGTAAGGATTCTGAATGTACTACATATAGCACATTGCACTAACACTCCACTCACTGTGTGTCCTGGCCTTAGATATAGAAAAGGCCTTCAACACCGTTGAATTGACTTATTTGTATGCAACATTGGCTAAATTTGGCTTCAAGGGGGCGATTCATTAACCTAATTCGATCTTATTATAATTTGCTGCAAGCTAACCGTAACCTTGAAGGGACAAACAATATCAATGTCAACATCCAGAGAGGGACTAGACATTGATGCCCCTTGTCCCCTTTACTAATCCTTCTGGACATTTAACTTCTAGCTCAGGATATCAGGTGTAATGCAGAGATTTCAGGCCTTAGGGTAGGTTTCCAGCATTTTATATGTTCCCTTTTGTCATGCCCAGGGTCTGACTGGACTGTTTTACACTATGGCCACAGCTGGGACTAGCAAGATGTTACCCTGTTCATTGTTATAGTTATGTATTTTTGTATTATTTATGGTTAAAATTACATATAAATTGTATGTAGTTTGATTATGTTACAGTGTAGCTATCTGGTGATGACTCACCCAGCTCCACCTAAATAAACAAACACAGGGGGACTTGGGCAGATGAAACAGATAGTCTGAGTGTTTACAGCAAATTGTTATAGTTAATATAATCACCAAGATAAGTTTAAGGACCTGAGCTCATCAGATGTACAGGGTTTCACAGTAAGCAGGGGCAGCCTATTATGTTACAGTGTTGTTATCTGGTGATGACTTACCAAGCCCAATCTAAATAAACAAACACAGGGGGTCTTGGGTAGATAAAACAGATAATCTGAGTGTTTACAACAAATGGTTATAGTTAATATAATCACCAGGATAAGTTTAAGGGCCTGAGCTCATCAGATGTATAGGGTTTCCCAGTAAACAGATGGGCAGCCTATTGTTAATCGGTTCCTCTTCTATGTACCTAAGGATGTGGCTTACTGTGATTGGCCAGCCTGTGTGCCAGAAAATTGTATAAAATGTGACAATTAATAAAGGTATGGCCTTATGTGTATATACTTACATAAACAATTTGTGTCATTCTGTGCATTAATCCTAATTCTAAGGGATTATATAGTGTTCCTGATATCCTAATCTGTGGAAGCAAGATCCTGGGCGTGGTACTGGTGTTTGTTCCATCTTCTGCTATCAGAGGTGTAAAAGGACCGCACAATTCTGCTGGATAGGTTTGAACCAGGTTCTTACCAAGTCCACTTGAAGTAGCAGATCGTGACACCTATTCGCTGACCTCTTATGCACCTTAACAAAACCTAAAACCTCAATCCCTGCCTTATTGTCTAGCCTCAATGAGTTTGGTTTTATTTCAGGCCTTCAGATAAATGTGGAAAAGACCGAGGCTTTAAGTGTCGGGAATACCTCAGGCCGAATTAGAAAACCTGAAAAATATTTATAAGTTCTATGGCCAAAAACCTTCATTAAATACCTGGGAGTCAAAATCACAGGGAAAATATTTGAGCTTTTTAAAGTAAATTACCCCCCCCCCCCCCTACTGCCGCATTTAATAAACTAGCCAATGACATGCAAAGCTGGTCTAACTCCACATATCCTGGACAGCACGGATAACCACTGTTAAGATAAATATCCTAAGGTGCTCTACGTGTTTAGAACTCTAGCCATCCCAATTGACACCAAATAATTTGAAAAACTACAAAACCAAAAAATAGCAAGGAAGATGTTTAGGCACAGGACCCAAGGGGGCTCTCTTGCTCCAATCTTTAACTATATCTCAGAGCAGCCCAACTGGCGTTTGTGCCAATAGCACACTCGAGCAAACACCAACCCATCTGGGTTTTCATGGAAAACTGGCAATTAAAACCCCACGCCTGGGATACATTACTCTGGAATCCAAACTCCCTTCACACTAAAGTTTATCATTCCAACCCAATTATTAACCTGACTCTATCAACATGGGCATGGGCCAATTCTAAACACCACTTGGCGTCACTACTCCCACTGCTAATATCTTTAAGATCATTTCCTAACTGTGAAACCGATTTCAGTACAGAATCAAAACAATGGTGGCTCTCTAGCAATCTGAACAGAGCAGGAACATGGTTTAATAATGGCATACTGACTTCCCATGAGCAACTAATCTCCCAATACAATATCGTGGAGGCCAGAGGAACCTGAACCGCCAAAAATATATATTTTTTCTATTATTAACATAATAGTTTTACTATCAACTTGAAAACAATATAAAAACAGAAGGATGAGGGGGGGAGGGGAAGCTTCGGATGGTATTCCTAAGGGGACTACCATCAAAGTATTGACCAAGCCTAACTCTGTCTGGCTTCAGGGTGGTGTGACCTCTTGGTTCCCTGACTGGAATGAAACCCAGGTCGCACTGAAACCTAACCACTAGACCACCAAAAAAACCTTAAGAGTTTTTTTTTTTTTTTTTTGAGTCATCGAGTCATTTCCGACTATAAGTGACCTCATGGACCGTAACACACAGAGCATCTTTATGTCCATGGTCATGCTGATATAATTGGTATTCATGGCAGAGGTACTGGAGTGGGTTGCAAGTTCCTTCTTCAGTGGGCCACAGCATATAGCTCCTGGTATTCCTAGGTGGTTTCCCATCCAAGTAATGACCAGGTCCAACCCTGCATGGCCTCAGGGTGGTGTGACCTCTTGGGGTCCTTTCCTTCTTGAATATGTTCTATTTCATAGACGTTTCCTGTCCGAACAATGGGGTTGAGCTCTGCACCTGGTGGTGGAAAAATGTACTATAGGCAAAGAACTATATCCTCCCACGTGGCACAACTTGAATGGCGCTGAGTCGACAGCGAGGCCATCGCTATGTTTGGCGCAGGCACTCTGCCCCCCACGGCCTTGGGCGCGCCTCTCATAGCTCAAGGCCTCTTCTGTTGGCTTGCCTTATGAGCCACATCGGAGGATGGAATAGTAGCAAATTTTTTACACCACCAGGTAGTGCCGTGGCGCATCCACACACCCCAGTCTTGAAATGAAAAAGGGATATATAATCTAAAAGGACCCCCTCTTCCCTTACTCAAAACATTGGCAGCATCAGTGCTGCTGCCAACCGCTAGATGGCGCTACCATTTTTCGGAATACTGCTGCATATAAGGAGCGCTGACAGAAGAGGCCTTGAGCTATAAGAGGCGCGCGCAAGGCCCTTGAGGGCCGAGTGCCAGCGCCGATCATAGCGATGGCCTTTCTGTTGATTCAGTGCCATCGAGTTGCGCCACGTTGGAGGGGGGAATAATTACAGGCCTTCCCTGAAACCTCACGTCCTACTAGATCTTGGTTCTCTGACTAGAATCGAACCTAGTGAAAGCACTGAATCCTAACCACTGGACCGCCAGGGATCCCTTAAGAGGACTACTACTTGTGAATTTACTTGTCCAAGGTCACACAATAGTAATCTGTACAGCAGGCTCAGTACTCAGCTGCCCCTTCATGTCAATACTATATAATAATTTGATCTGTGTCAGAACAAAAGTGTTTTTGCGCCTTATTTGTATGCACACATTTACCTCAGTGACCTAACACAAATACAGTTATACACAGGAAACGTAATTAACACGATGTTTTGGGTTTTGTAATATGTTGAGTAGCTGGTAACGTCACATCCGGTACAGACCCATCCCGCCTCCAGCTATCACTTTTCCCTTGAGCCAGGTGTGTCTATACGCATGCGCAACACAGCGCTCTTCCTTCTAACCAATCACATCTCACCTATCAAGTAAACCCGGCCGGCGAAGAATTGCACTGCCAGCCAATCAGTATCAAACTCTCATCCCATCTCAGGCCCTGTAGAGAGGAGGTAGACAAACTGCTGGGAAGCTGCAAGATGGCGGCCGTTTGCTGAAGGAGCCGCTAACACTTCGCCGCTATTGGACACCGTCTCGTGTTTAACTTCGGGACAAAAAGCAAGAAACAAACAAAGAGAGCTGCGTCGCATCATTTATTATTATTTTTATATTGTTTTAAAAGGAGCAGCGCCCGGCTCCGCCTTGGACAGGACCCAGCAGACATTTTCTTTTTTTTTTTTTTACTGATAACATACAGGATAGAAATCACCGACGGCTTCTCCTGGGTGAGAAGGCCCCGGACTGACCGAAATGACGTCCATACACTTCGTGGTACACCCGCTCCCCGGCACAGAGGATCAACTCAATGACCGGTAATGAGCTCCCCTCCTCCTCCTCCTGTCCATCACACCGGGGGTGGGCGGCGGGGAATAGACTAGGCCGCAGCCTGAGCATCGTGATATCCCGCCTGCCCTGCTACCCGAGGAATCGTGCCAAAGGGGTGTGAGAGCAGGGATTAACCACCTATATACACCCTGCCATAGAAAAAATAATGCTTTTACTAAAATACACTCTTAGGACATGATCAGCACCACGTCTATAATACCAATTATTATATAATTTATTATTTTGTTTTCTTACTTTTTATATTTGTGGGAAAAAGCCCTCATCATAAAAGCTCTTTCAAGATTCAGTTGCAAATTTTTTTGCTGCTCGTATGCCATTCTACACATGGAAACAATTTTAGTAATCAGATTAGTGAGGGGTTATATGTGTGTGTGTATGTATGTGTATATATATATATATATATATATATATATATATATATATATATATATATATATATATATATAATTATGCTCTACACTAAACGTTAGGAGCCAGAACTGGAATTTTTGGAGCAATAACTCACTTGGTTCACAGACTTTTCAAGCCCTGATTTTTATATATACACTGTGTATGTAATATAAAAAGCTACAAAGCATAAGTAAAATGTTAGTAGAGGCTCCCAGGATTTTCCAAGCTCTGTATTAGACAGTGATTGCCAAATATATTAAACTTCGACTCCAGCAATATATTTTATTAGGTGCCATGATATGGCTTGTACATAGCAATGGATTTATATATAGTAGTATATATGTATAAGAACTACTTATTTCGGAGCCTGGTCAAGACCTGGTATCTATCTATCTATGTATGTATGTGTGTATATATAATATATATATATATATATATATAATCACAAGTTAGGTACCAGCCCCACACTGATGAGATCCATTAAATATCGAAACAGTGACTGTGGGTAGGTTTCATGACTTGTGTAGGTCCATCCTACTGCTAAACGAAGTCGTGTATAAAGTGGTTTTGGATGAAGGAGGGACAATATTTGCATGTCCCCAACCATTTTGCCAAATTATGTTATTTTGTTCCTGAGCTGGGGAAAAATATCTCGAGACATCCAAATATGGACATAAATGTGTGTACACACACATCTGAATATAAGAACTTTACAGCTTACTATTTATAATACAAAAGCAGGAAAAAAAGTGTGTGTATATATGTATATAATTTTCTATCACATGCTAATAAGAATGCTGGTCTTCCAGGAAAGACACGTGAGAGAGATCCTTCTAAAGGTTTGAATTATAGTTTGTCATTCAGTTAATTGGCTATGTTTTGAATCTGGGCTGACATCATGCCATTGCATTGAAACCTTCCATAAACTGTACCTCAAGCATCTTGTTGCTGGGCCTGAGGCCATGATGGGAGTTTCACACCAGTCCTATAGATGAATTCCAAAGTATAGGATGCTTGCATGTGATGCCTCATTGTTTTCCTGTCAGACAGGTTGTCATTATGTTCTATTTATTTCTCACATGTTTTATGCACCTCAATTAATAAGGTGCTTTGTCAAATGACTGCATTGTAATTTAAAGTATTTGCTGGATTTCATGTGAATTATCTAACATTATTGCATCAGATACCATGATGTTTGATATTTGTGCCATGTGCTCTCTCACGCTTATGCTTTCTTTTTAGTTTAATACAACAGGTCTTCATGATAAGTAGTTTCTTTATCCCTTTTTTTTTTTTTAAAGATTCTTAAAGCGCATTCTCTAGTTTCATTATTGTAATGGTCTCCTTTCTATTTACAATAATAAAAAAAAATAGAGACATCATTAATCTTAATGGTGATTTGCATTCCCAAACAAATTGGTATATATTAGACATTTTATTTGAATACTAAAAATATTTTAGACCTCAAAGTTCACAAGAAAACCGCATGGCATGCGGATGCATATATAGATCTGCAGCAACTTATTTCTCTTGACATTGGATTTTTAAAGCATTGCAAATTGTACAATCAATACAATGAAAATAACATAGCAAATTACCTTCTAGTACTTTTTAAGTGTGAGCTACATTTATAATGTGTGCATTTTTTTCTTTTCCACCACCATGTGTCTTAATGCTGCAGATCATGCTGATCAGGGTTAATTTTGTGCTCTGACCTGGTGACACATTTTTCAGTGGTGTCTTGTCATGTGCTTGGTGATGGAAGCCCTTCATGAAGCATGCACTGTTTATAGCAGACAGTGGAGCGCCTTCTAGTGCTGCTGCTGCATGCATGATTGTGAAAGATGTTAAAGAATGGCTCTAAACCAGTTTTTGTCAAAGAAGTTCATTATTTTTGCTTCCACCAAATACTAATGCTGGCTTCTTTTGCTCCTTTGGCGCTCATTGTAAGGTTTGTGCTGATGGCCTTTTGGCTCGCATTGTAAACCTCTCCCCTGGGGTTGTTGTGGTTCTGTAAACACCATTGGCGCTGCTTGTGAGGCGCGCGTTGATTGCCTTTGTCGTTTATTGTGATTCTGTAAAAAAAAAATTTTTATTTGGTTTTCTCTGTATGTATTTTATGTAGATTAATTAGTAAAGTTCTAAATTAATATACTTTACCTATTTGTGATTAATATATGCAGGAAGCAATATATTCTGAAGAGCTAACAATTTGTTTTGATGTTCCTGCAGCATACAATGTATATTTTCAGTGTTGGTGAACCAAGGTGTAAGTGTCAGCAATGTGTGTAGTGTGAATAGGCTGTGTGCGCGAAGGGAAACGGTTTGCTTACCCTTTGTATTTACGCATTTTGTAAAGTTAAATGTTATTAGTTTGCAGTTAGTGTTGTAAAATGGCTGCGATTGTGTATAATAGGCGGGTGTGGAGCATTTATCGTCTTCCAAATAGTGTATTTAGTAGGTGGTACAGGTCTGTGTAAAAGGCGTATGTGGTTGGCGGTGTTTTGCATGCTCGGGGGTTGTGTAGCCTAGTTTACGTTTTTCTTCATCTGCCGTTTTTTTCTTCGCCTAGGTGTTTTTCGCTGTGTGTTGCTGCCTTTTAAGTTCGTATTTTTTGCGAATCGTATTCCTGCCGCGAAGTTGTGTTGTGTAGTCCTGCGGGTGATAGGTATGATGTGCAAGTTCAATGGGGTCGTAGGGATGAGCGCCTATGGCGCTCCCTGCCTGTCGTAGGGATGAGCGCCTAAGGTGCTCATCTCCACCAGCGCAAGGGGCTCCTTGCCTGGCCGCAACTGTGACCCTCGCTTTGCGAAGTCCTCGTGAGCGCCCCGCAACTGCGGCCTTCACTTTGCGAGTACCGCAGTTGCTGCGGGCCTGCTATGCGTGCCCGCAATTTTAACATTGCGTTTCCAACATTTTTTTCGCAAGCCTGGCTGCTGAGAACTATATATGTGATTTTCTTTTTTATTAATAGAAATCTGTTTGAACAGGTACTGCTGAAAAACATTGAAAACTATTTTTAACAGTAATAAAGATCTAGAATTGCACAATTATAGTGACTGGCTCTTGATCTTCTTAACCAATGAGTTCAGTCCGCTCACACTTTATTTTTTTCCGGCTGGTGACAAAATGAAACCTCTTTTTCTAATGGCATTCCTCCCTGTCTCTTCAAACATAGAAAGACAAGAAGCAAATTAAGTACCATGACTTTTTATATTTATGCTCAAACTTGTGTTCTATGAAAGAGCTCACAAACGGAAGTTTAGTTGGAGCTTTCCTGACTAGCTAATCAAATTGATTATGCCAGGATGTTTGTAAAGAGTGCTTTGCTGCGCCTGTTGGTTTATAATTTGAAATAAAATGTATTTAACTTAATTTGTTGTATAATTTTTTTTTTTTTTTTTACCCTGTACAAAGATCCTTCCATCCTTAATTTACTCCTGGCTCTTACATTTTTTTTTTCTGAATGATTTTGTGTGTATTGTCTTTCTCAAATGGGCCCATACTTCATACATCTGCAACTTTGTTAAAAACACACCCTTATATAGTTTATTTATATCTATCACAGAATGATTTTTAAACATAATGAATGCCTTGAAAATTTCACCCGGATGATTGAAACTTTTTTTTTTTTTTATATATATACAACAGCGCTTGCTAGTTATATTTCAATCATTCCAGTGTTCTCAATAGTAATCTACAGCCACCTTTTGGTATGAGTTTGTACATCTCTTCAACATTAATTTTTCAACAAAATGTTTTAAGTTGTTGGCCCTTTTTTGAATAAACAATGCTAAATGTATGAATCTAAAAAGGCTGATTTTTTTTTTCTCAACCTCAATTACTATAACTATGTAAAGGAAAGTAAAAGTAAAAAAAAATACAAAGCACAATTTGCTTTTTGCATGATCCTATTTGCTTATGATCGAACTGGAATTAAACTAAACTAGTAAACCCACTTGAAAAATTCTTGTTTCGGTGGTTGGAAACACATTTTCCCTTTTTTTTTTTTTTGATGGACAGTTTCCAGTGCTCATGGGCATCAGCTTTGAGGTCCAAAACATGTTATAACAGGGTGATTCTTAATTTGAATTTTCATTATAATTTGCACAGATTTGAATATAAAGTTACAGTTGAACAACTCATAAGTTCCTGTATAATCAATCTATATGTGACTAATGGTGTGTGTGTGTGTGTGTATATATATACATACATACATACATACATACATTTATTTTTAGGCTAGTCTTTAGGGAATACCCTCCAGTTCCTGGACCATCTGAGAACTACTAGATAGTAAAAGTGCAACAAAGATAATTATCTTTTTATGGAAAATGTTTACACCTTCTCACCTTTCAGCATTGCAGGCCTACTGCTTTTGTGCTCAGTGTGTCCCAGCTGTGGGTGCAGTATGTGTATAATTCTGCCTTTTTTGTCTTTCCTAGACTCTGCATCCTACCTTGCCTTTATTTCCAGCCTCTCTGCTCTTTGGGAAGGATGTCTATTTAGTCATATAAACCATGTAGTCTTTCTTTGGACCAGTCAAGTTTCCTTGTCCCATCAACTCCCTCCTCAGCTACTTGTTAAACCCAGCAGAGGAAGTGGCACTGTATTATTTAAGGTTACCCAGACTGCAAAATTCAGATGCAATTTAATATTCAAATATCTATGTTCACTTGGTGTTTGGTATTTGCTGAGCTTTGCTCTTCATTATGCTGCAGTATAAAGTAAAAACAACTTTTTTTGTTTAAAAAAAAATCAAAGTATATTGTGGATTGTGTTCAAGTCTGGGCTTAAGCAAAAAAAATAAATGGTAAGACAGTTATGTACCTAGATACCCGTAAATCAGAGTTCCAAGACCATGCAGAATAAAGTAATCTCAGCTATTGATGTTGGATCCAAATGCTTAAAATCTCTAGATGGATATAAACTGTAAAATATAGAAGCAAAACATAATGGGCTTCACCGCATTTCATCCAGACAGGACTTTGTTGGGGATATTTCAGGTCATATGACCTACAATATCCCAGAAGCAGTCCAATGTGGATGAAATACATAGAAGCTACTTTTGCATATACCACTTTTTTTTTTTTTTCATTCTCTATTTGTAACACGCTAACCTATTTCATAGCCCTATACAGGGGCTAAGTATAAGGCAAAAAAAAAAACAATATTAACACATTGCAAAAGAATGTAGGGCCCTGTTTTTCAGCTAAAAATCAAACATACATAGTGCTTATTTCAAAGCACCTTACAAAGAACCTGTCAAACTTGCGTGTAATTGGTGTGTTTTTTTTTTTCACTTCCGTACCAGCATTATCATGACATTCCTGTGTTTTTTAAATCTGATGTGGATTCTCCAACTCTCAGTTGTCCAGAACATTTTAATTGAGTGGATGCTATATGTATAATTTATTTTATCGCGCACAAAAGACCGGAGATATATATATCAGCGCCTAACTTTTTTTTTTTTACACACCCCATGTGTGTCTGATTTAATCAATTAAAACATAGCTCCTATATCGCAGCACAAAGTTCCTAATATGTGGAGGTTACTAATATAATGTAATCTCCAATATTTATAATTGTTTTAGCACTACTTTATAAAATTGTAGCTTTCATTACATGTAGCTTCGATTTGTAGTTATGTTACAGCCACATTAAATTCTGGCTACGTGTTTTAAAGGTATATTAAAGTGAGGTGGGTTATGAATGCATATTATAGAATGCATCATAACTCACCTAGCAAAAATGTTTGCATGAAAACATGCAAACCGTTTTTGCATTAAAATAAAAAATGTGCTGGGGGTGATGTTTACACCCACAACAGCTTCTGTAGTTGCTTCAGTGGCTGCTGTAAGCTGCCAGGACGGGTACACCAATCTGTCATGTGTACCCTCACACAGGTTGATAAGCGGTGTAGTTAGGTCTGACCTGAATAAACACACTTAAATCTCTATGCATATGGTTAGACAAATTAATGATAAAGCAAGAAAAGTTGAACACAAAAACATTTTGATTTGATGTGACAGTCAAAGTATATCACAAGCCTTTTTATAAGCTGGATGCTCACTGACTCTAAAAATATAAATTATACAATAGTCTCACACACAGCTATTGAAATTTATAACGCAGCATTACACAATAATCAGACAGCTATAGAAATGCTATCATAGGTTTACACAGAGCTCATAGACAGAACACAAGAAATAACACTGCTTCTTATAGTCAGTAAAGGAAGGAAATTACACTAATGGAAAGTGTCTGACATAATGTGACTTCCCACAGTAGGGCAGACTTCAGGTGCTAACTGAGCATGTCTGTAAATCCCCAGGCAAAAAACAAACAAAACAATGTATAAGATATGCTAATAATCCCTGGGAATTTCTGCGGGTGTCAACATTGAGAGAACTCTTTGCAAAAGCATGAAAATCAACAAACTTCAGGTTTAACTGTTTACTTTGGAATTTTTTCATCCAAACAATTTTTCAGACATTATATAAATTCTCCTCTATCAGATGCATTAATAACCCAGCTCCCTTTCATATACCTTTAAACATAGCCTGTAACGTAGATCTTATATATATATAATGTAACTCGCATGACACGATCATATTTGTCACTTTATTAATATTGCATTTTGATTGGAATGTGGATTCGCTCGTAGATCATACTTGAACCCTGTAGGACTTTGAAATCCTCCTCCATTTTCTTGCAAAGCAATGCTGACTGTCTTTTTTCCATTGGCTCCATCTAAACCCGTAACTATGGGCTTACTTAATTGATTACGTTCTAGCTTGCAAAGCTGCCGGACGGAGATGGTTTACGGTTTCGCGTCTCCAGCTTACAGCCCTTCTAATTTTAATAGCACCGTAACTCTTCCAATTTTCAAGCACGAAGCCGTTCCGGCTTTCACGTTGGGGTTACTGGCTTCAAATTTAATGTGGGCCTAAATTAGATTTTTCACTTGCAAATTTGCTCCTAAACTCTAAAATACTTAAAGTATTCAGGATATTTGCAAAGCTAAAAGTAAATGGTAACATACTTGCAGCAAAATTACTGGTAGATAACGATTCCTGGCATCGGCTTCACCATCCTAAAAGGTGAAGTGTTCTCCCCATGCTGTTTTGGTCAGATGCCCACCAACTTTGCAGCGCCATCAGGCTTCGTTGGCAGGCACTCTATCACACTGCCACTCAATCCTGCCGGCCGCTTTGTGCTATCCAGAGGCTCAAGTTCCCTGGGGAGAACTCTGTGGGCATTTAAGTTAATGATTAATCCATCCAAAATGCTCATAACATAACTAGACTCCCTTAAAGCACTTTATTCCAATTGTATATACCAGTGCTTCTCAGCTCCAGTTGTCAGGTACCACAAACAGGCCATCTTTTATAAAGCGAGAGTTTTAAGCCCAGGTGGTTAACCAGAATGACTCACTGATTTGGAGTACCTGTACCTTAGCAGGGATATGACTGAAATCTGGCCTGTTAGTGCTCCCTGAGGACGGGATTTTAGAAATGCTGGTGCATACTATACTAGAGTTATATGATCATTCATTTTGATGCCTCTACTGGAGGCTTCAGGGATACTGAAAATGTGGAAATGTGTGACAGAGAGGGGGGCTTTTACATTTGTAGAGAGCTGTGGTTGCATCCATTGATGGAAACTTCCTGCTTCTGGACCTGTTGGGGACTTATTGTCCATTTCAATCTGATCCCATTATCTAACAGTCTAATGTGCTGGATGTGGTAACATGGAGAGTTCACCTCCTTCCACTGATACTTACTTACCCTTATGATACAACTCTAAGGGTATGTTTGTGTATCAATGGAAGGAGGAGCATATATTCCTATATAGAACATCTTAAAGAGATGTTTTATAATAATGGCTTACTCTGCTTGTGTTTATTACATACTACAGAAAAAAAGTGCCTTTTTCCTTTAACTGCACTGACCCTTTAACTGTTTCCTTAAATTGTGCAGATTTAAAATGAGCTAGAGGCAAAAAGGTGATAATTTTGCATTTTACTACCGACAGACCTTGCTTGCAGTGAATGCATTGTCTGTTGAGCAATTGTTTTGGGAAAACGGGTTTTCAGACCTGCTTGGTACATGTGTGTGGATTTTTTATTTATTTTTTTCAAAATCTAGGAGCGCTATTTGCGGGAGTATATTGAATTGTGAAGTTTGTTTTACACATCAAAAACATATATTGTCTGGTGCTTACAATTCAAATTTGCTTTGCATGTATGCTGGGATCAGCTTTTGTCTCGTCACTCAGTATGGGGGAGTTTTTGCAAAAAGCACCATTATTGTAAAGTTTATAAACTAATCGCATTTAAGAGCGTACCAAATTGAGGTTGACAAAAAAATAGGAGCCAGGTTAATATCTTTAGTCATCATGGTGACCTGGCGACTAGTATTTGTTGAGCCTCTCTTTACTAGATCTGTTGGAAAGTCTATTTTTATAAATAATGATGCCTTCAGCATATTGTTTAGAAGGTTTTCTGAATAGATTGCTATTAAATAGATCCTAGCATTATTCAAGATAGAACAAGCAAATGTCTGACCCAAAAACATTTTATTTTAAGAAAGTGTGACATAAGGAAAAAGCAGTAAATTCTACGTATTCTGGGATGGACATGGCCAGAAGGTCTGCATGGTTACATATTGCTATGTGGTACACACTTTTTTCAGTTAAATATTTAAAATATTAAAATACTGCTTGCTATTAAAGAATTAATATGAAACACTTTCTTGGTGATCTGGATTAGAAATAATTTTTAATTTTTTTTTCCCTACTACAGATTGCGAGAGGTTTCAGAAAAATTGAACAAATATAACCTAAGCAGGTACGTGTAAATATGTGCCATAGTGAAGAGAAACGTGCCATGGTCTTATACTTAAGACTATTAACTAGTCTGAGTGCAAAAAGAAAACAAACAAAAAAAGTCATGCTTAAGGTTTAAATATTCTATAATCCATAGTTATTGATATATATTATGTCCGGCACCATTGTTGAAGATGTCGAAGAGTTCTGCATGCAACATGCAAAGATCTTACTGGTTAAGGTTTATTTTTTTTTACTTTGTCTATTAAATAACATACAAAGTATGTTGTGGGTTTTGGCAATTTATATATTTGCCACTTTTCACTAATTCCAAATTCTTACTACACAATCTATTAAGAGCATTGAAAATAAACAGAACTGTATTATGTGAGTATTTATTATAAATGAATAAAAATAATTCATTATCTTAATATAACAAGTTGGTATAAACAATTGTAACATATATATCAAGGTACAACATTTATAAAGTGTTGGTTATTGTCACATTGTCCCCATTATCACATATAAGACATGTACAATATGCTTTCTACTGTATAATTAATATGGTAACTTATGACTTGGAGATAGTTTTGATTATTTTGGTATGTTTACAAATACCTATTCAGATATACCATTTGAATATTAGAAAGAATACTATAATTAGACTGTAAAATCATATAATTCAAGAGAAAGTGTTTGTCATTACAATTACTGGATATATTAGATTGCTATAAAAGCTGATATTTGTGTTTTATAAAATGAATTTGCAAATTTATATGTCAACTTGTGATCAGTCAACCACCCCCAGGCACGTTGAAAGCTCTGCACTGGAAAAAAAAAGAATCTAATAATTATTTAGTCTGTACAGCTTTTTATGTGATTTTTTTTTTCTTTTGACAAAATACTTATTTCACGAATGTCATTCTAATTTCTGTTCTCTTGTTTTCTATACAGTCACCCTCCTCTGAACATACTGGAGCAAACCACTATAAAACAGTGTGTGGTTGGACCCAATCATGCTGCTTTTCTATTAGAGGTATGCTGTCAAGACAAAAGTGGCACACATTTGTATTATGTAATTTAATTACTGTAAAGCTGTTTCTTTAACCTGGTTGTAATTTTTATTTTGTTTGTTTAGGATGGCAGAGTCTGTAGAATTGGTTTTTCAGTACAACCTGACAGATTGGAATTGAGTAAACCAGAAAACAATGATAGGTAAGGCACTTATATCTGTGTTTCTCAACCATTTAATTCTGAAATCTAGTTTTGTTGTTAGCTTAATGACACTCATTCTAGACAATTTCAGAGACACTGATTCATTGAAAAACATTTTAAAATGTTTATCTTTAATTTTATTCAAATTACTTAACATCGCATGCAGTAGTTTGCTTTATCTCCCTAACATAGTTTTTATTGAATGAAAACATACCCATACTATATTTAAATTGAAAATTAGAATCACAATGTTTGCAGTTTTGCAAACTTGCTTCACGTTATTCAAAACTGTTAATTAGCAAAAGTGAACAAATTCCCTCCACCTGCTGTATTTTAATCTTCTTCTCTCATGCGTCTATCCCCACACTAAACCAGTTAAATGTTTGCTTAAAGTTACAGTAATCGCTGCAAGTGTCAACCGGATTAATGTAAGGTATTATTTGGATGGGTCTAGTGTGTTCTGAGATGACCCTTTTAAAGAGGACATTGGAATTGTGTAATAAGCGTATAGTGAGAGAACACCTAGCATTGGTAATGGGTGGACACATTTTGGTAAGTTGCGTGCTATCCATTCCATCTCTAGTTTTGTCTTCTAAAACCTCCACCGAGTGCAAGTTTCTTGCCAGTAGATGGTTATCTTAGATACAAGATTAGCTTATGGTTACTTGCACTCTGTAACAGCGTGGCAATTCATGGAGATAATTCTCCGCTTATATGCACTTCAAGTAGTAAGGCTACGAAGATGTGATTTGACAGGTAGGGGGAGTTCTTTATAGGATAGCAATGAAGATTGCCATGACTTCATATAATTGACGAATAGGTAGTTAATACATTTTTTAACACATTAATACAACTTGCCCATTATCAATTCTAGTACTTTAAACCCATGCACCCCATATCTTTGGTATGGTAAATAAGATGTAAACTTAATCTATAGTGCTTTGTGGGGTTATTTAACAAACTTGATTAGTTTGCTCTGCAGAAATAGGTGGTCTAAATTGTATGGTTTGTTGATTAATTTCATCTTATGGAGTGAATTGTTTCTTGGTGCAATAAATACAGGGACTCGTTCTTGCAGTGTATTCAGTATAATTAAATTAAAGAATGATGGATCATTTAAGCTGAATGCTTAGATTTACACTATCTGCCCCTTTATACTATATTTTTCTGTGATCTACAGAATGAACAATTTTAGAGACTTTTTAAATAGGCGCTTAATCAGTCTTATCTTAGACTAGCAAATTGGCCGTCAGAAAATGACTGTCATAAAATTATAAGGCGGCTAATGCTGTCTGGCACACAAGTCTTTTTGCTCCTCTGAGCACCCTCGGCTCATTGTGAGCCCTGCGCTGAGCGCCTTAAACTCCTTTTTTTTTTTTTTTTGAGTTCTGAAACTCAGGATATTGTGTTTAAATTGTCATGCAACCTCACTCCCAGACGTCTTGGCTGTCCCCGGGTGTTGTGTCTGATGTTTGTTTATTTTCTTTGTGTTTTTGGTTGTTTAGGATGTGCGCGGTTCGGCCGCTAACTTATTTTTATTTATTCTTTTATTTTGAAGTCCCGCGGGTCATCTTTTTTTTTCCTCCACATTTTTAATTGTGTAACTGTGATTTCTGTTGATCTGTAGTCCCGTGGGTCGTAGGAATAAGCACCTACGGCACTCTTCTCCACCAGCGAAGGAGCACTTTTTGGCGCTCCTTGCCAGCAACTGCAGCCCTCGCTTTGCGAGAGCCGCAGTTGCTGCGGCCTCGCTGTGCGAGCCCGCATCGTTAGCAACAACTCGCAATGCTCACAACTGTGTGTGTGTGTGTGATCTATTGGTACATTGTATGTTACCTATAAATGTTTCAACAAAATAAAATTTATCTTCCATGTCATTTTAAGGTGAGACTTTTTAGAAACTAGTCTTGATATACAATAAGTGGCTTAATCTGTTTTGGTGACTCCAATTTATTAAGCAAAATAGATTATCTATTCTACAGATTCAAATATGTAACATCAAGAATGGGATGAATTGGATATTAAAGGATATACCTAAAAAGCTATGAAGTCAGACTATTTAGACTGTTAATTTGTGTACAAGTAGCAAACCTGTATTTTTATATGAAGCTTAAAAGAAGCAAAAGGATCTATGTTGTCTTCCTAATAGACATTCACTCCACCTTGTGTGCTCTGTTGCCAATTTCATACAATAAAAAGGTATGTTTCCATTATCTGGTGAACAACCTGGATTGATATGTGTTTTTTGAGTTTCACTTAAAACTGAAGTAGGCTAGTACACATTTCCCAAGGGTGTTGCTTAGGCTGGTATGCTGCCAGACTAAGTCCTTGAGTGTCCAGACCTGATAGTCCAGGCATTACAATACAGCCCAGATGGTACTGTCTTTTTTTTTTTTTTTTTTTTTTTTTTTTTTTTTACTGATATGCCATCTTTTTGTTTTCAGTTCAAAGTTGAGCAGTGGCTCAGGGGCAGGAAGGACATCCAGGCCAGGCAGAACTAGTGACTCTCCCTGGTTTCTGTCTGGTTCTGAAACTCTGGGCAGACTGGCAGGCAACACCCTTGGGTAAGTTTTTGTTTTTTATTAGGGTTAAGGTTGAAAGTGTTTATACTGCAAGGCAAAACGTAACAGTGGAAAGCTTTTTTAGAGTGTGATGTACAAGTTTGCGTTTTTGATTTTCACGTTCAATAATAATCCTATAAAAATAGTTCACAAAAGTAATTTTGTGATTACACATTACCTCCTTATGTCCATCTGTTAGTGTGCTTAATCAATATCCTCTACCTACAATATGCTCATGTTTATTGCCACCTAGTTCAGAAAAAGCTTAATTCTGCTTTTCTCTTATCAATATAAAACACCCTTTTAAATATGTGCAACAAAACTTACTTGTTTTATCAAACACCTGTTTACATCATTAAGAGTCTTCAAACAATGGTTCAGTTTTACATCTACACTGAATGTAATTTTGTGTTATGTTTTTTTCCCCTTGAAACACTGGTAATTCTTTTTTGTTTTTTAAATGAACGTTTTATTTCTTGCCTGCTAATGTTGTAGGTCATTTGTTGTTAAAGCCAGTGCATGTAGTTAAATCCTATGCACCATTTGTTTATATTGCAGTAGTTCTAATGCAGCCAATATGTTCAGTAACCTCATATTTTGTTAATCCTCTAATAGGTGAAGACAAGTGCAAGAAGGGAAATGCTTCCAATTTAATTGTAGTTCATTCTTTTCATAATATTGTCATGTAAGGGAATACAATGGATGTATGATTTTAATACTGTGTAATAACATTGGCTATTTGCCATGTCTTTTCTCTTAGCAGTCGTTGGAGTTCAAGTGTTGGAGGAAGTGGAGGTGGCTCCTCCGGCAGGTCTTCAGCTGGTGCCCGAGATTCTCGGAGACAGACACGTGTTATAAGAACAGGAAGGGACCGGGGATCTGGACTTCTGGGCAGCCAGCCACAGCCTGTTATTCCTGCATCAGTTATTCCAGAAGAACTCATATCTCAAGTAGGTGAACGAAGATTCTTCAGTGGAAACGTTTAAACAATTTAGTGCAAGCTGTTAGAGATGCAATCATTAATGTTTTTAAACTTAATTCTTGCCCCATGAAAACATAATATATAATGACAACCGTTTAATAATTTAAGTTGACTGGTTTTTATAACTTGGAACATGCTCACTTTGGAGATGCAGTCTTTTTGGCATAGTAGTCTTTTATCTTATAGAGTACACTCTAGACTATCAAATCTGCCTAATGTTTTTATTTTAAATGTTTATTTCCAGTAGTATTCAAGACAGTGAGCGAGGTGGACAGTGTCTAAAGCTTTATAGCTGTTTTCACGTGTATTTTTAATGGTCAAATAAAACGTTGAAAAATGGCCCTCTTAATTTTTCATTGGCCATTTAAATGCAGATGGACAGCTTAAAACTGCTTGATTTGATTTCACACCCAATATTCCCATTTCATGCTTTGTGGAGGCTCCAATGTCTGCGGCAATAAGCCAAAGGCAATGAGCCAAAGGGGTCCACATTTGCGGAGGTGGAGGCTCTATGGCGCCTCACAAGTGGTTACAAACACCCACAGAAGCGGGACTTTGAAAAAAAACCTCTAACACGCAATGACTAAATATGGACTTGTACAAAAAAATACGAGCCACAGGGCTTCAAAAAATAAAATTACGAACTCTTAAAAATACGACCTTAACGGCTGAACCGCGTACAGCGGAAACACTAAATACACACAAAAATGACACAAAACACCGCCAAACGCATACGACTCTTACAAAAACCTGTACAACATACACTATTATCAAGGACTCTAAATCATCCACACCCACGTACCACATACACATTTGCTGCCATTTTACAACACTAACTTATACAATGCAGGAGTACCCAGCTACACAAGAGGTTTCCCCTCGCGCACGCAGCCTATTTACACTGCACACATTGTTGACATTTAAACATTTGAACTCCTCTCAAAAGTGCAAATCTACATTGTATGCTGCAGGAACATCAAAACAGATTGTTAGCTCTTCAGCCCATTGCTTGCTGCATATATTAATTACAAATAGGTAAAGTATATTAATTAATCATTCACTTCATTAATTAATTATCAAGAAAAAATACATATACAGAAAGGGGGGGGGGAAAGCACCACAGTATCGCAATAAACCACAAAACCCTTCACCTCGCAAGGAGCGCCAACGGTGCTCATAGGACACACACCCGACACTACGGGAGAGACTTGCAATAAGTGCAAAAAGGAGATCCGTGCTGACCTTACAATGACGGCAAAAGCGCCTCTGATAACAAAAAATATACCAACCGAGAGGCTCGCAATGAGTGCCGATCTCAGACCACCAAAACACTTACGGTCTGTGGCAAACAGCATTACCTGCCTTACAATTTTATTGTCCCGCCGTATTGCCATAGTTCATTATAAAAGAAGAAAAAATTTTTATGTCTCTGCAGGACCCTGGAGGAATCCATGATACATTTGTAGAACTTGCTATGATTACAACTTCTGTTAAACATTTTATTAAGTTTAATGGAAGATCATTACTGTCAAAAATGAAAATAAATCTATCTTTTTAAACATCATAGAACTCCAAAAAAAAAAAGTTTAAGACACTAAAGTCATATCTAAGTGCTCCAAAATGTCTGCTTAATGGAAATTTTGTGGTATGTTTTTTTTATAACTTTTATATATATATTTTTTTTTTTACTTTGGTATGTGTGACTTATGACTTATGAGCCATTAACTTCCACAGTAGTTTAAATGTTATGGTTGGTTGTTGTGACTAGTAATCGGAAGATTCTCCATTCTCTGTCTTAAAGAGAAACGCCCACACAAGTCCGTTCTTTTTTAAATTTCCACCCTGTAATTCTCAGCAGACATGATCAAACTTAAGCACAATACCTAAAATTTGTAGTAATGGTTTGTTCAGAGGGCATCCCTGCAAATACACACATACATTTAGAACACCTCCTATACCAATCATACCCTCACATGGAGTCTTTTCAGAGAGAATCAAAATTATATCTACATATTTGGGCTTTTGAGTCCAGCCAGCAACATTTTAGTTATTTCTAGTGTAGTCATGTAATTCGTCTGTACAAGCCATATTGTTGACATGTCTACATTTTTTTTTTTTGATTCAGGCACAAGTTGTCCTTCAAGGAAAGTCTCGGAGTGTAATTATTCGTGAGTTGCAGAGAACAAATCTTGATGTGAACCTTGCTGTAAATAATCTCTTAAGTCGTGATGATGAGGATGGCGATGATGGAGACGACACTGCCAGTGAATCCTACTTGCCTGGAGGTTGGTGTGGTTGCACATTTTATACATATATTCACAGAAAAAAACACTGCACATTAGCAAGTAGATTCTCCCAAAATCTTATCTACATCTCTAAGCTGAAAATATATTTTTAGACTTACGCATGTTAGAATTTGTGAACATCAATTGGAGCAATGTTAGTGACTATAGTTGAATTGTCTCATGGCAGTGTTTTTGAATTTGCTTAATGAGTGCTTATGATCCTTGTGTTTATAGAGGATCTTATGTCACTGCTGGATGCTGACATTCATTCTGCTCACCCAAGTGTCATAATTGATGCTGATGCTATGTTTTCAGAAGATATTAGCTACTTTGGTTATCCATCCTTTCGACGTTCTTCACTTTCCAGGATAGGCTCATCTAGAGGTAATTCTGAACATTTATCTTCTAAGAAAATAGATTTTATAATAAAAATACCAGGTAGACAAATATAAAAAAAAAGTGAGTCCCTGAAAGTAATGGTGCATTCTGACTTGTTCTAATTTGTTTGGCACATGGACATTAAGGGGCACTGTAGTGATAAAACAAACCGTGGCTATTTTTAATGTATAAGCTGCTTCTAGCATAATGAAAGAGCAATTCTATAGCTGTATGAATTGCTGTCTTGAATTTCTACCTGCACATTGGCCTCACAACCTCCTTCCATTCCTAAGACAGTCACTGTGTGATGTAAGGGGTTAAGCTGTGAATCTCCTTATTACATCTTCTAAAGCAAATGGCATGTCATGCAGCTCCCTATTGGTTAAAAGCAGGTGTGTGGTTTTTGATTCTGTAATGGAAGCTGCGTTGCAAGACCCCCAATAGGACACAATTGACTGCTCTGTTCTTTCAAAGATGCAATATTGACCTTCAAATTAGCTGCCTATTAACTGTACACAGTTACACACTCAGGGATGGGAGAATCTGATGCTCACATGGGAGCTCTCTAGAAATGTACTGCATAAAAAAAAAATATAATTGGGCTAATATGGTTTACATTAAGCTAGGTAACATGTATACCTCTAAATGACAATTACTTGTTTTACCACTACTATGTCTCTTAAAAAATATATTTCTGCAAATTAAAACATAAATATCTATCCCTATATTCATCCAACTGTATCACTATTTTTCTTACTGCCGAACGATTTTTTATTTCTTGCTTTTTTATTATTGGTATACAGCTGATTTTTAATAAATTTGCAACTATTTTCCGCAGCATGTTTTAATCACAACTTTATAACTTTAATTTTGTTTTGCAATACATTGCAGTTTTAATTAAAAACAGATTTAACCACTTTTATGCATTCAACATTGCTGATCCCAGCTAGCTTATGAAAGCGCACAAATTAGGATATATGACTTGATGTTACAATCATTGTTAAAAATAAGTTTGATAGTCTGACCCTGCACAAAAATGCCTAAGTAACGTTTTTTTAATTTAATTGACCATTCATAGGCTTTACTTGCTGATAGATAAGAAGGGTCTTAAATAGAGATTGGCTTACTTTTATCCCACTGGTGTGACCCAATTGCATACCAGTTCTCCTTCTTCCCTTAGAGAGAGACTCTGAGCTGTTGCGTGAGCGTGAGTCAGTTTTACGTTTGCGTGAGCGGAGGTGGCTTGATGGAGCCTCGTTCGATAATGAAAGAGGCTCCACAAGTAAAGAAGGGGAGCCTGCCTTGGATAAGAAGAACACTCCTATACAGAGCCCGGTTTCACTGGGAGAAGACTTGCAGTGGTGGCCAGAGAAGGTAGCAGGATTTAGGCTTTTCACCATATTCATAAGTTCGAGCAGAGTAACTTGTGCACACTTTTTTGTGTAGAGCAGTGGTTCTCATCCCTCTCCTCGGGACCCCACAGACATGTCAGGAATTAGAGTTAACAGTGTGTGAACACAGGTGAGCGAATTGGTATTCAACAGTCCATGGAGCCTCTAATTGCCTCACCTGTGTTCACACACTGTTAAATCGAATTACAGGCATGTCTGTTAGGCCCTGAGGAGAGGGTTGAGAACCACTGGTACAGAGGAAACTCTATCCTAAAAGTAAATCTTAATTTGTTGAGCTTCAGAATGTTTGTTTATATTATTATTATTATTATTATTGCACATCCCTAGTTCTACCTGTTGTAGAAAACCTTTTCCCTACTTTGGGGAAATGTATTTATTATGGTGACATTCATACTAAAATGTGTCTCTCTCTACTTGGCTCAACTCTTGCATTCTTACATGTTAAGTATATTCCGTTTTTTCTATATTTAGTGGAACCGATTATATAAAATCAATGTTTTTAGTAATTTAGGGGCAAGTGTTCATTATGTGTGGTATCCTACTCTGTAGCTTTACAAGTTGTGTTTTTTTTTTCCTCTTGCTTTTGTAGGATGGAACAAAGTTCATTTCTATTGGCGCACTTTATTCAGAATTGGTTGCAGTGAGCAGCAAGGGAGATATTTACCAATGGAAATGGGTGGAATCTGAACCTTACAGGAATCCCCAGGTTTGTCTAATTTTATATAGGTCCTTTTTCGCTTACAAATGATCTAAGCTGGTCTTTGTCTAGTAGCAATTGTATACAAGGCTGATTTTTATTTTACAAACCTTCTGAGAACTTAAGGGATTTTATTTCCTTATTTTATTTGTAATGCTATATACAGGCGTAAGTCAAAGTCAAAACAATATTAACACAATGGAGGTCCCTGTCTTTTGAACTTAAAATCATATGTACACAATGCTTTCACTAAAGCACATAGCAAGATTGAACATTCAGTTTTTGGTAATAAAAATCCCATCTAGTTTACATGACTTATTGAACATAGTCATAGCAATATTCATGAATGATTATATGTATTATAGACACACCATATGATTCAGCTTGTTGTACTTTTTGTTTGACATAATATTTTCAGTTTAGGTAAATCATAGAAGCCACAAATAGAGATAACTGAGGTTTTACTATTTCCCTTATGTATTTCTGTGAACATTTAACACACTTTTATTCACATTTTTTTTTTTCCTTCTCTTTCTCCAGAATCCATCATTACATCACCCAAGAGCAACATTCTTGGGCTTGATAAATGAAAAAATTGTTCTTCTTTCTGCCAACAGTATCAGAGCAACAGTAGCTACAGAAAGCAACAAGGTTTGTAATGTATACGGTCTTACTTTGAAACTTTTATTCTAGTATTTATTTAACTTTTGTTTTTTTGTCATGTTTATGTAGAAATGTTTTTATTTTATTTTTCTTGGTAAAATAACGTTTGACCATATTTAAATGTAAATTTCTAAAACTGTAATACATTGGTTGGTTCTTGCATGTATGTATATAATATATTTTTTTTTTTATTTCTTTTTTTCTTTAAGTTAAACTTTTAGGTGGCTAATCTTAGTGTATGTATTTTCCATATTCAGGTTGCAACTTGGGTTGATGAAACATTAAGTTCTGTAGCTTCCAAATTAGAGCACACTGCCCAAGTTTTCCCTGAGCTGCAGGGTGAGAAGATTGTGTCTCTGCATTGCTGTGCTCTCTATACCTGTGCTCAACTGGAGAATAATCTGTACTGGTGGTAAGTTAATGTGTTTTAATTTTTTTGGGGGGGGGGGGGGGGGGGGTTCTTCCTCCATCCAGATTTAAGTATAAGTAGTAATGGTACAGAAGATCAAATTTGAGTACATGCAGGTTTTTTTCACATTAACGGCATAGCTGGTGTTCATATTAAGGGGATACTAATGATTTCACCCCCTTCAAAAACATTGGGGGGAAATTAATAGTGTGTATTTATTTATATTTATGTATTTATGTGCTATATATATATATATATATATATATATATATATATATATATATATATATATATATATATATATATATATATATATATATATATATATATATATATATATATTTTCATTTTAGTATGGTGTAGCCATTTAGACAGATCTAAAATCTTAAGTCTGGGGTGGGTTTAGCCATAGCTGGATATTGATGGAGGAAATTCATTCGGTGAGCCATGGTGGAGACAGTCTGGTGGGAATATCTGTCCATAGGACAAAGTTGACTGCATGTATCGTGGTGCATGTCAAAACTTGCTGTCCCAAAAACCGTTGTATCTGGCCTAAGCCTAAACATGTCTGCTTCCTTATTTCCAAAATTCTCTTGCATCATTCAACTATTTTGCAGAGACAAATGGACTCTATGAAATGTCATTTACAAACTAAAGATAAAGCTTTTTAATAAGTAAAGCTAATTTGTTAAACCATAGTTCACTGTGTGTTTTTTTTTTTTTTCCTCTTCCAAAGAAACTTTAATAGCTGTAAATTGAAAAGTTAGTTTTGATTTTTGCCATTTACAATTTAGTGTCCCTGTAACATATGATCTTCCTAAATTGCATGTGTTACATATAACTAAGCATATGGACCATTTCAAGATGCATGGAAAGCGGGTGTCATGTGATCGCCTATATATACACTTGCTGTAACACACTTCAAACATGGCTTTATTTTTGATGGTAATAGGATTGCAAATATTTAAAAGTCCACTGCACAATAAAAAAAAAGTTTAGAAGCACTAAGCAGAAAGTCATACATCTAGTTCTTAGAAAAATAAAATGATGCAGTCTGTATTCATACCTATGCAAATCGAGTGGTAACTAATTTATTTTATTTTTTTCTACTAGGGGTGTTGTTCCATTTAGTCAGAGGAAAAAAATGCTTGAAAAAGCCAGAGCGAAAAATAAAAAACCGAAGTCCAGTGCTGGTATCTCTTCTATACCAAATATCACCGTTGGTACCCAGGTAACTATATATATTACTTGGTAGATGTATGTTGTTTTTCTGTAAAGATATCTAGGGTGGATAATTGTCTCATTAAAAAATACATTTCTAATTAAAGGATTATTTAAGAAGTTACAAAGCCTTCAACAGAAAATGCTGTAATCAAAACATGAGTCAGGCCAGTGATTCTTATGCTGTGCTTGGTGGTGGTTGTTGTTGTTGTTTTTATATATTTGCTAATTGATGGTCTTTATATTTTTCTATGATGTTTCTGGATCCTATAACCCACACTTATCAAGCACTCATAGCAGCAAATGCAGTTTATAAATTGTATTCTTTAGTTCTGTATTTCTACATATCTTATAGCTTACCATAGTAATTTGCCTATTGTTCTCACTCTAATTTTTTACCTTTGTAAAAAGTGCCATAAGAATGCTGATGCTTTAGAGTTTGTGTAATAACAAAATGGAAGTGCTCATTAGTATAAAGTAGTCTCACAAACCTTATTCAGTATCTGAGTAACTGGAGCTAAAAAATGTCATTAGGGGGTGAATAGTGTCTCCGCTCTTGGTCTGAGAATAGATCCTGTGAAGGAGTGTGAGTAATTTATTTTAGTTAATACAAAATTGGAGGGAGTAGAAAGTAGCCCAAGTGAGCAGCCAAAGCAAGTAGTTTTGTATTTGAAATAGGCTCAGTAAGCTTTGTTTTATTTCCATTTATAAAAACAAAAGTTTTGCACACAACTTTGTGTGTCCTAGGTCTACATGACCAATGTGTTTAACAATTTCCTGGTTCTGGCAGGTATGCTTAAGAAACAATCCTCTCTACCATGCGGGAGCAGTGGCCTTTTCAATCAGTGCTGGAATTCCTAAAGTCGGTGTTTTAATGGAGTCTGTGTGGAATATGAATGATAGCTGCCGTTTCCAGCTCCGTTCTCCAGAGAGCCTAAAAAACATGGAGAAATCTAGTAAAACTACAGAGGCCAAGTAAGTGCTTAATTTAATCTGTTTAGTCATTCACTTTGTGTTACCCGTTACTCTGTTACCCGATGGACCGCAGCACACTAGGCACATCTGTCAGCCACTGCCTCTAAGCATCCCCCTAGCTCATGTTCATTGCTTTAATTACCTCATAGATCCACCTCTGCATTTGCCAGCCCCTTTGTTGTGTGCCTTGAATCATTCCCAGGATCAGGGTCATCACTAGGGAATCCTATCTTCTCATGATATGGCCAAAAATGCTTCAGCCTTATGATCATACCTCCCAGTGAACAGTTTACTGTTTATTTAAACATTGGGTGTTGGTAGTCTCCCAACAGATCAAACATTCTGTCATTGTAATGCTTCCACCTTTTTTATTCTCCCTCCATTGAAGGCCTGAAAGTAAACAAGAACCTGTCAAAACAGAGATGGGGCCACCACCATCTCCTGCTTCCACCTGCAGTGATGCTTCTTCTATAGCAAGTAGCGCTTCAATGCCTTACAGTAAGTTTTATTTGCATCTCAAGTTGGTGAATATAATGCAGCAAAATCCCTGATGTAATTTCTTGAAGTCGTGGAATACTGAACTTTGGCACAGAACATGTATTCTGCAGACAGTTTGTTTTGCACTGACGCCATTGTTTGTATTTTCATTTGTAGTACTTGCATGTATCCTGAAAATATGTAATCAGAAGTTTTGCACTTGGAGGTGCATTTACAAAATGTGCAGTAATATGTTGGCATTCATTTATGTTGTGATTTTCAGAAATGTGGGGGGAAAGTGAAATGCTAAAAGGAACAATTATATAATATCTACTGTCATGCATATAAAAAAAAATAAGTTTTTCTTCTCCCATGAGTGAAAAATTAGTAACGCAAGAAGGGTTGTCAAACTGCCCAGTTACGATCGCCTCTGTTAATTTGAAGTCTTGTCACTGTACCAGTTCAGTAATTGATAAATCCAGTTACTCCTGATTTTTTTTTTTTTTAGCTCTATCATGTTCAGCCAAAAAAAGTTGGAGTAAAAAATGTGCTTTCATCATCCACAGATAAACCTTTCAATACACTATAGAAAATGTGACTTCAGAGTGGTGGGAAGTGCATGCACTAGATTGTGATTAGTGCTTGTTTGCACACAAGCATTGATTATTCGCTTTACACAGCTTTTTATATACAAGTAATAAAACAATGAAAACGGTATGTTAGTGAGGCATAAAAGTACAACATATTGAACCAGCAGGAAGTATTGACTCCTGCTCCAAACAGGTCAATGGTAAGTTACGAAGTCACTGTAACTAAAAATTACAAGTACAAACTACATTTTCTTGGTGAGAGAGTCTATTACACATTTGCCTAATTTCACATATATAGTTCTCAGCAGCCGGGCTTGCCAAAATCCGTTAGTAACGCAACGGAGAAACTGCGGGCTCGAAAAGCAAGGCCGCATCAACTGCGGCCTTCGCAAAGCGAGGGCCCCGGCTAGGCAAGGAGGACCAAAGGCGCTCCTTGCACTGGTGGAGATGAGCCATAGGCGCTCATCCCTGCAACCCTGTACGACTGCGGACGTGGAGGCTTTACAGCGTCTCACAACCGATTACAAACGACCCTACAAGCGGGACTTTGACAAAAAAATACGAGCCGCAGGACTTTAAAAAAAAGACAATACGAACTCTCAAAAATACAACCTTATCGACCGAACCGCGCGCACCTGAAAACATAAAAAAAATACACAGAAAAAAATTATATAAAGCTTACCCACAGCAAGGGAGGACACCTAGGACCTCTGCAAGCGAAGTTGCACCTCAATTTAAGTCCAATTTACCGAGTTTAGACACACAAAAATCCCCTAAGCGAGAGAAAAAATGGCTGCCAAAAAACAAAACAAAAAAAAGAGGCTACAGGACCCTAAAGGTGCAAAAAACCACCAAGCACATACAGCTTTTCCAAAAAGACGTACGAGGTACAACATACACTTTTAGCAAGGACTTCCACTTCCACAGCCGCGTACCACATACACATTCGCCGCCATTTTACAACACTACCTTACAGAATGCAGAAATACACAGCTACATTAACGGCTTCCCCTCGCGCACGCAGCCTATTTACACTGCACACATTAGTGACACTTACACCTCAGCTCCACAACATTGCAAACCTACATTGTATGCTGCAGGAACATCAAAACAGATTGTCAGCTCTTCAGCACAATGCTTCCTGCATATATTACTTACAAATAGGTAAAGTATATTAATTTATCTATTATTTAATTAGCATACAAAAGTACATACACACAAAAAAAAACACTATTGCAATAAACACAAAACCCGTTCACTGCGCGCCTCACCAGCACCAACGCTGCTCATAGCACACAAACTACACCAGGGGACAGCCTTGCAATAAGCGCAAAACAGATCAGCGCCGACCGTACAATGACAGCAAAAGCGCCTATGATAAAATAAAAAAAATACAACCACCAATGAGTGTCAAACGCTCTCAGACCACAAAAAAAATTGTCTGTGCCAAAAAGCATTACCTGCCTTACAGTTTAATTGCCCCGTCATTTTTGACGGGCAAGTCGCTAGTGCTATCATATTTTTATGTTTGCATGTTGTAGATGTTATAGCCTTTCATCCACCAAGTTTCTCTTATTTTTCTTTCCCCTTTGTTAGAGCGTAGGAGATCAACTCCTGCTCCTAAAGAAGAGGAGAAGGTAAATGAAGAGCAGTGGTCCTTAAGAGAAGTTGTCTTTGTAGAGGATGTCAAGAATGTTCCAGTTGGCAAGGTTTGTATTGATTGTCTTTTGCATTGGACACTTTCTTAGGAAAACAATGTACATTTAGGTTTGTTTGCAATTTTTTCAGTTGCATATATGAAAACTAGAGATTTACTGTTCAGTTGTGACCATTAATATAATGCAGATATGTTGTAAATAGATTTCCTTCATATTTTAAGATCTAATGAGTTGTGAAAAGTGCAACCATATTAAGGTACTCTCAAATGTGGAAAATTATGATTTAAAAGGTACTTGGCTGGTATTGAAAAAAGAATTGCAAGACATTATCAAACATTTAACTGTATTTCCTGTTTTATTTTTATTCAAAGGTTCTTAAAGTTGATGGGGCATATGTTGCAGTGAAGTTCCCTGGGACTTCTAATAATTCAAACAGCCAGTGCACCCCTGGATGTGAACCTGACCCATCATCTCTCTTACAGGACTGTAGGCTTCTTAGGATTGATGAACTTCAGGTACTTATAGTTTGCTTATTCTCTGTATCTTCCCGGTGAATAGCAGTAATAGTATTTTATTTTGTAAAGTCCTAAAGTAACTCAATGAAACATGTATGGTGCAGCATGTGAAGCCTAATCTTGCATATTTGCATGTCATTAAAATGACTAATAAAAAGGGTTTTTGAAACTTTAATAGCTACTGCTTTTTTCTGAGTTGGTGTACAGGCAGTTGTTCTGAAAATAAAACTCTGATACTTGATTTGACACGTTTTTACAGCTCTGCTTTTCTGCGAAATACTTAGTTTTCTAACTGTACTCTAGGACAACTTGAGAATTAAGCCATTGTTCATGTGAGGTTTTTGGTCCCTAGCTACAGTCCCACCCGAGAACACATACTCCTTGAATGAGTATTGGCCAATAGCACCTCCGCCTCATGTCTGTTTTTTTTTTTCTAATGGGTTGTACCATCGTGGCTCCTATTTGGTCTTAGGACTGGCAAGCATTTTCCCAGTGTACCCTATTGAAAACTGGACACGTGCAAAATACAGATACTAGATGAAATACTACCCATGTGCCAAACCGTTTTTAGAACGGATTTTAATCAAAGTAATTTTAACATTTTGTGAAAACATATTGTTACAAATATCCCAAAATGTATTATTTACTGGTCCCAAGGAAAAATCTGATTGTTGAGAATCTCTTATTTTTCCTGTTACCAAGTTATCGATTAACATTTTATTTTAGGTGGTGAAAACAGGAGGAACACCCAAAGTCCCAGACTGCTTTCAAAGGACTCCTAAAAAGTTGTGTATTCCTGAAAAAACGGAAATCTTGGCTGTAAATGTAGATTCCAAAGGTAATAATAGATCTATTGTTACATTTGTATGGCTACATAGTTATTTTATTCCCTTTCCTGATAGCAAGTAGAAAGTTCAGTGGCTATTGAAGAAAAAATGGAATTTAAAGGGATAGGTTTCTGGCTTTTACTTTGCAGGCAATATATCTCTGCATTTATTTCTATGTACTTGCTCAGAAAACATGCTGGTGAGACATGGTCCTCGACAGGCTAGGACACTGCACATTAAGCCCTACAGAGTTATTCTGCAAACACTGCAGTGAGGGGACCCATTCAGGGACTATTTGCATGATTTTAGGTAGCAAAAAGTGAGCTTTTAATTGCTTGTTCATAAAAGTAAATAAATAAATGGCTATATTACATGGTAAAATTTTAAAGAAATCTTCGATATCCCCTTTAATGCAGAACTGCTTTTGAAGAACAGTTGACAAAACACAGCATGCGTTGCAGTGAACTGGCAGATAATGCTTAATTTAAAAGGCCTATGTAAACCTCAAAAGCTATTGTACATATTTGTATGTAAGGATGTATAGTAATAAAATAAAACTTAAAAGATCAGAAAGTCCTAAACTTTATCCAAGGTTTTTGAATAGATGGATATCTGGAATAAGAAATGAGGCGGAATGGTCTAGAACTTATGTCACCCCTCATGACCAAAAAGAGGATTCCCAAAAATCAAAACAAAGTCTTTTTTTTTTTTATTTAATTTTTCTGTCTTTTTTTTTTTTTTTTTGTCATCTTGTGTGTAGGAAATGCTGGTGTAGTCCGCTGTCCCACCATGTTTTTTGTACAACGCTATATTCAATTATTAATATTACTTTGGGTGGGGGGCAGCTATCTGGAAACTAATTCTTCTATAATTGTTGATGAGAATGAAATGAAGCTCAAACCGAACAGTGTTTTATATAAAAAGTATTTTTAACAAATGCTTACACATTTTCTGTGCCAATATTGAAAAGTGAAATTCAGTGTGCATCCTTTTTTTTGTGCTTTCTATTTTGTAGCTTGGGTTAGCTTTTGTCACCCAACAAAGACATTTTTGGACTTCCTTATGATCACATTAATTTTACGAAACTGCTGTTCTTTGTACATATTCTTTGTCAGTCTGGAAGATGGTTTATCCTGTGTAATTGTATACATTTCTGTAATCCCTTCCCGCAAGTTAGACTGTTGCCTGAATTATGTTTAAATCCCAATTGCCTGACCCAAACCTCAAAGAAAAGCATTTTAATAAAACTGAACACACATTGCTTGAATCTCGAAGTACTAAAAAATGCTTATGTATTTATGATTCTAAATCGTTGGTGCCAAAGTGTGGTCCTGCTGGGCCGCACACAGGCCTGTATCTGACTCACCTGTGCACAAGGGAAATCCTCAAATCCAGGCCTGTGTGCTGCCCACCTGGACTGAACTTGGACACCTGTGCTGTAAATTATATTCATGAATGGAGATTGTAGGCATCAACATTTATTATGATATAGACAGAACTTGCTCCACATGGCGCTGTTATGGCTTAATGAGTTGTACACCTCTTAGTGATATGTAATGCATATTCTGTAAATATTGGTCTTCAGTTCTCCTTAATAGGATCAATCTAACATTCATTTTTTATATACAGGTGTTCATGCAGTTCTAAAGACTGGAACATGGGTCCGTTACTGTATTTTTGATCTTGCTACTGGAAAAGCTGAACAGGAGAACAATTTTCCTACCAGCAGCATTGCTTTCCTTGGTCAAAATGAACGAAATGTTGCCATTTTTACAGCCGGACAGGTTTGTGAATTTTAAGTTGTAGTTGATTTTAAAAATTCCAATGATTAATGTATTTGGTGGGTATTCCTACCACACAGGAATGGAGACATCATTTTAAAAAGGAAACTATACTAGAATGCAATAGAATGGAAATAAAGCATTATAATGGAATGTGATACAACTTTGTAAATCAGTTTGATATTTGTTATGCGTTCTAATCGGCGACTAACAACTTTTTTTTATATAGCTTAGAATTTATGATATTGCTGTGCAGTTTCTAAACTGAGATACCTTTTTATATTTTATACTTTTTAAAAGATCTCCCTCAACACCTGTCTCCTCATGGTTGTATAATTAGATCTCTCCGATTGTAAGATGGATATAGATAGTTTTAGCAGCCTGAGAAAATGTGGTTTCATTTTTTTTTTTTTTTTTTTTTTTTTTGATTCTGCAAAAATAGTTGATTCACTGAAGTTTCAAAGGAGAAATGGTAGAAGCTAAAACTGATAATGAGATGTATGTAACTGCAGCAGGTGAATTATTTATTTGGTTATGGATTTAACGTTTTATGTAAACCTCATTCCAGTCCAGGTGGCACATATTTCTTACAAGAATGAAACAAACTTTTTCTCTAAACTCCATAAAAAGTGCATCTCCTTTATACTGAAGCTTTGATAATTTACCCATCACTTGGTACATTTTACAGAATTGGTTACTGTATTAATCTGTTTTTGATATTTGCCCTATTTGTATATTAAGTGAGTTCTGTTTTCCTTCAGGAATCTCCAATTATCCTTAGAGATGGGAATGGTACGATTTACCCTATGGCTAAAGACTGCATGGGAGGCATTCGGGATCCAGATTGGCTGGATCTTCCTCCAATCAGCAGTCTAGGCATGGGAGTTCATTCACTAACAAACCTTCCTGCCAATTCAACAATTAAAAAGAAGGCTGCCATCATAATCATGGCAGTAGAGGTATGTACTTCAGTATTTTTGTATTTTTTTATGTACTACTTCTAACAATAACCTCTCTATGAATTTTTGTTAAGCAGAAATAATGTTCAAAGCAATACCGCAATTTGCACGCCTAAAAGACCAGCTGTGCCCTGCAATATTGCCTTTTTTTATTGAAATACTTTCACAGTTTTAATTGGCATTTAATGAACAAAAAATAAATACTACTTATCCCAAGTATAAAGGGTTATTATGGTTAGTCATGCCCATGGCCTGACTGGACTGTTTTTTTATACTATGGCCAGGGCAGGGACTGACAAGAATTTACCCTGTTTATGGTTATAGTTGTGTATATGTCATTTTAACCATAAGTAAAAAAATAAATTGTATCTATTTTGATTGTTACAGTATGGTTATCTGGTGATTACTCGCCCAGCCCCACCTAAATAAACACAGGGGGTCTTGGGCAGATAAAACCAATAGTCTGAATGTGGTTATAGTTAATATCACCAGGATAAGATTAAGGGCCTGAGCTCATCAGATGTACAGGGTTTCCCAGTAAGCAGGGGGGCAGCCTATTGTTAATTGGTCCCTCTTCTCTGAAACCAAGCATGGGGTTACTGTGATTGGCCAGCCGGTGTACCAGGAAATTGTATAAAATGTGACCATTAATAAAGGTATGGGAGTTGTCTGGATTTACATAGACAAGGTGTAAGTGAATTCATCCTAATTCTAAGGGATTATATGGTGTTCTGATATCCTGATATAAAATGACCGCACGATTCTGCTGGATCGGTTAGAACCAGGTTCTTACCAAGTCCAATTGCAGTAGCAGATCGTGACATTGATATAATTAAATTCACTTTTGTATGCAATTCCGACTAACTGTTCTACCACTACAGATATTTATTAATTTATTTTTTTACAAAAAAGGAACTATGTAAAGCTTCAAAATATGGTATTTTAAAACTCTTGGTAATGAGTATTTGATCCATTGTTTTTTATTTTATTGTTTTATAGACTAACATTGAAAATAACCTTTCTGATACTAATTAGCTAATTATAATAGGACAAGCAGAAAGTCCTGTATTTTTCTAAAAGGATTATAATATATATACATATAGGGATGCAGCACTCTTAAAATTACAAAGCTTCTGAAGCGTGATCATCGAACAATCAAGCGTTTCATTCAAAATAGTCAACAGGGTCGCAAGAAGCGTGTGGAAAAACGAAGGCGCAAAATAACTGCCCATGAACTGAGAAAAGTCAAGCGTGCAGCTGCCACGATGCCACTTGCCACCAGTTTGGCCATATTTCAGAGCTGCAACATCACTAGAGTGCCCAAAAGCACAAGGTGTGCAATACTCAGAGACATGGCCAAGGTAAGAAAGGCTGAAAGACGACCACCACTGAACAAGACACACAAGCTGAAACGTCAAGACTGGGCCAAGAAATATCTCAAGACTGATTTTTCTAAGGTTTTATGGACTGATGAAATGAGAGTAAGTCTTGATGGGCCAGATGGATGGGCCCGTGGCTGGATTGGTAAAGGGCAGAGAGCTCCAGTCCGACTCAGACGCCAGCAAGGTGGAGGTGGAGTACTGGTTTGGGCTGGTATCATCAAAGATGAGCTTGTGGGGCCTTTTCGGGTTGAGGATGGAGTCAAGCTCAACTCCCAGTCCTACTGCCAGTTCCTGGAAGACACCTTCTTCAAGCAGTGGTACAGGAAGAAGTCTGCATCCTTCAAGAAAAACATGATTTTCATGCAGGACAATGCTCCATCACACGCGTCCAAGTACTCCACAGCGTGGCTGGCAAGAAAGGGTATAAAAGAAGAAAATCTAATGACATGGCCTCCTTGTTCACCTGATCTGAACCCCATTGAGAACCTGTGGTCCATCATCAAATGTGAGATTTACAAGGAGGGAAAACAGTACACCTCTCTGAACAGTGTCTGGGAGGCTGTGGTTGCTGCTGCACACAATGTTGATGGTGAACAGATCAAAACACTGACAGAATCCATGGATGGCAGGCTTTTGAGTGTCCTTGCAAAGAAAGGTGGCTATATTGGTCACTGATTTGTTTTTGTTGTTTTTGAATGTCAGAAATGCATATTTGTGAATGTTGAGATGTTATATTGGTTTCACTGGTAAAAATAAATAATTGAAATGGGTATATATTTGTTTTTTGTTAAGTTGCCTAATAATTATGCACAGTAATAGTCACCTGCACACACCGATATCCCCCTAAAATAGCTCAAACTAAAAACTACTTCCCAAAATATTCAGCTTTGATATTAATGAGTTTTTTGGGTTCATTGAGAACATGGTTGTTGTTCAAAATTAAAATTAATACTCAAAAATACAACTTGCCTAATAATTCTGCACTCCCTATATATATATATCTGTTTCTCAGTATTCCGTTGCTTTTTAACCTAGATATAACTCTTTTTTTTTCACTAATATAAGCTATACAAACCCAATGATAAGCAGATTTCTGCATTATATGATGATTTGTCAAAACGTTATATTTGGACTTACTAACATACCATATAGAGTCATTAGAATATCCAATCGGGTTTATATTATGTAGCACAATTGCAAAATGCACAAGGCAAAATTATTTGTGCTCATGTATTGGATTTAAACACTGTAGTCTATATCTAATTTTATCACTTCTTTCCACGGCTTATTTTTTTTATTTTTAAAACGGCTATTAATAAAGTGTTCCTAAAACAAATCAACTTTTAGTATTTATCCTGCATAAAATTAGGCTGAATGACTCACTTTTTTTTTTTCTTATTTTTTTTTTCTTTTTATATCTCTGCGTACAGAAGCAAACCTTGATGCAGCACATTCTGCGTTGTGACTATGAAGCCTGCAGGCAGTATCTGATTAATCTGGAGCAAGGTGTTGTTTTGGATCAGAACACTCAGATGCTACAGACTTTTCTGAATCACCGTTGTGATGGCAATCGCAATATATTGCATGCCTGCGTGTCAGTATGCTTCCCAACTAGTAACAAAGAAACAAAAGAAGAGGAGGGTAAGAATACATGTTAAAAATATATATAAATATTTATCTAAATATCTATATCTACCTACCTAACATGATTTAGCAATGTGCACTGTTTAAATATAAATTCAATTTACTAAAAGTTACTTTGTGTAACATTTCCTAAGGAAGGATCAGTGGATCACTTCTCTTTTGTTTAAATGTAAGCTGTGAGGGTTAAGAATGCAACATCCTAATCTAAGTATTGTATTTTGCTTTTTTAATGTCTGTTACAATCTACTACTTCAATGGGCTTGATAAGAACCTAGTACTAACCTACTCGGTAGAATTGTTGTCCATTGATATCTCTCTTAGCAGGAGTAGGACCATAACAAAGGTAGTAACCTCCAGGAGCACAAAAAAAATAGGACTGCAAGGTAGAGGTTACCGTCTGTAACCATTTTCCCAGACTTCAAACTATAGGGTCAATCCCAGGCCCATATCAGTAGCTTTCTACCTGCTCTTTGTACTTGGTAGGAGGTACTCCCGAATAACCATGATGAGCAACAGAGGTTAGTTTCTTAAAATTCTCAATCTGTTGCTGCATTCCTGATGGTACTCTTGTGTTCGGATATTCTAATTCTTAAAGGTCTGGTAGACATACCGATGTATTTAAATTCATAGGGACAGATCTTACAGGAAATTATTTATTCGGTTTGACAGTTAATATGGTCAATGTTGTTTTTTTTATTTTATTTATTTTTAACCAAACTGATAAATGATTTGTTTGGTTTTCCTTATGTGGGCATGTGCTACAGGGTCCACAAGAGACCCCTGAAAAAGTGGGGTTCTATTCCTCCTTTCTTCAAAGTGGCTGTGTCGACATGTCCTTTAGATTTTGCCTTCTCCTAAAAAAATGGGTTTATTCTGTAACAAATCTTTTAATTCCTCATCTTTCAAGTATGTACCAATATTTTTTTTAATGGTCTTCAATCCCCTATCTTGTACAACACATGAGCTAGTACCCAACTTTTGACTGTTAAACATGCATATCTGCTTACATCATGATCATAAAAGCATTAGTCTGCTAAAATCTAAACATTTTTCTCTGTCATGGCAGTCTTGAAATCAATCTTTCCTATTTAATATGATGGGCTACGTGTGTAGCTATGCAGCTGCCTCCTTCTGAGCATGTGTATGGACAGTGTTGAATACTAAAAACAGATCTTAGTGCGACAAGAAGATTGCCACTCCTCTACTCATGAATAGGAATTTAAAAAAACAAAAACAAACATACACCTTCTTTCAGGCTCCAATCCAGCACAGGTTTGGAAGATGGAAGCACTTGGGCACAATTGGAGTCTCTAAAATGCAATTGCAGGGATCTATGAACTAATACGGTTGTGAATCAATAGCACTGAAGCATAATACTGTCATCCGTATTACATGTTATATTCAATGAATACCAATTATTTTTGCCCTTGTTTCAGAAGCAGAGCGCTCTGAAAGGAATACGTTCGCTGAAAGACTTTCTGCTGTAGAAGCTATTGCCAATGCAATATCTGTGGTCTCTAGCAATGGGCCTGGGAATCGTGCTGGGTCATCCAGTAGCAGAAGGTAAGTTAAACCTTTCTGTAATGACATTTTTTTGTGTGAAGACTAGTGCCCCACCATCAGTGTTGTGTCTCTCTAGTTTCATGTAACCTTTGTGTATAAATGTCAAATTTTACAGATTTAAGAGCTTTAATATGTAAGGTCCTTTTAGTTGTTAATGCTGTAAATTACCATCCTTAACCATTTTTTTTTTTTTTTTAAATACTTAACCACATTTTTTTAAGCAGCTGTATGAAGAATGCAATTTAGCGGTCTTAATCTAAAATGACTTCAAAATTGTATTAAGTTCTATTTTTTTTTTGGATCTAGTTTTTGTCTAGAGCAGAGTTAGTTTGTTACTTTTTTCCACAATATGATGCACATATCTGAGAACTTACATTCTAATAAATTTAATATATATATATATATATATATATATATATATATATATATATATATATATATATATATAATATCTCACTTGATACCAAAATATATAATAGTGTCACTGAATTCTTTGTATAATCTGTTTCTGTCCTTAGTTTAAGGTTGAGAGAGATGATGAGACGATCCCTTAGAGCAGCAGGTTTGGGAAGGCATGATGCCGGAGCTTCTAGTGATCACCAAGACCCTGTGTCTCCACCCATTGCTCCTCCTAGCTGGGTTCCGGACCCACCAGCTATGGATCCAGGTAGAGCATGGAGAAAAAAAGCTTTATTCCTAAACTTGTGTTGGGAATTGCCATGTTTTGCTATTGCTGTACCCTTTACACAGGGTTAGGTAGTGAAAGATAATGTTTCATATATTCTATATCTGTTGCCCTACATTTTTTGTGCACCTATAACACTTTTTGTTATATAAGTAGGACTGTGCTACCTTGGAAAACATAACTGAAGCTTTTTGTAGATGGTGTGGTTAGTTTAGAATTATGATGGCAGATGAAACGAATACTAGTAAAGAAATGCAGCTCTGATTATAGACTGACTTTTGTGTGTCCCACTACTGGATAAAGCATCCATTATAAATATCTCCTGTTCTTTCCCAAGATGGTGACATTGATTTTATCCTTGCACCTGCTGTGGGCTCACTTACCACCGCATCAACTGGATCTGGACAAGGACCTAGTACCTCTACTATACCAGGTGAGATTAGGGCTGCAATATTTTCACCATTAATGTGCCTGTTTTGCAAAATGTACATTCATTTTGACCAGATGCAGTTAAACTTTTTTTTTTTTTTTTTTTTTTTTTTTTTTAATATCTTGCAAACTTTGTGATCAACTTTTAGGGCCTTCTGAGCCATCTGTGGTGGAATCAAAGGATCGCAAGGCAAACGCTCATTTTATCCTTAAGTTATTGTGTGACAGCATTGTACTACAACCTTACCTCCGAGATCTCCTCTCTGCAAAGTACGTCTTATTTAAAATCTTTTATATCTGTATATAAAACTTGATTTTATTTATTTTTTAGCAGTAACTGATTTTTGATCTTTTTCCATATACTTGTATTTCTGCAACTCAAAAAAAACATTTTATAATGAAAACTTTGAGATTCTACACTGTAGGATTTCTGTTGCTATACATATCTACTGATGCATAAACTACGCCCAGGATTGACAAATTTGTTTTCATGCATGGTAGCTGTCTGTACTAGTGAGGCGCTAGCCAAACTTTTCTTAAGAGTTGCACATCAATTTATTTTAGAGATGTATGTAGGAATAAAAAAATATTTTACCAGAAATAAAAATGTTAGGAACAGTCAATTTCTTAAGTACACATGTAATAGGTTTACATTGCAAATGTTTCCTTCTTCTAAATGTTGAATACTGTATGTCATTACCATTTTTACCTGTAAACTACAGACTGTATTTTTTTTTATTTTTTATTATTATTATTTTTCTTTCAGGGATGCAAGAGGTATGACTCCTTTTATGTCGGCTGTCAGTGGAAGAGCCTATCCTGCTGCAATCACCATATTGGAAACTGCTCAAAAAATAGCAAAAGGTACACAATCTATTATACTTTTACTTTTATATATAGCACTGTACAGGGGTTAAGTACAAATCAAAACATTTCTTTATCACATTGCACAAGAATGGAGTGCCACCATTATTGAGTTTAAAATTAAACATACATAGTTCTTCCCCCAAAGCAACAAAATATTTAAAACTTAGTCTAAAGTGTACAGATGAGATTAAGCCGTGATAGGTGTGTTCTACATACCAAGTATGAAGTTGATATGCTTCTTTAAACAGATGAGTTTTTAATGAGATTTTAAAGGATTTGAGACCCCAGATTTGTGAAGTGGAGAGAGGCAAGGAGTACCAAAGAATAGGGAAGTCCTGGAGGCGGGAGTGAGGAGGTGTTAAGGGAGGATAGAAAAGGGTCGTTGGCAGAGCGGAGAGAGGTTGGGAGAGTATTTTGAGATGAGAGCACTAATGAAAGAGGGTACATTGTTGTTGAGAGCTTTATGTGTTAGTCGTGATTTTGAATGTTTATTCTGGAGGCTATGGGATATACAGAAAGCGATAGCTAGGTAGAACACTTGCCTGTGTATGCGAGTTCATAACCTGTATATGTATACATTCATGTTAAACATGAAAAAATCCTTTTGCACGTAGTCAGTATGCATGAGCCAGACAGGCGAGACAGATGGGGCTGCAGCATGGGGGCAAACAAAGAGACACAGGCATATTAACAAGAGGTAGGTGGGCTAGGTGAGAGGCTGTCTCCAAAAAAAATAAGCTGCGTTGTTGCATTTGTTGGTCAACAAACTTTTTACTTGAGGGGGCAGTGAGAAAATATAGCCATATATGAAAGTAAACCAATTTAGCAATTGTATGCTATGTGTTCTAATATGGTAACTCCTAAAAGACTGTCACCCCAAAATATTTTTTTGTGAGCTTTAACAACCCTAAATTAAAAAAAATTTAATCAGATTTTATTTTTTAAGTTGAATCCATCATGGGATAATACCATGTTGTAGTTATTCCATTTATATGCAAATTAGCTGCTCACACGTATTGGCTGCTTTGTTGTGCTAATTAGGTCTGTCGCTATAGCAAAAATAAAATCCTGCAATGTTATCTGACCGACACCTCTCCACCCTTATCAAGAATTGACATTTTGCTTATTGAGCCTCACGTTGGCATAGTGGAGCCAAAAAATCTATTGTAAATATTTCTGCAATTTATTTACTGCAGAGAAACTGCAAGTACTACGTATAGCCAATTTTTTTTATTCTCTAAAAATGACAATGTCTTGTTTGTTTGGTCCTTTAGCTAAACAGAATAGAAATGTGTTTCCTGTCTGTTTAGCTTAAAGTGCTGCATCCCCATAAAGTTGGCCCAGAGATGCAGACGGGAGGACTGGAAGTAGTGTAAACATGAAATCTCCAAAATAAGTTAACTCTGCTAAAAAAAGAAAAAAACAAAATGTTCTACATTCTAAATATGTCCACATATTTTAGTTAGGCCTAAGTGATGCTGAAGGCTTGTTTCCACCATTATATTGGTCCTTTACACTGATTTTTAAATGTTTTAGTTGGGTTATTTAGGCAGCAACATTCGTTTGAAGTAACTTTTTTTTTTTTATTATTATTATTATTCTGGACGAAACTAAATGATGGGAACCTATTAATCCATACCATTCATTTCACATATTGATATAATCTGGGGCAATTGAATCCTTTTTTGTATTTGTTTTTACAGTCCGTGTATTGAACAGTTTTCAATTTCTTTCTTTTTTAGCTGAAGCAAATGCTAGTGAGAAAGAGGATGATGTGTTCAAGGGAATGGTTTGTCCTCCTGGCACCAATGCAGATGACTCTCCTCTGTATGTTCTGTGCTGCAATGATACATGCAGCTTTACATGGACAGGAGCGGAGCACATAAACCAGGTAAAAACAACTAAAACTATTTAAATACTTGAATAAAATCAATCTTTATTTTAAATATTTGTTAGAAGTTATAATCTGACTTTAATCCCCCTAATGGGGCAGTGGTATTTTATGGAAATAAAGTGTGTGAAATGTCTGTCTTCATTACTCTATTCTCAGGACATATTTGAGTGTCGGACTTGTGGCCTTTTGGAATCCCTTTGCTGCTGTACAGAGTGTGCTAGAGTCTGCCACAAAGGACATGACTGCAAGTAAGTGCATTATCAAAATCTGTATGTCTTAGCCAGTTTGCATGAAAAAAAAAAACAGACTTGAGTAAAATGTTAGCATTGTTATTTACTGTTGAGTAAACAGGTTTAACATTTTTTTTTTTTTTTTTTAAGGTTAAAGCGAACATCGCCCACTGCATATTGTGATTGCTGGGAGAAGTGCAAATGCAAAACATTGATTGCAGGCCAAAAGTCTGCTCGTCTTGATTTATTGTACCGCCTACTGACAATCACCAATCTTGTTACAATGCCAAACAGCAGGTATGTGACACGTCTCAAGTTAAGAATGTGTTGTTGTTTTTTCACTGAAATAGATTTTAGCCTATATTATCATTTTCTTTTTTCACATCTTTTTTGAAACTATTACAAAAAAATTCTTCTATGCTCACTGTCTTTCAGAGGGGAACACCTCTTGCTTTTCCTAGTCCAAACAGTAGCCAGACAGACAGTGGAACACTGCCAGTATCGACCTCCACGAATTAGGGAAGACAGGAATCGCAAAGCAGCCAATCCTGAAGGTGAGAAGAATTAAAGGATCATGGCACAATGGGGAAAATACATGTTTTGAAAACAAAGCCTAGTATAATTAATCAGGAAAGTCCTAAAACTAGTTTTAAGATTGGGGGGAGGAACATTTTGATGACTGTTCTAAGGCCTGAACAATCCATGATACATATATGGAATTTGGGCATGAGTGAAAAGCTGTGATTGCACTGCTAACTACAAAATGCACATCGCCATCATCCATGTTTAAAGCGATGTAACAAACGCAAAGCTGATTCCTTATATTCAGTCCTAAAAAAACATATTTTTTCTTCTATCCATCCCATATTCTGGGTCTTGCATCTGGTTAGTCGAAGGAGGATAGCTCAAGAAATTTAGTTCTGGTATTTCCATGTAAGAATTTTATTACATTTGTAAAAGCTTGTCATTTATTCAATTATACCGCCCTTTATGGCCATGAATAGATATTTAACATTACCAAAATGATTTGTTGACTAGGGTTGATAGCTAGCTTTGATGAGCAACATTAACATGCACATTGTACCTTTTTTCTTTTAGATTCAGATATGCCAGACCATGATTTAGAGCCGCCAAGGTTTGCCCAGCTTGCCCTGGAGCGGGTTTTACAAGACTGGAATGCACTTAAGTCTATGATCATGTTTGGCTCACAGGAAAACAAAGACCCGTGAGTACGGTTTCATCTACTGTATAACAATTATATGTTTGGTCTGAAAGCGCTAATTTAAATTATTTATATTAAGTCTTAGTGCGAGCAGTAGAATTGGGCATCTTCTCCCTGAGGAACAAGTATACCTAAACCAGCAGAGTGGTACGATACGCCTGGACTGCTTTACGCATTGCCTTATTGTCAAGTGTACTGCAGATATTTTGGTAAGTGTTTTGGTTCAAATATTATTACAGAGGTCTCTCTTTATTGCTAACGCTACTCAAAAGCACAATTTGTGCACCATTTGGATTTGCATGTTCTATATGTGGCAGGGTGACTTGGTTATTGGGTTTTGATGTTAGTTGTTGGCTATGCTATACATTTTTCTTTAATTAAATGATTAAAGAAGTTACTTTTTCTGTACCGTTTGATTACTATTTATCTGCTGCCAAAAATGATCTATCCTTGTTATGCATTTTGGGTATTTTAGTCCCTTTTCCCCTACACATATCAAGCACACGGTGACATGTTGTGCAAAAAAAAAGAAGAAACATGGTTATACATTATCTTGTTTGTTAAAGGTCCCAGTAATGGTAAATTTAAAATGTAACAGATGACCTGTTTTTTTTTTATTTTTTTTATTTATTTTTTTTAGTTCAGAGCCTCCGACAAAACAGTTCTTTCTGCCTGCATACTGGCTCATTTTCTGTACTAGCAATTTATTCTATTCCATTAGTACCCCTGAAATTCCTTATTGACACCACTTATTTATTGTAACTAACTTAAAATATTCACAATTGCCATGGAGTGGGAAATGGAGGCGACTATTAATATTATACTATTTTTTTGTATTTAGCTTATTTATAAAGATGCATTTTAATACTCTGATTTCTTTGCAATAATGTTACAATGTTTATTTTTCCTTAAGCTACTGGACACATTGCTTGGAACACTTGTGAAAGAACTACAGAACAAATACACCCCTGGCAGGAGGGAAGAAGCTGTTGCAGTCACCATGCGTTTTTTGAGATCTGTTGCCCGTGTGTTTGTTATTCTTAGTGTGGAAATGGCTTCATCCAAGAAAAAGAAGTAGGTTCTATTTGAATTGACATTGCTTTTCATTAGATCTGCTTTGTAAGAATACTTTCAGTGATTATATAGATTTTAGAAATGCCTGTTCCTGTAAATTATGGTATTGAACACAAAGGCCACACCACAATGGGTAAACATAAAATTCCCTATGAAATATTTTTACTTATGCAGAATTTTATTTTGAGAAAAAGTGTGAACTATAAATCTCTCTTCAGTTGCATTGTAGCGCACTATAAATAGGTGTAATATTTTTTTTTTTCCCTCTAGCAATTTTATTCCACAGCCAATTGGAAAATGTAAAAGAGTGTTCCAGGCTTTGCTTCCATATGCAGTGGAGGAATTGTGCAATGTTGCTGAATCTCTGATTGTCCCAGTGAGAATGGGCATTGCACGTCCAACTGCACCATTCACACTTGCTAGCACAAGTATAGATGCAATGCAGGGCAGTGAAGAGTTGTTCTCTGTGGAGCCTCTTCCACCAAGACCATCATCTGATCAGTCAAGCAGGTAAAACTACAGTGTGGGGAATTAAATGTATGCATTATGTGGGACATTTCATTATTTGTTGGGGTTGATCAGAAATCTTTCTTAGAAAATGTACTCGAGAATAAACAACCCAGTTACTGCAGAAACGGATGAATACGCTTATAAATCATCACTTAAAAAGTATTCTTCTTGAGGGGGCAGACCTTTTGTATGGATTATTTAGAGGATTTTGAGTAAAAAAAAGCGCTTGTAAGCACTTGTTAATAAAATGTTTAGCTTGGCAACCAGCTTGTTTTTTAAAAACGGGGACCTACTATATCCTTTTACAGGTACTTCAGGAGATAAAAGGTTATACTCACCAAATGCAGTCATTTTTCATGAAAGTAATAGTTTTGCCCATTACGAGTTATTTTTTTATTTTTATTTTTATTAGTATCTTATTTTGCTAAATATTGCTCTATTCCCTAATCCTCAGTGATAGTCTGGGTAACCTCAAAATATATGCAAGTATATTATGGCGGTCGGACAGAGCATAATTTAAGTGCAACATTGGTGGTCTCTTGTTGCGTCTTAGCAAATTTCTACAACCGGAAAATTTCAGGCATTTAATTATAAAACGACTAGTAAATTGCCCGCCAAAAATAACGGGAATAAAATTGTAAGTCTGGCAAGGATTGCCACACAATGAGGGTTTTGCCCCTCTGAGCAACTTTGCTCGCAATGAGCGCATTTGGTGCTCATTGCAAGCCTCTCTTGAGCACCTTCAACGCTCATCGCAAGCCCCTGTCCACTCCTGGTCCCGCTCTTTCCCCCTTCCTTGTCTCTTCTTCTCCCTACCCTGTGTCCCCCCCAACCCCCGTCCATCTTGTCTTTTCCGCCTCCTTCTCCTGTGCCTCCTTTTCCCCTCTTTCCCCCTTCTCCCTCCCCTTTCATAAATATACACGTGAAAATAGGTAATAGAATGAACAGCACTCGGATACTTTCCCTGTGTAATCTATACATAGACAGTCGTATAGCCCCTGAGAGAGAACAGAATGTGTTTGTTTATATATGTACACTGCTGATTATGGTCATTCCAGGACCTGCTGGTTTAGTGCACAGATACAAAATCAATTTCCTGTGACATTTAAACCTTTTTAACTTCCCTAAAACTGGTAAAGTCTCTGCAAGAGAGGAGTGAATTGGTTTTGCGAGGCTCGCATTCACGGCCCTCACTTTTTTCTTGTGCAAACATAATTTCCTATTTTATTTTTGTGTGTTTATCCTACTTTTTACAGTTCCAATCAGTCTCAATCATCCTACGTAATTAGAAATCCCCAGCAAAGGAGGATTAGTCAGTCCCAGCCTGTACGAGGCAGAGATGAAGAGCAGGATGACATTGTGTCAGCAGACGTTGAAGAGGTATAATCTCAAGAAGCTATATTTTTTTGTTGTGTAAAATCCATTTAAAAAGCAGAACCAACATTCAGTAGAATAGTTTTTTAGTCCTTGGAGGTTTTCTGGCATTGGTTATCTATCGAATATCAAAGTAAATGTGTCTTTATGTAGTTGCATAGCCCTTCAGCTCCACACCTTAGGTGTCCCTTTTTAACTCTCCACTTATAAAACTTTTGTGTTTTTGTTCGTTTTTTTTTTTTTTTTTCCTGAAAGCATGATAGGGGAAATGTATGGTTTATGTTCAGTGATGCATTAAAAGGACATTTAGCACTATTTTCTGTAAACTTTGCATGTTAGGTTGAGGTAGTGGAAGGAGTGGCTGGTGAAGAGGATCATCATGATGAACAGGAAGAACATGGGGAGGAGAATGCAGAAGCCGAAGGACAGCACGATGAACATGATGAGGATGGTAATGAACTCTATTTTGTTATTTTATACTTCAAACAAGCTTTGTGCACCTAAATGCAAATATTTGTTTTAAAAAATAAAAAAAAGTCCACGTCCGTTCTAAACTATTTTAGAGAGGGATGTTTTTTATTTAGATAATTCTAAGACAATCTATTTACTTACAGTGATAGGGAAGAAGAATGTCCAGTTGGTTGAAAAGTCAATGAATGGTGAAGCTTTAGTATGACATTCTGTACTGTGTAAAGAAAAAAGCACGAGGATATTGTTGAAGGCAAAGCATAATCCATCCTATGTTATCCTTGAAAGCATATGCCTGCTGTATTACACCTCTTTAAAGGAACCATGTATTGGGTTAAAGAGTGAAACTTTTTTGTGGGCTCATTGACATGTCCCTGTCCAGGTTCCCAGAATGCAGTGCAATTACTGTGTTTCTTGGAATTCTGAGCAGGAAATACATTTTATAACTTATTTTTAGACATTCAAATTGTAACACTAAAAGTACTACTCAATTACTAAAAAAAATGTTAATGGTGTCGCTCAGTCCTGTCTGACACACCGTGACCTCATGGACAACACCATGCTGATCCACTTGGTTTTCATGGCAGAGATGCTTGAGTGGGTTGCAAGCTCCTTCTCCAGTGGGCCACAGCATACAGCTCCTGTTATCCATGTGTGACCTCTTGGTTCTCTGGCTGGATTCAAACCCAGGATGCTGTCGTGAAAGCACCAGGGAACACTGTAAATTTACTATACAGGCTATCAAAACATTGCTGTTGCAGCTAACCAGTGTTTTTGCTATGGGTGATTTGAAGTAGAAAATGTGATCCAGATCATATCTGGTGATTTTTAAAAATGTATTTACTAAGCTTGTGCAAACTATTTTAGGAAGTGATATGGAGTTGGATCTTCTGGCTGCTGCTGAAACTGAAAGCGACAGTGAAAGTAATCACAGCAACCAGGACAATGCAAGTGGCAGGAGAAGTGTTGTCACAGCCGCTACTGCTGGATCAGAAGCAGGTATGGGGCTTTCCTGAGCATTGCTAGAATTGATGTAGTAGCTGTGTAAGCTATGAACACAAACCTTTTTAGAGATAATCAGAATAAATTGGAATTCATTTGTACACCACCTTGTTACCAGCCACAAGTTCTGAAGCAGGCAAGTTCCATCAATTAATGCAAGCATAGCACTCCAGCAATGTAAATGCCCCTCTCATACACACACAACTTTCACCAAAGGTAGTATTAATGCAACCAGAATTCCATTTTTTCTGAATCAAAACTAACTTTTACCTGCCTAATTATGTACATAGACTGTTCCCAGATGTTGTATTATTATTATTATTATTTATTATTATTATTCAATGTTCTATAATAGGTTTTTTGTATCTTCATACTACAGGTGCGAGTAGTGTTCCAGCTTTTTTCTCAGAGGATGACTCCCAATCAAACGATTCCAGCGATTCTGATAGTAGTAGCAGTCAAAGTGATGATATGGAGCAGGAGACTTTCATGATAGATGAACCTCTGGAGAGATCAACAAACAGTGCCCATGCTAATGGTGCAGCCCAAGCACCTCGCTCAATGCAGTGGGCTGTGCGCAATACACAGAGTCAGAGAGCCACCAACACGGCTCCTTCCAGCACGTCTACTCCTGCAGGCAAGTGGAAATAGTGTAGCTACAAATGAGTGATTTTATTGCATTCCTAAAAATTTAGATTAGTAAACTTAACCCCTTTTTTTATATTACATTTTAACTTTGTGATCTTTAAAATTCTATTCTGCTTAATTTATGTGAAAATACCCTTTTTTCTATTGGAGCAGAAGTGGAGTATTCTTTGTTCTATAAAATGCTATAAAACAAACTTTAAATTCAGTATGTGGATAGGTCAAATTTAGGTCTAAGTGGCTATACTGTATGATTACAGAATTCAGTGACTGAAGAAACGCGTAAAGAATATTGCGGTTTCTTTTTTGATTTTTATATTTTTAATTTTTTTGCAGCAAGTTCAGCTGGCCTGATTTACATTGACCCATCCAACCTACGCAGAAGTGGTACCATCAGCACGAGTGCAGCCGCTGCAGCAGCGGCCCTTGAAGCCAGTAACTCGAGCAGCTACTTGACATCCGCAAGCAGTCTCGCAAGGGCCTACAGCATAGTGATACGACAAATATCTGACTTAATGGGACTGATCCCCAAGTATAATCACCTGGTTTATTCTCAGATCCCAGCTGCTGTGAAGCTGACCTATCAAGATGCAGTTAACTTGCAGGTATGATACTTATTACACACTAGTATTCAGATATTATGAATCTTGTTAAAGTTCTCCTTAAAGAGATGTAGACAAAAATATTTCCAGGTTATTATAACATTTATCAAGTACATCTTGCCCCATCAGTAATGTGTTTTTTTTTTTTATATATTCATCTTCTGTAGCAGTGTAAAAAGGAAATTCATGATTTTAACAACGTATGTCCTATCCTTAAACGGACACTGTAGTCTGTTTTTATTTATGATGTAAGTGTGTGTGTGTGTAAATAAATAAAAATGTGCAATTGTATCCAGTCCTGACCATCTTCATTGTGATCTTATGTTTGTCAGGTAGGTAGGAACCTTGGAAGCTGAGAGTAGTATTGACACAGAGTACACAGTTATACCATGGGCAAAGACTACATCTAATTATAACTTTCCAAAAACATGTTGCCCATTTTTTAAATCTTTAAAATAAAACCCTGAAAATATTTGTCAACATTGTACTTTTTAACTTTAACCAGTAGGACTTCCGCTTCCCATTTTATTCACTGATCTTTTGCTGTGATTTGACTTTTAGAACTATGTTGAAGAAAAGCTGATACCAACTTGGAACTGGATGGTCAGCATAATGGATTCCACTGAAGCCCAGCTGCGTTATGGCTCTGCATTGTCATCTGCTGGAGATCCAGGACACCCTAACCATCCTCTGCATGCATCTCAAAACTCAACACGTAGAGAGAGGATGACTGCACGAGAGGAGGCTAGTCTGAGGACTCTGGAGGGTAGAAGGTACCAATAATAATTCTAGGCTTCTTTCAGTTGAAGTTACACATTGATACTATTGATTCCTGGTTAGGTTGTGAAGTTTTATACAGTCTCCTTTTTTTATTTGAAAATTTGGTGTTTTTTAAAAAGCTAATGGGAAACTTGTTCATATGAAATATCCCGTACTTGCTACGTTATTAAACAGTTTTTTCTTTTCTTCTAGAAGAGCCACTTTGCTCAGTGCTCGGCAGGGGATGTCTGCACGTGGAGACTTCTTAAACTATGCTTTATCATTAATGCGCTCCCACAACGATGAACACTCTGATGTGTTACCTGTGTTAGATGTGTGTTCCCTGAAACACGTGGCATATGTTTTCCAGGCACTTATTTACTGGATTAAGGCAATGAATCAGCAGACCACACTGGACACTCCTCAGCTAGAAAGAAAAAGGTATCAAAGCTATCAAAATTTTAAGTTTTTGTATGGATAGTGAAATGGCCACATCATTTTATGGATTTGGGACACTTAGTCTATTTTTATTTGCAAATTGTCCCAATATTTTATTACATTTTTTTTTTTTTAATTCCCTTAAATGTGTTGCATGCTTAGAGGGATTTACCAAACGTGGCTGTCTTACTAGAATAGTTCAGTGGGAAATATCCTTTCCGTGAGTAAATATAACCTGTAGAATTGAACAATTTAGGATAGTGGCACATTTATGGGCAAACTCTCTTCAGTCCCTGCTGTACAAAGAATGGCAATGTAAAACTTGGGAAATGTTATCTAGTCTGCATCTAGCTACAGTCTACTACAAGTCTGAGCTTCTTTATTGGATCAGCCAATTCCACTTATGAAATCTTATTTTTATTAGTGTCCCTGTAATTCCAGAGCACAAGGTACATGCTTCCTAATGACTTATTTAACAATGTGTAATCTAGATTTTAATCATTTCACTAGTTAGACACATAGCTAATTGTTAATAATAATGCAAAAAAACAAAAATGCAAGATTCCAGTCAATCAATAGCACTGATAAGGAACAAACTGACCTGTCTATTTGAAATCCATTTAGATCTTTCTCTGTAAGTGTGCCTCACACCCTTTTGTATTTGCATAATAAAGGGCTGGGGACAAACCGTTTTAGATGGAGTCTTAGGTGCTAATGTTTGAAAGTAGCTTAATTATTTTATTTTATTAAACTATGTTGGTGAACACATTTGTGGACATTTTAACATGAATCATTTTAGCACTTTATATTAATGGCATGTTTTATTTTTATGTTGCTTTTATTTTTGCTGGAGCACTGACTGGCTATTTTTTTCCAAGGACCAGAGAGCTATTGGAACTTGGTCTTGACAATGAAGATTCAGAACATGAAAATGATGATGACACAAATCAGAGTAAATTGTTTATTTTCTTGTGTGAATGCTGCAGAATAGTAGGACTACTGGTATTTATTGGGTAACAATATTAATGGGTTACAGTTTGCCAAATTATTAACTTTAGTTAATTGCACCAGAATTGTGGTGTGTGTTTATATAAAGGTAACTGGTTGCAGGGCTAAACTATACTTTTTCTTTCTTTCTTTCTTTCTTTCTTTTTTTTTTTTTCTGTCCCACAGCATTTTTGGTTCTGCAATAAAGGGGATTGACACATTGATTGCAGTGTTGGGTGAAAGCATATTTATAAGAATTATTTTTTTGTTGTCCCTTTGCTATTAGTTGAACTTCTAAGGCTTGCAGTGTGGAAAGTGTGTGTCTGGATTATAACAATGCATTTAATTATTAGGCTCTACTTTGAATGACAAAGATGAAGATACACTTCCTGCTGAGACTGGTCAGAATCATCCTTTCTTCAGGCGCTCCGATTCCATGACCTTTCTTGGTTGCATTCCACCTAATCCTTTTGAAGTTCCTCTAGCCGAAGCCATCCCACTTGCTGACCAGCCACATCTTTTACAGGTAAGAACGTTTAATGGTGCTGTTGACGTGTATATTTACAAAAAATATTGACATCTAAATAAAATTGTTTAACTACAAGACTGAGATCTGCAAAACCATTGTACATAATGAAAATAACTTCATTAAGAGAAACTTGGTACTGCTGGTTTTTGTAGAGCAGACTTTTTGCTTGTCATTCGTAACTCAGAATTTTATACCAAAGCAAAATTAGTAAGCAGTTTGCGGTCTATACCAAAGATATCAAAAACATTATTGAGCCTCATTCAGGTGGTCCACAGAACTGCGTTTCAGACTATTATGAAAATACATTTAATAACCTTTCTATATATTCTTTAATGTGGCACTGCAAAGGTCCCAGTTATTGCATATATTTAAAGTGCACACAAATATAATGGCAACACATGTTAATATAGAATAACAGTTTTGGTTAACTGAGCTTGAAAGGATCCTAAATTACCTGTAAAAGACCTCCCAGTTTTTTTTTTTTTTTGTGTTTTTGTTTTGTTTTTTTTCCTTTGGCCATTGATTTAACAGTGGGGTGATAAAGAAGAGCACACCCAGTTAATAGAGGTTAGAGTAAGATTGTAACAAGTAAGTCTCTGTTCTGTATTCAACTGGGCATGGTATTCTTAATCGCCCTCGCCACCACATGTCAGCAAGCATAGCTAATTTCAGCCATTAATTACGTTTGTCTAAGTGCAGCTTAATTCCTTGGATTGCTTTATTGCTCACAAAGTTAAAATCATGTTTTCTCAATCTAGCCCAACGCACGTAAGGAAGACTTGTTTGGCAGACCAAGTCAGGGTCTCTATTCCTCTTCTGCCAACAATGGGAAATGCTTATTAGAAGGAACAGACAGAAATTGTCTTGAGGTAAGGTATTCTTAATTACATCTCCTTGTGTTCATTGTATGTAAAGTTTATGGCACTTCAGCAAAATAAAAATGTTTTGAGGCACTATAGTATTTTTTCTAAATTTTTCAGGCTCCTTATCTACAAATAAACAGACAATATTAAGTTGAAGTTCACTAAAAGAAAAAAATGTTAGTAAATAGTTTGTTTGGTCTTTTCTCCTCTCATCTACCTAAGGGCCATATTTTAACAGTAGATTTTTATGTTTTGCGTTGACCATAACTTATCATTATTGAAAATATATTTTCTACTGTGCTTCTATAGATTCTGCCAACTAAAATGTCTTATGCTGCCAACTTGAAAAACGTAATGAGTATGCAGAACAGTCAGAAGGAAACAGAAGAACAAAATCTTCCATCTGAGGAGCCAGATAACTCCAAGCCAGGCCCTTCAGCCCATGATCTTGCAGCACAATTGAAGAGCAGTCTGTTGGCAGAAATTGGGCTAACTGAGAGTGAAGGACCTCCACTCACATCATTTAGGTACCACTTGAAGGGCAAGCTTAGTCTGTTTGCAATTAGATATAGAATTTATATGAAAATAAGGCCAAAGTGTATATGTGCATATGTATGTACTTTTTAAAAACTCCAAAAATATTCGAAGACTCAAACTTTGCACACACAGTGCAGGGTGCTCATTATACCCTGCTCTTCAGACTCTGTCACTTGTATAATTAATTTACCAATGCCAGACCGTTGCAGTCACAAAGTGTTGCCCAGAAATGGAAAGGTAAATTTTCTTACACTCAAAGTGTATGGTTGACATTTTGTGGATGCATGCACAACTCTGTCTGTAATCTTTTGCCAAAAATTATGCTCATTAAATGCAGTTTATAAAAGCTGATGATCTGTATTATAAACCATTTTACAATTGTGACAAACTAGTCCCGTGTTTATTAAAATATTTTGAAGAACTAGGGTTCATAACAAACTGCTTATTCAATACATTTTTAAAACCAGTATTACCAGCTCATGCAGTTTTAATAAGGACTAATCGCCTCCTTGGTATAAGAATAACTTTTATTTCTGAGTGTTTCTTGGCAGCATGTAGGTATATTGGAGGCTGAGATTTAGATAAGCTTGTTGCCACTCAGTGATTTGCAGTTTTGACTTCTAGAATAGGTAATTGACTCACCCTACCCTGTAGTTTAAGCTGGGAAATCATATGGACACTTAGTAGCTGGAACTTTACTGGTAGAAAGCAATGTTTTTAAGATGATGGAGATGGCCAAGACTTTGTACTATCCTATGCAGTTCTACTTATAGGTGTTACTAGGCCACCAGGTATGCAGTCTGAGACACTACCAAATACAGCATTACACTGGATGGCCCTTGCATTTTTTCATCCTGTTTCTTTCTTTTTCTTTTTATCTTTTTTACCCTAGACCTCAGTGCAGTTTTATGGGCATGGTAATTTCCCACGACATGCTTTTAGGACGTTGGCGGCTATCTCTTGAATTGTTTGGCAGAGTGTTTATGGAAGATGTTGGTGCAGAGCCTGGATCGGTGAGAAAAAAATTCTATTTGCAAGAAAAAAAATGTTTTTGTTTTGTTAATAAGCACAAATACAGTATCCGCTTTCTCACTTTCTTGAACAGATCCTGACTGAACTAGGTGGTTTTGAAGTGAAGGAATCTAAGTTCCGTCGAGAGATGGAGAAGCTTAGAAATCAACAGTCAAGAGATCTGACTTTAGAGGTAGGATGAACGCTACATATTACCTGAAACAAATTGTACTGGTTGCAGAGAGCTGACCGTAAGAAAATTAGCAAGTTTGAAACTGCAGGCCACCTAACATTGTTGGCTTGAAGCCCACCTAGTCTCAATAATATATATATATATTTTTGATTGGCACTAGTTGATGATGGTCCTTTTTTCCCTCTTGCTTATTTGAAAGTTGAATATAAAGTGTGTATTTTATTAGTGTATGCATATGGGAGCGTAATAAAATTTAAAAAGTAAGAATGTTGTTTTTTTACACTTTTTATAGTGTACAATACTTTGCAGGTCAGCTTTTTTTGTTGTAAAAAAGTGAGTATTTATGACAGTTATCTGGTTGTCATGCTCTCTGTGCATGGCACCCTTTTGCTGTATGGTGAGAAATCTAATCCCCCACCCTCCTTTTTTTTTCTTCTTTCTCTTTCCCTCCTCTATTAGGTTGATCGTGATAGAGACCTTCTTATTCAGCAGACAATGAGACAGTTAAACAACCACTTTGGCCGCAGATGTGCCACAACTCCAATGGCAGTGCACAGAGTGAAGGTCACCTTCAAGGATGAGCCAGGAGAAGGCAGTGGAGTAGCTCGAAGTTTTTATACTGCAGTTGCACAAGCGTTTTTGTCAAATGAAAAGCTGCCAAGCCTGGACTGTATCCAGAATGCCAACAAAGGAACACATACAAGTAAAAATAATTCAAAGATTATAATATATAGCATTTTGGGATGAAATAATGAGACTAAAATAGCCACCATACACTAGAGAACAGGGAAATCTCTCTTCCTCTTATAACAACCCAGAATTTGCATCCAAAATATAAATGACAAGATATGTGTGCAATTAGTATAAAAGATTAATTATATTACATTGCTTGAACATCACTGTCAATGCCAGAGATTGTTTTTTAATCTGTGGTTAGGACCTTTCATGAATGTCCTGTAAAGAATTCTACAAAGTTATTAAGCATAAAGTGAGAGAGAGAGCCGCAAACACATTTTTATGTAAAAATAAAAAAATCACGAGTTGTGTTAGATTGCAGTGAAAACCGCATATATCTTGAACATTTTAGCTGAAATTAACATATCGTCTAATATTTTCTCTGGTGTAAAATTCTTGAAATTAAGCCTCTGCTTAACAGTGTTCTGCATATCAATATGCTTCAAACTTCCATATTTTTCTTTTATGGAATTCAGGAAAAAAACTAAAAACCTCCTAGGAAAATTAAAACTTGAAATATGAACAGACTTTGTTCTAAATGATTATATGTAACCATTGACTGGAATTAAATGGACTGTCACACCAAAGTCAAATTGTTCTTAAAAATCATGAATACTAGCTTTGTGATAAAAAAAAAAATATTTTCTAAAATGAACCAATTCTGGAAAATTTCCTGCGTTGTTGCTAATTGATATTAACCACTTTGATGTGCTAATTGGGATTACAGTTTGCTTGTGTGTCTGTCTCTCTCTCTCTCTCTCTCTCTCTCTCTCTCTCTCTCTCTCTCTCTCTCTCTCTCTCTCTCTCTCTCTCTCTCTCTCTCTCTCTCTCTCTCTCTCTCTCTCTCTCTCTCTCTCTCTCTCTCTCTCTCTCTCTCTCTCTCTCTCTCTCTCTCTCTCTCTCTCTCTCTCTCTCTCTCTCTCTCTTTTCCCCCCCAGTGGCAAAAATAAAGAGCTGCAGTGTTATCGGCCAGTCATGCCCCCCTCAGAATTTATTTTGCAGCTTCAGTATGCAAAGTATATTCTAAATCCATTTACTGTAGATAAAAACTGCTAGTATAATTTAGAGCCAGTTTTTAATGCTCTTTAAAATTCAACTTTCGGTTGGGGGTGACAGTCCCCTTAAGATCTGTTTAGTGAATTCCAGATTATTATATAAATTTGTAAATGGCAATGCATAACTATGATTTTTGATAAAACAGCGAGGGTGTTCTTAGCAGACTGAACTGAAAAATGTAAGTACTGCCTATAATACGTTTAAAGTATCACTGCAGTTCAAGAACAGACACTTGTTTAAGTATGTACCATGTACCAAACAAAGAATATTAGCAGCTGTATAAGCCTTTTTTTTTGTGGTAAAAATCTGAATTTAAGACTGAGTACATGGATCCATTTTGTTTCTTGTATCAAATCCTGAGAGCTCGATCTCTTGCACACCAAAGTGTCATGGATCCCTTCATGTTCCTGCAGATACATAAACATATATATATATATATATATATATATTTTTTTTTTTTTTTTTTTTTTTTAATTAAAAACCATCTGTAAGGTTTTCCTGATTACTTATGCTCATAGTCGGACTTAATTTTTAAACTTATTTTCATTTTGTAGTTGTCCTTTTGTAAAAGCAGCACCTGACCTCCCAGAAAACATTTTGCCTCTTAATTTTATTCTCTACAAGAGCATAGGCATGGGACTTCAGTGCTTTTTTTTTTTTTTTTTTTTTTGTAGTCTACGTATTTAAATATAAAATTGTTTGCTGCTATTGTTATATATTTAGTGGCATTTTGCTTCCAATGCATGCAGTGTAATGTAGCGATTGAATGCAGCAGTGACACTCAACCTCCTATTGTGCTTTTCAAGGTCTAATGCAAAGATTAAGAAACCGAGGAGAGAGAGATCGCGAAAGGGAGCGGGACATGAGAAGAAGCAGTGGCTTACGAGCTGGATCTCGACGTGATCGAGACAGGTTTGTGTTTGCTTTCCTTTGTTACAGATTTAGTAAGTGAGCTAATTTTGGTATGGATCACTCGTGTAAAGGTTCATAATTTTAGGCAGGGATTTGGAAAGTTGTTTTAAATTGGCACTGAGAGCTTATTTTATTGTTCCAATTGAGGCATTTTTAAAAAGAAAATTGCAGCCACATCTGTAACAATGTGTTTATTTTAGGGACTTCAGAAGACAACTTTCTATAGATACGCGGCCTTTCAGACCTGCATCTGAAGGAAATCCAAGTGATGATCCAGATCCTCTGCCTGCACATCGACAGGCTCTAGGAGAGAGACTCTACCCTCGTGTACAAGCCATGCAGCCTGTAAGTGCAAGCTTGAGTCCCATCTGCACAAAGCAATAGAGTAGACCTTCAGAGTTAGATTAAAGTGTCGGTGGTATAATTTCAAATGATTGGTAATATAAAGTACTTTATATTAAAGTTTTTTTGCTTTTTTTTCTCTACAATAAACCCCCATCAAAGTTTGCAAACTTTAGCTGTTAGTCGCCTCTTCTGATCCACCCACAAACATAGATTCTAATATATTAAAGATCATTACCACTAATTTCTGATTACCACTGGTGTGTGTGCCATCTTCAGCTAAATTCAATTGCAGGTAAAATTATGGGGCATGTTCAGACCCAGAGAGGATGCCCAATCTTGTATTGCATTTGACTTGAACTGATCGATAAACCAAGTATTGCAAGGGATAATAAGTATTATTGATATCTGTGGGTGCATCAGAAAGGCAGACAAAACGTTGTCAACTGCAATGTTGGCTTACCCTAGGAAAAGGCAGTAACTACAGATGATAAAACATTACTTATAGTTTTTATTACGCCATAGTTTTATTTTTTAGGAGCTGTTTATCTGTAGCTGTTCCGACTAAGTAGGGATATATTTTTTTCTTTGTTTAGGCATTTGCAAGCAAAATCACTGGCATGCTGCTTGAATTGTCTCCAGCTCAGCTGCTATTACTGCTGGCCAGTGAGGATTCACTCAGAGCAAGAGTTGATGAAGCTATGGAGCTTATAATTGCACATGGAAGGTAAAAAGTGCAACAAAAAAAATCAAACACTTGTTTAAAAAAATATATATATTAAAAAATTAAAAAATGTTTATATGTGTCAATAATCATTTGTATTTTTTAGGGAAAATGGAGCGGATAGCATCCTTGATCTTGGGCTATTAGATTCGTCTGATAAAGTTCAGGTAACTGATCCAAATTCTTCACCTATACTGAAAAAAAATTTAAGCAATCCTTTTTATGCTTTTTTTTTTATTTTTTTAAATGTATTAATTTTTTTATTTGTAGAATTAATGATTTCCTACGGAAAGCATTTTATGAAACGCATCAGAAAAGTGTATTTTTAGGTTAAATGAAGTATCTGTATAAGGAAAAAAACATTTGTGTAACTGAACCCAGGACCTTTGTCACCACATACTGCAGCCTTACAGTGGTATCATTTCTCATTAAGGCAGAGGCAACACACTGAAATAGCCTGACTTCTATTGATCATAATTCCATGTATTTAGCATCAGTCTTAAAATGGGAAAACATTATCCACCCTCTGCTAGGCTTTAATTAGGGCTTACATTAATCAAAACCCGCTAAAAGAAGCCACCCCGTAACAGAAATGGAATTAAAATGTAAAGAATTGCGAATTAAATTAGAAAACGGAAAGCTGGTTTTGTGTGTGTTTTTTAAATTATTATATCTAACATTTTCCCATTTATTTACGTTTAGAAAAATTAGTCTACAATGGTCCTTTATCTTCTATACCAGTGTTGCCCTGTTCAAATCAATTCTGGTAATTTCTTAGGTAGTCTATAAATTAGTGCCATCTGCTAATGACATGATTGTACCCTCTTGATTGATCATATAATTTTTTGGGGGGTTGTTGGTCAATGTATTTTGGTACTAGATAAATGTATTCAATTTTAATAGTAAAATGTAGGCTGTAAAAGTAAAACAGTTTTGAAAAGCACTGTTTTTAAGATGTTCCTATAACTACTTTTTATAGGAAAATAGAAAACGCCATGGCTCCAGTCGCAGCGTAGTTGATATGGAACTAACTGACACAGATGATGGTGACGATAATGCTCCCCTGTTTTATCAGCCTGGGAAACGAGGTTTCTACACACCTAGGCCAGGCAAAAATACAGAGGCACGGCTAAATTGTTTCAGAAATATTGGCAGGTAAGGAAGGCTCTGCTAAAACATGCACTTTTTTCTTTTCTTTTATTTTAGCAATTCCTAAAATTTATAAATATGTGTATATATCGTAAATACATATATTTATTTTTTTCATGCATCTGTCTTTCAGGATTCTTGGGTTGTGTCTGCTGCAAAATGAGCTATGTCCTATTACATTAAGCAGACAAGTGATTAAAGTTCTTCTAGGCAGAAAAGTAAGTTTTATTTTATATTTAACTTGAACATACAATTTACATGTATTACTCTGATGGCTATACAAATTTTATTAAGACAAGTAAAGCCATAGATTCTGTTAGAACCCAAGTATGTGGCATTTCATCAATGTTGATATAAACTGAAAAGAGCAATCAGAGCTTTTTGTCTTAATCAAAGCTCAGTCTTGTAGAAAAAAAAAAAAACGGAATAGTTTAGAGATCTATAGCGATAGATTAAATAAAAAGTACATCTGTGTTCATATTTGAATATCTAAAGCAAGTTAAAAAACCTGTTTCCAGCTCAGAGTTCCGAGAAAAACACTGCATCCTGGGAAGTTGAGCCGGGACACACAAATATGCCCACAAATGCCTCGCTTTTCATTCCATAGCCATTATCAAACATGGCTTCTTTTAAGCTTATGCATGCTGTATTACACAGCTTTAATGCAAAGCTAAGGTTGGAATAAACACAGGCTGAGTATCCTATCCATGTACAGCTGTTTCAAGTTTACTGGCTATCAACAGCATGGAGCGGGATCTCAGCTTGTGTTGTGGAAATTATGAGTAGGTTCACCACAACAATCATTTATAATATAGTGGGCAAAATCTATCTATCTATCTATCTATATATATATATATATATATATATATATATATATATATATATATATATATATATATATATATATATATATATATACATACATACATACATACACCACACACACAGTTTTTTTTTGTTTGATTTTTTTCTACCCTGATCTGTAAGTTGTGTTGTGTTTTTTTTTTTGTTTTATGTAGATATCTGCATTAATGTGTATTGGAGAGATTTGTATTTATTGTTATTAGTCTCTATGTATTGTACAAAAAGCACTGCTGGTACTCTAAACATAAACAGTGGCGAGAAATGTGCATATATTAGAGAGCAGATAAGACAAGATGGCAATCCTGTGCATACGCCATGTCACAAGGTTTTGTTGCATTATTGTGGAATTTAAATGGCAGTGCAAGTTAAAGCAGTGAATACCAAAAGTAAACAAAAAATTTAAATTATATGAAACTTTCTAAAAACATTTTCCCATTCTGAAGACTAGTTTTTAAAAGGTGAATATAACTATAGGACTATATATATATATATATATATATATATATATATATATATATATATATATATATATATATATATATATATATATATATATATATATATATATATATATATAATTTATTATTTAGCTTTGGAAAAAGGTTTTTATCCATCCTTGTAATTTTCCTTTGCAAAAATTTATACTCTACACTTTTAAATCAACTTTACCAGTGTGCACTTGAACTTCTTTGTAATGATTTGCTTTTTTTCCCCCCAAGGTTAACTGGCATGACTTTGCCTTTTTTGATCATGTAATGTACGAAAGTTTGCGTCAACTTATCCTCGCTTCCCAAAGTGCAGACGCAGATGCAGTGTTTGCATCGATGGACTTAGCATTTGCAATAGACCTGTGCAAAGAGGAAAGTGGAGGACAGGTATGTAAATTTGGTAAACCTATTCTGGTTATCACCATATCTGTGCTTCCGATTATTACATAATCAATAAATATATGGATAATGGCCACTTGCAGCTTTAGAACAATGTCCCACTGAATTCAGATATAAAAATGAAAAAAAAGTGACATTAGTCAACAGATTAGTGTTCTGTATTAAGATGGGATTTAATCCATAATTTTATTTTGAGCCAACTTTAGAAATGGATATTCCAGATAATAGCACCAGGAATAAGGTTTTTATATATAAAATATGGAATAATAGATTTAATGGTGCGCAACAGCATGTGTTCCAATATGCAGCACCAAACAATTTTGTTTCTTTTTAATTCAGGGAACTAGTTCTGCATTTAAAGGGGCAAGATTTACAGTATACTCTTTTGAAGAAGTAGGGCTTGTCAGGAATACCTTTTTTGAAAATTAAAACATTCTTTTAACATTATCAAATTTGGAACTAGGTGCAGTCTTGTCAAGTTTCAAGTAGCAAGACTACAACTGAGTTGGTGTATTTCACTTTATATTTGTCAGTTTCCATTATTATTTTATTATCCTTTATTTGCAACGCTCCAACATATTCCGTAGCAATATACAGGGGTTAAGTACAAGTCCAGAACAATTTCAAACCGTGCAAAGGATGGAGGGTCCTGTTATTGAGCTTTCTATCACACACACAGTGCTTTCCCTAAAGTACCTAGCGAGATCAAGAACTCCGAAACTTACATTCTAAATTTACACTTGACAATATAAACTCTGAGACCAAACCAATAGAGGGGGCACCAACCATAATAAATTTAAAGGCTTTTTTTTAAGTTTCCTAAAGTTTTTCCCATTATAAAGTCTATTTTTTTTAATTTAAGCACATTACATGAACATAAAACAGGAATCTGGCTAACTTTTTTAAATGTATGTCTTTACCAATCAAGAGCATATGCTTTCCTTTTTTTTTTTTTTTACAAAGCTTTGATATGCAATAAAGTCTTTAAACTTTTCACTCATTGTAAATAAATTAAATTGTTAAAAATGTTCAGAATTCCTAGGTTTACAATATTTCTAAACTCATAGAGCAAATTTTAATGTATAATCGCATTCTTTTTCTCCTAGGTGGAACTTATTCCCAATGGTGTAAATATTCCAGTGACCCCCCAAAATGTATATGAATATGTTAGGAAATATGCAGAACACAGAATGCTTGCTGTAGCAGAGCAACCACTACATGTAAGTAGCACTTAGTTGACATTGGTCTGTTTTATAAGAATGTATATTTTTTGCTCTTGTTTTTCCAGTCGCAGATGAACTTTTCTGAGAGTGCCATTAGTACTTGGGTCTTTCTCTAACTAATCCTTCTATTTTATTTTTTTATTAAAGTATAACAGTTTGTCATAGGTTCAAATAATTAATGGTAATCTTTCCATAATGTCTTGGTTAATAAAGGATGCGTGTTTGCTTTTCATCTGTATGTTTTTAGTTATTTTTATTATTTTAGGTTATGGTTGTCCTGTATTGCCTTCCCACATTACCTTTTTTTTGTCCCACACTTTCTGTAGTATTTTCAGTGACTTTAAGGTGCCTTTCTTTCTATCCTCAGATTTTATAAAGCAGAATTTCCCATTTTTTAATTAAATAGACATTAAATATGGCTAGCACTTAAAATAAAGTTTGCACAATTCATCAACTGCTGCTTTTTTTTAAATTGTGCGGTCTACGAACATTAAGGAACAGTTTTCCACGCAGACTGAAAATGAGCTTGCCCTAAAGCCTTTATCCCAATAGGGGAAATATTATGATTTTATATCCTAGTATGATAACCATTTACGTATGTTACAGGCGATGAGGAAAGGACTGCTAGATGTGCTTCCAAAGAATGCGTTAGAAGACTTGACTGCAGAGGATTTCAGGCTCTTGGTTAATGGATGTGGGGAAGTAAACGTCCAAATGCTCATCAGTTTTACATCTTTCAATGATGAGTCAGGTAAGGGATCTTGTTTCAAGTTTAAATGTACTTATATACTTTAAATGGTTTCCTTGTTTAGTGAATTTCATAGCTTGAGCCCAACATGTAATGTTCCTATTAACTTAGGATGTGATTTAAGCCCTACAAATATGACTTGGTGATAAGTGACATCAGCATGGTTGTGTGTGTATGTATAACACACACTTTATTGTGAACCTTATAGTGCGTAGTCCCAAAAAGAGTGAGATTATCTTTTTGATAATTTTGTACCCTTTATGGGAATCTCTCACTTGTAGTTAGTCTCTCTAAAGTAATAACCATTCCAAGCTCACATTTTCGCTGTTAAAACACAAATAAGAAACACACATGCTTTAGAACACTGCAGAAAAGACAAAGGAAATATATGCAGGTCTTCATATTCTATAGAACTATACAGGGGTAAGTCAAAACCATATTAACACCATGCAAATAAATCAAGGGCCCTGTCTTTGTGTACATTTGATTTTAAGCTCAGAGTTTTACCTAAATCATATATATAGATGGAGAAAAGGAGGGGGCAACATATATTAATCAAATATAACATTCCAATGTATAACTTTAAGCACACTTTATAACTGCTAAATGCATCCCAACATATGTTTCAATATTAAAAATCTACATTTAGTTTTTTTGTTTTGTTTCTTTCAAAGCAGCAAATGTTTTTTCCTAAGAGAAACTAGATTTGACTGCTTTAGTTTACCATTCCTTGACTTGAATATCTTGTTTCTATTCTAGCTCCGCAGTGTTTAAAATTATGGCAGTTCATCTGTTTTTTTGAATTTTGATCCTTAATGTAACTATTAAATTGTTATACCTTCTAAAAAGTGCTTTCCAACGTGCTTTTTTGTATTTTCTTTTTAACCAGATTTGCAAAAACATTTAAATTTATGTTCTACAGGAGAGAACGCAGAGAAGCTTTTGCAGTTCAAACGTTGGTTCTGGTCAATAGTTGAGAAGATGAGTATGACAGAGCGCCAAGATTTAGTAAGTAAACTGCATGAAATAACGAATAACTGTCACTTGTTGTTTTTTTTATTTTAAAATGCTTAAACTATTCACTTTCAGACTTCCAATAAATGTAGTCAACATACAAATGAGAGAAAAAAATGACACTGTATAGTATAAATCTAACAATCTGGTAATACATCAATGCAAAATTTGAATTTCTGTATTTAGATTAAATGTTTCAGATATTTTTAAGCAATTTTTAAATAAACTTGTTTTTGGCATGATATTGATTTTCAAAGAATTATACCCTCCATCAAGTGCTGTTCTTCCCAAAGTAACACATGCATAGTTTATCAAACATAGTGTTTGATTTTTTTTGTTTTTATTAAAATGAGCATTACTTTTAACAAAACTGATAGTGTCCATGGCTGGAATTTTTAAAAGTACAAGTAACATCCAGCAAAATTACGTTTGTTCAATGATGACGTTATTTATAGTTAATAGAACTAATTCTGTGAGTCTCCTGTTGCCATGTTTGTGTCACTGCCTCCTACCGCCTTAGGAAGTAACGTATCCAATTGCTACATTTAGAGTGACATACCTCAAGCTGTGAAACTGCATCTTGCAGTATGTAGTGCAGTAAGCCTTGCCAGCTGCTCTTATTGATGCATGTGGTCAAAAAGGTGTTGGTTCCTGCATTAACTACTACTGTATGGAGTTTTAAAGCCTTCTGCCCACTTATTCAAACAGTGATGAGAATGAGGCCAACATGGAAACCCACTAAAGGCAAACAGAGTGAAATGCAGAAAATAAGAATTCCTATTGGACCAATTATGCTCAAAGTAACATAAACATTCTTATTGTCCATAACTTGTTTAAATATGCTGTCCCTTTAAGTCATGAATGATTATAATTTACAATTTTTTTTTTTATCTGTTTGGCTCACTGAAATAAAAAGAAACCATAACAAAAACATTTGCTACAAAATTGTTAAAATTACTTGAAAATACATTACAGTAGTTTAAATGCAACTATAAAGCATATATTGAACTGCCCCTTTTATTTTTTTCTGCCTAGGTATATTTTTGGACATCAAGCCCATCCTTACCAGCAAGTGAAGAGGGATTTCAGCCCATGCCATCAATCACCATCAGGCCGCCAGATGACCAACATCTTCCTACAGCAAACACTTGCATCTCCCGTCTCTATGTCCCCCTGTATTCTTCTAAACAGATCCTCAAACAGAAGTTGTTACTTGCTATTAAGACCAAGAACTTTGGCTTTGTGTAGAGTAAATAAAGTGTGCTGCCGTGTAATATTCCTAGCAAAAATGTTTTTTTGTAGATCTTTTTTCCATTTGTCTATAAAAGTTTATTAGTCAATGCTGTCACACCCAGTGGTGGTACATCAAGGACTTGCTCCTTTTTGGTGTTTAGAGTTGCAGGCGCTTCTAACACCAAAGGAGTTAATAGACATTCCTATGCTAAACTTGCAAACTAATAACCCATGGTAAACTAATAACCCAAGCACGTTTTGAACATAACGGTTTGGCTAGGTTGTGCTTTCTAGACCCAGCCTAACGAAAGACAGCAGGACAATAAAATTACACTGTGATTACGTTTTTATTCTAAGGTGGGACAATGTTTGAGAATTCACTGCTGCCTTTGTGGAAAGTGCTTCATCACAGGTTCTTGTATGGAGGGAGTAAGGAATTTCCAAATAAAAAGAAAAACAATGAAGTATGTTCTGTCCTTTTGCTTTTTTTTTATTTTTGTTTTGAGGGATTTTTTTTCTTCATTCTATTTAAATTTTAGGTTGGCTATTGTGGTGTACATTATGTATATTAAACTTGTAAAAGTGTTATCCACACGAAATATATTATGTTGCACTGTTCTGTTGTGTCACATTCATCAAGGTAGATATCTAAGAAGGATTGTATTTCCATGACTGGAATGAATGAGAAGAAATGGCTCCTTAAGACTTATAAATTACCTGTATGTATGTAATTTTTTGTTATGCATTCAGAATCACTGCTTTTTTATTTTAATTTGCAATCACTTATTTAGTTCATGTTTTTTGTTTTCATTTAATGAAAAGTTGGGGATCTATACTCAAAGCAGCGTTTTATGACTGTTTTCTGCCTTAAATGGATGCTTTTAGTAAAAACAAACAAACCGTAAAATAAGTGTTTCTTCAGTTCTTTGTGGCTCTTACAAATGTGGTATAATTGCTGTACAAGAAATATATATTTTTTTTTTGTTTACTTTTTTTTTTTTTTTTTTTTTAACTTAAAACAGTTTTTTATAACAGACTATTAAAAAAAAAAATAATAATAATTTCAAATAACACTTTTTTGAATCCTTGAAAACCTGAATATGAAGATTATATGTACAAGCATTAAGTCCTTATTGTTGGTGGCAGATATGATAGTTATGGTTACTAGAGCTAAATGACAACTTTTTATTAATCAGTTTTTTTGTTTGGTGTTTTCTAGTGAGAATTTTTTTTTTTTTTTTTTTATTATTCACCTACTATTGAGCATTATAATAACCCTTTATAAATTAAACTACATCAGAGGACCGCGTATATTGCCATCTAAAACAGTTCTTGAGACTTTTTTTCTGTCTTTTGCCAATTATTCCTTTCTCTGAGGAACAGCAGAAAATGTGTTTGCAAGTAACCCAGTTACTGTGAGTCTTCGAGACTGCCCAACCTCATTGATTTGAAGCAAATTATATTAAAGGAGCACTGAATCGTAACACATTCTTTAAAATCAACATTTGTTAAAACCTACATCTTGCACGTGAAGTCGAACACAGGCTCTTTAGCAGCATTTTGTATTTGTTCCCAACATAACTAGAAGCCTGAAGGGGATTGGATGAACTATTTTAATTTAAAGTATCTGTCTTTCAACATGCTATCTTACTACAGAACTAAACCGTAGATCATGCCCCTCTAGGATATCACTTCCTCAGACTGACTAGAATTCAAAAAGGATCTATGCACCATGACAAGCATTTTCTTGGCTAAATGTAATATTTCCTTAATGCTTTGTTTGTTTGCTTGCATTACTGCTAATCTGCTACTTTTTCCTGGCTAAACTGAACACATAAACTGTTCTCCCCCGAGTAAAATCTGAAGATTCTTAGAGGATTCACAACAGATTATAATTGTTCTGAAATGGATCATTTCAGCTACTACTTGTATAAATCTATCTTATCGATAGATTAAAAAAAAATGTCATGCTTAGAGTCTTTGCAGAGAGGCAAACGAATGTGCTGTTCTAATCCAAAAATTATATACATGGATATAAAATTTATAAAACAATGCAAATTTTTAAGTAACTCATATTTAGTGGTACATGACATTCTTTACCTGGACAAATCCGTAACAGATACTGTCCACAGTACATATGGGGAGTGATGGCAGTCAAAATAATTGTTTAAAAGTGCGCAACTACATTTTAACCATATATATTTTTTTTGGTGCTAATGTGTATAAAGAATTTTTTATTGATAATCCTTAAATATAACCTTCATCACTACACAAAATATTTTAACATGTGTTTTTACTTTGTATGCATGCACCAGAACTTTTTTTTGTCTTTGCGATTATTATTTACCTTTATGGTAATGACTGCAGCGACATCTCAATAGATGTCTATTGAACTATCATTTAGTCTTTTATAACAATTCATTCTTGAGCAGTTCTATTAGATCCATAGATATCCTTTAGATTGTAAGTCTGCAAGTTTTCAAACTTTCATGGCGCTTTTGGGAAAGCACTATGGGCACTGGATTGTAAGTTCAAAAATAGGGCCCTATATTCTTTGCAATGTGTTAATATTGAAGATCTCTGCCTGGAAATTAATTTATGTATAGCGCTACGGAATATGTTGGTGCGTTACAAATAAACGATTATAATAAGTGGATTTTTTCTTTTGATATTACTGCAGATTTAAAACTGCAAAATGAAACAAAGATTACAAATATTTTTCTAACCTTCACAAAAATTAAACTCCAAATTCAAGTAATGAAGCCAATCTGCAAAATAAATCTAAAACAATCCTCAAATTACATACTGGATACATGTCCAATAAAGTTGTCCCAAGAAGATTATGTATAAAATTGAAACGAGTTTTAACAATGTTCTATAATCCTTCTAGAATTACACTTTTTCTTGGATAAACAAGTAATTCTATAACAATGAACAACTAGACTCAAAGAAAATGTCAAAATTAATGCAGGTGGAATTAACTCAAAGAAATGCAGAAATCTGTAACAGATAGAAACATGATTTTGATCAGGGTTATGTATATAAATGGGGAAACTAGGTAGAATAAATAAAATATGGAATTCTACAAAAATTCTGATAAAGACATCAATACTTCTCAAAACACTTGAGATTACATATCTCTATACAATTCAACTACTACAGGAGGTCAACTAGGAGGAATAAAAGAAAGAAACTTAAAGGGCCACTTAAGTCAGCACAGTTTGGATCACATCAAAGAAAAGATCTCCTTAAAAAAAACATATTGAAATACAATTAATTTTTTTTTGGGCCTTATTTGACGTTTACATTTTTTTCTTGAAAATTCTGCTTCCATTGTGGGGAAATGCACGTTGGGTGGTGGTTCCACTTAATATTGCTCTCCTTTAAATTAATTGGTATGCTTGTTATCCGGTTTGCGTTTGTTGGTCTAAATGCTAGAGTTTAATTGTAGCTTAGGTGATGAGATTGATGGCTCCCATCAAAAGGTTAACCCAGAGGGACAATAGAATTGTAACATTAGTGCATTGGTATTAATCAGATATATATAAAAAAAAATGGAAAAAGAATATTCTCTTACATTTAGGGGTATATGTATGTTAAATTGAACACTAGCACAGTGGAACTATTGGTATCAAAGTATAAGTAAAAACTACGACAATTCAAGAATTCCTATCTTCAGTCCTGGAGGGCCACATATAGGCTAGGATTTAAAGAAATCCCTTCAGTGTACAGGTGAGACAATCTCTACCTTGCATAGAAAGGAAATCCTCAAATCCAGACTTCTGTGTTGTCCTTTACAATACTGCCTGAAGAGTTGGAAGCTGTGGTAAATGCATTGGAATTTATTTGCTGCTTTACACAGGCATAGATAGATAGCCAGGGTTCACTCAAATCCTAAAATGTATAGCTTAAGATCCTTTATGACAACTATCACATAGGCACGCACATGACTTATTGCAAACTTCATGTTTCTGTGTTCCTCAACGGCAATTGATATTAAGAGATTAAATTAAAACAAAGGAAATGACAATATTTAAACAGCCATTGATCCACCAAATACTAATGTCCGTATTAAAACATGGATGAGGATTGTGACTCATGAGATACCTAAAAGGTATTACTGGAATAGATATAATCTCACTAGAAGCAAAAGAACTGTGATTCAACAGTTATCAAGGGATCATAACATTGTGATAAAACCTGCTGCCAAAGGAGGGTGGTTATTTTCATCCTAGACTATGAATGCTCTAGACATGAGATTTATTCACAGAATTATGAAAATACTGATAAGAAAATGTAAAATGAAGGTAGATGTTAAACCAGGCTTGATCGGTGTGGATACCTTGGAGTATCTTATGGTTTAATTTTCTATATAAAAAGGTTCTCCTGGCTGACCAGCTTTGTTTGCACATAATTCATTGTTACAACCACTTCCTACTTGTATAGATCATTTTTTACAGCCCATGGTGAAAAACACTCAAGACTTTTTTTTTTCTATTCTATGCAATTAATTTAGGATTTTATGCAATTGTCTATTCTTGATTCCAAGATCTTGTTCACTATGGATGGGAATAATGTTTACACCATCACTCCCCATACTGAGGGTGTATCAGTGCCTGTTATAACGGCCCACCAATTGAATTTCTACTACATCTTTTGGATATCTGTCTCACTCAGAATTACTTTGCTTTTGAAAGAAAGTTTTACTTACAAATTGCTAAGACAGCCATTGGTTTCAATATGGCTCCTGCGTACAGTGAATATAAAAAGTCTACACACCCCTGTTAAAATGTCAGGTTTCTGTGCTGTAAAAAAATGAGACCAAGATAAATCCTTTCAGAACTTTTTCCACCTTTAATGTGACCTATAAATTGTACAACTTGATTGAAAAACAAACTGAAATCTTTTAGGTGGAGGGAATAAAAATAATGGGGTTGCATAAGTCTGCACACCCTCTTATAACTGGGGATGTAGCTGTGTAGCTGTGTTCAGAATTAAGCAATCATATTCCAAATCATGTTAAATAGGAGTCAGCATACACCTGCCATCATTTAAAGTGCCTCTGATTAACCCCAAATAAAGTTCAGCTGCTCTAGTTGGTCTTTCCTGAAATTTTTTTAGTCGCATCCCACAGCAAAAGCCATGGTCCACAGAGAGCTTCCAAAGCATCAGAGGGATCTCATTGTTAAAAGGTATCAGTCAGGAAAAGGGTACAACAGAATTTCCAAGGCATTAGATATACCATGGAACACAGTGAAGACAGTCCTCATCAAGTGGAGAAAATATGGCACAACAGTGACATTACCAAGAACAGGAGCTCCCTCCAAAATTGATAAAAAGACGAGAAGAAAACTGGTCTGGGAGGCTACCAAGAGGCCTACAGCAACATTAAAGGAGCTGCAGGAATATCTGGCAAATACTGGCTGTGTGGTACATGTGACAACAATCTCCTGTATTCTTCATATGTCTGGGCTATGGGGTAGAGTGGCAAGACGAAAGCCTTTTCTTACGAAGAAAAACATCCAAGCCAGGCTACATTTGGCAAAAAGACATCTGAAGTTTCCCAAAAGCATATGGGAAAAGGTGTTATGGTCTGATGAAAGCAAGGTTGAACTTTTTGGCCATAATTCCAAAAGATATGTTCGGCCCAAAAACAACATTGCACATCACCAAAAGAACACCATACCCACAGTGAAGCATGGTGGTGGGAGCATCATGCTTTGGGGCTGTTTCTCTTCAGCTGGAACTGGGGCCTTAGTTAAGATAGAGGGAATTATGAACAGTTCCAAATACCAGTCAATATTGGCATAAAACCTTCAGGCTTCTGCTAGAAAGCTGAACATGAAGAGGAACCTTATCTTTTAGCATGGCTACGACCCAAAGCATACATCCAAATCAACAAAGGAATGGCTTCACCAGAAGAAGATTAAAGTTTTGGAATGGCCCAGCCACAGCCCAGACCTGAATCTGATTGAAAATCTGTGGGGGGTCTGAAGAGGGCTGCCCACAGGAGATGCCCTCGCAATCTGACAGATTTGTAGTGTTTTTGCAAAGAAGAAGTCAAAATGTGCCATGCTGATAGACTCATACCCAAAAAGACTGAGTGCTGTAATAAAATCAAAAGGTGCTTCAACAAAGTATTAGTTTAAGGATGTGCATACTTATGCAATCATATTATTTTATTTTTATATTTTTTCTTCCCTCTACCTAAAAGATTTCAGTTTGTTTTTCAACTGAGTTGTACAGTTTATAGGTCACATTAAAGGTGGAAAAAGTTCTGAAATTATTTATCTTTGTCTCATTTTTTTACAGCACAGAAACCTGACATTTTTACAGGGGTGTGTAGACTTTTTATATCCACTGTATGTGAATCTTTATATGGCAGAATAGATCTATCTTTCAAAGAGATAACCCATTTATTAAATTCTAGCAATGCTATATTGATGATACATTTCTGATCTGGAGCTGTTTAGAATCAAAACTCCAAGATTGGTTTAGGACCTTGAATGATTTACTTACATCTATTACATTTAAGCTTATTTTTAGCAAGTTCACAGTTGATTTTGGGTAGTAGATTTGGGAAGTTTCAAAATGGATTCCAAATTAAATACCTCACTCTTTATTAAAGAGACTGATAAGAACTCTATTAATGCGGATAGCTATCATGATTCTAATGTTACTAGGGGTATCCTTTTGTCGCGGTTTAAAAGGGTTGTACATTTTAACTCTGATCCCGTTATGAAAGACCTATAGCTAATGGAGATGAAGACACCATTTTTAAAAACAAGACGATTCTGAGAGGGAATTGAAGAAACAATTGAATTCCCTAACTGATACCATACAATATACGTTGATTAATTGCAAAGTTACTAAAGCAAAGGAAGAACAAATTAATATATTCACGACGTATAACAAAGGTACCGGTAAACTACACATATTGATAAGGAAACACTGGAATTTAATTAATTCTGACTCTACTTTACCATTTTTTAATGAAGGATAGGTTATAAATGGCCCCGTAATCTGAGGGGTCTGCTGGTGAAGGTGGACCCAGCACAATGCAGCATGAGGGAGAGTATATGGATTCCAATACCAAAATTAATCAGATCAACAAGTCAAAATGAACATTATATCTATACGGCAGAAAATATTTGAAATTGTAAATGTATTCCCCCTCCTTTCTTGAAACTAAATTGATAATGTCACCTCCTTTCCAATGAGCTTCACATTTATAATTAGCTTTACCCTTCCAAATCTCTACTATGTTGTGGTGAAGGGGCTTGTGTACTTCAATAGAGATGTGAGCTATAACATTTAGGGTCATTGTCATGCACCGGGCCTGACTGGACTGTTTTACACTATGGCCTGGGCCTGAATGTCCAGAGGAACCCTGTTTTTATTATTATGGTTATATATTTCTAAATAAGATTACTGTTATACTGTATGTTGGTTTATGTATTATGTTTCATGTTATAGGAATTGTAAAAAAAACATATTAGCTAGTCTGCAGGCTAATGCACCAGCCTATTATGTTACAGTGTTGTTATCTGGTGATATCTCACTCAGCCCACCTAACTATAATAAACAGGATGAGATACAAAATCTGATCTCATGAGCGGTACAGGGGTTCCCAGTAAGCAGGAGGCAGTCTATTATGTTACAATAATGTTATCTGGGATAACTCACTCAGCCCACCTAAATATAATCAACAAGATGAGATTAAAGATCTGATCTCATCAGAGGTACAGGGTTTCCCGATAAGCAGGGGGCAGCCTATTATTTAGGGATGGGGCTTGCTGTGATTGGCCAGCCTATGTGCCAGAAAATTGTATATAGTTTAACAATTAATACAGGTATGACAGTGGGATCTGTACAAGGTGTAAGTGTCATTCTGTGCATTAATCCTAATTATATGCGTTCATCCTAATCCTAATTATATGGTCTGCTGAAGCAAATTCCTGGGTGTGGTTACTGTGTATCGTCCATCTTCTGCTATCAGAGGTGTATAAGGCCCACACAATTCTGCTTGATAGGTTTGAACTACGTTCTTACCAAGTCCAAAAGTAGCATATCTAATAAATCAGTACTACAGGAAATCAATCAAGGTATGATCATGAGGCTGAAGCTCAAATATTTTGGCCATATCATGAGAAGGCAGGATTCCCTAGAGAAGACTCTGATGCTGGGAAAGTTTGAAGGCACAAGAAGAATGGTACGACATATTATATACACACACATATACAATCCTATATATATATATTTATATACTAGCTACTTGCCCGTCAAAAATGACGGGAATAAAATGTTAAGGCTGGCAATGCTGTTCTCCACCCAATGTGTGCACCTTCAGCGATCATTGCGAGCCCTGCGCTGAGTGCCTTTAGCGCTCATTGCGTGGCTCACAATGTGTTCCTTCGGTGCTCATTGCGAGTCTCTCTCCCTGTCTACTTCCTCCCTTGTGTCTCATTTCCCCTCCACTCCCTCCCTGGTGGCTCCTTTCCCCCCTCCTCTCCCTCCCTTGTGTCTCCTTTCCCCCTCCCCTGTGTTTTTACCCCCCTCTCCCTCCCCTGTGTCTCTTTCCCCCCTCTCCCTCCCCCGGTTATCTTCCCCCAGCCCCTATGACTCTTCCCCCAATCCATATGCCGGTTGGGACACAGCCAGGAGCTGCGCCACAGAGGAGAGAAGCAACAGGAGGGGGTCATCGTATGATAGTAAGAGAGGGGGAAAGGGAGGAGGATGGGAAGGAGGGAGGATGAGGGAAAGGGAGCAGGAGGATAAGGATGGGAAGGAGGGAGGTAGGATAAGGGGAAGGAGGGAGGAGACACAGAGGCCTCGCGATGAGCGCTCATTGCAGTCCAGGTACTGGGGGTGTTGCGTGCCCTGGTGGCTGGGGGTGGTGCTTATTGCAGCCCGCATCGTGTTGGGTGTTGCTAAGGCCAACTACTCGCCTCGCTTCGTGACCAAAATCGCAAACGTCACCAACATCGCAAGATCCACAACTATATATATATATATATATATATATATATATATATATATATGTATGTGAGATAAAGTGTTTGGCTTCAGTAAAATCATAATTTGTTGGGAATTTGTTAAGGATCTTCAGACGTTATTATTGGGGGTGGGGAATGGAGTGTGTCTGTTTTAAGATTAGCCAAGATGTTTTTCTAGTTTTCACTTGGATGCCCATTGTTGTTGTTTTTTTGCTTTATGGTCCTTTAAGGACCTACAGAGTTGAGGGCGGGGAATTGCCTGTATGTGCTCTCAAGGACTACTGGAACACATTTGTTATGGCAACATTTATGCAGCATACTGAGACACCATGAAACACAACAGTTTTTTTCAGGCACTTAAAGCATGTTGTAAACATAACAGTTTTTTTAAATGTAAAAATATGAAGTGAAACCTGCAAAAAAACGTAATTGCAAGCAACAGGAAACACAGAAAGCGTGCTTTATTCATTGTATTGGAAGCCACAAAACTTCTGAATAAGTATTAGTGCTCTGAGACCTTTGAAACAAGAAAACATACTGTGGCACATTATCAAAACCCTCTCTCGCAACAAAGGAAAAACTTTTTTTCATGTCCCTTTAAATCAATGACAATCAACCTGGTCCCTACAGCCCACTAGTGGGTGATTCAAGCTTTCATGGTGGGCGGCGGGGTAATCGCTAGGTGGCGACGCTGACGAGTGACATCACAAGCTGGAGACCCGCAGCATCACTCTTGGCTGGTTGCAGAGCTGGTGAAGGAGCCTAGGGACGGCAGTCAGGACCGGATCACTATCTAGTAAGGGCGGTACATAACTAGGGTCCTATGATTTATGTAACCAGAAATTAGGGTAAATTGAGTCACTGCGGCACCGGTGGGCAGTAAGGAAATTTTACCATCAAACGTGGGGGATAAGTATTAAAAGGTTGATGACCCCTGCTTTATAGTTGAAAACTAATTTCTAGTGATCAGTAGCATTAAACCACAAGTTATTTAATTCAAACAATTAATATACACCATCCAACTAACAGGCTCCCTGGTGGTCCAGTGGTTAGGATTAGGTGCTGCTGTGAACTGGGTTTGATTCCAGTCAGGAACCAAGAAGTCACACCACCCTGAAGCCATGCAGGATTGAGCCTGGTCAGTACTTGGATGGGAGACCTACTAGGAGCTGTATGCTGAGGCCCACTGAAGGAAGGAACTGACAAACCACTCCAGTATCTCTGCCATGAAAAAAGTGGATCATGGTCCATGAACTCATGGAGAGTTGGACCCAACTGCACGACAAAAAAAAACAATCCAACTAACAGTAACTTGGCAAAATGATACAACTTTGTAATATTTTAGCCTATGTCAAATAACCACACTTGCCAATCTCATTAAACCCCAGTGTATATTTCAGTGTGTGTACACACCACCGCCTTTATGTTATTTGTTACCGAAGCATTTGTGATTTTGCTGCTGTTCCTCTTTTCTCTCTGTGTCATTTACATTTCTTTATATATGTACGTGGGTGCGATTCCTGGCTTGTGTATAATCCAACTCTAGCTTTGCTCAACGCTGTTTGATACAGCGGGCATATTCTTAAGGGAAGCCATGTTTGATATGGTTATGGATGGCAAGGGCAAAGCCTTTGTGGGCCCATTTGCACGTCTCAGAATGCAGTGTAATAACTGTATTTCTTGGAATTCTGGGCATGAAACAAGTTGTTTAACAGGTTTTAGATGTTCAAATGTGAACACAAATGTACTATTTATTTACTATATATATATATATATAGCAATTGTTTCACATATGGTGGGCTAAGAGTGATAGAAGCCCTCCACCGTAAAAAGTACAGTAGTACAAATAAGGAATAGTACATTAGTGATTCTATTAGAATGTCTAAAAATAAGTTAAACTTATTTCATGCTTAAATTTCTCAGAAATACAGTATATGCACTGCATTCTGGGAAAACTGGGCAGGACATGCAAATGAGGCCACATAATGCACCATCACTCTGTCAATCCAAACCATTTTAAACATGGCTCCTTTAAAGCATATGCTTACTGTATTTTACAGTTTTAGACATAGCAACGGATGGATTTTTCACAAACCAGGTCACTTAACCACATACAGTACTGTTTCACGGTTACTGACGATCCTCAGTATGGTGTGAGTGCCTGGTTTGTGTGATGATTGTTGTAAAGATATATATATATATATATATATATATAGAGAGAGAGAAATACAAATAAACAGTACCATTGTATGAAAAAACTAACACATAATAACATCCATAGCATTTTTGTGTTAATATAACTTTTTTCCTTGTTCTTTTTTCCTGTGTCATTTGCATGTCTCTGCGCAGACCCCTCACCCATCTGTGTATATGACACATGCAGCGCTGCAGCTCTCTCTCCACCCTGTAGGGGGAGGGGCCTCCTCTACCAGCTTGCTGTCCTGTCAGTCCTGTGCACTGTGAGCCTGCGCTGTGATGGGGGAGCCCAGGCTTCCTGTACTGGAGAACTGCAGGCCCAGTGGGGACAAGGTAAGGCAATACACAGCTGTACATAACAGCACCCGTCTACGTTCATTTAGTGCAGCTTAATGCTCAGATCTTTATACTAATTTTATTTGAATTCACCTTAAATGATCTTTGTTTCCTTAAAGATCTGATACAATGTGCTTGCTTAGTTAATCAGATATTGTTATGAGATCATCTTATTAAAGAGACATCATGTCATCCACTGGGCTTCGTCAATTGGTGTTTTTTTTGCATTTAAAGATAATAAAATACATTTAAACCCCAATCCATGGTGAGAGAGTAACACCAGCTGGGATTTAAATGTCCAGTTGTTGCTGTAGTTACAGTAAGTGATTTAACACTCAGCGTCATGGTAGGGTTAAACCAAACTATGTGTCATATAAACAAAAGCCACCCTGAATGTCACACAATGTTGTATTGATGTGGCGCCGGTTTGATTTAAAGGAACATGGAAGGTTTCTGGATTTCACTAGGAATATAATATACAGGCGGTCCCTGGTTTAAGGACGAGTTTATGTTCCTGAGAACGTCTTCAAACCGGATTTGTATGTAACTCGGATCCCTGATGAATAATAATAACAATACTATAATGCATAATAGTGTAATAATACCCCTTTACTGTAATAATAAGGTACAGAAACTATGTACTCTTTCTTTAAATTTGAATAAGCAGAACATAAAAACAAACTCATACAAAAAGCCTTGGGAGCCCGTTCTTAAGTTGGGTCGTCTGTAACGTGGGGACCTCCTGTTCCTGTGTATCTCTTTACTTTTATGTACTTTATTTTATTAAGAAGTTCTTAAAAACGTATTTGTTTTTGCCGAAAATCTTACAAATAGTTCTTCACTGGTTTTCCCATCTGCAGCTCATGAAGACAGTGTACAGGGGTTGCATTGTAACCAATCAATGGCAACATTCTGCAACATGCTACATGAGAGAGGTCACTACCAAGGTAGTTTTAAACACTGCACTTCACAGTCTGTGTATTCATGAGCTACAGAAGGCAGACACACACAGGGGCGCGCTGTATTGGTTTAGGCAGAAAAACAGAGCGTTTAAGCACTTCTTAAAATAAAAGACATAAAAGTAAACGGATACACGGGTATATTATATTCATAGTAAAATCCAGAAACCTTCTATGTCCCTTTAAAGGACACTGCAAAGGTTTTAGTTATTGCAGAATTAAAAGGTACATGTTGTAAAAATACATGAGTGGAATTGTTAGATAAGGGAGCTGAGTTAGGTATTTTGAGCATAAATTATGTTCATCGTTACATAGTAATTGAGGTTGAAAAAAGACTTTCAGTCCATCAAGTTAAACCTTTTAAGATCTCCTCTGATCTTCAAAAGGCAGATGAATTGTTAATTGATCCAGAGGAAGGCAAACAGAAAAAACCCCCAAGTGAAGCTTGGTCAATTATCTCAAAAGGGAAAACAGTGAAAACAGTTACTCGTTCGGCGCTCATTGCAGCCTAAGTCCTGCGTTAATGGCTCGCCCTGCTTCGCAAGGCTCGCAGTTGCGGCCCTTGCTGTGCGAGGGCTGCAAGTGTGACCAACATTGGAAGCGTTCCGGACACTTACAACTATATATGTGACTAGATATAGTAGCCAATGATAGACCTATATTAAAGACAGGGAACCTTGATGTCCTTTTAATGTTATGAACCTAAGTCTAGTATAAGTTAAAATTGTAGAGATTCCTTAATTTTTTACTTATTTTTGTTTATTTCCCATTAAAGAATGACAACATTGCAAATGGGTGTAATTATGAAGATGAACCTCTACTCAAGAAAAACCCACGCCGGTTTGTCATCTATCCAATCAAATACCCAGACATCTGGAAGATGTATAAACAGGCGCAGGCGTCCTTCTGGACGGTCGAAGAAGTAAGTCATGATATTATCTCATAAGATGTTACTACTTGAAACTAGTAACATTTGGTACACTGTAACAGTATAAAAAAATGTAAAGAGTATGAAATGGCCATTAAACTGGACTGCTCAGGATGATTTCATTTATCTATTTATTGAATAATTATCAATAAGTCTAGCAGTTAAAGAAAATAATTAATTGTATAGTTTAAATCTTACATTTTACTTTAGTGTTTCAAGGACAAGCATAGCTGTTCTTTACACCAACTATTATGTATCCAGGGTTTGTGAGAGGATCTGCCCAGGAGGCTGTTTTAGATTTATTTGAGACTGGTCTAGGTGTGCCTGTATGGACACTGCAGGAAGGAGGGAGTAAAAGATTCCTATCAGGACAGTCTCCTGGGGAGATCCCCCCTTCACCACGTGGTCACCTGTTAGGTCTAAAGTCTGAATCACTAAAGTGCAAAGGTAAGTTTTGAAAGCTATATTTATTTTTTTCTGCAAGCACATAATATACATAAAATATACATTGGTTACAAAAAGTGCTGATCAGCTATTAAACAAATTAAACTTGTTTTTATATGAGTAGTACAGTGGTCCTTAAGCATTACAGGGGCTGCTTTGTGCTTTATGGAAGGCTTGGATGTCTATTACCTATGAAGGAAATATAAGTATTTTTTAAATCAATAATACGATGTTAAACAAATTTGAAAAGAGAAAAATAAAGACAACTTAATGTACATAGGTACCTGAGACACTGAGGGGTAAAGCTTCACAGGGAGTGCATAGAAATGTTACCATTAAGTCCCGTGTTTTATAAAATTATTTTTGAAGAACTAAATATAAAGCCTTTCACTTTTTAATTTTAAAATGCATTTACTTATTACTATAGGCTGGCATTGTCTTATTTGAGTTGGTGGAGTCCTTGTAAAGCTATGAGATTTTCATTAGTCCTGATGAAATTACTGGCTTTTAGACCTTACATATGTCCATTGTAGCAGATGGAAAGTTTATTCTCACCTTTAAAAGCAGACAAGCAGAAACAAAAATGTTAGCTCCCACTGCAGCATATTTGCACATAATAAGTAGTAAAAGGCTGTGTTATTTTTAGTTTGTAAGATAAAAAACTCAGTAATAATTTTATAAAGCAACATAAAAACTGTGTCACCTTTAGCTTTTAAAATGTTTTGATGCTTCTCTTGGGTCGTCTAGAATAGGGGTGACATTTAGCCACAAACATATTGTCTCAAGTTAGACCACATTTCAAGTCAGAAAATAATTCAGTAAACAATTACACTTGAAATTATACATTATATATATACTAGCGACTTGCCCGTCAAAAATGACGGCAATAAAAACTGAAGCCTGGCAATGCTGTTTGCCACACAATGTAAGCCTCTCCCCCTCTACTTTACTGGCCTTGTGATGAGCGCCTTTGGCGCTCATCACAGGCCTTGCAATGAGCCCCTTTGGAGCTCATTGCGAGTCTCTCCCTCTGTCTACTTCCTCCCTCGTGTCTTATTTCCCCCCTCCTCTCCCTCCCCTGTGTCTCCTTCCGCCTCGTCTACCTCCCTTGTATCTCCTGCCCCCCTGTGTTTTTACCTCCCTCTCCCTCCCGTGTCTCTAAACCCCTCCCCTGTGTCTCTTTCCCCCTTCTCCCTCCCATGCATCTCTCCCCCCCCCCCCTGTGTCTCCCCCAACCCTCCCCTGTGTCTGTTCCCCCCTGGCCTGTGTCTCTTCCCCCCCCCCCCCCCTGTGTCTGTTCCGGCCTTCCTCGTGTCTCCATTTCCCTCCCTTGTGTATCTTCCCCCCTGCACTCTCTCCCCTGTGTCTCTTCCCCCTCCTCTCACTCCCCTGTGTCTCTTCCCCCTCCTCTTTCTGTGCCTCTTCCTCCCTGTCTCTTCCCCCTCACCCTCTGTGTCTCTCCCCACTCTGTGTCTTCCACCCCTCTCCCTCTGTGCCTCTTCCCCGCCTCTCTCTGTGTGTCTCGCCACTGTGTCTCTTCACCCCTTCCTCTGTTCCCCCCCTCTGTGCCTCTTTCCCCCCTCTCTCTGTACCTCTTCCCCCCTTTCCCTCTGTGTCTCTTCCTCCCTCACCCTCTGTATCTCTCCCCCCTGTGTCTCTTCCCCCTCTCCCTCTGTGCCTCTTCCCCCCTCTCCCTCTGTGCCTGTTCCCCCCTGGCCTGTATCTCTTTCCCCCTTCCCCCTGTGTCTGTTCCCCTCTTCCCCCCCCATTTCCCTCCCATGTGTATCTTCCCCCTATTCTCCCTCCCATGTGTCTTTTCCCCCTCCTCTACCTCCCCTGTGTCTCTTTCCCACCTATCCCTCTGTGTCTCTCCCCCTCCCTCTGTGTCTCTTCCCCTCCCTCTGTGTCTCTTCCCCACTCTCCCTCTGTGCCTCTTCCGCACTCTCCCTCTGTGCCTCTCCCCCCCCTCTTCCCCACTCTCCCTCTTCCCCACTCTCCCTCTTCCCCACTTTCCCTCTGTGCCTCTTCCCCACTCTCCCTCTGTGCCTCTCCCCCCCCTCTTCCCCACTCTCCCATCTGCTCGTGGCTCGGGCCGGGCTGCGCGCATGCGCGGCTCGCGACGCGCTGCGTGGCTCGCGGCGCGCTGCGCGCATGCGCGGCTTGCGACGGGCTTTGTGCATGTGCGGCTCACGACGCGCTCTGCGCAAGCACGGCTACTAATGCGCAATGCGCAGTTTATCATTGTCAAACTGCGATTCGTCTCAAGCGTGACGACGAATCGCAGTTAGACAATTATAATATGTGATATATATATATATATATATATATTTATTTTGAATTTGTTAAACTTGTATTTCCCCTGTTCTTATCCCCTGTTCTTATCCCCTGTACAGCGATACGGAATATGTTTGCGCGATACAAATAAAAGATAATAATATATATATATACGGGAACAAATTTGTAAGGCAGGCAATGCTGTTTGCCACACAATGTGAGGCTTTTGCTGCTCTGAGCACCTTCGGCGCTCATCGCAAACCTCTCAGCACTCATTGCGAACCTCTTCCCCGTGTACTTCAACTTTCCTACTTTGCAATGACCACCTTTGGCGCTCATTGTGGGGCTCACTATGAGCGCCATCGACGCTCATTGCAATGAGCCCTGCGATGAATCCCGCTCATTGCTAGCCTTTCCTTCCGGCTACTGTACGGGCCGCTCATTCGTTACCCTGCATGTTTTGTGCTTGGGAATGCCATGTGTCTCTTTCCACCATCTCCCCCTGTCCCTTCACTTTGTCTTTGTCCTCTGTGTGTCTGCTGAATGTTTGTGTGTTTCAGCCAGTTTCAGATTTTTTGCGTTTTTCGTTCGTCATTTTTTCCTTGCTTAGATGATTTTCCATTGCTGAAAAATGGCAAATACAGTGCCTTGGAAAAGTATTCACCTCCCTTGACATTTTTCGTGTTTTGTTGCCTCACAACCTGGAATTAACATGGATTGTTTGAGGATTTGAATCATTTAATTTACAGAACATGCCCACAACTTTGAAGATGTTTATTATTTTTTTGTGTGTGAAGCAAACAACAAATAGGACAAAATAACAGAAAAAATCAATGTGCATAACTATTCACCCCCCCTAAAGTAAATACTTTGTTGAACCACCTTTTGTGGCAACCAAAGCTCCAAGTCATTTTGGATCAGTCTCTATGAGCTTGCCACATCTTACCACTGTGATTTTTGCCCATTCCTCCTTGCAAAACTGCTCCAGCTCCTTCAAGTTGGATGGTTTGCACTTGTGAACAGCAATCTTTAAGTCTGACCACATATTTTCTATTGGATTAAGGTCTGGGCTTTGACTAGGCCATTCCAACACATTTACACATTTCCTTTTAAACCACTCAAGTGTTGCTTTAGCAGTGTGTTTGGGGTCATTGTCCTGCTGGAAGGTGAACCTCTGTCCTAGCCTCAAATCACGCACAGAGTGGTACAGGTTTTGCTCAAGAATATCCCTGTATTTAGCACCATCCATCTTTCCCTACAATTCAGATTAACAAAACATTGAACTTAAGGCTGTAATGTAACAAAATAGGTAAAAAGTCAAGGGGGGTGAATACTTCGAGTTACTCGCTTGTACTAAGTTTGGCCATTAAATTAGCAAACTGTGTTCCTCGCGGTCAGCGGCAAAGTGCTACGTTTTTCAGCTGTGTCATGCGTGCCTCAATTGCTCGCCTCGCTTCACAAGGCTCGCCGTGCAATAAGTGCCTTTGGCGCTCATTGCAGCCTAAGTTCTGCGTGCATCAACTGCTGGCCTTGCTTCGCAAGGGCCGCAAGTGCATTACCAACATCGCAAACGTCACTAACATCGCAAGATCCACAACTATGTATGTGATACACACTGAATATACCCTTTCATTGAATAAACTAACTCCTATAATATTACTGATGTGACATAAGATATACAGTATCCAGGAAATATCTGTTGGTCCCTAATTTCCTATAAAAGCACCTGCTTTATATCCTAACTGCTCGTACATGAAGCCACAAGTACACGGTTATATGTTTTCTTTTGTGGTAAAGTGCGCCCAGAACAGCATCCACCAGAACAGGTGTAAAACATAAGGGCAACTGTGGCTCTAACTGCAAAGGAAGAATAAATTGATGTAAAAAATGTGTGTGATATATTGAAGGAGGACAGTATAAGTGTATGTAGTTACAGGACTCTATAGCCAGATTGAGAGTATATTTGATTATTTTTCACAAAATAACAATTTAACTTTAATCTCAAGCCTATCAATGGGTTGGGAGGTCAAACTACTTTCAGACTGATGTAAATAGATATAGGTCAGCTTGCTTCTAATCGGTGCTCTTCATTAACTGCCTTCCAATCAGAGCAGGTAAGTTATAGCACTTTTTTCCCCCTCTAATTCCCCACTAAGCGCTAAATCTCTCAATCTCATGTTGCCCTTTAAATCCCATCTTGGCACTCACGGATCCGCCATAGCTCCTTCTGAGCACTATGGCGTTAATATGCCCAGTTTAGCTCTGTTTTAAATTATACTCCTGCATGGAAGAGCTGAACGGGTTAGTCCTGTATGTATAGACTAGAAAACTGATGGGAGGGGTGAAACTACAGAAACCTTCCATTTTATTAACTATTTAGTAGAATTTAAGAGGGAAGTTAGTTCCATAAAAAGAGGAACACAAGAGCAAGAGGTCATGATTTGAAGTTGGGGTGAGGAATATTTAGGCGTGATGTGCGGAATTACTACTTTCTTTTTTTCTTTTTTTTTAACACACTACGCTAGCCTTAACATCTTTCCATATCCTATACATCAATATAAACCCATTCCCACAGGAGGGAAGGGGTTAAATAGCAATACAAAGTAATGCAGGGGGTTGATGACCCCTCTGCCTATGACTGCCCTATAAGACCTGGGATCCTTTGTGATTACCCTTCATACCAGGGAGTCCATATGAGCCATACATAACCATGAGGGTCCTTATAAAGTCCCAATGCAACTAATATGAATTTGTTACCATAATTTAAATTATATCCATGGGGCCCTGTGGTATAAGAGGAATCCCTGGGCTCATAGGGGTTAGCGGGTAGGAAGAGGGAATCCCGGGTTTATACCCAGTAGAGACTAGGAAGGGGAAATGTTGAGGGATCCTCTGGCTCATAGTAGATAGCGGGTATTGAGGAAGATCCCGGGGATCTACTGGCTCGTGGGGGTAGTGGTATTTCCCCCATAATTGTGTTGATCTCAGTAATAAAGCCTCAAATCAGACACAGTTTTAGGTGTTAGATTGTTCATAGTGCTGCATCCATGCTTCTCAGAGGCATGTTTTCTGTCTTCATGTGATGGTTTGAAGTACCCGTAGGCTTTTTTTAAGCTTTGGGGCACTCAGAATCACTTCAGAGTTAATCTCTGCGAGATTGGATATCGTTACGGGAGGCATGTGATAGGAATTTTTTAAAATAGTTATGGGGCAGGTACTTTGGGCTTACGATCATAGGGATATTTGGAGCACCCAGGTGGCATTTCTCTGAGGTTAGATTTAGGTGTGTGATAGCTTGGTGGTGAGTTACAGTGAACTTCACTCTGCTCAATTCCCAGGATCAATGGAATGGAGGCCCACTGTGAGTGCAAGGAGTGGACCTCTGCACTATAATACACATGTTGTTATCCACATGATCTTCATTCCATCAGTGATTAAATTAAATTCTTATTTTACTGAATACTTTGAAATGTACATGCTTTGCATTTTATATATTTGAATTTATTTATTTATTTATTTTTAAGGTGGATCTGTCTAAAGATCTTGCTCACTGGAACCTGCTGAAGACAGAAGAAAAATGTTTTATTTCTCATATATTGGCTTTCTTTGCTGCTAGCGATGGAATAGTGAACGAGAATCTGGTGATTATTTACTAGGATCTAAATCCTAATGTGCAAATATTTAATATGAAGTAGTGTAACATATTTTTTATGAATGTATGCTTTCTTTAATTGCAATTAAAATTGGCTGGAAACAAAATGATAAACATGAAATGCATCATTTACTAGCTGACTAACAAATAATAAAGTTAACAATAAACAATAAAAAAAAAGTTACATTTAGGAAAAAGGGAAATTTAAATAATTTTGTGGTAGGAGAATAGGAGTTCTAAATTTAAAGGTGTATAGCAGAAATTATAATATGGTGTAATTTAACACTATTGGGAGTTTTAAGAATGTTATTAATTACTGTTAAAAATAGCATCTTCTTACGATACATAGTTACATATTAATTTAGGTTGAAAAAAAACTTTAGTCCATCAAGTTCAACCTCTTTAGATCTCCTCTGATCTGCAATACGCAGATTTATTGTTAATTGATGCAGGGGAAGGCAAACAGAAAAAGAAAACCCAGTGAAACTTTGCCAATTGTCTCAACAGGGGAAAAAATATGAAATTCCTTCTTGACCCCAGATACTGGCAATTAGATTCATCCCTGGATCAATTCTCCCTCTTTATTTATCCAGTATAGCCCTTAATGCCATTTTTATTTAAATACATTTATATCGAGGTTTGTAATTGTTACCTATCAATTGGCATTTCTGATCCACCATGCAATTCTGTGCTGGTATCCTGGTGCTAGATTGTAATTACCGTATATACTCAAATGTAAGCCGAGTTTTTCAGCCCTTTTTTTAAGGCAAAAAAGGGCCCCCTCGGCTTATACTCGAGTCATTCGTCCCCCCCCCCCTGTGTCTCTCTAACCCCCCTCCGTGTGTCTCTAACCCCCCTCCGTGTGTCTCTAACCCCCCTCCTCCACCTAAACCCCCCTTAATACCTCCCTCCTCCCCCCTCACTTCCCTGCTTGTGCTCCGGCCTCCGCTCCTGGCCCCGGCGCCGGTGCGCATGTGACGTCACATGCGCAACGCGTCATTAGCATATACCGGGTGCCGGCACCCGGTATATGCTAATGATGCGGCGCTCATGTGACATCACATGTGCGCCGGGTCAAGGAGCGGAGGCTGGAGCACAAGCAGGTAAGTGAGTGGAGAGGGGGGAGGTATTTAGGGGGGTTTAGGTGGTTGAGGGCGGTTTAGGTGAAGGAGAGGGATTCAGGGGGGTTGAGGAGGTGGGTTGGGGTTGAGGAGGGGGGTTGGGGTTGAGGAGGGGGGTTGAGGTTGAGGAGGGAGGTTGAGGATGGGGTGTTGAGGGTGAGGATGGGGGGATGAGGAGGGAGGTTGAGGATGGATGTTGAGGATGAGGGGGGAGGTTGAGGATGAGGAGGGAGGTTGAGGATGAGGAGGGAGGTTGAGGAGGGGGGTTGAGGAGGGTGATAAGGGAGGGGGGAAGAGACACAGGGAAGGGAGAGGTTGGAAGAGACACAGGGAAGGGAGAGGGGAGAAGAGACACGGAGAGAGAGAGGGGGACACAGAGGGCACAAGAAGGACACAGGGGGCAGCACATTTCCCACCCTCGGCTTATACTCGAGTCACTCATTTTACCCAGTATTTTGTGGTAAAATGGGTGCCTCGGCTTATACTCGGGTCGGCTTATACTCGAGTATATACGGTAATACTAATAAGTACTGATTACTCCCTGGAGATTTGGAGGCATTGTTTTCAGTGTACATTGACTAATCTGAGCATTATTATTATTATCGTTTATTTGTAACGCTCCAACATATTCCGTAGCGCTAGCATGTGCAGACCACGGAATAACTCAATAATGATTAGCTTTACTCAACATGACCATTGCTAAGTACTTCCTGGAATGTGCTCATGCTAATAATTGGTTTTAGACTTATAACAATGCATGCCGACCTGCAAGGAGTAATTAACACCAAGATAACTGCACATATTCTGCGGTAGGTCAGACAGGCTGATTGACATGGAAGCTATTGACAAAATGATGGGTTTTTACTGTGCAAATGTAATTTGTTTAATAAAATTCAACTAATTAAGTACTTATTACTACCTATAGTTTTAAATGATACCATATTTGGAACCTTTGATGTGTCTCTTTTATTATTATTATTATTATTATTATTATTATTATTATTATTATGCTTTATTTATAACACGCCAACATATTCCGTAGTGCTACACAGGGGTTAGGTACAAGTATAAACAATTTCCCCACAATGGAAATAATGAAAGACCCTGTTATTGAGCTTTCAATCAGATATACACAGTGCTTTCCCTAAAGCACCTCACAAGATTGCGAGTTTCAAACTTACATTCTAAAGGGTGTAGGTGAGTGATAGGTGCATAGTGAATGAAGAGGCTAAAGATGATAGGCTTTTTTGAATAAATGTGTTTTTAAAGAGATTTTGAAGGATTTGAGGCAGGAAGATAGTCTGGTGGAGCTATGTAAGGAGTTCCAAAGAATAGGGGCAGCACGAGAAAAGTCTTGAAGACGGGATTGAGAGGAGGTGATGAGAGAGGAGGAGAGAAGAAGGTCATTAGCAGAGCGAAGAGGGCGGGTGGGAGTGTATTTTGGGATGAGAGCAGAGATGTAGGAGGGTGCACTATTGTGGAGGGCTTTATATGTTAGGGTCATGATTTTGAATTGTATTCTAGAGGCTATGTAAAGCCAGTGGAGTGCCTGACAGAGAGGTGCTGCAGACACTGAATGTTTAGTATGGTAGATGAGTCTAGCGGATGCATTCAAAATGGATTGGCGTGGAGACATACGGGTGATAGGAAGGCCAGCAAGGAGAGAGTTGCAGTAATCGAGGCAAGATATGATGAGAGAGTGAATACAAATTTTAGTTGTGTATTGTGTAAGCGTTGGGGTACACCGACAGTTAGAGGGCAAGGAGATGAAGAGGCGCCAGAGAAGGAGACACTAAATGTTCGATTTTCTAGGTAAGATGTGAACCAAGAGAGAGCAGTGTCACAGATGCCAAGATAGTGGAGAATTTGCATAAGAAGAGGATGATCAATTGTGTCAAAGGCAGCAGAGAGATCCAGGAGAGTTAGGATAGCGAAATGACACTTTGATTTGGCATTGAGCAGGTCATTAGTAACTTTTGTGAGAGCTGTCTCAGTGGAGTGTTGGGGCCGGAAGCCAGATTGGAAGGGATCAAGGAGAGAGTTGGAGGAAATAAATTGTGTAAGGCGATTGTAGACAACACGCTGAAGTAGTTTAGAAGCAAAGGGAAGTAGAGTGATAGGGCTTTAATTAGATGGAGAAGATGGATCAGATGAGGGTTTCTAAAGAATGGGTGTAATTGTGGCTTGTTTCAAAGGTGATGGAAACTTGCCAGTGTCTAAGGAAAGGTTGAATAGATGTGCGAGAGCTGGGATAAGTGTGGTAGAAAGGGGGGATCAGCTGTGATGGAATAGGATCATGTGGACATGTTGTGAGACGAAAGGTTGATAGAAGATTAGCAACTTCATCTTCAGTTACAGGGTTAAAGGAGTTTATAATGGCTATAGGTTTGGGAAAGGGTGAAGGCAGGCTGCTGTTTGTCTGTTGAGGTAAAGGTGTGATATGGCCACGTTGAGAGGAGAGTTAATTAAGAATATTGTCAATTGAGGCTATAGGTTAGGAGATGGTGGTCAGGAGTGGGGAGATTATAAGATTGCAGATAGAGCAGGGATTAGAGAAAATTAGGTCAAGAGAGTTTCCATCCTGGTGGGTAGGGGATTCTATCCATTATGAGAGGCCAAGGGTAGCAGTTTTGTGGCTGTGGGAGAAGTGGGAGTGTCAGTGGCAATGTTGAAATCACCAAGAATGAGTGAAGGTATGTTAGCGGAGAGAAAGTGAGGGGGCGGAAAAATGATCTAGAAATTGAGATGCTGGTCCAGGCAGGCAATAGATGAGATGTATAGTGTGAACTTTGAAAGAAGAGAGCTGGAGAGAGGGAACTGGGGGAATGCAATTGAATGAGCAGCGGGTGGAAAGTAATATGTCCACACCCCACCTTGCTTATTCCCAGGTCTAGGTGTGTGACTGAAATGTAAGCCACCATATTATAGTGCCGCAGGGGAGGCAGTGTCAGATGGAGAAAGCCAGGTTTCAGTGATAGCTGAAAGGTTGAAGGAGTTGGAGATGAATAGGTCATGAGTGTAAGTGAGTTTGTTGCAAACAGACCTAGCATTCCAGAGGGCACATGAGAAGGGCAAAGTGGAGGATTTGTGACAGATGATGGGTTAAGTTATGATGGTTTCTGGTGTTTGTTGCCCTGTGGGCTGAGCATGACTGATAAAAGGTAGGAATGGATGAGGGGCCTGGGTTAGGAGCTATATCTCCAGCAGCGAATAAAATAAGCAAGAAAGAGAGAGGATGTGAGAGTAGGACTTACAGAAATGTTTCTGCCTATTGACCATAGAAGAGGGAGGAGATAGTGACTGGAGGAAGGAGAGGAGCTCATGGGAGCAAAGAAGAGGGGGAGAGCAGGGAGGGTAAGATGGTGATACAGTTTGAAACATGAATTGGAGAAAGTGAGGAGCGCCTGAGAAACAGGCAGGAGATGATAAGGGAGAGGAAAGTAAGAGGAAACATTCTTACACTGTGTGTTCTTAAAGGAGTGGTTAGGGATAATAAGCAGATGTCACTGGTTGGACATGTGCAGGTAATTAGTAGGCCTCAATAAATTAGGCGTAAACGGGGATGGAATTGCTTCAGGTGAGGAGTATTGTGAGTTCTGAGAGGGCAGTATGTGTTCTTAAAGGATCCTAAAAAAAGACAGATGTAGAAAGAGTCCCTTTAGGTTAAATGCGCAATATAGTACACAATTTCCATTTTGCTCATTATCAAATCTAGTTTTTCAAAGGACCATATTGTAACATGCACCTACTGTGGTTCTTTAAATTGATTCATAATTCACAGTACAAGGCCCATGCCGTCAATAGGTAATGGGTTATATGCACTTATTTAATAGATTTCTCACTAGTTAGGCGAGACCTTTTCAATTTCTATACTATCATGTACCTGATGAGAGGCAGTAACTTCAAAAAAATTGTCCGTAGGTGGGCTTCCTGGCTTGTACATAATCAATCCATCCTGGGTTTTGCTTAAATCTTATTTTTTGATTGTTTATTATTTGATACCCTATTTAAGATAATATTCTCTTGTTAATATTCAGAGTAAAGTATTAGAATCACAATAACATCTTTCAGTATCCAAGATAAAAACTTAATACCTCTGTGGGATCGTAGAGCTGTTGTTCTCAATGTACATCTTGAAATCTTTCTCCCTCAGGTGGAGCGTTTCAGTCAGGAGGTGCAGATCCCAGAAGCTCGCTGTTTTTATGGTATTCAGATTCACATGGAAAATGTGCATTCCGAAATGTATAGTCTGCTAATAGAGACCTACATCAATGACCCACACAGAAGGTAACCACTGCATTAATGGGTTGTTATTGCTATATGGAAGCAGAACCAAAAATGCATTGATACTGGTGCAACATTTAATAAGAAGTGCTATGTCAGCTTCCCAGATAACCTATCCCTCTTCTCATGGGCGTAGAAACTGGGGGATAAGGGGGATAAATCCCCCAGATTATGCAGTTCCCCATTAGCTTCCCCTCTCCTGCTTTTTTGGCTGCTTTTTGATACCTGGGTCACACAAGATCATACAACATAATCTTTTGAGATCTCAAGAGACCCGGTTATCTGACCAGCTAAAAGAAGAGGAGGTCAGGGGGGCTACTGGGAAACTGCTGGGGAGGGAGGTAGAGAAATACCAGAGATAAGGATCTATCCATCTATATATAGATAAAAAAATAATAATTATATATATATATATATATATATATATATATATATTCATATACATCTATATGTAGATTACATATATATATATATATATATATATATATATATATAGTAAATACATAGTACATCTGTGTTCACATTTGAATGTCTAAAACAAGTTAAAAAAACTGCTTCTAACTCAGAACTCTGAGAAAAACAGTTATCACACTGCATTCTGAACCAGTTTTTCTCTGAATTATGAGCTGGAAGTTTTTTTTTTTTAGCTTACTTTAGACATTCAAATGTGAACACAGATGTACTATTTATTTACTGTACTACTGTACGGTGGAGGGCTTCTATCGCTCTTTTGCCCACCATATATTAAATAAATGTGTGTGTATATATATATATATATATATATATATATATATATATATATAATTTTTATTATATATATATATATATATATATATATATATATATATATATATATATATATATATATATATTACACACATTTGTTTGTCCATTACCCCAAGATTTTTTTCGGTTCCTATGCCCTCATCTCTTGTATTATTATTGTGAACAAAATGCTATAAACTAAAAATCACTTATTTCCTTACAATGTGCCGTATATTTTATTCCTACAGAAACATGGTGGTATATACATCCTTAAGGGCCAGTGTAGTGGTCCTGCAATAGGGTTTTATTAGTTTATTTAACAAGTAATCAGCAATACAATACTAAAGTACTATTTGCAGGATTAAACAGGTGTGGGCTTTATTTAGTGGAAAGATGTACAGACTAAATTTAATCAGTACAGTGATGTTATTCCAGTGGAGAATAAAAGGATGTGTTGCACTTTATACATAACATCCGCACAATGAACGGGATAAACAGACTGGTAACTATAGCACTACACAAGATATCAACATAATGGACCATTAAAGACCACAATTAAAGATTGGGTTATGTATTGAGACAGAATGAATCATGAAGTCATGTGTCATTTTCTGTTTTGTTTCAGAGAATTCTTATTTAATGCTATTGAAACTATGCCATGTGTTAGAAAAAAAGCTGAGTGGGCTCTGCGCTGGATATCGGATAGGACGTCTACTTTTGGTAGGTGACCTGTCTTCTTTGTGATTCTAATATGGTTTGGGGTTCATAAGTTCGAAGGTTGACTATGATCCTCATTGCCAGAGCTAGTGAATGAAGGATCCTGTGTAAAATAATTTGAGGTCTGCTTTGCAACCTATCTACATCTATCTATCTATCTATCTATCTATCTTATCTTATCTTTTCATACCCCTTCTGGATCTCCACCTTGACGTGGTAAAGGGCCTTGTGTACCTCAATTGAGCTGTGAGCTACACCATGTAGGGTGACCCAAGATGAGCATGTCATAGCAGAGAGATCAGACAAATCACTGTCCACTGGTGAAGGAGCTGGAAACCCACTACAGTATCTTCGCCATGAAAACCTTATGGATTAGCACACCCAGATATAAGATGTGCCTGGCATTGTGTGATACATAGGGTCACGGAGAGTCAGATCCGACTGAGCGACTGAACACACACACACACACACACATATATATATATATATATATATATATATATATATATATATATATACGTTTGTGTTTGTATTGGACAGGCTTTCTACTAACCTCTAACTCCTGATCTCAGTCCCTGTGCATGTCACTATCTTACTATGTAAACCTTATCATCTGCCGGAACCCTAAACCCTAACTCTAGCCTCACTCTAAGAACAAAAAAAAACTTGGAGCTCCACCTACGGCTTCTGCACACCACTGTGATGGCGAGGGCATAACAGGAACGATTCTTACTTTACAGTGGCACATACAAGCTCTTTCATTCTGCAACAAAGTAGTGCCAATGACAAATATGGCTACCACACCCAGCACATACACACATACACACATACACACATACACACACACACCCACACACACACTGAACAACTGAACACACACACAAACGCACAGAAAATAAATCAATACATATGTATTTAAATAACAACTCATTAGGTCAAATTAAATACTGACAGCTGCACATTTTATCTAAAGTATGGCTTTACAACAAGCACACATGATTTACATATAAACCTATTAATTTACCAATTATGTTATTTAGGCATATTCAAAGGCCAGTGTAAGCACTTTTTATATTAAACCAATTTTAATTCACCATTAATTACTATTAAAAATACATGTGCAAACAGCAGCAAAACAAGTCTTTTGTCAAAAAATATAATTCAAAAACAGTTTTCCTCATTAATAGCCACCGCTATACCCTTACCCACCTCTTTCATGGTCCTAAGGTTTACTGAAAGGAAGTGAACACTTTGAACTGAAATAACTTTTCAAGCTTCAGCCTAATCAATGTTATCTCAGCTGAAAACGTTCACTTAATGTTACTAGAGCTCCCAACAATGAGATAGGTGGGGAGTGGTACAGCAATGACCAATAAACTGTGTTTTTCAAATTATATTTAGTAGCTAAAGATTTGCTTTGCTGCTGTTTGCACATATGTTTTTAATAAAAATAGGTTTAACATGAAACATGCAACTTGGTCCTTTAACTCTTCAATAACATATCGTTCGTGCATCCTGCTGACATTTACAGTGGATATAAAAAGTCTACACAGTACACACCCCTGTTATAATGTCAGGTTTCTGTGCTGTAAAAAAATTAGACAAAGATAAATCATTTCAGAACTTTTTCCACCTTTAATGTGACCTATAAACTGTACAACTCAATTGAAAAACAAACTGAAATCTTTTAGGTAGAGGGAAGAAAAAATATAAAAATAAAATAATATGGTTGCATAAGTATGCACACCCTTAAACTAATACTTTTAGCTACACGTCACCAGACCTAAACCCTATTGAGCATCTGTGGGGCATCCTTAAACGGAAGGTGGGGGTGCGCAAGGTCTCTAACATCCACCAGCTCAGTGATGTCATCATGGAGGAGTGGAAGAGGACTCCAGTGGCAACCTGTGAAGCTCTGGTGAACTCCATGCCCAGAAGGATTAAGGCAGTGCTGGAAAATATTGGTGGCCACAAAAAATATTGACACTTTGGGCCGAATTTGGACATTTAACTTTTGCTTTAGACATTAATGGCTGTGTGTTGAGTTTTTTTGAGGGGACAGCAAATTTACACTGTTATACAGGCTGCACACTTACTACTTTACATTGTTAGCAGAGTGTCATTTCTTCAGTTATGTCACATGAAAAGATATAATAAAATGTTTACAAAAATGTGAGGGGTGTACTCACTTTTGTGAGATATTGTAAATTTAATAATTGTTAGTAAAATATATTCTCCTTCACTTTATTATTATTATTATTATTATTATTATTATTATTATGATCATCCTATTTTGTTCTAAGTAAATAAAAAAAACAAAAATAGTCTTACATTTCAGATACCATCTTTCATCATCACTGTTTTCCGATTCATTGATAAATATTGGTCTAGTCATTAGAGTCAATAATTCATGAATATCCCCCCAGTCTCTTTGCAAGAGTCTTACATTTTACCCTGTCCATGTTCCTCTTCACAAGAGGTCTTCAAGCTCATACCATAATTCAATCATTCATAAGTATCCATCACTTTATTAAAGACACTTTCACCTCAATCATTCTGCTAGTTTCTTCACCAGCCTTTCATTTTACCTCTCCTTAATAAACTATTTACATCAATTTAGGCCACAAGCATCTCAGCTAGAGGCGTTTGAGTGCTTACAGATTTACTAATTTTTAGTCATTTTCACTATAGTTTTGACTAGCTTTTACTCTTTTTGATTGAGATCATTGAGTATCAACGTCTTTTAACTCCCATTCAATACTACACATTTACTTCATATTAATACGCACACTAATGAAAATATAATAAGTACATTCAAATTCAATAATTTCTTTAATTTTTTCACATTTCATAAATGAATTCTCTGACCAATACTCTTAGCCTCATTGGCAATAATCCCTTTTTTCCACGCTAGTTTATCACATTTTAATGCATTAGAATTTAAACCGTACTATGCATCTAACTTTTTCAGCTTTCCTTCTTTCAAATCACTACCTCACCTCAACCCTCCATTTACATTTACCATTATATTTTGTTATTGTTTTTTTTCATTGTTGTACTCTGTCCACCAGCTTACTTTAAATCACAAATCTCTCCACCATAAACCATTGTGTTTACACTTTAATTATAAATATATGTAACATTATATACCTTCATACTAGTATTCTGTCTCTTCCCCACAGGCCATCAAATATACACTTAATTTTCCTTCCTGAAATCCATTGAGTTCATGTCTTCAATTCTTAACTACAACATCACATTCACCACCTTTTAATTATGTTCATTTATAAGAAAATAGTTCCTATACATGTTTGCTTCCATCATTATAATTATTAAGCATTCATATAATATTTTAACATGTATGTCTCTCCTATTCATTTTCTGAACCCTCGCCCCTACAGCCTCTCAATCTTTACACATAACCCACTTTTTAAAACAGTCAATATAAGATTAGCCCCCCTTTTGGACTTGCATGTCTCTCAATAATTTTGTACCCATCTGCACACCACAAATGAATAGTTCCCCTTTTAGTTCATTCTGCTGCCAGTAGCAGCTGGCTCCTACCTTTTAACAGGTCCTTATGCTTTGTACCTGCTGCACTTCTAATTGCCCTTCCGTTGATGACCCTTTGTTTTTCCGTATGTTTTTTGGAGTAACTAAACTTCATAATGCAAAATATTTTAGAAAACAAAAGAAAAACACTTTTTATATGCAATTATTCTTTACTATGTGGTTCATCATTCTGAGATATAAATAGTATGTTTACTCTACAAATGCTCACATGTAACACTAATTATATCTCTGGGGTTCATGCCCAATAGATTGAATGATAAACATGAAAAATATTTCGCGCTATGGCAGATTTGGTCTCCAAATAGAAATAGTCTATGGTAGATCTTGAAAACTTAAAAGTGTTTGGAACCATCCACTAGATACTTGATTAAAAATCACATATATAGTTCTCAGCAATACGGGTTGCTGCTAATGCTTGCGGGCTTGCATAGCCAAAGCGAGGGCCGCAGTTGCTGGCAAAGAGCGCTGAAGGCGCTCCTTGCACTGGTGGAGATGAGCGCCGTAGAGGTGGAGGCTCCCACGTTGGCTGCAATGAGCCAAAGGCTCATTGCAGGCCGCAAATGCGGACCCTTGCAAAGCGAGGGGCCGCATTTGCGGAGGTGGAGGCTCTATGGCGCCTCACAACAGCTAACAAACGACCACAGAAGCGGCACTTTGAAAACATAAACCTTACGCAATGACTAACTACGGACTTACACAAAAAAATACGGCCTGCGGGACTTAAATAATATAATCCATTACGGACTTGCAAAAATACGTCCTTAAAGGACAACACGCGCACAGCGGCAAACATTAAAAAACACCAATATACACAAAAAAAAAAAATGAAAACCTTACCGAAAACAAGGGGGGACACCCAGGATGTCTGCAACACAGGTTAAACCTTGATTTCAGTGAAATTTACAAAGTTTAGACACTCGAAAAGCGAGAGAAAAAATGGCAGACGAAAAATGAAAATGAGGCTACACGACCCCTAAAGCCGCAAAATACAGCAAAACACATACGGCTTTTACAAAAAACCTGTACAACCTACAACATACACCATTAGCAAGGACGCTAAATCATACAAACCCGCCTACCACATACACATTCACCGCTATTTTACAACACTAACTAAATGTGGAAATACCCAGCTACACTAACGGCTTCCCCTCGCGCACACAGCCTATTTACACTACACACTACACACATTGCTGACACTTACACCTCAGCTCCACAACACTGCAAACTGACATTGTATGCTGCAGGAACATCAAAACAGATTGTTAGATCTTCAGCACATTCCTTGCTGCATATATTAATTATAAAGAAGAAAAGTATATTCATTTATGATTTAATTAATTAGCATAAAAAAAATATATACACAAAACAAAAAAAAATAACACCACACTATCGCAAACAACCACAACCGCCTTCACCGCGCGGGAGCCCAGGGGAGAGCCTTGCAATAAGCGACAAAACAAGATCACTGCTGACCTTACAATAAGCGCTAAAGCGCCTATCATAACAACAAATACACCAACCCAGAGGCTCGCAATGAGCGCCAAAGGCTCTCAGCACCAGGCTCGCAATGAGCGCACAAGGATCTCAGACCACCAAAACACTTACTCTCTGTGCCAAACAGCATTACCTGCCTTACAATTTTATTGCCGTCATTTTTTGATTGGCAAGTCGCTAATATATATATATATATAGCTTAATCCATACTAGTTGAACTAGTTGAATGTATTAAAATATAAAATCAACATTGTGCTGGAATTAGCATAGTGCTGTATTTTAAAGGACCACTTAAGTGGTAAACCGCACTCTAAAGAATAATTAGTAAAGCCTTGTTAAGAAAAAAAACTTTTATTACATTTTTATTGTGTATTTAAACAATTAATTACTTTTTTAAATTCCAGCCCGTAACCGCTACGGGACACCTGCAACGGCTGCAGCCTTGAAATTCGGCTGCTTTACAGAGCTATTACATTCAACTAAGTCGTGACCAACTGGCCGCAGACGCAAGCCCGTAAATCATTCTTGCGCATGTTGCATGTGTGGCCGTGAACATAATCAATTAGTCAAACCCGTAGTTACGGGTTTAGACAAAGCCAATGGTAAAAGAGATTGTCATCATTACGTCACTGAAAAATGGAGGTTAGATTTCAAACCCTTACGGGTCTCAATAACAAGCTACGATCAGACCCGCATTTCAGAAATAATGCAATATTAATAAATCCGTAAATATGATATTCAAGGCCATGCGAGTTCCATTATATGTATTAACACATTGATTGCTGGGTTCGATATAACACAGAAATTAAACAAAAAAAAGTATTTTACATTGCAGATTTGTGAGCTTAAGAATGTTGTGCTATTAATTTTAATACCTAACATCACTTTCACTTTAATTTTAAGTACAGTAGTGTTTTGATATTTGCATTTACAGTGCTACGGATAGGACTTTAACCCCCTTGCGGGTCCTCTCTAGTACCCGTAATATTTTTGCCGCCATTTGCGGGTTACGGGTTTGAACGCCAGTGGATTTGTAGCAATTTAATAGCGATTTCCAGTTACGGGCTTGACAGATGAAAGGATTTGCGGCAACGTAGGTCAGATTTCAACATCCCGTAGGGTTTTTCCACCTGTAACCCGCAGATCATTTGGGGGTAGCTTTACAAGGCCAAATAATAGCTGTAAGTCTTGCAGTCTACGTTACGGGTTACGATTTTACACGTTGTGGGAATTTAATGTGGCTGCAGGTCTCTCCACCCTCTGAGTGATGCATTTTCTCTGGAATAGGACCTACCCCAGGGGATGTACCATATTGAAAACCTTTGAGACCACTCTGTAAAACACACATTAGAAGCAGGCAGCAATGTAAAATGAGTTGCTAGCAATGTACACAAATACACTTTCTAGTCACCTCTTACTATATACTGCAAGTATGGTATGTCTGTTTAAATAGCTGTCTCCTCTGAGAGGCTACCAGAGAGTTCATGGTGCCGGTGGGAAAAATACTTTTTGATTGTTTAAATGCACAGTAATAGGTCATACATTTCATTGTCATATGAATTTGAACATGTTAATGTATATATGGTAAAACATTATATCTCACTTATCTGTCCATTCTTATAATATTAACTAGTCGTTTGCCCGTCATAAATTACAGTATCATTTAATGTGCTCTCCCTCTCTCTGCGCCCTCTCCCTCTCTCTGCGCCCTCTCCCTCTCTCTGCGCCCTCTCCCTCTCTCTGCGCCCTCTCCCTCTCTCTTCGCCCTCTCCCTCTCTCTCCGCCCTCTCCCTCTCTCTGCGCCCTCTCCTTCTCTCTGCGCCCTCTCCCTCTCTCTCTCTGCGCCCTCTCCCTTTCTCTCTGTGCACCGTCTCTGTCTTTAGGCCCTCTCTCTCTGTGCCCCTTCTCTCTCTGTGCCCCTCCTTCTCCCCCCATGTTTATCTCCCCCCCATGTCTCTCTCCCACCCTTTCCCTCCCCTGTCTCTCTCCCACTGCTCCCCATGTGTCTCTCTCCCCCTGTCTCACTCCCACCCTTTCCCTGCCCTGTCTCTCTCCCACTCTCTCAAACTGCTCCCCCTATGTCTCTCCCTCCTGTGTCTCTCTCCCACTGCTCCCCACTATGTCCCCTCTGTGTCTCTCTCCCAGCTTCTCCCACTACTCCCCCCGTGTCTCTCTCCCCCTGTGTCTCCCTCCAGCCCTTTTGCTCCCCTGTCTCTCTCCCACTGCTCCCCCTTTTCCCCCCACTGTGTCTCTCTCCCACCCTTTTCCACTCCTGTCTCTCTCCCACTCCTTCCACTCATAGAGTGCAGTGCGCAGTATTTCACGCATGCAATGTGCGCCCCGCGGCTGACGTTGCACCCTCACATTGCTGTTGATATAGTTTCCGTAGTGCACATGCCCTATAACAGCTTTACACACTACGGAGACTATATTAGTGATTTTAAATCATAACCGTTATACTCTCCCATTTACAGTATTGCCGTATGTTTTAGAATGTTATTAATAAATAATAAAAAAGTAATATATTTTCACTCACAGGAGAGAGAGTGGTTGCCTTTGCTGCAGTAGAAGGAATTTTCTTTTCTGGATCATTTGCTGCGATATTCTGGCTGAAGAAGAGAGGCCTCATGCCTGGACTTACCTTCTCCAATGAGCTCATCAGCAGGGATGAGGTGTGTTATCGATTCAATTTAGATGGAACTTTATTTTCTATTAAAGAGCACACCTAGATTGTCTATGTTAAAGTTATCGAATTTATCAGTTATCCATGTTTGAGGAAAGTGGAAGCTGCCTGGATTTGCATAAGTCACGAAACATAGCCACATAGACAGTACTGTTTCGATCTTTAGGATCTCATTAGTGTTGGGCTGGTTCCCAACTCATGCAGTGAAATTCTTCTCACAAAATTCTCAACATGAGTAGGAACCAGACTCACACTGATGAGACCCTAAAGATTGAAACAGTACTGTCTGTGAGTAGGTTTTGCTGACTCGTGCAAATCAATACTATGCTAAGCTCCAAAGTTGTGTTATAACAGCTGGCATAGTCATTGTGGGCTTATTTGCATGTCCACACCAAGTTTTTCAGAAGATAGTGCAAACACATAGGGCCACATTCAATTGGCCGAACTTGAGATCCGGGAGCCCGTAAGTGTGCTATTCAATTGGCGTCTTTTTGCGGGCTCCGATTGGGTTACGGGCTTGAAAAAATTGCCTCAGTCAAACTCGTAACTTACAGCCTTTAGAAGCCCTTGATCTTTCACTTTCGCAAGGCTAAAATCGCAAATCGCTATTCAATTGCTCAATTTCCCCAAGCTCACAAACATATTCACACCCGTAGACCGCAAATGGAGGGGAAAATCCTACGTGTGCTAGAGAGGACCCGCAAATTCGTAGCACTGTAAATGCAAATATAAGATAAATACTGCACTCTAAATACGGGGAAAGTGATGATAGACATTAGATTAAATTACAGTGTCAAACCCGCAAATTGGCAGGAAAATACATTTATTTTTTATGTTTCATTTCAGGGTTAAATCGATCTTGGGTATCAATGAGTTAATACATATCAGGCCACCCATATGGACTAGAACAGTATTGGCATTTAATTTCATAATTCTTTATTTTCCTGCTTTTCGAGTCTGATCGCATATCAGACCCCCGAACCTAATTGAATGACAAGTAACCTCCATGTTTTACTGCCGTAATTCTGACAGTCTCATTTCCTATTGGTTGATTTCAAATGGGAGGTTACAGGCTTGCTTAATTGTTCATGTTCCTGCCCTCAACTGCTCCGAACCAGTGCATGGTTTACAATTATCGCTTCAAGCCCGCAACTTGCGAGCTTGAGCAATTGAATAGCCTCGCAAACGGAGTCCAACGGGAGCCCACAACTCACTTGCAGACATACAGCTGTCTGCGATCGAGTTGCGAGGCTCGAATTGAATGTGGCCCTTAGTAAGTGTATGTACATTTGCATGTCTAAAAATAGGTTACACTGTTTTCCCCACCATAATTAAAAAAACTGTGCTAAAACTTTTACACATATTTGAACTTCTGTAAGTGAAAACTTTCATATTAAAGCTTGTATTTAGGTAACACATCCCTTTAATACACTTAGGGCCTCATTCTATTATCGGCTGTAAACCGGCTGTAAGGCTGCGATTCCTTGCGGGGGTTCTGTTAACTCGCAATTCAATTATACGGCCCCGCAAGGATCTCCTCTTACGGCCGGCCGTAAATCTTGCAACCGGCCGTAAGCTCTGAAATCTAAAAAGTCAAAAATAAATTGAAGACTGCACTGTAAAGCTCTGTAAATGCTAGGGATCATATTGGGGGACATGAGGATTAAAAGTAAACACTCTCAAGCTTGCACATCAGCCCAAACCCGAGTTTAAATTAACTGTTTATTTTCCGGCTGCGGCGTGGGCGGGTCTGAGGTGCTCCAAGCCCTATGGACTTTTTACATGGATATTTGACGTATATTAAAACATTTTTTTTTTTACGGATTTGAGTATAGGGGAATTTTGTGCTATTTTTGCTAACACCGAAAATCACTTTATAGTCTTCTCAAAGTGCAGGGTGGCTTTATTTGGGCTATATTTTGTGCTTAATTGGTGCTAGCGGGACCTCTTTCCTGCAAGTAAGCTGCGGCTCGGTTTTAGCCTTGCAGAGAGGGTTCCCGGAGCAATTGAATTGCATATAGGATTTTCTTACGGACGATTTCCTTGCGGCCGTTTTAGATCAAAGGATTTCCTCCGGCGTCAGCGGCCGCAAGAGATAGCAAGGCGCCGGCCGCAAGCCTGCCGGAATCCCCGGCCGGAAGGGAATAGAATAGCAGAATAGCTGCGGCCGCTAATAGAATGAGGCCCTTAGACTGTTGTAAACATAGATATATATGCACTGTTCAATACCCCTACCATTTGTTCTTTTACCTTGGGGTCCTGTACAGTAGTTCCTTATTTGATAGGAGTTATGATCACACAGACAATATTTTATAGATTTTTACTGCACTGTTTCTTGCCTTTTTGTACAAGATACTTATTGCCAAATAGGTTATAGAGACAAGCAATATTGTTTTCAGTGATTCATGTGTTACGGATTTGTAATAAACTTTGTGATAAAAGAATCTGGCAGAAAGTACAAAAACCGTCTGTGTAGGACAAACTAAACAAAAAATTAACTTTGAACTTTGTTCTGCTCATATATAACAAGCTTATATATATATATATATATATATATATATATATATATATATATATATATATATATATATATATATATATATATATTAATTTAATGCTGCCACACAGCTTATTTACTAAATCTTGTATTTTAACTTTAATAAATCATAGGTCAGTCATGTGGAATTTCTGACATCGTCATCATTAAAATCTATTTATGTATTTATATTATTGCTCTCAAAATATATTAAAAACCCTTTAATTCAAAAATTACCTTCGCACACAGATCACTAATTCCTTATTATGTTGCAACATCTAAGATCCTGAGACAATAATTACTATAATAACCAATTAGCTTGAGAAAGAATTAGTTGTTAAATCTCAATTAAAAGACTTCCTGGCTGTCTTCTGCCTCAAAACTATAACCCATTTGTTATGCCTTCTGAATATAAAAAAAAAGTCTAAATAAACCTATGAAAAAAATATGACCTTTGCCCCTCATCTTGAATGTGCTGTTCCTCCCATTTTTTGAATTGCCATTTAATGATGTAGTGCTGACAAAGCGAGAAAAAGTCGTGTTGTGTGACCCTCCTTTCTGTTTTATTGTATTGTTAGTATAAAACTAAAGGTTACATGTATGAGAAGGGTTTTTACATGCCACTGTATGTATAATTACAATAATGTTCACCATTTGCCATATTGCAGGGTCTTCACTGTGACTTTGCTTGTCTGATGTTTCGTTATTTGGTGAACAAACCCTCAGAAGAAAGAGTCACCGAGATTATAGTTAATGCAGTCAGAATTGAACAGGTAACATTGTATTTTATCCATTGTCTTTATTATGTAGAATCTATATGAACTTATTGTACATGACTGTATATAAAGCTAAAAAGTTTTAGCAAATATTGAAATATACAGTAAGTAATTTCTTAATTCTTAAACTATTGATAAATATAATAATTTTGTAACTAACATTTTTATTGAAAAGTGTAAAATCACCATTCACACAGTGCCTTCTCCCCTTATTTATCTCATTTGGGCAACTACCCATTTATAACTAATTTGATTTATATTATGTACAGTGACTTATTATTACATATGTAAGTGACTGCTATAATATATTTATTTTAAACCATTCTTTTTAATATTATTATTTCATTAAAAGTTAAGTTATATGTTTCCAATCATTCACCGTTGACCAAAATTATACCAACTACTGCCACGTGCCCTTAAGTGCTTGCCTTTTATTTTTCATATTCCATATGAGTAGTGGGCACCAGGTGGCCCAGGGCTGCATCCGGCCCTCAGACACTTCACATAGAGTAATACAGCATGGCCCTCTACATCAATACGAAGCTCATTATATCTTTCTAAAATTAACGAAAATACATAGTTATACTCCTAAATACATCTACTCATTATCTATGTATTGATTACAATTTTGATTTGAATAAATAAAAAAAAATAAAAAAAGGCATTGTGTAGCCCTTTTAAAGTCCTTGTGGCCACATATGAGGCCCTTGAAATTGATAGTTTGCCCATCACTGTTCAGCACTAAATTTAGTGTGGCAATTACCAACATGGGAAGAGAGAAAGAAGAGGAGAGAGAAAGAGAGGAGGTGGAAGAGAAGGAGGCACATATGCCTTGGGTTAGACAACCATGTTCTCCAATGAATGCATAAGAATTAAATAAATATAGATACTGATAGCATGGAGTTGCAGACTAGCTGTCATTGCAATCTAGGAGCCTTACATGTCCTTTTCTTAATATCACAGGAGTTTCTAACAGAATCTTTGCCAGTGAATCTTATTGGGATGAACTGCGTGTTGATGAAGACTTACATAGAATTTGTAGCTGACCGGTTGCTTGTTGAACTTGGGTATTCAAAGGTCTGTAAGGATTTTTTTTCATTTAAACTCATCTCTCAAATTTTTGAATGTTGTATAACATATATGTTTTAATATGGTATTGTTTTATATAGTTCAGATTAAAAGTAAATTAATGTAGAATAATAAATTGTTATGAATTTGGACAGTTGATTTATGCAATACAAATTATATTGGTGTCTTTGACCACATGTTTACATACAATAGTGCACTAATGTCTCTTATACACAATATTTCTTGCTACTCATTCAATGTAAATAAACAATAAAAACAAAAGCAATAATACAGCATATCTAATTTGGAAGCAATAACACAGAAAATCTTATTAACCTTCATCTCAGAGAGGTCACTTCTCTCTGGCTAGGATGACCTCAATTTGTCCTCACTACTTTGAAGGTTTTGCTGTGGGGCCCTTTATATATATATATATATATATATATATATATATATATATATATATATATATATATATATATATATAGTTATTGTATATATTTTTATAGTAAATAAATAGTACATTTGTGTTCACATTTGAATGTCTAAAACAAGTTGTTTCATGCCCAGAATTCCGAGAAATACAGATATTACACTGCATTAAAGAGTTAAAAAATTGTTTTCAGAACTATTCTACCAACATAATGCAGCTCCCTTTCTATGTCCAGGATGCTCAAACTTTCAAATACTGTATATACTCGAGTATAAGCCGAGTTTTTCAGCCCTTTTTTTAAGGCTAAAAAGGGTCCCCTCGGCTTATACTCGAGTCACTCTCCCCCCGTGTCTCTCTAACCCCCCCGTGTCTCTCTAACCCCCCCGTGTCTCTCTAACCCCCCCGTGTCTCTTTCCCTCCCCCCTCCTCATCCTTAACCCCCCTCCTCATTCAAAACCCCCCTCCTCATTCTAAACCCCCCTAAATACCTCCCCCTCTCCCATTCCCCTCACTTACCTCCATCTGTAGCTTCGCCTCCGGCCTCCACTCCTTCCTGCGTCGGCACCCGGTATATGCTAATGACGTGACGTCATTAGCATTGGCCGGGTCAAGACGCCGGAAGGAGAGTGGAGGCCGGAGGAGAAGTTGCAGATGGACGGAAGTGAGGGGAAAGGGAGATGGGGAGGTATTTAGAGGGGTAAAGTGAGGAGTTGGGTTTAGAATGAGGAGGGGGGTTTAGAATGAGGAGGGGGGTTTAGAATGAGGAGGGGGGTTTAGAATGAGGAGGGGGGTTGAGGTTGAGGATGAGGGTTGAGGATGAGGAGGGGGGTTGAGGATGAGGAGGGGGGTTGAGGATGAGGAGGGGGGTTGAGGAAGGAGATTCAGAATGAGGAGGGGGTTGAGGATGGAGGTTGAGAATGAGGAGGGGGGTTGAAGAGGGTGATAAGGGAGAGGGGAAGAGACACAGGGAAGGGAGAGGGGGGGAAGAGACACAGGGAAGGGAGAGGGGTGAAGAGACACAGGGGAGGGAGAGGGGAGAAGAGACACAGGGGAGAGAGAGAGGGGGGACACAAGAAAAGGGCACACAAGAGGGACACAGAGGGCACAAGAGGGACACAGGGGGCAGCACATTTCCCACCCTAGGCTTATACTCGAGTCACTCATTTTTCCCAGTATTTTGTGGTAAAATAGGTGCCTCGGCTTATACTCGGGACGGCTTATACTCGAGTATATACTGTAAGTTACTTTTGAACATACTTTCTGTATTAGTGCATACTTTTTAACACAATGTCTCACAATTCAGCATTAGGAAAAGCCAGTATGATGCCTTGCGATGTAGAAAGAGGGGCTAATACCTGTTTATAGACCACTAGTAAAAACTGTGACAGTTCTTATTTTTATGTTAATCTTGTTCTCATTTCAATTCCAGGTGTTTAAAGCAGAAAATCCTTTCGATTTCATGGAGAACATTTCATTGGAAGGGAAAACCAATTTCTTTGAAAAGCAAGTAGCAGAGTACCAGCGCTTTGCTGTTATGTCGAACTCAACAGACAATGTCTTCAGGCTTGACGCAGATTTCTAATTCTGGAAACTAATTTGGATGTTTTGTCAGAGGAACATGTGGAGGATACTGGGAAAGAGATCAAAGAGATTGCTAATGTCCCACCTCACTATCCAACATGTTGTAAAAATATTTTCAGATCTGTCAGAAATATGAATCCATCAAAGGACAATTTAATCAGGATGCAGGACACAGTAAGACTGGTTTCCAAAGTTATGTCAAGCTAGTTCTAGTTCTATGGTGCCCGTTTTATGAGGTAAGCCTAATACAAGACAACCTCGTCCCTCTAGCACTAGATATGTTTCATGTTCACATGGCATCTCTTGTATTAACAGCCTTATCGGTAATCCCAAGCATGGCTCTGGGTTAATGTTTAGTAACTAAAGCGCCAACCCCGAGCCACGATCAGGATCACACGCATCCGTCTTTGGGTTCCCTTCCATGTGTGTATCGCTTTAACACTCAGCGGCACTGACACGGCCAGACCACCAGGGATGTTAAACTCTTTTCTCCATGATATAACATATAAAAAAACTAAATGGCTAATCATGAACAACAGGGAATTCATCTGCCTTGAGGTTCAATTTTAATGCAAATACTGTAGCATTACATAGTAATTCTCAGAATCCATATGATGTCAGTGGAATCCTGATATGGAAGTTTTTCTGTTGTTTATGACTTAATCCTAACATACATAGCATTTACACTGAACTTTTATGGATGTTATACCTCACTCGTTGGGCAAGAGAAGCCATAAAAAGAGTGATTATGTAGTGTATGATATAAATAACTTTAGTCAGTTATGGAACCTCAATGAATCTCAATATATATTGAGAACAATTCATAAGGCTTATTAAACGGTTTCATTGTTTGTGCCTGGTGCCCACTGCATCACAATCCGTTGATGACATTTGAAATAGTATATTAGTACCATGCCTTGAAAAGGTCAATAACAATTTATCACTTGATAAAGAATACTGTGCCTCCTGTAAAACCAAATAGTAGTTATTTAAACATTTTTCAAGTATTTAGGGACACAAGTAAACCCCTAGATACAAAATAGCACTAAAGCAAACATATAAGCAGGTCATCCATCTAGAGTAAAATGCTAAAATATTCTACGTTTGCATAGGTTATATATATATATATATATATATATATATATATATATATATATATATATATATATATCGGTTGAAATTTTTATTTACCGGTATGTTTATTTATTTTTTGCAACATTTTAAATGCAATTTTTATCATACACTCCAATGTTAATATCAGAAAGTGAATATTGCAAAACTGTAAAGATCTATTACGTTATTGATATTAAATGTTTGACATCAGCCTTCAAATTACAGAAATACCCCACAAAAGTACACAATTTTACCTAATATCACCGGCTGTTTAGGACTTCATGAAAATCACTTTGTTTGTCCTTTCAGATATTAAATGACCTTTGGCCGCAATTACTATAATAACACTATTTGTTCTGAGATACTGCTCCGCTGAAGCCAGTTTTGTTGATTATATGAATAATATCTTATTTGATTTAAAGATTTTTCTCTTGATTTTCTGTAGAGAAAATGATGCTTGTTTTAGTAGTCTGTAGACAATAACTCTAGATGTGTGTATTTTCATCAGTTTATCAATTTAAGAATATCACAATATTATAGTTAAAAATATTCTTTACAAATATTCTGGCTAAGGGCCATATTCTATTGGCCAATTCTCAAAGTTAAACACACTTAAGACCAGTCTAAATATTGCCACATATTCTATTAGCTACTCGCATTCTGATTACGAGATCCCCACCCACAATCACTACGGACCCGCCAAAGAAGCAAAACAGGCCTTAGAACTCCATTGGTTTTGGTATAGCTCAGACATTATGAGCACTAGATAATTAAAGTTCCCAAAATCAATATTCTATTAGATCTGTAGCTCTAACTCGCAATTGAAAAAAGTATCAGGTTTATGTAAAAAGTATTATTAGTACTAAATAGGACTCACAAGGGCTTTTTCAAACACTTATTAAAGCTGTAACAGCAATTAAACTGTACTTTAAAAATATGGGAAAGCATGGGAATACATTAGTATTAATTACAGAACAGTCTCAAACAAATATGCAATTAAAACATATTTTATTTCATGTTTTTTTTGTGTGTGAAATTGATCCAGGGATTTAAGGGGTTAATACATATCATGGAACCTGCATGGACTAGAACAGATAGTTAACTAATTTGATTGATTTCTTTATTGCTGGATTGCGAGTCCGATATCTAAATTTACTTCTCAACACTAATAAATTCGTAGTGCAGTCTAAGTATAAAACGCAATGTTTTACTGACTTCATGATGATGGTCTCATTTACTATTGGCTGTGTCTAAGAAGTAAATTATGGGCTTGCTCAAATATTGTCAGATCATATGATCACACCACATGAAATCAGAGTTAGAAAGGCAGTGTATACGAGTTCAGCCTTGCCGTCGGAATTTGCGAGCTGGCGTCAATAGAATACATCTAAACTTTTATTTAAAAAAAACACCTGCAGCTAAATTTGTGAGTTTGAGGCATTTGCGAACAGCTAATAGAATATGTCCCTAAGTCTGATTAGGGTTTCTGTAGGGAAAATAACTACTCCCTTTATTGGATAAACTGCTTAACTTAAAGAAAACAAAATATTTTTAAATTAGCACAGTACTTATTTTTCATGCAAAGAAGACTATTTGCAATATTTAAAACCTCTTCTGTTAATTGTATGATGGCAGATTCAGTCTCCATTTTACTGAATGTTAGTGAAAATACACACACAAATGCATACAAACTGAGTGCAGCTTTAAAATATTGTTTTTAATTGTATATTTTTTTAGGGTATATGCTAATTTAATTATATACTATGTGAGAAACAATTGTGCATTGTTCTGGGCATTTATAGTTTATCATTGTTTTATCATTTTATGACTGCGTTGTTATATGTGTGATGAAGGATTTGTTATTTAACTTGATAGTTTTTAGGTGAATTTCTGTTCACAAGTTTAGTTTAAAGAAGGTTTTATTAAAGGGTTTTATTAAAGGGACACTGATGTCACCAGCTAGAGGCTTGAAAAAAGTGGGGAAGTTTTTTTAACTTTTTAAAATGAAATTAGGCATTTTTATTTATTGTTTTCAATATTGTTTTTAAGCACTCCAACAAATAAAATAATAATAAGACTGGAATTTGTAACTGTGACACATTCATTCTATTTTAGCTAAATTAATATTCATTTTTATGAATATTGTTGTAGTGGTTAAATATACTGTATTTCTATATCTAAGGTATAAGTTCAAATGACATGTCTTTTTTGTTTAATTTGTTTATACACACGCACACACTACCACTTCACCAATGTTCTTCTGCATGATAGAAAGGAGTATAATAATTAAAGGGACATGGAAGGTTTCTGGATTTCGCTAGGAATATAATATACCTCTTTACCTTTGTACTTTATTTCATTAATAAATCCAGAAACCTTTCATGTCCCTTTTAATATTTTAAAAATAGAATATGGCAGAGTTACAGATTAACGGGTTCAAATCCCCTCACTTTTCTTCCCCTTTTTTATTATCAATATACATTTTTTATTTAGGTTATATAATAAAGCAAGTGAATATGAGGAATTGGCGCATTAGCTCACTGTCCTATGCTTATACTTGATATTACATAGGACATATACACTATCTGACTCAGGAGCTGAACACCCAGATCTAATCACTGTTCATTACCAAGGCTCATAAGTAATTCAAGGCAGAAGCAATGTACAGAAAGCCCTGACTTCTATTGATTGATCATAACTCCAGGAATTCAGCATTAATTTTAAAAAGGAAAACACTTTTCCAACTTTTTTTTTTCACCACCTATTTAATCGTGCAGAGCACATATGGTGGCTTCAGTGGCCCTAAAAATTATTTATATATTTAAAAAATATTTGATAATGATCTGTTGCATATTTTTTGCCTTTGTGAATGTTGTTTCATTGTTCAACGGTTTATAACTCTCAGAATAAAACAAAAACAAATTGAATGTGGTTTGCTGTGTGGTTATATGTGTGTACTATACTGTTATATGTATTTTGTTATTTAAGTTATCTTATTCTTTGTATTTAAAATGTACATTTTTAAAAACTGCACTAGAAGATAGGCAAAACTTCTCTGAACATTTTTCCAGTTGGTACTTTAAAAGATATCATCCACTACAACCAACAGGCTAAGATAACATTTTGGCAACAACATAACAACCTTCTTGGCTGAATAGATCTCTAAGTGCTAGCTTATGGTTTTTAAAGTACAAGCTTTAAAAGATAAAAAAAAATGAGATGCAACTATGTTCCAGTGAAATCTACCATTTTGGTAGGAAAAACTTTTGCGGAAACTTTGAATGCAGAGGAATCTTTTTGCTTAATGGGAATCTGGAAGCAAAAACCCAGTGCTGTCAACAGTTTATCTCTCTGAGCAAGTAGATGACATAATTAGCTGTGATAAAAAAAAATTGAGCCACACAGTAAAGAATAATTGCATGTAACAGTAAGAAATGAAACTGTTGTTTATTTTTTTATTTTCTGAAAACTAATTGTACATTAGTTTAATTATTTAAAAGATCATATAGAAAACAATTTACTACAGTACTTCCTTAAGTATTATTAGTCAATTTTAAAATTATTTGGATTAAGCAATCAGACTGGTAATATGGAGGCTCCAGGCACAGTCCCCTAACTTCCTAGCTGTTCTGCCAACAAATCAGATTTCTTTACACCACAACAGGCCTCTCCATCACGCATCTCTCCCCAACCCAACTTAAATGCTTATCTATTATACCTGTGATTCTGTATCGTCAGACCCCTTGCTGTATCTTACAAAATTATGTTCAAAATCTTGAACTACCACGTGTGGCTTCAGGCAAATCCAGATAATATATTAAAAGAAACTTATGTCACTCTCAAAACTTATATCACTCTCAATAAAAGCCTTATTAAATTGCGATTCTGTCAATTTAAAAGGGCTCTATTTAAGCACACAGCATATTTTTTTACAGAAGTTTTTAGTTAGTAAACTTCTATCCAAAAGCAAGGTCTTCACGAACTAAAAACTTCTGTAAATAAAATATACTCTGTGCTTAAATAGAGCCCTTTTAAATTTACCGAATCGCAATTTAATAAGGCTGATAATGTTTAAGCCAGTATTTATCTCTTTTGGGCTCTGTTTCTAAAGTCTTTCTCTTTCTTAGTGTCTGTCTCTTGATCCCTTACTCTCTGTTTTTCTTTCTCCCAAATTCTAAGATTGTATGGGACTCTGCATTAATTTTAATCAGATTGCATGCTATTTTTTCCCACAATAATAAGATATTTTTCTATATGATTTTGTTGTGCCACTTTCTTGCCACCAACAGGATCTAGTGAGTTACCAATTGATCCTGAGTTACATTTTGAAGGTCGGGGTTGGCAAAGCCAGTCCTGGAGTGCTGAACACAGGCCATTATTTCAGGAATTTCCTTTATGCTCATCAGCCAGTTGATCATAATAGTTAAGGTAGGATTTACTCACCTGTGAACAGCAGGGAAGTCTAGTTTAAAATGTTGTTGCTTTTTATAAACATTATAAATCATTAAACTCAGATTTATTCAGTAACAGTACTGGATAGTAACCACCAGATGGTACCACTTAACCTCTCTTGGGAGACCCTACATGAGAATACTGTGATAATTCACCAACTCCTGACATAATATTGTGGAGCCTTTTCAAGGCATAATACGTATTCTAATGAAATCTCCATCAATGTCAGAAGATATTGAAATGGATACGGACAAACACTGAGAGAGAGTCGAAACAGACAGGGAGGCAGATACACTAAAAGAGCCTCAGACTGATAGGACAGACAATCGTACAGGTTGACAGACACTGTAAAACACAAAATAACAATAATCTTTATTTAAAGGAGAATTTTTAGATGAATGCTGAGTATATAACAACTATGTAACAGCTAGTGTACATAATGCTCTCACAGAGAAAAAAAGGTTTTATTCAAAGACTAGTATACCATGAATAAACCATAAGCTCTCATTGCACTGCGAGCCTTGCGAAGCGAGGTAAGCATTTGAGGCACGCAGGACTTTCGACCCGTACGACTTACGACCAAAACCTGTACATGTACTGTGCGCCTCGCAAGATGGCGGCTTTAACGGCCGAACTACGGAACTGAAAAGACATGGGAAAAAAACAACAAATTTGCCTGAAATTAACTTGCACACACCAAAGTGGGAGAGTCAGGGAGCCTGTGAGTCAGGTTGCAAGTTAATTTGATGCATATTTGCAATTTTTCACGATCGAAAATTGGCTAAGCGAGCAAAAAAAATGGCTGCTGAAAAAATGCAAAAAAAATAAAACGAGGCCCAAGGACGTAAAATAGACGGAAGGACGTAAAAAATAGCCCTAAGCAGTAATACTTAACGAAAGCAAGTAACACTTAACCCAAGCCACTAACACTTAACCCAAGGCAGTAACACAACCCAAGACATTAACACTCAAGCGCGAGGTCTATAAGCTGCTCAGGGGCAGAGGCTTGCAATGAGCGCCGAAGGTGCTCAGAGGGCCCATAGCCTCTCATTGTGTGGCAAACAGCATTGCTAGCCTTACAATTTTACTCCCGGGCAATTTTCTAGTATTTATATAGTAAAAAGTAAGGTGAATGATCATCAGACCATATTACTTTTGTTCAGGAGTCCTGTTTTTTTTTTTTTTTTTTATTCTTATTTTTTATTTTTCAATGCATATCAGAAGTGTACAGAATACGTCAAGAATGTAACATATGTAAACATGTCCATACATTAATAAATAACTTTTCTTTTTATCACGAAACAGTTCAATTAAATATCCCATAAGAAGTGAGAATAACATTTGAATCTCACCGAGGGTTTGGGAACTGGGAATGGTATTGGAGTTATAACAGCTATCCTAATTAAGTTATTTTCCTTTCCTTTACCTCCACATAGTTTACAAGTATAGTCTCAGAGTCAATCCTCGGAGAGTTAACTTTTTTACAAAAACAAATACTATCTCCAATTGTCTAGTTCTGAATTAAAAGAATGTGATGAGTTCTCCTCCCTTCCTGTTATTCAACAAAGAATTTACATATACCTTCCGTCTTTCTTAGGCTCACCTCACCTTGGGCCTCTAATTTTCCAGATGTCCCAACAGGAGGCCCACCGTTTGTATCTCGCGTCAAATTCCGCTGAGAAGTGACTCATGGTTTGGATATGGTCAATTTTCTGTAGTACTTCTCTAAATGTAGGGGTAGTGTGTTTCCAGTGCTTAGCTATGATGCATCTGGATGTCAGGAATATTTGGTTGGTTAGGAATTGCTCGCTTTTTGTTAGTTCCTTGTTCGGGACTCCTAATAGTGCTTCTTCTGGTTTTTGTTGTATAGTTTTCCCCCATAACTTCTCTAGCGTATTGTATGTTGCCTGCCAAATGTGCCTAATTTTGGGACATTCCCAAAGCATGTGGGTTAATGAACCAGTGTGTCCACATCCACAAAAACATTTGTCGGAGTGTGTTTTGTTTGAATGGTGAAGTCTCGTTGGTGTGAGGTACCATCTCATGACTGTTTTTAATGCGTTCTCTTTCAAGGTGATGTTTAAAGAAGACATGTTGGCCTGTTTGATAACCTGATTCCATTGTTTGTCATCTAATGTGATGTGTAAGTCTGATTCCCATGTTTCCTGATAGTGTGGCTTGTCTGCACTAGACAGTTCAGATAGGTTTTTATATATCACTGAAATGTTGCCCTTGCCTCCGGGGTTGTTAATGCAACAGTGTTCATATATTAATTTTCTGTTCTGGCTATTTGATTTTGTAGTCTGAAACAACGTCTGTTTAATTATCATGAGATTAATCCATTCGCTGCTGGGTATTTGATTTAGTGTGTCTCCTTGAGCCCAAGTCCATGTGTCTGCAACTATAGTCAGGTTTTTTTGTATCCACCATTTCATTTGGGAGCTTTTGTTTGTGTGGTCCATCTTTTGTGATTGCCACAGAGGGGTTAGGCCCGAGCCTATATGTAGCATGGGGGATTTTTTATTTATTTCCTTCCAAGTTTTCAGTGAATTGCGGATACAGCTTGTAAGATTGTGAGTTTTCAAATCTGTGTGTAGGCTTAGCCACAAAGCATGTGATAATGTTATATGATTATTTTCTAAAATTTGTTTTTCTATCTCGACCCATGTTGGGATGGCTTCTTTTTTGTACCAGCTGGTCAATTGTGCCAGTCTTGTGGCTTTGTAATAATTAACCAGGTTTGGAAAGGCTAAACCTCCTTTTTGTGTGGGTGCGTGCATCGTATTTCTATTAATTCTTGGTTTCTTGTGATTCCAGGTGAATTTGAGGAGAGTTTTTTGTAGTGATTTTATGGCTGGTAAATTAATTGGCGTTGGAATCGCCCTAAATAAGTATAACATTTTCGGGATAACATTCATTCTGATCGCGTTTATTTTACCAATCCAAGATATATTGAAAGAGGACCATTTCTCTATGTCTTGTTTGATTTTACTGATAATTTTGGGAAAATTTGCTTCATATATTTGCTCCGTCGAGCCTGGGATATTAATTCCCAGATAAGTCAGATATTTTTGGGCCCATTTCATGGAAAAGTTTTTATCCAAATTTTCTACCACTTTTCTGGAGAGAGTGATGTTGAGTGCCTGACTTTTAGCCGTGTTGATTTTAAAGCCTGAGATGGTGCCGAATTTTGTGAGTAATTGGAGTAAGTTGGGTAGGCTAGTTATTGGTTCTGTCAGTGAGAGCAAAATATCATCTGCGAAGAGATTGATTTTGTATTCCTTAGGTCCTACCTTTATACCTTTTATGTCTGGGCAGGTTCTGATTGCAGTCGCCAGGGGTTCCAGGCATAGAGCAAATAATAGAGGGGAGAGCGGGCAGCCCTGTCTAGTTCCTCTGGTGATTTTGAATTTTTTAGACCTAAAACCCTGATATGTTATAGATGCCTCTGGGTTCGCGTATAGGGCCTGTATACCTCTTATGAAGGTGTCTCCTAGACCTATTCTGGGCAGCACTTCCCACATAAAAGTCCAATCTATTCTGTCGAATGCTTTTTCTGCGTCAAGTGATAGTAGCATTGAGTGTATGTTGTTCCTTTTAGCTATTTCTATTAGATTCAGCACTCTCCTGGTGTTATCTGGGGCTTCTCTGCCTGTAATAAATCCTACCTGATCTGGGTGGACAACCTTGGGTAATAATGGGGCTAGTCTGTTCGCCAAAATCTTTGAGTATAATTTAATGTCTGTATTAATTAGTGAAATTGGCCTGTAGCTTCCACATTGGGCTGGGTCTTTACCTTCTTTAGGGATTACAATAATTTTTGCCTCCAAAAATTCCAGTTTTATAGGGGGACCTTTTAAAAATTCATTAAATAACTCGTGTAAATATGGGAGTAGTTGTTGTGAGCATTGTTTGTAGTAAAAGTTTGTAAACCCGTCTGGGCCGGGTGCCCCATGTGATTTAGTTGTCTTAATCGCCTCCTTAATTTCCTCTAGCGTTATGGGTCTAGCCAAGTCTTCAGCTTGGGTTTTCTTAATTTGTGGGAGTTCTGTTGAGCTTAAGAAGCTATTTATTTGTGAGTTGTGGGCTTTGGACCCTGAATGTGGAGGGGCTGAGTAAAGCTCCTCGTATCTCGTTCGGTATAAAGACCAGTTTGTTATTTTTGTTACTTATCTTAGGGATGAAGGAATTTGCTCTTTGTGTTTTTAGTTTTTTAGCTAACATAGTGTCAGGTTTGTTGGCGCTTCTGAACATTGTTGCTTGCGAGCGTTGGAGAATGGTCACCATTTTTTTCCTAAGAATTGAGTTTAGTTGTTGCTTTTGGGTCAAAATTTCATTATAGATTTTTGGGTCGTGTTTCCTTGTGAATTGCGCCTGTAGGTCCGCGATTCTAGACTTAATAATGTTCATTTGTGCTTGATCTAGTTTTTTCGTCGTTGCTCCTATTTGAATGCAAACTCCTCTAATGACTGCTTTATGGGCTACCCACACTCCCCCCCTGCTTACCTCGCCCCCATTATTGACTGCAAAGTAGTCATCTATCGCTTTGGTAATTTTATCTTTAGATCTGATGTCATTGAGTAGGTGTGGGTTTAGGGTCCATGACGGGGACTGCCCCGATGGGATGATGCCGTTTAATGAGATCTGAACCAAGTCATGGTCCGACCACGCAATGGGGTGTATATTTGCGTCAATTAGGTTGTGGGCTAGTCGCTGTTGAATCAGCACGTAGTCGATCCGTGAGTGGGATTGGTGTCTAGAGGAGAAGAAGGTGTATGACCTATCTGATGGATATATTGCTCTCCATGTATCTATCAGACCGTGGGATTTTAGAATATGTTTGAGTGTTTTGGTAGCTTCTGGCGTAGTGTGGGCAGAAGATTTGGAAGATCGGTCCCTATCTGGGTCTAGTACGGTGTTCATGTCTCCCCCTATTACTAGAGTGGATGGACCCCATCCTGTCATCATTTGTGATATTTTATCGAAGAATTGTGATTGGTCGGTATTTGGAGCATAAAGGTTAAGGAAGGTTATCTTTTGTTCTTGAATGGTCCCGTGAATTGCAATAAATCTCCCTTCTGGGTCTGATTGAGTTCTGGAGTGGCAAAAATTTAATCTATTGTGAACTAAGATTGTCATTCCTTTTTTCTTCTCTTTAGCTGTAGCATGGTAAGATTGTCTGTAAGTTTTCCCCCAGTATCTGGGGATAGCTAATTTTTTAAAGTGTGTTTCCTGGATCATGACTATGTCCCCCCTAAGTTTTTGATATTCTTTTATTGCTATCCCTCTTTTAACGGGTTCATTAAGGCCCTGGGTATTGTGTGAGATGATGTTAAGATTCATAGTGTGTCCTACCTTTAGGCCCTTTGTACCTTGTGGGAGGTGAGTCGTTGCGGGACGATGTTTTGATGTTTTTGTTGAGACTGTCCGATAGGCCTCCTGTTGGGTTTACGTAGAGTACACCTGGAAGTTAGTTCTATTAGGGTAAACAAGAAGGTAGAAGTCGATGTTAATACAAGCACAGAAATATCAATAAGCCAAAGGCGACTCTATGATTATTCTTTACCTTGCTTTGTTGATAAGGGTTTTTGGATTGATTAAGTTTATAATTTGACAGTGTCACTGAGAAATAGATAGTTTCACTGGGATGTAAAAGTTCAGTTATTTTAAGTATTTGTGGAGATAGTAGTAATAAAACTTACAAGAGGGTAGCCTTCGCTATCCTCCTTAACTTGTTTGGTGAGTCCACACGTGTCTTTATATGACACTGCGTGGAATCGCCTGTTTTTTTCCTTTTTAAACTAAAACAAATCGCCCTTAAAGGGCTTTTTAGGAAGGCTATAATTTTTAAAGTGAAAAGTGGTCTTACATATGTCTAAGACATTTACCTGCTCCGAGGGTTTTCTGGAAGTAGTCTATTAAGAGGTCCAAGGAAGCCGTATCAACCAGGGAATTGACTCAGTAGTGCTCTAGCTAACTTATCTTTTTTAGAGCTAATGTGGACTATTATGTACTTGTTTAGATGCCAACCTTTGAGTCATTTTAGAGAAGCTGTGATTTGAATATATCTCTTGTATGTTACAAATGGATCCATGTCTGGTCCGTTGTAGGGCTGTGGGCATGTTGTGATGTAGATAGTTTCTCCTATTAGGATCTGAGATTATCTACTGGAAGAGCATGATAATGTCTTCTACAGAAACAATCCAGAGGGATGTAATGTTAACTGGTTCTATGACCCCTTGGCTTGATTTAGTTGGAATAAAGCTTCCCTCGTGAAAACAGTAAAAACCGCACATGGAAAAAAAAGATAAGAGAGAAAAGACAAAATGATATAACACAAAACATCAATTTGGGTTTAAGAGTTCATCTTGTCTGGAAGTGTGACATTTCTCTCTCTGTCACGACGAGTTGACCCTCTTCTTCTCTCTCCTCGATGTCTGTTCTCCATGAGAAGTTCAGGAGCCGTCTGCAGGTGTATGTTCTTCTCTTTAGCTGTAGCATGGTAAGATTGTCTGTAAGTTTTCCCCCAGTATCTGGGGATAGCTAATTTTTTAAAGTGTGTTTCCTGGATCATGACTATGTCCCCCCTAAGTTTTTGATATTCTTTTATTGCTATCCCTCTTTTAACGGGTTCATTAAGGCCCTGGGTATTGTGTGAGATGATGTTAAGATTCATAGTGTGTCCTACCTTTAGGCTCTTTGTACCTTGTGGGAGGTGAGTCGTTGCGGGACGATGTTTTGATGTTTTTGCTGAGACTGTCCGATAGGCCTCCTGTTGGGTTTACGTAGAGTACACCTGGAAGTTAGTTCTATTAGGGTAAACAAGAAGGTAGAAGTCGATGTTAATACAAGCACAGAAATATCAATAAGCCAAAGGCGACTCTATGATTATTCTTTACCTTGCTTTGTTGATAAGGGTTTTGGATTGATTAAGTTTTATGAAAACAGTAAAAACCGCACATGGAAAAAAAAGATAAGAGAGAAAAGACAAAATGATATAACACAAAACATCAATTTGGGTTTAAGAGTTCGTCTTGTCTGGAAGTGTGACATTTCTCTCTCTGTCACGACGAGTTGACCCTCTTCTTCTCTCTCCTCGATGTCTGTTCTCCATGAGAAGTTCAGGAGCCGTCTGCAGGTGTATGTTCTTCTCTTTAGCTGTAGCATGGTAAGATTGTCTGTAAGTTTTCCCCCAGTATCTGGGGATAGCTAATCCCCAGATACTGCAGGTGTATGTTCCAAGAAGTCAATAGACTGGTTCCTTCTTCCAGGGACCGGACGGAGAAGAACTTGTTATCTCTTGAGATGGTCAGGCGAAATGGAAAGCCCCAGGAGTATCTCCAGCCCTGAGCAAGGATGCAGTCCAGAAGAGGTTTCATATTTCTCCTTTTGGTAAGCGTTAGCTGTGATAAATCGGAGAAAATCTGAGGTTGTTGTCCTTCAATTTCAGGTATGCCTCCCCTGGATGCTTTCATAAACAGCTCCTTTGTGGTGAAATAATGAAATCTTGCGATGATATCTCTAGGTCTGTCCTTCATATTTGGGCGTCCCCCCAGAGCTCTGTGTATTGTTCTGATTTTAGTTCTGGTAACAGAAATTCACATAGTTCATACATGTTCATACATGTATCCTTTCAAGTCCGTCACCGATTCAGGGACGTTGCGTAATCTCACGTTCTGTCTCCTAGATCTGTTTTCTAGGTCCTCTTGAAACAGAAGGTGATTAGCTTGTTCTTCTCTTAATGAAGAAATTTCTGCCTCTAGTCGAAGGTGAGATTGTTGTAGGTCTTCATATTTTCCCTCAAGTATATTTGTCTTAGTGTCTATCTTTTTTATTTCGGACTTTAGCTCTGTGGACACTTTCAGGATTTCTGTTTTAATGTCTTCTCTGAATGTACGAATTAGATCTTTCAGGTCTTGTATGTCACCTTTAGTGCTCGGTGTGGATTGTTCCATTGTCATTGGACTGGTGGATCTTGCTGTCGGTGGGAGCGTCTGGGAGGTTGTTATTGTTGTCTTTGGAGGGTAGTAGGCTTGGATATTTTTGTTGCTTTTCCTTGTTGCGACTCCAGCCATAATACTTTGTAAGTCACTTTTCACTTTTATCTTTTGTTAGCGCCCCCTTTGTGTGGGCATTGTAGTGAGGTTACATCTTAGGGGAGCTGGACTCCATGTGAATGGTAGAATGCAAGTCTATAGTGAAGGTAGTATTTCTCACCTCTATGCACTATTTGAGATGGACACTAGGGGTCACTGGTGTTCTGTGCAATAGTCTTTCAGTAATTCTCCCTTTTGTTTGGGTTGAGTTTTCGTTTTTGTTTTTATGGCAGTGTGTATAAGCCTCCCCTTATGGATGGTCCCTTATTTAGGCAGGGGACCTCTCTCCCCCTTGAGTGTAAATTCAACCTCTGGAAGGGGGGAGGTGGTGAGTGTCTTTATGGGAGCTATATGTCTTCCTCTGCACAGAGGGGTATTAAGTTTTGCCCCACCTTTGTCTGCTGTTTGGAGGTGTGGATGTCGTCCTCCAGATTGTAGTCAGCACCCCTGCTGCTTCACTTTATGTGTGTTCTTTATGTTGTTTTGGGGAGAGTTCAGCTATACATACGTTGGGATCCCAGATGTTAAATAAAAGAGTTGTGTACTGGCCCTTGTGCTTGTGTTTCTTGAGAGTAATCACTCTCCTGCAGGGGTTTATTAAGTGGGCCTTTTTTCTTTTTTCTTTTTCCCCTTACGTAAGTTTGTCCCAGCGTTGTATTGTAGGTTCCAGGCTCATTAGAAAATGGCCGCCGCTGTATTTTGGCGGGAAATAATCTTGGTGCTGTTAGGATGTGGATGGGACAAAATGGCCACCAATTGTAAATTCAGGGTATGTTCCACTTCACAATGGGGATGTGTGGGTTCCCGTTCGTGGGATCTCGTGTATCCCTCTGTCCAGGGTTCTTTAATGTCTCTTTTAGAAGTAGTATTGCCCCTGTTTTTAAAGTGTGCACTGGGTGGGTGCTAAATTGTATGCTCTTTATTTGTTACCCTTATTTGGGCTTGTATGTCAGACTCTTATTGTGCCCCTGGGTCTGTGTAGTACATGTGGGGGGGATTCCGGGTTCTGAGCCGAAGTGACTCCTTACCCTGCTGTCGTTTCTTCCCTTTCTGTCAGACTCTTATTGTGCCCCTGGGTCTGTGTAGTACATGTGGGGGGGATTCCGGGTTCTGAGCCGAAGTGACTCCTTACCCTGCTGTCGTTTCTTCCCTTTCTCAAGGCCTCCAGGTCTGGTGTGGCGGGAGACTCGGTGTCCTGGTTCTCCACCGCCGGCGGGGTCCATGTCCACTAATCGTCCCACGGGAGCCGCGTGGAATGGCGCCTGGTAAGATGTCGTTGGTGTATTTAGGCGTATTTTTCCTTGTGGACCCTGCCGCTTGTCACGGGTCTGCTTTGGCGTTGTGGTGCAGCGATCGCTGCTTCTTGTGTCCTCCGCTGAGATTGGGGTTGTGCTGATTCGGTGTGCCCTTTGGTTAGGGTCTTGTGGACGGATCACCCCTCCGGGGGGAGAGAGGAGACGTCCGGCGCGTCTCAGGCGCCCGTCGGGCCCGTTTCCACGAGGGTGTGAAAAATTGTGTGTGCCACTCCAAAAAAATATCTCCGTGGTCCTTGGGAGTAGGTGGGTCTCTGTGTGGTGGTTTTAAGGTGATTTGGCGTGAATTAACCACTTTATCATTAATAAATTCGGTCGCCTAGACGGAGCTCCTCTGTAGCACGACCGATCAGCTAGCTTGCTGGACACGCCCCCCAGGAGTCCTGGTTTTGTGTTTCTTACCATGGATGGAGATACTGCTGGTGCAACAGGTGCTTAACGCTGGGGCCCACAGCAGGGTTGGTCTGCAGCCAGTAGGGGCCTAGAGCAAAGAGGGACGAGGGCAGATCATTTTTTTTATAGAAAGTTGATCTGATCATACTCTAAGGCTAATCTGACCACCTACATATATTTATGGCTTTTCTATTAACCTCTACAGGCACCAACATTTTATAGAGAAGTTGCAAGAGAGGACCCACATTATTTTGCACTGGGGCCCTTCATTCACGAGTTTCGCCTCTGCTTCTTACATCAGGTTAAGTATCTTTGTGTGATGGCATTGAGTACAAGCTTTTTCTGATTGGCAGCCCTGCCATAAACTCCAGCTTTGTGAAGCTCACAATATCTAGTTTTTGTTGAGTCTGGGTCATAGAGATACTGATACAAATCTGTGGTAATTGTTGAGGTTAAAATTTTTGAGGATGCAGTTTTATGGCATTTTGCAACTATCCTAAGAAATGTCTGTTTCTCTGCCCCTGTCGACGAAGTTTGACTTACAACCATTGTTCCTCTTTGCTGGTGTACTTTGTCCATGCTGACATTAGTTTTGAGAGTTTCTCCTTGATATATTAAATAATTTTTGCAGTCTTTGTGACTGATAAACATGAAATTGGGGTAGCCAACTATAGGAAATCTTACAATTTAAAATCACACAGTTATTTTCTGACCGTAACAAACCCTTATGTGTAAACCCTAATGAGTGATCGCTATGTGTGATATGTTCCTTGCTATACATGTGTTTCTACCTAAAGAACAATTGCATGGCTCCTTGAAGAAATGTAGCCTAATGCTACATGTTGTCTTAAAGCTCAGAAGCCGTTAGCAGTGAGTCTAAGCCATACATGTAACATTAACCACACCAGTCAAAGAGACAGAAAGTGCATTTTATTTTATAATGTTATTTTTATTTTTGAATAAGACACAAAAAAAGACTAAATATATTTAGCTCTGTTTTCTTGGGAGTATTCTATAATAGTACAAAACCATGCCCTATTTTATTAATCTTTTCATGTATAATTAAAGTAGCTATTAGACATTTGATCTCTTGCAGTTAAATAACTTAAGTTCCATAAGAGTGTCTCAGTGCTATGTGGTTATACTAAATTACTAGATCACAACAACTTAAAAATAGAACCTACCACAAAAGGCATTTAGATGAAGCCCTTGTAGAGTCCAATGTTTTCGTCCTCTAAATTGCAATTCTATATTTGGTAAAAGTCACAAAATATAATTTAGGCCCTTAAATACAGATTATAATTTGCACATATCTGTATGTAAGCAGAGTAGTTGACTTCATGGAAAAACTGAAGAGGTTTCCATCATGTCTGCACAGTAAGTGTCCCTAACCTCCTCTACTTTGCAGGCGTTACCCCTGTATAAACCTGCCCTGCTATACTCTGTTGTGAGCTTGCTCCTGTAGTCTATCTTGACATGCCTACTGTTGATATGGTTGTCACTCAAGCAACAACCGCCAGACAAAATAATCACACCAGTTTTGGAGAAAGGAGGCCTCAGCCTCCACTATTATTAACATAAATTGACTTAATTACACTGTCACCATGAAAATGCAAAAAGCTGATAAAGTAAAAACACAAAGTTCTAGCTTGAACATTTGTTTGGTGGCTATGAGCTAAGCAGACATGTCCCACATATATTCCCTTTGTAGCCCATGATTGTCTGATGAGGTGGCATTAAGCTGTAACAGAAACAGGTCTCACAGTATGCTGCTTCCAATCACCTTCTGCCAACAAATCCATCATCGTACATAAGGTGGCTGCAGGTAATGATATGATCTTTTCCGCTATAGCTTCTCCAAGTTGTGACCGCATGCTGATATCATGAAGGTGCTCCACTTCCAATATTTCTGTCCCGTCTTTGAAGAAAGCAAATGGGTTGAGACAGCACTGGAGGCCTTATGATAAGGGAAGTTTGGACCAGTCCTGATGGTGGTATGCCATGCATCACCAGGCCATTCTTGTAAGAAAGCTGAGGGCTCAAATCTGAACGAAGACTTGAAAGCGGGTGGGTAGGAGTGGCATTCTGAACCTGGGCCCAAGACTCAGTCTTCACCTATCTCCTGTTCCTGTGTTTTGAGGAGACCTAAAAGAGGCTCCATGATGTAAGACATTAAGTTGGAGAAGAGGGAAATTAAGAAAAAGCTTGGTGCAGATGTCCACCATCCATGGGAGTAAATGGGCACCATATACAACCCTTTTTAAGCATTTGGGCACCTCTCTCTCAACACCACCCAGGTCCTCCAACACCCAAAGAAAAGGTTATGCCCCCTTTCTGTCCATATGTCCACCAGGGGTCGCTATCTTTGTTTTGTAGGCTCCCACAGCCTGTGCCGTCTTTTGCTCTGCATTGCAGCTGCACCTGCTCTAATCTCTTAACAATGGGATTTAATGGAAGCTCACAGTAGAATCCGCTTTCCACTCATGCTTCATACCAACAATCAGTACTGTAAAAGTATTGAGTCTAAGATTAGGATTTTTCTCTAAAAACGCTTTTCTCTCATGGTTATGTAGATGAAAAAGTTTGTTACATACAGTACTTCACAATGTGAAAAATATCTCAAAATACAGTGGTTCTTTAAAGGGATTTTTTTTTTCAGGGAGTGAAGTGTTTATAGAATGAATTGGAATTGCTGTCATTTACAAGCTACACAGTCAACCTAGGTACATTTAAGTAGAAAACATGTACTCCTAAACATTTCAGCCAACCCTCTGGAGGGAATTCATTAAATCTACACATAAATCAACATATGACTATATGATGTGAGGATCATGAAGTAACTGAGGCAGTTGGGGAAGGAATGAAAGAAAAACGTATGATTTCCAAGTTATTTTAAAATAGCTCTAAAACTAGTTTTATGTTTATGGCTTATACAGTTGATAATGCTGAGTGAGTTTTATTTCCTAATACGAAGTGTAAAACTTCAACTGCATTGTTGTCGTCAGAAAGGTTATGCTCACCAATTCAGACACAACTGCCTGAATTTTGCACCAGCTGTGAATGGAACCTAAAAACAGCAAAAGGAGAAAGGAAGGAAGAAAGAAAGAAAAGAACATTAACAAACAGCATTTCCCATTGTGACACAGACAGAAAAGGTTGTTGCTGACAAAATGTAATTATATTTTAACTCTCACTGGGGAGGTTTATAAGCAGTGAGCCCCTACCCTGTAGTGGGTCCTATTTCTTTGCACATACTGCATAGCCTGTAGCTCTGCACTCCAGTATGAGCATACATTATCTTTAGAGAAAATACTCAGAGGGAGTTTCAAAAACACCCAGGAGAGGAAAACATTTGAATTGAAGATGATCATATTCTTCAACAGCAAAGATACAGGACTTAACATGAACTTGGGTTTTCCCTACACATTATCAAAATTTCAGTTTTATTCTTTTTTCATATTTTAATTTTCCTTTTAAACTCAATAATATGTGTGGATATTTAATGTTTTAAATAATTATGATAATAATTTAATAAATGAATACTTTTTTTCTATTATCTACACAATTCACACATTTACTCTGACCAATTATTTTTATTTAAAGTTAGTCTTCTGCCTCACATGAGTTTGTTATTTCTCAACATTTGTTTTCTATTAATTATATTGCAACGGTAACATCTAAACCAGTATTGCTTTTGACTTGATAAGAAAGGTGTACCTCTCAAAAACTTGTCACTTTAAATAAATGTTTGTCCAATAAATAAGGTATTACTATATACCGCAAAGCTCGGCTTATTCATGCCTAAATCTAGTAAGATTAATGACCATGATTTAATACTTATAAATATTGTTTTAAATAACAAAACGAAAGCATCCTTATGTATAGGTAAATGTTTTAATTATATCAACATGGGATCCCTTTAAATGAATACTGAAACCGTACCTGAACAATGTGTTCTTTTGAAAAACTAGAATGGATAATGACCACAATCTGAAAAATATAAATGGCCTTTAACGTATTACCTGTTATAAGCACTGCTGGGCAGCTCTGAGCAGGCTTCATTACTAAGCAATTACGGTATGACCCAAAATATTCATCCTTAACTATAGCCTTCATTATAAAGTTTTTATCAAATCCAGTTTGCTTATACTGGTTTAAGATTAAACATTTTTTTAGATAGATAGATTAGATAGTTATACATTTTATGATTTTACAGTAGTTGCTGTATGTATTGTTGATAATTTAAATACAAAATATGATATTGCAGTATACATTGATTCTATTAGATAAGATTATAAAAATGACAGATTTTTGAGGGAGGCAAAAGCTATCACACGTCCAACTGACCCTAAGGCATGTTCAGCTATAGGCTGTGATCAACAGCTGTGGAGTAACGCCAGGCCCAGTAGATGGACAAATGTTTGATGACTCACAATTGTTGTACGTAATCTGAAAAAGCATACCAAGACTCATTAGTTCTGTGGTCTCACATATAACCAAAAACACTGCAATTCCCATCTTCAGTGGCTACTCCTACATGAAAAGAATGGGTCCTGAATTCCGATTCAGAAAATCCCAATAGCTGCAGACACATCACTGAACTTTTGGAGAACTGGAAACGAGTGAAAGCCAACCCAGTTTCATGTATAAGGAAAGATCCAGAAACAGATGTTAATCCAAGAAGGATATAATCAGTACCCATCTGATACAATATAATCACTCGCCCATTATCAAAGTGGTCAGTCTTGGACTGCCATAGCCATATGGTCACATGATCAGCTTGGATCTGAAAACATGATAAGGTGTGCACAGTACCGTTCATGGTATCTGTAACATGCTTTGCCCTACACCATACATTATAGTGCAGATAGCTCAGAACCAAGTGCCTCACCCTGGAGAGCACCTTGTCCACCACACCACTGGATTGATTCCTTCTAGCATCCTGAAGTAAGAGGGGATGGATCAAAGGAAGGGGGAAGAAGGAGAAAAAAGAAAGTAAACAGAGGAGGGAAGGGTAGGGAAAGGAGAGAAAAGAAAACAAGAGAATAAATTAGACAAACCTGAAAAAAAAGGAACAGAAAAACAAGAAAACTAAGAGAGGACAGAAGACCTAACCTAGCTGGGGCTGAAGGCACCAACAGAGCCTTATATCCAGCTCCATCTGTAGCCAGCCACATAACATCCCTTTCACTCGTTCCTGTCGATTCCTTCAACCCAGGAAATCCCAGGTGGCTCCCAGAGCTCTCCATTTAAAGAGCACCTTTTTGAAGTATGTAGGAAACTAACATATTAGCAGTTATGTAAAACTATATTGACAGAGTTTTCAAAACCTCTGTGTATACAAAATTTACATTTTATCTGACTTGAACAGTTGACAGTCTGACTTGAAAACAAGGGGCAAGTGCTTATAAACTGAGCAATGGAGGGAAGGAAATGGAAGGAGGATTTGTAAATCATTGGTGGTTTTAGAATTTGACACCCTCTGAATTTCCATGCACATGTTCATTAACAGGCAGCTTGCAGCAACAACTACAAGTTCTACTCCAAAGGAAATATAAATGCCTCTTTCACATATACAACCTTCACCAAAGTATCATAGATGTATCCAGAGGAATCAATCTTAATTTGTTGCTAATTAAAAGTAGAAAATGTCCTATTTCATTATTCTGTTTAACTCCACATTTTTAACCTGATATTTTTTTTTATCATATTGTAGTTCTTTAATGTAGGAAAATGATCATTTTGGAGGAAAATTTGCTTTGTACTTGCATTTAATAAATTTGCATTTAGTAAACAAATGCAGGGATATCCATCAATAGACACTGTTAGTGATACCATATGGAAGGTTATGTTAATTAGTAAGGGTGCTAAAGGTAGCAAACTTGTAATGTAGGCCATACCATCCACCTGTTGCCATGGTGATGATATGTTGAGCATAAAAAAGAACTCCCTGACATATTCCTGTGTTTATATTTAAATTTACAGTGTTCATTAATTTGTATCTTAGAGACAGTTCCAGTCTCTATAAGAACAGCAATCTTGGTGCTGAAATTCTTATGTTTAGTTTTGAATCTTGTTTTTAATTTAAATGTTAAACAGACATTGAAAGCATTTTATTCTTTTTTGCATCTGAAAGAGGATGTAAAAGCGGATTCAAATGTTTGACTAATATAGGGGTTTACCCCTGTCAGCCATTAAGCAGTAATATAAATAATTCAAACTTGTCTGCCATTGAGATACGGACGTATGCATGCTCGGTGTATTTCTGGTAATTTTAATAAAGTTTAAACAGGTTATAGTTGATATTTTTTCATGCAAAACACAATATTGGTAATGTTTAAAGCATGCTCTTTTACATGCAGACAAAACAGATTGCGTTCCATGTCCCTTTAATGTTTTCACTATAAAATCTTGTTTAATAATTACATTTTATTCTCATTAACTACCAGTTTCTTTTGATATGAAATTACATTAAATCAATTTTCTGAGTTTTTCTTTTGCTTTTGCTGAAACAGGTTGGCAGGTTTGATCGTGTGCATGAAGATATATTACTGTGAAGGCAGTTTCCTGGGATACTGGATCAATGTCTCAAATGAATATCACCCAGAGAGACAAAGAAAAGGAGGTTGCTGTTTTGACAGAAATAAAATAATGCATATTTTGTGCTTGAGCAAACAGGAGTCGGTATTCCCAGGAAGTGTCTTTTTTTTAACCTAGAAACATGGTAAAAAAAAATCTTTCTTCCCAGTGAATTTTAGATCTTTGTAGCTTTCCTTAGAGAGCTTCTGTACTTCTGTGTGTTTGAGTAGATGTTTCAATGCAACAATTTCCATATTTTTCTGGACTCTAAAAGCTTGTGTGTCTTGCTACTTTGCATTGGCATTTTAGCTGGTTAGCAGTGCATGACCCAGGCATGATCCATTTAGGCTTTGATGGAAATAATGGACACGACGACTGAGTGGGAGAAACACAGGCCACAGCTTTTATTAATAAAAACCATATAACATAAACATAAATTTCTGTATATAATTTACATAATACCTCCCAGGGGAGGAGCCTGTCCACGGACAGTAACCTCGCGCCTTGGGCCCTGCCCAAAGCCCCAATGCTTATATTAAGCATGCCCTGTGAGGTAGGGCCATGCCCACTTAGGCCAGTGGGCCGGGCAACTCACCTCCTGCCAAACCAAACATAGCAAAATATATACAATAATAATGCCACTTCTCCACTAAATTATTTTATAAATCTCTTTCTCTTATATATATATATATCTATATATATATATCTATATATATAGATATATATATATATATAGTTTTTTTATGTTTTATTATGTACAAACAATAACAACATTAACACTCAACCAAATAACAGGGTGGGAGGGTGGGATTTCAGGCTGGAGACCGCGCTGGTCTGCCCGACGCGCTACCACGGGCGGAAGTCCAGCCCCGACACTCCAGATTGGCTGATTGCCTTACAGGCTCCGCTGGGTCACGTGACACTACGTGCTGACCCAGGGAGCCTGTGCAGCCTCCGCGTCAATCAGGATTTATGACAGATATACAGCAGACAATTCAATTACTATCCTTTACTTATTAGTGTATAATACCAATGTAACAGATTGTATAAGTGTAATAAGAGATAAACCATTTTTTTATGTTCTCTCTTTGACTACAATAAAAGATTTTTGGACAACACAAGCACATGCAGGTGGGCCCAAATATTTTTTGGCACTCCATTCACCAGCACTGTATACATCTTCGGAAATGAATGCTAATAATATTAACATATTATCATAAATAATATTGAACTATGAGAGTTCATCCCCCTTATATACCGCCAACAATTTGAATGGCCAAAAAACGTATGTACTTGAAAAATAATGTACGTTAAATAGCCTTAAAGCCATTCTGCAAATTATATGCACTATGATCCATACAGACATATATTCTGTAGAACTGCCGCTCCAGGCTTCTCTTTTTTGCCTAAACTTTGAAAGAAAACACGAGGGGGAGCCAGTGAAAATGGTCAGGCTGGAAAACAGGGGATTGCCCTTTAATGTAGAACTTTCCCCAAAGAGGGAAATTAAGAAGGCTAAGAGGATTACATCTAAAAAGAGGTACAGTCCCTCAAAAAAGAGACACAGTGGTCATACTTTCCTTGTGAGGAGACTTAGGCAAACAAACCACCAGCAGACTGGAGAGAGGCCTTTACAATGTGGGAGTTAGATGAAGAGTAAACACTACTCTGATGGACACAGTGGACAGCACAGTTCCCGAGTGCAAATTGGAGAAGGCAATAGTGACAACTGCAGCGGCTGCAGTCTAGCCAGAGCTTCGCACATTTTTTAATCACAAACCGATGAAGGCTTGCAGAGAATGGGGATGAGATTGCAGAGAAGCTGGAATGTGGCCAAGTGGCCGACAGAGATGGAGAGGAAAGGGAAAGGATCTGGTAAAAAATTGAACCATCATAAAACTGCAGGTATGATAAGCAGAGGCAAACTGAGATACTGGAGGAGAACCATCCCACAGATAAAAAGTATACCAACACCTGACTCACAATTTAAAAGCATAGAAAGCAAAGAAAATATAAAACATAAAAAGCCCAATATATAAAGAGACAGGTTGGAAGGAATACAAAAGAGACCCTCCTCTATAACTACCAAACCTCTTGTTCATCCCAAAGCATTTTCTCCCCTACATCTGCCCTCCCTTACCAGACCCCGCAGCACACTGTTGATACCCCAACAAAAGGGAAAAACCCTACAATCTACCAACCTCACTGCAACTTTAAAACTCCTATATATTTTGCCAAGAGTACATCAAGGCATCAAATACTAGTAAATGCCGGCACTACAATTGCTAAAGATGTAACCACAATGTATAAACAGACCATTTGGCTGATTATCTGCCTTTTTTTTAAATCCAGGGACTCTTGAACTAAACACTGGAATCCCAAAGTTCATATAGATGAATTAAAGTGCTTCTATATTCAGCCTCTCTTATATCTTACTTCTTAACATTAACACACACACCACATCTCTTTATCTATACATATATAATGACCTAATTTTTACGCAACTGATGATGCAAGTGGGCAATCCTCAGATCTAACAACTTGCAATGGCCTAACCTACTAAAATATATCACAGCACTTCTATGTCCCTGAATCTCTGTATCACACAGACTGTATCACCCCTCTTGAGGACAAGTACGAAGTCTTGGAGAATAGAATACTCCAAAATAACATCCGCTGTTGCGGAATACCATAACTATACAAAAATACAGAAGTGATTTGTTTAATTTTAAAAGACACACACATATATAAAGCTACATTTCTCTTGGACTCCCAGGATCAGGCTCTTGAAACTCCTGCTCTTCATGGGCAGAAGCAGCTCTGCAGGAGGAAATGGGAGGGCTGGGGAGGAGCCAGCAGGGCTGGGATGCACTACCGTTTTCTGCTTAGTGAATGCTTACATACATCACAAACATCATATATCACACATACGCATATCACAGACATCACATGCACACACATCACACACATACATCATACAATGCATATCACACACATAAATCCCACATATATCACACAGCACAGACACACACACATGACAGACACACACATCATACACACAAACACACATCACAGGCACTCACATACACAAACATACATCACACACACATCACATCCATACATACACACACACACACATCCCGCACATACATCATACATACACACACATAACACACACATACATACATACAAATCACACACATACACACCACATACATTTACATTTATTTAGTTTACTATAGGGCATCTAGGCATAATACAAAGTTTCCTTTCTCTTGGACTCCCAGTATCAGGCTTCTGAAGCTCTTGCTCTTCATGGGCAGAAGTGCTGGAGGAAATGGGAGGGCTGGGGGAGGAGCCATCATGGCTGGGGAGGAGCCAGTTCCTGGCATCTTGCATCTTGCTGATGGCAGAAGGATATACCCACACAACTTTCAGTTTTACATGTATTTAATTATATAAATATATGTGGTTGTTATGGGCACTTTATATTGGTTCACTTTGGATATCACCCCTAGTCTTCATATGGGTTTTATCCATGTGATGGTTGCTATGTGAGTCCTTACTCATATAGAAATGGCACCTGAAGTGCAGATCCCCATTATATATTGACTTTTATTCACATCTATATCATTTTTTTTATTATTTTCTATCACTATATTTGCATGTTTCCCCTATAGATGAAGTCATTACATCATATACATTTTAATATATCTTAATATATTTTTTTTATCATTATATATCTCTTCGGGTTTTTTTAAACTCTATTTTATATTACCCTTTGGTATACTTATCTTTAATATATACCAGTCATACTTATTTGTTTGTTTCTTCACAAGGTGATATCTAGCTTCCCCATTGGTGCATTTGCGCATAGTGTGATGGATGCACTTTTTCTATGGGATGCTCTGTTTGTATTGCTGTGGATTTTTGTGTGTTCCACAACGTAGCTTCTATTTGTGTATCCATTGTACTGATATTACTTAGTAATCCGACCGTGGGTACACGCCCCTAGCCCGCCCTCCTGTGGAGAGTGGTTTATCCTTCAGGAGAAAGGGATGGGCTGGCTCACTATGCCATGAGGTTGGATTATATGTTTGTATGTTTGTTGCACACGCGTCACATGACACAACGGGGTCACAATAACAGGAAGTGAAGTAGTTCTTGACCCGGAAGTGATAGGATCAGGAAGTGAAACCTTTGACCCAGAAGTGACAGTGAATGACCTTTGGATTCACCAAATAGTTCCCAGAAGGGCTTTTTAACCACCCTTACCCCTTCTGTCTCATATTTGTACCACTGAGGAAGCCAGAAAAAGGCAAAAGGCGTTGGGTGTGAGCATATATATGCTGTACAGGTCTTATCTAGATAAACATATCAGAAGTAAAAAAAGAAAATTAACATCAAAATATTAACAATTCTAAAACAAAAATTCCACCCCTTCACCACATTATGCCAAGCCATTTCTACAGCTTCCATATCAAATCAGCAGTTAGATGTTACACACCAAATAAATTCAATACTCACTGAAGACACAGAGAAAGCAATGAGATAGACTTAAAGGCTTTATTTTGAGCACTCCAATAAACAATGCAAACTCCTAGCCACTGAACCTTAACCTCCCCCAATTTAAACCTGGAACAAAAATACAGAGGGTAATGGGGTCAAACTGTCGATCCTATTAATATATAATTTTAGGACACTTCATGAAAATCTTTATAATCGCAATAAAGCAACAAAACTCTGTATAAAAAGGGGCTGCAAAATTGCTTACTTCCATCACTTATCCCCACAGAGGTAGTTGTAGCTTAAATCAGGAAATTTGATGATTTCATTTTTTGCATTATTCTATAAAAATGGTTCAGTCCAGCACATTTCATCCCTAACTTCAGGCCAATTTCCCATCCCAACACGGATTTATACATTTTGCCAAATATCCTAGAGGTTATTTTTCTTCTGTTTAACTAAATATATGCAAGTTATACAGTGTATCATTTCTTTATAAATATTACAATTCCTGAATAATGCCATCTAGTTCCTTATAATTCTTCAGGAAATTCTGTCTATTCTATTGTCTTTGTTATTCTCTGTATTGTCTTTCACCATTTCAGATATTCCTCATTTACTCAAATTGTATATTACCATAGCAGAATCCCCAAGGAAAGTAATTAAATGGGAATAACATCACAACATGTTAAAGGAGCAATACAATTATGTCACCTTTGTAAAAGGCAGTACAACATTACAGATTTAATGTGGGCACAGAAACCGCTCTGAACACTCACACTCTAATAAGGGCTAATGAGCCTGTAGTGTGGGAAAACACCTCTCCTTCACCACCTTCTCTCTCTCCCTCTGCTTCTATTCTCTCTCACCCCCTTCTCTCTCTCCCCCCTTCTTTCACTTACACTTCTCTCCCTCACTCTCCCCCTCTCTCCCTCTCTCTCGCCCGCCTCTATCTCATAATTACCACTAGAGTCTACTAAGAGTTTCTCCCAAATAAAATGACAGACAATAATATGGGATAAGAGTTTTTCCCAAATAAAATGACAGACACCAATATGGAATAAAAAAGCCACAGCTTTTATTTATATGACAATAAACAAAAAACAGAGGTTAATGCTCACAAACACCAAGGGAGCTTAACCTTCTGAAGTCTCCAGGAACCCTGTGCCCAGGAGCCTTCAAAACTAAACCTGGTGTAAACCACCACCAAAATTATGCTCCCACCTTACCGAGAGCAATCACCCCCACAGATCCTGCTTAGTGACAGACTAACCATTGGAATGAGAAACGAACAGCCAAACTCTAAGATCCTCCTTGTGCTCAGCGGTCACTCTAATGTGGTGGTGAGGCAGCTTAATCCCCTCCCCTTCAGTAGCAAGAGACAAACGCCTAGAAAATATCTTACCCACAGACATGACCCGGGAAGCAAATTTAATTTTACCAGGCAACGACTGCATTTGTGTCCCATTCTTTCACTGGTAATCTACAAATCATAGCCTGTGTGTCAATTTGAATCCCTAGAAAACTCAAAACGTGCGTACGGCCCGTTTTGCCAACAGCTGAGGGAACACCAAAATCTGTTATTAGTTCAGAAAAAAATTTGAGTAGCATAGCACAATCTACAGAACCGGGAGGACCGACAAATAAAAAATGATCCAAATAATGTACCAATGAAGTTAAACTGGACCTCTGCATAGTAACCCAGTGCAAGAATGAGCTACACTTCTCAAAATAAGAACAGGAGATGGAGAAACACATTGGTAAGCGCAAATCAACAAAATACTGTTTGTTAACCTGACAGCCTAGCAGAAAAAGTGCAAAGATGGATTCACTGGCAGAAAACTAAAAGCTGATGCAATATCGACTTTTGCCATCAGTGCTCCCCTGCCTTCCCTTTTTACCAGCCTGACTGCTTGGGAACATACAGAATAAGTCATTGCAGCCAAATTTCTATCAATACTATAATTGACCGAAGAACCTTTTGGATACGACAAATGATGTATCAAACAAAATCTCCCCAATTCCTTCTTTGGCACCAACCCAACTAGAATACTCTAACAACAAAGAGAGGATTACAAAACTGTCAGAAAAATCAGTAAGCAAAAGTTTAGCATTAGCAGGCTGGAGCTTAGAGTATGCCCTTAACCATGGCCACATCCTTTCTACCTGCACCTGTAACCTCCCCCTTTGCAAGTGTTCCCTCAGGTTTCTGGAACTTTGTCTTTTTGAAACAGTGAAAAAGAGGGTGATGCAGGCCACATTATGAACTGTACTTGCTCCCCATTTACATAAGATCCCATTAAAAGCAAAGCAGCAACGTTTCTTAACTGACGCTGTAGACCCGGGCTTTTGTTGACCGAAACCAGAACCCCATATCTCTATCATCCCATTGCATATCGGTCTTGCCGAAATGTAAAATGATAATGCCACCAAGCTAATTCCCCATAGGTTATATGGATCCCATCAATCTCATCTAGGTATCAAAACAGTGCTGAGCAGCACTCTGGGTGTTTTTCGCCTATGATGCTTGCCCAAATCATGTAGGCTTGCAGCCAGTTACTGGGGAGTTTTCTATAATGTTTTTTTCGAATCCTCTTTCTTTTCGTTGTGCTTAAACGCTATCAAATTATCCAGCGGGAGGAGCAAAAATATTGATGAATTCTCGACACCAATTTTCTTTCCCTTACCTCCTGGGAAACATATTCCGTTAATAGGCCATTAGAACAAATTGAGGGCTTTTTAAGAGCAGCATTCGCTATCTTGAGAACCAACGAAGGTGTGAATGCAGATTGAGAATTGTTAGATGCCTCATTATCCATAATGCTCGCCAAGTCCTGAGTACTAATGCAGCTCTCGACCACGACAGGTGAGCTGGAACTTGAAAACTGACGTCTCCTAGAGTCACGCTGGCTCTGCCTCGGGAATAAGAGGGCAGTGGACTCCACCTGTCATGTGCATAATCCTCCCGCCTCCTTCTTACCATAGAATAACTCTCACGCCTGCGTCCTGGAAATGGACTGCGCCTTCTCCGAATGAAAGAAGACTATGAGTTCAGTGTCCTCCAGAGTACTATCTGCTCCAACACACCAGACAGGTGATGCCTCTTGCCTGGCAGTGAGATCCGCAGAGCATAGCGAACAAGTAGGTGCGTTACCCTAGAAAAATGAAGGAGGGGCCTACTATATCTCCTAAATTGCCGAATTACATTAATACTTATAGGTAAGGGGCAGATTACTTTAATCATATTACTATATTTAACAAATAATATTACATTATAACACAGAACTATTTTATGAACCACTGCAGGTTTATGAACCACAAAGCAGTTTAACCTGGCAACAGCCCCCTTATCTCCAATGCATTAATAAACCCAGCTATAATATGATCGCCTTATTAATTTTTTTGGGAGGAATATTATTATCCCCCCTTTTTTTTTAACTGCGTATGGAACCCTCTTTTACATTTATTTAGTTCTGCATTCCGCTTTGTATATAATTATTTTTGGGGGGCTTAAGGAAATTGCTAAAACTATACCACATCATTATAATTTTCAACTTAGCTGCATAGTTAGGGCCTATAATGCCCTCATGCTCTGTCCTGAAGCCTTATGGTGTGTTACTCTTTTTCCCTGGGCCCTTGCTTAGCCCTGTGGCCGTTTGCAGTACCTGGCAACTTCCTTGCCAGCAGCATCCCCTCACCAGCTCCCTTGCAGCGAGTCGCATCCTCCTGATGCGGCCGGTCTTCTTGCGTGTATCCTTACACCCTGGCGATGTGGCAATGCATCCTCCATGGTCTCCCGACGAAATTGCATCATCAACAGTGAGTATGCTCTCCTCCTCTTCATCCCCTGCAGGGGTGTCCAGGTGCTCCCAACTTCGTCAACCTTTTTACCACCACAAGGCAATTCCTGTGCAGCTCCCAAGGAGTTAACAGCAGCATCCCCAGATGATCCAGTGCAGCCAGCAACTGGTCCACATCCTGCAGCAGCTCCAGCAGCATCCATTTTCAGATAAGGGTTTGACACCCCAAAGGTCAGTAAATAAGGCTGATTGCCTGTGGGCAGAAGTTGATGCTGATGGTGAACCAGCCACAGGTGAAATAGCAGTAGGAGACATCAAATGCTTCCTCACACATTTCTTTGCAGGAGCAGCAGTTTTCTTTAGGGATTTCTTCTCTATTAGAAAAGTAATATCTTAGGGAAATAAGCCCATTAGTGCTTGACACTACAAATTCAAATACGAGGACATCATAGGGTTAATCATATTCACATAGTATTGGAAATTTTATTGGGGAAAAAACAACGTCGATTAAAAGAGTTTAAAAGAAGGTTTAAAAACACTGTGAGAAATAGTTCCTTCAATGACTGTTGTAACCACTATTGCCACTCTGTTATATAATATTCTTAGAGTGTAGTTACAAAAATAATTTATCAGAGTATATAAAAGGGCATTTGCTCACTGACTTAAGAGCTATAACGAAAATCCCATAAGTATATATATATATATACTGCTAGTAAAGATTACTGGCAAGTGGTGTGGAGCACCTATTATTGGTAGAATTATATAGGTGATCAAGAATACAGAGCTTACAAATGCTCAGCCTCATATGGGAGTGTAATAAAGTCTGATACAGAGTCAAGTCAGTGTATAAGGCAAAGCTGCTTTCCCTTTGTGTATCCAGGGAGTGCAGAATTATTAGGCAAATGAGTATTTTGACCACATCATCCTCTTTATGCATGTTGTCTTACTCCAAGCTGTATAGGCTCGTAAGCCTACTACCAATTAAGCATATTAGGTGATGTGCATCTCTGTAATGAGAAGGGGTGTGGTCTAATGACATCAACACCCTATATCAGGTGTGCATAATTATTAGGCAACTTCCTTTCCATTGGCAAAATGGGTCAAAAGAAGGACTTGACAGGCTCAGAAAAGTCAAAAATAGTGAGATATCTTGCAGAGGGATGCAGCACTCTTAAAATTGCAAAGCTTCTGAAGCGTAATCATCGAACAATCAAGCGTTTCATTCAAAATAGTCAACAGGGTCGCAAGAAGCGTGTGGAAAAACCAAGGCGCAAAATAACTGCCCATGAACTGAGAAAAGTCAAGCGTGCAGCTGCCACGATGCCACTTGCCACCAGTTTGGCCATATTTCAGAGCTGCAACATCACTGGAGTGCCCAAAAGCACAAGGTGTGCAATACTCAGAGACATGGCCAAGGTAAGAAAGGCTGAAAGACGACCACCACTGAACAAGACACACAAGCTGAAACGTCAAGACTGGGCCAAGAAATATCTCAAGACTGATTTTTCTAAGGTTTTATGGACTGATGAAATGAGAGTGAGTCTTGATGGGCCAGATGGATGGGCCCGTGGCTGGATTGGTAAAGGGCAGAGAGCTCCAGTCCGACTCAGACGCCAGCAAATTGGAGTACTGGTTTGGGCTGGTATCATCAAAGATGAGCTTGTGGGGCCTTTTCGGGTTGAGGATGGAGTCAAGCTCAACTCCCAGTCCTACTGCCAGTTCCTGGAAGACACCTTCTTCAAGCAGTGGTACAGAAAGAAGTCTACATCCTTCAAGAAAAACATGATTTTTATGCAGGACAATGCTCCATCACACGCGTCCAAGTACTCCACAGCGTGGCTGGCAAGAAAGGGTATAAAAGAAGAAAATCTAATGACATGGCCTCCTTGGTCACCTGATCTGAACCCCATTGAGAACCTGTGGTCCATCATCAAATGTGAGATTTACAAGGAGGGAAAACAGTACACCTCTCTGAACAGTGTCTGGGAGGCTGTGGTTGCTGCTGCACGCAATGTTGATGGTGAACAGATCAAAACACTGACAGAATACATGGATGGCAGGCTTTTGAGTGTCCGTGCAAAGAAAGGTGGCTATATTGGTCACTGATTTGTTTTTGTTTTGTTTTTGAATGTCAGAAATGTATATTTGTGAATGTTGAGATGTTATATTGGTTTCACTGGTAAAAATAAATAATTGAAATGGGTATATATTTGTTTTTTGTTAAGTTGCCTAATAATTATGCACAGTAATAGTCACCTGCACACACAGATATCCCCCTAAAATAGCTAAAACTAAAAACAAACTAAAAACTACTTCCAAAAATATTCAGCTTTGATATTAATGAGTTTTATGGGTTCATTGAGAACATGGTTGTTGTTCAATAATAAAATTAATCCTCAAAAATACAACTTGCCTAATAATTCTGCACTCCCTGTATATGCACATACACAACTGACATATAGTTTCTGGAACGATAACTGTCTCCTCTTAACTTGATTATCGAGGGTACTTATCAGTTCAAGATATAAGCTATAGTAGCCGAAATTATATATATGCCCTTAAATTGCCTCTGAACTATTTACTACAGAGCGTTTGCGCCTCCATCAACTCGGAGTTTCGCGCTTCCTGATTACGGCGTGTGTGATGACGTCACGCTACGCTCGCCTGTTACCTAACATGTTTCTACGTTACAAACGTCTTTGTCAAAGGATCAAGGCGTGTGTTGGAACTAGGAGCTATTTAAAGGGAGCGGTAGTCATGGTTACCAATGCTACCAAATGTGCTACACTTCAAAACGTCTCTTATTTGTCATATGCCTAGAAAGGAGGCAAGCAATAGTAATTAGATATATGTTATATATTATCATTTGGACACTGAAGGACCTTTATATGTCATATGGAGTGATACAGGACTGAGGGATCATCCAGACAAATAAGGGGGTCTCTCATGTATAATTGTGAATTCAATGGTGAATCAGTGAGTGAAGGGGTATAACCTTTTCTAGTGATCAGTATTCCACTGACCAAGTGAGCAAAAACATATGAATAAAGGAAAAGGGGGTGTGTAATAATAATATCAGATCGATAAGAAAAGTGCAAATACTTAACATCTCCTATGGATAAAAATAATATCCATGGTAATAGTATAGAGTGCTTGTGCAATAACTAGTGATCCTGATAGATAGATGATGAAGTCCCAAGGTACTAAGGACTGTGTAATAGGATACAATAATTCCTATAATACATAATTATATAGATGAGTCCTGATGAAGTGACAGAAGAAGCATCCATCTAAAAAGTTGATAATGGTGCTATGTGGAGTGACCTATAATTATATAAAGTAAAGGGCTCAGTAGTGTAAGTGTTAAAGGTTGTACACCATGGGATACACCTAATATACTTAAGCACCCTATGAGGAAGCCAGCATAAATAGACTATTGCAAATGGAACAGTCTAGGGACTTCAAAAAGAGTATATATGTAAGATATAAGATATTTAAATGAAGGGAGTATAGGAAAAACCTTCATTTAGACCAGGGGTCACCAAACTCGGTCCTGGAGGGCCGACCCAGGCCTGGATTTGTGGATATCCTTGCTGCAAACAGGTGAGAATCTTGTTTCTTCAGCCATCCTGATTGACTCGCCTGTTTGCAGCAAGGATATCCACAAATCCAGGCCTGGGTCGGCCCTCCAGGACCAAGTTTGGTGACCCCTGATTTAGACCATTGGGTGCTTGTGCTTGAAGTTTGTAAATCCATTTGGATTCACATTGTAGTAGTTTCCTTTGGAAATTACCCCTCCTGGGTCCTGGAATTACTGAATCTATGATGCAGAACTTGAGTACATCCGGATTATTATTGTGGCAATATTTAATATGTCTTGCTATGGGGGTATCATATTCATTAAGAATAGAGTATATATGTTCCCTCACTCTACATCGAAGCTCTCTACAGGTTTTGCCTACGTAAATCTTATTACAAAGGCATGTGGCTATATATACTACTCCTGTGGATTTGCAATTAAAGAAGCTGTTAATATCATAGCTGGACCCATTGATAGGGTGTATATAGTTTTTACATGGTTTCACAAATTTGCAGAATTTGCATCTACCACATTTATACATTCCCTTCAGGGGTTTGAGCTATGTCTTGGCCTCAATTTGATTATCTTTGTACATACTATGTACAATCATATCTTTGATATTAGTGCCTCTCCTATATGTTATGCTTGCCTTTGGAGTTAGTGCATCTTGTATATCTTTGTCGCTTGTAAGGAGATGCCAGTGTTTCTCAAGAATATTTTTAATAATATCAGAATCATGACCATATGTCATTATACATCTAATAAGATTTTGGTTAGATGTATCATTTACTTTAGTGGTATTATTTTCCTGTTGTTTTGTGACATGTGCGTTTAGCAGGTCAGTTCTGTTACAGGATAAGGCATGCTTATAAGCTGATTTATAACTCCTGTTCGGATAAACTCTTGATTTAAACCGTTGTCTTAGTTTATCTGCTTCAGTTTTAAATTCATGTTCTGAACTGCAATTCCTCCGGATTCTGAAATATTGGCCTTTAGGGATTCCTCTTTTTTGGGGCCCAAAATGCTGGCTTTCCCATTTCAATAGTGTGTTGGAGGCTGTTTCCTTTCTAAAGGTAAAAGTACATATTTTTTTTCTAAATCTTTTTTAATTTTTAGATCTAAGAAGGAAACTTCACTTTGACTCGCCTCAGAGGTGAATCTCAGGCCTAATTCATTGTTGTTTAGATATGATATGAAAGTAGTTAGATCTTGTCTGTTGCCCGTCCAGACAAGAATCACATCATCTATGTTTCTTCTCCAGATGAGTATATTACTTCCAAAGGAGTGTGCGTTATCATCATATATATATTTATCCTCCCACCAACCAAGAAAAAGATTGGCATAACTGGGAGCACACGGTGTCCCCATTGCAGTTCCTTGCTGTTGGTGGTACCATTTGTGGTTAAAGAGGAAAAAATTATGCTTCAGAACATATTCAAGCAGTGATATCAGCAGTTTGTTCAGTTCCTCAAAAGAGGAGCCTTTCATCTGTAAAAAATATTTTACTGCATCAATCCCAAGATGATGAGGGATGCTACTGTAAAGAGCTTTGACGTCAATACATACTAGCCAGGAGTCAGTAGGTATAGTTAGGTCTTCTAGTTGCCTAAGGATGTCTGGAGTATCCTTCACATATGATGGTAATCCCATCACAAATTCTCTGAGGTAGTAGTCCAGAAATACACTACAGTTATGTGACAGATTATCAGTGCCAGAAACTATAGGTCTTCCAGGAATAGGCCTAGTCTTTTTGTGCACTTTTGGAAGGGAATAGAAAACTGACACCATAGGGAATTTGGGGAACAGAAAACGGTAAGTCTGGTCGTCAATAATTCCTACGTTTTTTACACCATCTAAAATATTCTTAAGTGTTGATTTATATTCAACAGTAGGGTCCTTGGCAATGATTTTATAGGTCATTTTGTCCTTGAGAATCTTTTCACACATATCTTTATAGTCCATGTTGTCCATTAGGACTATGTTACCACCCTTATCGGCTGGTTTGATACGAATGGTATTATCATCTCTAAGTTCTTTAAGAGCTATATATTCAAGTTTAGTAAGATTGTACATTTTTTTAGAGCTCATATAATCTATATTCTCTATGTCATTCGAAACTTGTTGTAAGAATACCCAGATGTTGGCATAATCTTTCAATTGAGGTGTAAAAGTACTTTTATTTCTCCATCTCTTAGGTTCAATTGTTGGTGTACAGTTTTCTTCCAAAAGTTCTACAAGGCCTTGTACTATCTTAATTTCCTCTTGGGGTACACCTAGATTAAGGATTTCTCTCTCTTGCTTCATTTTATAAAATTTATGTAGAGCTAACTTCCTGGAGAACAGATTTAAGTCCTTTATATGAGTAAAGGTATCTGCTTTTGATGTAGGTACAAAAGTTAGGCCTTTACTTAATACTGAAATATGTGGCTCTTGCAGTTCAAAATGAGATAAATTTACAATTCTTAATTCATCCTCTCTTTCACTAGGTATCATGGAAATTGATTTGGTCTTGTTTGTATCGATCTCCTCCCTTGAGATCGTCCTCTTCCTAAAAAAGGAGGAGGAGGGAGATCATTCTCATACCTAAAGTGTGGTCTGATTTGTCTGTCAGAATCATATTGATTCCTTCTAGAACGTAGTTCATATTGATCCCTTCTCCAATTGGAGTTTCTTACTCTGTTATTAGTTTTGTATTGATGGAAATTGGGACCTATAAGGTCTTTTCTGGTGGTATTATCCTCTATGTCTGATGTATCATAGTCAGATGAACTAATTTCAGATCCAACTTGGGTTTCTGAATTCACTGGTAGTCTCTTGTATATTCTACCTGTCTTAAAATCTGTTTGGTCTGTTAGAAATTTTCTCTGTTTCCGATCTTTAATATCCTTTTTGAATTTGTCAATGTTAAAGTTCAGTTTGTTGCATAAAATTTCAAAGTCAGAGAGGTCTTTAAATTTATCAACTTCTGCTTGATTCAGTATAACTCTTTGTTTGATGTTCTCCAGAGAGCATTTAAATAAGATTTCCTTCCATTTGGACAAGAAGGCCTCATTATTTATATTGGAGGCTGGTGTAATATTAGTCCTCAAGCCTCTAGGGATTAGCTTATTTTTCATATAATTTTGGAGACTGGATATTTCCCAGATCGATCTAATTTGCTTCCTCATATTCTTTTGAAGCTCAAAATCCAGACTACAATTACAAATTGAGGCAGAGGAAACTTTCATGCCCTCAATACAACCCAGAACTGAAAATAAAGATGGTAACTCAGCTCTATATGAGCTTCAAAAGAATATGAGGAAGCAAATTAGATCGATCTGGGAAATATCCAGTCTCCAAAATTATATGAAAAATAAGCTAATCCCTAGAGGCTTGAGGACTAATATTACACCAGCCTCCAATATAAATGATGAGGCCTTCTTGTCCAAATGGAAGGAAATCTTATTTAAATGCTCTATGGACCTCATGTCCTTGATTATTGAAACTGAGCAAAAAAATCTGAAGACCTCTCTGACTTTGAAATTTTATGCAACAAACTACTCTTTAACATTGACAAATTCAAAAAGGATATTAAAGATCGGAAACAGAGAACATTTCTAAGAGACCAAACAGATTTTAAGACAGGTAGAATATACAAGAGACTACCAGTGAATTCAGAAACCCAAGTTGGATCTGAAATTAGTTCATCTGACTATGATACCTCAGACATAGAGGATAATACCACCAGAAAAGACCTTATAGGTCCCAATTTCCATCAATACAAAACTAATAACAGAGTAAGAAACTCCAATTGGAGAATGGATCAATATGAACTACGTTCTAGTAGGAATCAATATGATTCTGACAGACAAATCAGACCACACTTTAGGTATGAGAATGATCTCCCTCCTCCTGATTTTTTAGGAAGAGGACGATCTCAAGGGAGGAGATCGATACAAACAAGACCAAATCAATGATACCTAGTGAAAGAGAGGATGAATTAAGCATTATAAATTTATCTCATTTTGAACTGTAAGAGCCACATATTTCAGTATTAAGTAAAGGCCTAACTTTTGTACCTACATCAAAAGCAGATACCTTTACTCATATAAAGGACTTAAATCTGTTCTCCAGGAAGTTATCTCTACATAAATTTTATAAAATGAAGCAAGAGAGAGAAATCCTTAATCTAGGTGTACCCCAAGAGGACATTAAGATAGTACAAGGCCTTGTAGAACTTTTGGAAGAAAACTGTACACCAACAATTGAACCTAAGAGATGGAGAAACAAAAGTTCTTTTACACCTCAATTGAAAGATTATGCCAACATCTGGGTATTCTTACAACAAGTTTTGAATGACATAGAGAATATAGATTATATGAGCTATAAAAAAATGTACAATCTTACTAAGCTTGAATATATAGCTCTTAAAGAACTTAGAGATGATAATACCATTCATATCAAACCAGCCGATAAGGGTGGTAACATAGTCCTAATGGACAACATGGACTATAAAGATATGTGTGAAAGGATTCTCAAGGACAAAATGACCTATAAAATCATCCCCAAGGACCCTACTGTCGAATTTAAATCAACACTTAAGAATATTTTAGATGGTGTAAAAAACTTAGGAATTATTGACGACCAGACTTACCATTTTCTGTTCCCCAAATTCCCTACGGTGTCAGTTTTCTATTCCCTTCCAAAAGTGCACAAAAAGACTAGGCCTATTCCTGGAAGACCTATAGTTTCTGGCGCTGATATCACTGCTTGAATATGTTCTGAAGCATAATTTTTTCCTCTTTAACGACAAATGGTACAACCAACAGCAAGGAACTGCAATGGGGACACCGTGTGCTCCCAGTTATGCCAATCTTTTTCTTGGTTGGTGGGAGGATACATTTATATATGATGATAACGCACACTCCTTTGGAAGTAATATACTCATCTGGAGAAGATACATAGATGATGTGATTCTTGTCTGGACGGTCAACAGACAAGATCTAACTACTTTCATATCATATCTAAACATCAATGAATTAGGCCTGAGATTCACCTCTGAGGCGAGTCAAAGTGAAGTTTCCTTCTTAGATCTAAAAATTAAAAAAGATTTAGAAGGAAAAATCTGTACTTCCACCTTTAGAAAGGAAACAGCCTCCAACACACTATTGAAATGGGAAAGCCAGCATTTTGGGCCCCAAAAAAGAGGAATCCCTAAAGGCCAATATTTCAGAATCCGGAGGAATTGCAGTTCAGAACATGAATTTAAAACTGAAGCAGATAAACTAAGACAACGGTTTAAATCAAGAGGTTATCCGAACAGGAGTCTTAAATCAGCTTATAAGCATGCCTTATCCTGTAACAGAACTGACCCGCTAAACGCACATGTCACAAAACAACAGGAAAATAATACCACTAAAGTAAATGATACATCTAACCAAAATCTTATTAGATGTATAATGACATATGGTCATGATTCTGATATTATAAAAAATATTCTTGAGAAACACTGGCATCTCCTTACAAGCGACAAAGATATACAAGATGCACTAACTCCAAAGGCAAGCATAACATATAGGAGAGGCACTAATATCAAAGATATGATTGTACATAGTATGTACAAAGATAATCAAATTGAGGCCAAGACATGGCTCAAACCCCTGAAGGGAATGTATAAATGTGGTAGATGCAAATTCTGCAAATTTGTGAAACGATGTAAAAACTATATACACCCTATCAATGGGTCCAGCTATGATATTAACAGCTTCTTTAATTGCAAATCCACAGGAGTGGTATATATAGCCACATGCCTTTGTAATAAGATTTACGTAGGCAAAACCTGTAGAGAGCTTCGATGTAGAGTGGGGGAACATATATACTCTATTCTTAATGAATATGATACCCCCATAGCAAGACATATTAAATATTGCCACAATAATAATCCGGATGTACTCAAGTTCTGCATCATAGATTCAGTAATTCCAGGACCCAGGAGGGGTAATTTCCAAAGGAAACTACTACAATGTGAATCCAAATTGATTTACAAACTTCAAGCACAAGCACCCAATGGTCTAAATGAAGGTTTTTCTTATACTCCCTTCATTTAAATATCTTATATCTTACATATATACTCTTTTTGAAGTCCCTAGACTGTTCCATTTGCAATAGTCTATTTATGCTGGCTTCCTCATAGGGTGCTTAGGTATATTAGGTGTATCCCATGGTGTACAACCTTTAACACTTACACTATTGAGCCCTTTACTTTATATAATTATAGGTCACTCCACATAGCACCATTATCAACTTTTTAGATGGATGCTTCTTCTGTCACTTCATCAGGACTCATCTATATAATTATGTATTATAGGAATTATTGTATCCTATTACACAGTCCTTAGTACCTTGGGACTTCATCATCTATCTATCAGGATCACTAGTTATTGCACAAGCACTCTATACTATTACCATGGATTTTATTTTTATCCATAGGATATGTTAAGTATTTGCACTTTTCTTATCGATCTGATATTATTATTACACACCCCCTTTTCCTTTATTCATATGTTTTTGCTCACTTGGTCAGTGGAATACTGATCACTAGAAAAGGTTATACCCCTTCACTCACTGATTCACCATTGAATTCACAATTATACATGAGAGACCCCCTTATTTGTCTGGATGATCCCTCAGTCCTGTATCACTCCATATGACATATAAAGGTCCTTCAGTGTCCAAATGATAATATATAACATATATCTAATTACTACTGCTTGCCTCCTTTCTAGGCATATGACAAATAAGAGACGTTTTGAAGTGTAGCACATTTGGTAGCATTGGTAACCATGACTACCGCTCCCTTTAAATAGCTCCTAGTTCCAACACACGCCTTGATCATTTGACAAAGACGTTTGTAACGTAGAAACATGTTAGGTAACAGGCGAGCGTAGCGTGACGTCATCACACACGCTGTAATCAGGAAGCGCGAAACTCCGAGTTGATGGAGGCGCAAACGCTCTGTAGTAAATAGTTCAGAGGCAATTTAAGGGCATATATATAACTTTGGCTACTATAGCTTATATCTTGAACTGATAAGTACCCTCGATAATCAAGTTAAGAGGAGACAGTTATCGTTCCAGAAACTATATGTCAGTTGTGTATGTGCATATATACACAAAGGGAAAGCAGCTTTGCCTTATACACTGACTTGACTCTGTATCAGACTTTATTACACTCCCATATGAGGCTGAGCATTTGTAAGCTCTGTATTCTTGATCACCTATATAATTCTACCAATAATAGGTGCTCCACACCACTTGCCAGTAATCTTTACTAGCAGTATATATATATATATATATACTTATGGGATTTTCGTTATAGCTCTTAAGTCAGTGAGCAAATGCCCTTTTATATACTCTGATAAATTATTTTTGTAACTACACTCTAAGAATATTATATAACAGAGTGGCAATAGTGGTTACAACAGTCATTGAAGGAACTATTTCTCACAGTGTTTTTAAACCTTCTTTTAAACTCTTTTAATCGACGTTGTTTTTTCACCAATAAAATTTCCAATACTATGTGAATATGATTAACCCTATGATGTCCTCATATTTCTTATCTATTGCTGAACTAGAACTGCTTCTTCTTCCTCTGAATTCCAAGGCAAGGCTAAGCCTGTCTGGAGGTCTGGATTGCCTAACAGGGCGTCCAGTTTTACGATCGCCCACAGTACCATCTCCCTGGGTGACTAAATGCATAAAATCATGCAGCCAGTTCATCCCATGCAGCACAGTTTGCTCCTTTAGTTGACTAATCAATGCAGCCATGGCGGGTAATGACATGGTGGTATAAGGTGGTAAACTCAACATGACCAGTAAGGGTGGGAGAATTTAGTTTAATTCCCTGAAAGCTCCTCCATTAAAATTAAATCCACCAATTACTTCCTAGCACTTGACCGGTGCTGTCTCCGGAGTTTGCCTTAAAGTGCAGTTAACTATCTCTACTTTCTATGTTTTCTATAGAGCCTATTTATGAAATAATGGTAACTGTAATCCATATCTCATAAGTAGGCCAAACTCTGCATACCCCACCTAACCCCTGTACTTTTTATCTCATTTCATAAATATAATATTAAGAGCTATAGTGTAAATAAAAAGCAATAATGTTTTACATGGATTTTTGTTAAATAATCATTTTTTTAAGCACACATTTAATCCTATTCAGAAATATATCACTATGCCACATATAAACATATAGTTCTGGTGTGTCCTGGGAGCAGTCTTACATTCATACATGTAATGTGCACAGGATATTGAAGACAGGACAATACATCCTGATCTCTAGGATTACAATCTAATTCTGGTGTCTTACCCGGGAGCTGAAGCTGGTATTTGAACCAAGGGCACCCGCAACAAAGCTAGATAATACTAAGCTGCTGCTTCATGCCTACCACAGTACAAGAACACTAAGCATAGCTTTAGTGCTACACTTCTGAGCCAACTGCTTAAATAGATGCTACAATCATGATGTGTAAATGTATAATAGTTAAGGGTACCTAATAATATTTCAATGTAAACTAATTTACAGGTTTGCTGTACTTTTGCTTATACTATACTTTTTCTATTGGGCATATTTAGGTTTTATTCTGCCCTAGGCCATTTATATTTGTGTACCCCCCTATACCCCCCTTGCAGCCCCTCAGTCAATCAGCCTTTCTGTTTTACCAACAAATATTTTATAAATGAGAGATCATTACCATTACTTATTGTTATGCCCTGAGTATTTTATCTTGAGTACAAGTTAATTCCAGAAAAATGGCCAGACATTTTTTTCTGCAGGTGGCTTTCACTCAAGAAAATGAACCAATGCCTCTGGGCCTGATGTAATTGATGGAAATGATCTTTAAACAAAATATTTTAATCTTTGTTTGCGGGGGGAACATAATGACTGACTGACAGCTAAAAATTGCAAACATCAATGTTAGTTTTCTGTAGAAAAATGCAATTCTTACAAAATAAAATGCAAACTTGATCAAGTACTTGTTCTTATCTATATTTTTAAATTAAGTTATAATTGGAACACCGCTGTGTCACTTGACTGATACTTTGTCTCTATTCATAAAAATTGTTAGAAACCTGAGACGAATGGATTCACCGTCTAATATCATACTTGACAACAGAACTCAATGGAAGAGTAAGCCCTCATAGGATAACCTTTCCCCCCAAGCTACAGATGGACTAGTAGTTTTAGATGGAATCCTGGATGACACAATAAGAGTCATATAAATATAATGTTTCTCTAAATCCTTTTATGTTCCTGTCTATCATACCTGGTAATGTTGTTATTTTGTTGCATACAACACAAACATGTGATTTTTTTATAAAACTACAGTGGTTCTTTAAATGGTACAAAACATGAATTGCAGGATTTGAAGTCTGAAGTGTGACTGCTTCTGAGCAATGTGTTGAACCTAATCAGGAACGAGGCAATATACCCCTTACGATTGCCAGTATTTTCCCCAGTCTGTTTAGGACAGGCACTCTGCAAGTCCAATTTGGAGCATCACCAGGCTTAAGGGGCAGATTGTAGACAGGTACGCATTGTCATCATGTACCCGGCCGGCAACTGAAGATTACTGAGGAAAAATGCTGCTCCTGTACCCCATATCCACTACTGAATAAATACAAATGTTAAAGAATAACTCTGAAGCTCCAAGCCAACAGGAAACGCTACACAGACACTTTCATACAGAGTCTTCTACAATTATAATTTATATCAAATATGCTCAAGGCTTACAAAAAACTGTGATGGCTTTGTCATGACAGCCTATAAAATAACAACTATTTAAATGGGTAGCACAATTTTTGTGCACAGGAGACACAGGAGTCCTCAGGTCTGTCACATCTCTCTGGCTGAATGAGGTTATGGGCAGATTCTGGTCATCAGTGCTGATCAAATGGCCTGATGTTTCCATGTCCATTAATGTGGTGACATTGAATATAAGGTCCCCCGGATCTGACTACAAATCTTCACCAGCCAGCATCTCTGGGGTGAGAGCAGTTAGCACAAACTGGTCCACCTCCATCATCATCATGGACACAAAGCTGGGTTTGGGAGATATGTTCTCTGGCCCTCCACCTGAATCTGACAATCAGGTGGAAGTTCTGAAGTCACAGGGGAATGTCTTTGGTGACAGTGACCCAGGTCTCTGGGACAGCGGGTCATTGCTGAGCACAGTTAGGACACACTTATCGCCATGCTGCGCGTGGATCACCAGGTCCTGTACCGAGTCCAGAAGCACAGATCTTCCAAATGGGACTCTGATCCACAGTTGTCACCAGGATATTCTCCGGGTATGATAACTGGGGGTGCAGCTGAGCTCCCACTGAGGTGATGAAGATCAGGACAACCCAGGTGAAGCAGCAGAGATTAGTGACTCCCTTGTGGCTGCCAGGATACACCATTCACCTCCACATCCCCATCCACGGTGCAGTCTGGTGAGCTCCTATCATCAAGTCTCAGGATGCCCAGATTATGCAGCAGAATATGAAGGCTCAGTTCCAGGACTCATCTCCTGAGTGCGAGGTGGGACAGGGGGGCTACTGCAGTTAAACAATTTGTACAGTAAAGCAGAATATACAGTGTATGTTAAATCAATAAATTAAATGAACACACATCAAAAGCAACAATATTTCTGCTATCTACACAACTGAAACAGTATTATGACTAAGTTGCTTATCATATTTTGTAGAAAATGTATTTAAACATTATAAAGTATTATTATTTATGTAAAAAAGGAGCACTGATAAAGTTAAACAATTGAACTATTACTTATTCTGCAAACAGCATTTACAAGGAAATTAAGACTTCTTCCTGACAGGGGACATACACTGCATAACACTACGGCTGCTCCCCTTGCTCTTGGCTTGGCTGGCAAGCTGTTTCCATGTACCAGCGGTAGGACAACTTTTGCTGCGGTTCTCTCCAGCGATACAGGACCGTGTCTTGGAGCTGGTCCTGGAGGGGAGGTATAGGTGGAGGAGAGCAGGAGGGGGGAGAGATGTGCCCCCATATGTAGGCTCACAAGGTATATAAGCAGAGAGTCAGGGGCTTGGCTGATGAACGCAAGATCGGAGTAGTGCAACAGCTCAGCTGGCACGTTAGAATGATATTGCTACTGAGCAGGCGGAAAGTATCCAAACAATATATGGTATGTTTAGGAGGCATAATGTTCAGATGGAGGTACGAGCAAGTGGCTCAAAAAAAAAGACAAGCTTAGACACATCACTTGGCGCGGCTGGTGCAGTTGGCAGAAGCCCACGTGACTACACTCCAGCCTTCAGCTCCACAAGCTCCACCACCACCGCAGCCAGAGATTATAGCCTCCTCATCTCACCCCTTACCATCAACGACAGCTGCTACACCGCCACCACAGTTGGATGGACTGCTCAATCCAACACCTCCTGTGCGTGGTAGAGGGAGGAAGCGCTTGGTTACAGAAGGTGTGCGCCCATTGCTGAGTGGTGGCCAAACCTCTCCCCAGGACCCACCACACAGACCATGGTTTGGGTGAAGCACTGTTTAAATACACATGTGAAGCAATTCGAGGCTCCACCACCTGTTGAATACTATTTGCCTCATTTTCTTTTTTCCATAAATCAGGGCCTATATGATGGCTCCTGAGGAGAGGATTGAGAACCACTTCCCTGAGTCCTCCTCGTCCACAGTCCACAATGAATATAATTTTGTATTAATGTTGACATACCAATGTCTGGCTACAGAATGTGCATGTATGATTATGTTGAATATTTCTGCAATGGATGTTCTGTGTCGTTTACCGTTGAGATGAGATGTGGAAGTCAATCCAAATAGTGTTCTGATTGATATCTCTGGTCTGAGTAGGTCTTAATAGCCAAATCTCATGACCATGAAAACATGTTCCTCAACCTCCTCTTTCTGTGTCACATATTCTTCTAATCAATTTCTGATTATTCCTTAATATCTGACAACACACTGTGTGTGGAATAGATCTGTATGGCATTATCCATGATTATGTTCATCTGTTTAATTGAGCAGATCTAGACAAGTTGTAAATGCTATGCACATTAATGGTTTATTTTTTTAAATGGAGTGATTTCTGATGATCCTTTTTTTTATCAGATTGCGGTTGCAGTGGTGTAGTGACTACATGTGACCCTGGTAGGTGCTATGCATCAGGCTTATTCTAGACTATGACATTACCCCCTTTAGGTATCCCCTTGTTCACAAGCACAACCTCTTGCCCTTCCGGTATCGACCCACACCACACCCATGATATTAATGCTTAGTCTTGTCCATTTCTGATTGTGCTCTGTGTATGAAATAAAGTTGTGTTATACTGCTCTCACTGTGTCAGTGTGTTGTCAATGGTTGTGGTTTTGGGACATCCACATACATCTCATTTGTGTCACATTCTTATATCTGTAAACTAATGAGCTCGAGATACTATGCAATATATTAATACATGACATAGCAATAGTAATTAAAATAGTAATAATAGCATTAGATATCATATCATAATATTTATCATATATAATAATAATAAAGGGTTAATGCACATGGAAAGTCCAATCTGTGATACTATGGAGTATCAACATTCCTCTGAAGGCCTGACAGCAATATGAGGTGATGATGTGAATCGATTTATATCAAAACTTAATGGGAGGTCACCAAATAGAAATGGGTATACATCTTGACACATGACCACCAGCAATGGCGTGGGACTTTCCAAGATGGGCCTAGCTGCGATTATCCCTGATGTAGGTGAGTTGGCGGTTGCTCCACGTGCCTCGGCACATCCTCCTTGTGTTTTTGCAGCCCTTCCTGATGGTTAGAGTAGATTAGTGTGGTGTATGTTTCCCTGGTCCCCTTGTGGATTGCTAAGTGGTGGTGGTGAAGGGGCTTGTGTACCTGAATGAAGCTGTGTGCTATACCATGTAGAGCCACTGTAGGTGGGCAGGTCATATCAGTTAGGGCAGACAAATCGCAGTCCACTAGAGAAGGAACTGACAACCCACTCCAGTATCTTTGGCATGCAAACCATGTGGATACGCACAGACAGAGACATTGGTAGATGTGCTGCAGTCCATAGGGTCACAGAGAGTCGGACACAACTCCGGGACTGAACAACCATATCTGAAATGTTCCTCTGGTACTTGATATATGTGATGTGGTGTGTCATGTGTCCACTATTTGTTGTCCTAATGTAGTTGGGATGAGTGAGATGTCTATATGATGATCTTTGTATTTTTAGGGTCCACATTAATGAGAAAGGGTTAATATGTCACCCATTTGTATGTATTTGTGTTGCAATTTAATTAGGTAGTGTGTCTTTAATAGCTTTCAGCATGTTGCAGCATGGTTTTTCATATTTTCAAACTGCAGTGTTACAAACTAGTCTGTAAACTATTTGCGGGTACTATTTGGAACCTGTAAGCTTTGGCCCGCCATTTGGTGTTGGCAACCTTGATTGCGGCTGCAGTCTTGATACATTTTTGCAATTGTATAGCGATTTGCGATTTTCGAAATCGGAAGTCTTGGGGCATTGAAAGATCAAAGGCTTCGGGAGGCTGTAAATTACAGATTTAACCATCACCATTTTTTCAAACCCGTAACTCGTAAAAAAGACGCCAATTGAATAGCAAATGAAATTGCGGTCTCCATTACGGGCTACCGGTTGGAGGGAAAGCTCAATTGAATGATTCTCTTAGTTTCTGCCAATTCAAGTGCACACTTGACTATGTTATCTAACAAACTTGCTTTTCTCATGGTTTCCAACTTTCTAACTTTAAGCAGGTGAGAGTCTCAGTCTATGGTAGAAATTACTATATCATCTAGATAAGTAGCTGCATATTCAAAGTGTGGTCATAGCAGCCTCTCCATAAGCCTTTGAAATATTGCTGGAGTTCCATGTAGGCCAAATGGTAAAACTTTATATTGAAATACTCCATCAAAAGTATAGAAGGCTGATTTTTTCTCTTGCTAACTTTGAGCCCTATTCTATTAGAACCTCGTGAATTACTTCAAACCGTTATTTTAACTGCGGGTGTTTTCTTGTCTAAATGTCTAAATGTATTCTATTGATTCAAGCCGCAATTTACATATTATAGCCTCCACAAGTAAACCATGCCTTTTAAAGTTGGACTTCAGGTGGCGTGATCATAGGATCTGGAAATATTTAAGCAAGCCTGTTATTTACTTCTTGCACACAGCCAATAGAAAATGAGTCCGACATCATGACGTCAGTAAAACATGGAAGGTAGATATAACTTGCAATAAGAGGCTGCCAATGAATGACAGCCGACCGGCCCACAATCAAGCACTCGAGCACACTATAAAATTAATTAGAGCATCTGTTCTAATTTATCTGGGGTTCATGATATGTATTAATCCCTTGAGTACCGGGATCGATATTACACAAAAATAACAGTTAAAAAAATATTTTTTAATTGCATATTTTTAAGTTTGAGACTGTTCTGCAATTAATTCTAATGCCTTCCCATGCTTTCCCATGCTTTTAAAGTAGAGTAGTGTGTGTTTAATTCCTGTTACAGCTATCAGAACTGGCGTTAAAACCCCTCTGTGAGTCCTATTTACTACTCGTAATTATTTGTTTTAGAAATGTTATACTTTTTCTAGTTGCAAGTCTGACTTCATTTTCAAGCTAGATGTAAACTTCTAATAGAATATGGATTTTGTGTAACTTTCAGTATGTTGCATTCATAATGTTCGAGCTATCCAAAATCAATGGAGAGGCTAGCCCTAAGTTTCGCCTTTTACTTTAGTCAGTGGTGGTTGTAGGCGGGTAACTCGCTATCAGGATGCAAGTAGCTAATAGAATATATGCCAACTTTACTGACAACTTTAAGTATGTGTAACATTACTATTGGTGCAATAGAATAGGGCCCATTGTCAGCAGAAGCTGCCAACATCCTTTGTTCAGATCTTATGTAGACATAAATCTTGCTGTTCCCAATCTTCTATCAATTCATCCACTCTTGGGATGGAATATGCTTTGAATTGGAACACTTCATTCAGCTTTCGAAAATCACTGTAAAAGCAAATTGTCCCATCAAGTTAGGACAACATTCACTGCTGAACTCTTCAATAACTCTAAGTAAAGCATTTTTTTACTCATTACCTTATTTCCTCCCTCTTTGCTTCAAGTATGCTTATAGTCTGTTTTTTAAAATGACTTCCGGTTTAATGACAATATCATGGTAGTTCACAACTGTCCAAACAGACAGACCACAATTGTCTGACCAGGTATTACAGAGAATTCATCTCTATTGCCTTGAATAATTTGCAATACTTGACATGTCACGGTCTATAAGTGCCTCCTACCCCAAATTACCTTACCCTAAATAAATACACTGAAACTTTTGTTGGAGGTACAACTGGCCACAGCCTATTTATGGATAACATATCAACACCATAAACATAACATAACACCTTAGATGAGGAGGAGGAGCCCGGCACATGGCGGGAAACCCTCCTGCCCTAAGCATGCTCTTAGGGGCGCAACTTCTCTATCATCTATCAGCACCCCCCCCTAGGGTAGGGCCTTAGGGCCGACCCTTTTCCACCACTAAGCCGGGCAACTCCCCAACACACTATGACAATACAACCTGAACATTACAAACACTCCATTCTGAACTTACATTTCTGCTTATTACTCTCTTTTTTAAACATAATACAATATGACACCATGATACAACCACCTCTTTTTCCTCGAGAACTAACCTTAACTTTTCCAGTTATAATTTAGGGAGGGTGGGTGGGTGTCTCCACACTGTCCGGCGCCACCTGCCAGCCCACAGACATGGCTGACATACCCTCATCCTTGCACCTCAGGATGAAACATAGCAGGATACCCAACCACTGTTCCTCCGTTTCCTTTACGCCAGCTATCGCCACCATATACGACCATTTGTGCCTTCTTATACGACATTCAAGTAGCTGGGGCCAAATACCGGCGTATGATCGCTACTACCTCTCCACCCATAGTTCCCAAAGCCTCTGTGAGAACTGTTCACCCTCCGAGTTCGATTCCGGGGCCAGCTGTCTGAACCGCTCCCGCTGAAAGTGAGACAGAGTGCCAGCAATACCGTTCTTAAAACCCGGAACATGACGTGCCCGAAACCAAACGTTAAGCTGTAAACACTGCAATACTAGATGCCAGAGCAGCCTGATGACCTGTACCGACAAAGATGTGATATTGTTAATGGCATGTACCACGCCATGTTATCTGTAAAAATTACCACATGCTTGTCCCTGATCTTCTGGCCGCAGATCAATACCGCCACCACTATTGGAAACAGCTCTTAGAACGCTAAGTTTTCTGTAAGGCCAGCAACCAACCACACTTACGGCCATTCCGCCGCACACCACCGAAAGCATGTGCTCCAGACGCATCTGTGTAAAACTCCAAGTCAACATTTGTTAACTGACGAGGGTGGATTAACGTTCGTGCATTGAAAGTGTCCATTCAGACTTTGGTATCCTCCCTCATGGACGCCCTCACATTAACGAAGTGGTGCACTTGCTAAATGCCTGCCATCGCAAGCGATAGCCTTCTACAGAATATTCTTCCCATCGGGATAATCCTGCAGGCAAAGTTAAATTTTCATAGCACTGTAACCTCCTCAAAGTTATTCTTTGTGCCGTCACCAATTCCACTAATTCTGCTTTAATCGCCAACACTTTCTCCACCTGTAGGCTACATTCCAGTCTTTCGGAATCAATCATAATACCCAGGATGCTGAGGCGAGTGGTAGGCCCTTCCGTCTTGTTGTTCGCCAATGGCACCCCGAACGAACGAGCCACCCTAGAAAATGTTGCTAGCATATGATCACACACCTCTTGGTTCCTCAGACCCATGAAGAGGAAATCGTTCAGGTAATGCACCATTGAGTCATATCCCGACTCCTGCATGGCCACCCATTGCAGGAACATGCTGAAGGCTTCGAAGTACACACAAGAGATAGAACAACCCGTCGGAAGAAACAAGTTGACATAGTACTGTCCTACCAGGAGACAACCTAGCAGACAATGGCTGCTCAGGTGCACTGGCAAAAGCCGAAACGCCGACTCGATGTCTACCTTCGCCATGATCGCTCCTTGCCCTATGCTTCAGACAATGTGCGTTGCAGCTTCAAAGGATAAGTAAGACACCGACGATAACTCCTTGTCAATGTCGTCATTGACTGATCTCCCTTTGGGATAGGAGAGGAGATGTATCGTCCTGAACTTCCCTCCTTCTTCTTCGGCACCACCCCCAAGGGTGAGATCCTAAGATGTGGGATGGGGGTCTTCATAAGGCCCTGCCATCCACCCCAACTGTACTTCCTTTTTTGATTTTTTCTTCCGCAACCCCCAGGTACTTCGCTACCGACTTGAGATTCACAGACTGTATTTCAATGTCATCTTCCAGTTCCGATGGGATGATAAAACCGTCACTGCCTTTACTCACAGCCTACTATAGTGTGCAAGCCATAGCAGAATTGGGTTCAGCACCACTGGTGTCCTGACATGAAACCCCCTCACGCTAGGTGGATAACGGTCCTTCACTTTCTTGGCAGCTCCTGCGCGTGGATCGTCTGCTTCTCCCGTGCCTTGCGCACGAATCCTTGTCCAAGCTGGAATCCCTTCTGCTGCATTGCTGTGACCTGCAAGTCATGGAGCATGACCTGCATGGAAGCAACAAGAACCGTAAGTCGGCTGTCTATGCATCTGCTGACCTGCAACTCGGTCACCTCTAGAGAAACCACTGCTGCCTGCTCTAGAGCCCAATGGACTATCCTGGTGATTTAAGGACCAGTCCCTGTTTTATGGTCCAACCCCACCTATGACTCCCCTGACACTAGACCCTCTCAACTGCTGTCCGCTGTCACTAACGTTTGAGGCCTGTGCGTGGTCGGCAGGGATCAGACTGGGCGTGGCACCCTCCTAACCACTTCCCCGACGACCACCATTCTCTTCTCTCTCAATCTCTTTTCTCCTTTGTCTAATAGGTGGCACTAAGGCAGCGGCCCTGCCCTCAGCTCACAGGACCCTCGATGTTCCATCTGCCCTGGCGGGTTTTGGGGATGATGTGCAAGGAAGTGTCCGAGTACGGCCTAAGCCTCTCGCTTTTTTCTCCCCCTGGGGGCTCCTGTGAACTCTAGGCTGAGAGACTAAACCCCCACCAGATGGCCGCAGGGTTTTGTTCTGTCTCCTCCTGGGTGTTGAACCCCAGCCACCAGCAGAGCTGTGACTAGGCTGTGCAGTTGCTCCTGGAAAGTTGCCATCCATGCTTCCTTTAGATTGTAAGTCTGCGAGTTTCAATCCTGCGCAGTGCTTTAGGGAAAAGCGCTATGGACACTGGATTCCAAGCTCAAAGACAGGGCCATCCACTCTTTGCAATGTATAAATCTTTAACTTGTCATTGCCTGTAACTTAACTTATGTATAGCGCTACGGAATATGTTGGCGCGTTACAAATAAACGATAATAATAATAATAATAATAATAATAAAAATACTTGCTGGCTGGCAGCAACATCGGTTGGGGGGGGGGGCAAACCTGTGGCACTTAGGGGGATAAGCCACATCAGACTGACCCCTGGTGTCCTGGGTGAGTTCCTCTCACTTACTGGGGTTGGGCTACTCCCTGAGGCTACCTGGCTACTGCCCAGACGATCCTCCCGCCATCTCACCCCATGACTGAGCGCTCTAGCCCTCACTTGTGCTAACAGCCTATCCAGGGCAGCAACCTCAGATGCATCCATCATAACAAATAATGGGGCACATGCTAAATAGCCAGAAAAACAGCCCCTGCACAAGACAGACAAACCTGACACAGAACACACAGACCATGCTTCAGAGAAAATCCACTACACACACTAATTAGGGCAGAAAACAACCTTCCAATGCTCCTACGAGACAGACCTCCCGCACGTTGTCCAGCTGCAACTGCATACAAAATTGCGCCAACGCAGGTAGGCCACGCCTAGTCCTGCCCCGCGTCGCCAATCAGCAGCCGGCAGCCTAATCCCAGGCCATGTCAAGGCTTCTTCCGTTAAGGACCTGCAGGTTCTGCCTGTGAAGGCTCCATCTCACTGCTGTGGTGGTAATTAGGATGATATTTGTATCGTAACTAGCATCATTTCCAGTGGGTAAACATTGCATACTACTGCAACCTCGGCCTCCTTCTCAAATAAATTCACATGATAGATCAGTTCTTGCTAGTGTCTTTCAGGTTGTTTGATCTTGTAGTTCACCACTCCCACTGCATCTATTACTTGCATTTAGCAAGGAGCTTTTTTTCAGTGTACGTACAAGCACATTCCTATATAAGTGGCACTTGCAGACACTCTGCTAATGTAACTACCTACAGTAGTTAAAGCCTGACTTCATCACGCATACACATAACAGTCACCGTGCCAGAAACAATCATGGCCTCCACAATGAAATTACATACAAACAGTGAGGCAGGAAAGGTGGGCTTCATAGAGAGAAATGGCTATTGTAGTTAAAAATATGTATTACAATATATTCATACATGTATTTAAATTAAAAATATGAGAATCATTTACTAACAGCCTTAATAAATTGCGATTTGGCCAATTGAATTGGGCTCTATATAAGCTCATAGCATATTTTTTTTACAGAAGTTTTTAGTAAGTGAACTTCTATCCAAAAGCAAGGTCTTCACTAACTAAAAACTTCTGTAAAAAAATATGCTATGAGCTTATATAGAGCCCAATTCAATTGGCCGAATCGCAATTTAATAAGGCTGTAAATGTTTAATTGTCAGAGGGCTTGAAAGAGGGATTAGTTTAATGAGGTGAGGGGATAGCAATGTGAAATTTGTAGTTTTTTTTAAGTGGATCTGCACATTTTCCAGTTAATTTTAGTAGAGCATTTACATTTTCTGGTAAATACATATATAACTCTTTAAAGGACAACAGTTGTACGCATGCAAAATGGTTTAATTCGTTTAGTTAATAACTGCGCACTTACAATTACACGGCAATTCAATTGAACAAGACCGCAATTTATGGTCTGAAAGCCAAAACCATAAACCGTATGTAGCATTTCAAAGCGTGATCATGATCAATTAAGCAAGGCCGTAACTACCAATCTATAGCCACATTAAACTGGGGCGACGTTTTAAAACGTAGCCTGTAAGTCAAATTTTACGTGTTACAGCTATTAAATTAACTTCGTAACGCAGCCCGCAGAGGACTTGCGGGTTACGACGCAGGATAGCCGAAAATAGACTACGATTTGAGCAACGTTAAACTTTGCCGTTGTAAATCCTTTGATCTATCAAGCCACTACAATTCCAAATTTAGCCCAAAGCCCTACGAGTGCTGGAGAGAACTCGCAAGAAGGTAAAGACCAATACGTAACCCTGGAAATGCAAATAAAAACACACTACTGTACTTTTATTAAAAGGGAAAGTGATGTTAGATCTTACTGTACTTTTATTAAAAGGGAAAGTGATGTTAGGTCTTAGACTGAGCTACGATTTGTGTCTCAAACCCGTAGCTCGCAGCCCATTCTAATTTAATAGCATCCTAACTCTGGCAAATTTCAAGCCCGCAGCTGTTGCGGTGCTCACATTGGAGTTAATGGGCTACAATTTAATAGGGCTATTAGAAACAGGCAATAGTAAATGAGTCATCATGCCGTCAGTAAAACATGGATGTTACACGTCAATCAATTAGTGTTTAGAGGTCCGATATGCGATCAGACTCACAATTTGGGAATGTACAACATATTAAAAATGAATGGTCATTCTGTTTCGGTCCATATTGGTGGCCTGATATGTATTAACTCATTGATTCCTGAAATTGATAAAAAAAAATTATATTGCAGATTTGCAAGCTTGAGACTGTTGTGCAATTGATTCTAATTCTCTTTCATTGCTTTCGCCGTCTTTTAAAGTGCAGTATTGATTCATTATTTGCATTTACAGGCTACAAACAGGTGTTTGATAACCGGAGGGATATTCAGCCTTTAACCTGTAGATCATTTGCAGCTCGCTAAAATACACCAATTGAAAAGCAAATTAGTTTACGGGCTACATTACTGGCTCAATTGAATAGGGGCCCATGTTTTTTGACAGAGATTATTTTTTTATGGCATAGGTTTGATCTTTAGTGTTTCAGACTACATATAGTGAAGATGAACAATATAGTATTTTGTAATGTGTACTCCCCTTTCTGGATCGCTACCTTGTCGTGGTGAAGTTGCCTGTGTATCGCAATATCTCAATGAAGCTAAACCATGTAGGGTCACCCAAGATGGGCAGGTCATAGCAGAGAGTTCAGATAAATCATGGTCCACTGGAGAAGAAACTGGCAATCCGCTGCAGTATGTTTGCAAAGAAAACCTTATCAATAAGCACTACCAGTTACAAGATGCGCCTGGTATGCTGCAGTCATGGAGAGTTGGACAACTACAGCAATGTGAACTACTTTACAGAAAGGGTAGTAGATCATGTAAAATCCTTCCATAGGGTAAAACAAGGTTAATGAATTTAAGTGTGTCTGGGATAAGCATAAGGCTATGATTTGTCTTGGGTTCCCTGGTGGTCCAGTATTTAGCATTCGGTGCTTTCAATGCTGTAACCTGGGTTTGATTCCAGTCAGGGAACCAAGAGGTCACACCACCCTGAAGCCATGTAGGTTGGGCATGGTAAGACCACAGAGGAATACCAGGAGGTGTATGCTGTGGCCCACTGGAGAAGGAACTGGAAACCCACTCCAGTATTTCTGCCATGAATACCAAGTGCATTAGCATGGTGTGTTGAGGTCCATGATGTCATAGAGAGACGGACACGACTGAGCGATGCAAACAACATCATACTTAATTCAGCTCAGCTTTTGGTAGATATAATATGCTAATTTTTTTATTATTTTCTGCCATCATATGTGTTTCTATATAAAAACTGTTAGAGATTGTTTGATCCTAAAAAGCATCTCTCTTAATTGAAAATGTAATATAAACTGTTGCAAGTGTGTGTGATTGTGTGGAAGGGTTAGCCAAGAAAATAGCTTATCCATGCTCTCTGCTACTTACTGTTAAACTCCTATATGGTCACTGACAGCATACAATCTGTAATACAGTCTGGTACTCTGTCAGTAACAAGGAAATTAAGATCACATCACATATATAGTTGTGAGCGTACGAGTTGTTGCTAACGCTTGCTGGCATGGAGTGCTGAAGGTGCTCCTTGCCAGCAACTGCGACCCTCGCAAACTTTACGTCGCAACGCAAACGACACGACACACCAGCTACGACCCTCGCAAACTTTACCTCGCAACGCAAAAATCATACGAGACACGTTACCACACATTACGACCTCGCAAAAATCGGACGCAACTCGCGAACATGACAAAATTCAAAACACAATAAATACACACAACACATACATAAAAAGCTTACCTACAGCAAGAGGAAGCATCCAGGACCTCAAAAAAAACACTTACACCTTCATTTAACTAAATATAAAAGAGTTTAGACACTAAAAAATTCGCTAAGCGAGGGAAAAAATGGCCGCCGAACAAAACGAAAACGAGGCTACAGCACTCTAAACACGCAAAACCCCACAAGAAACTCGCAAAATACCACAAACGACCTACGGATATTCCGCTAAGACGCATACCACACATTACCCGCAATTTTACGCCAATGCGGAAGTACACAACTACGCTAACGGGTTCGTCTCGCGCACGCACACTATTACACTGCACACATTCATCACGCTTACACAGCAGCTCAACACCACTAATACTGCAGCAACATCAAAACAGATTGCAAGCTCTTCAACACAATGCTTCAAAATAGGTAAAGTATATTCATTTATTAATTGTATTATAGATTTTATTATTATACACCAAACAGCATTAGCTACCTTACAATTTCATTGCCGTCATTTTTTGACGGGCAATTCGCTAGTATAATAATATAAGGAAGCTGTTAGGTGCCAAAATCTATAAAACATTATACAAATTCATAATTTGGTAATAAGGGAATACGTAGCCCTATAAAACATCTCATCTGTAATAAGAGGTGGTCTTGACACCATCTAACATTCCTCATTCACAAAAAACAGAACGTGGAATGAAATGTGTTAACCGAGCTGCAATGTTTTAACCTCTTCTGAGAACAACTATTACTAATAAGCAAATGTTTTTAAAGCAATTATGTTGTAATGACATGGCCTATTGTTTATTGTTACTGTTCCTGGATGAAGATCAGAATCATTTTAAAATAAACTCTTAACAATAATGATTAAAAAAATTATAACAGCTATTACTTAGGTAAGAAATGTGGAATAATTATGTATGCTCTCTATACTGTCCCTTTATTTAATTTTAAATAGTTTTTATCACTTTGTCTCTCTTTGCTAAGCCACAAATCAAACCAATATTATCAACTTTGAAATAATACCTGGTTCACAAGCGTTCAAATGACCAGTAAATGTTTCCATCAGACTCTGGTTTCAGAGGAAACATAATATATGTTGAGAATCTGTGGTAGAAGCAAGTTGTTTGGCGTGGTTTATATATGTTACATACTGTACATATTTTACTATTGATGCACTAAGTGAAGTTAACAGTGTTTTGTCCTACTTTTACCTACGAAACATATTTTAAAAGTATCTTCTATTTGCTTTAAAAATATAATATATGTTACTTTACAACTTAAAGTGACACAGTGGAAGTTCCAAATCTGGTATCATTTAACAATTATATATAAAAAGATTTTTGTCAGTTGAATGTTATTAAAACATGTAATTTTCCTTCAGTAAATTAACATTGAAGGTAATTCTGAGCTGTCAGACAGCCTTCCTGATTCACTCATAATACAAGATCATTGATATTTATTATTGTTTAGCTCCTGAGGCACTAGTGCAGGTCTATTATAGAGAGTGCACCTGCACTAGGAATGCACTAGGCATGCTCAGACACAGGCGACTGCACTCAAGACAATGAACCAGTGGCTTATCACTTATTATCTTTCATTTAAAACATTTGAATTTTGGAGCCCTATGTTAATGAGGTGCTCTAAGTTAGGGCACTGCTGTAAATCTCACTGCTGTAAATCGCCTGCAGGAGCTTTTTTCCCTGACTTTTACACTAATGTAAATTTTTCACTCCCCCAGATTAGAGCACAGCCGTAAATCCTGCCTTAGACGCAACAGATATCTGTGTAGGGAGTAGCCAAAACAAACTTTACAGATGAGACAGGACTCTAGGAGTCAAAAGGAAATGTGAAACTCATACATCTTATACTGAGTGGGAAGTGCAGTTACAACTGCCATAACTGGCTACAGTAATGAAACACACACACACATATAATTTTTTTTAAATATATATATATATATATATATATATATTTATATTTATATCAAGTAATTGTTTTTTATTTATTAATACATTTTGATATTAAAAAGATGTGCCAATTGTATTTATAGCTTCAATCAGCAAAAATGTGTTTATTTTGTGCTAATATGTATCAGAACATTTGTTCCCAGGCAACTTGGTTTTGTGACGTGTATTTACCCCTTCAGTTGTTTGTTACCGTAAAATGTGCTTAATCACACATATGTTGATATTAGATTTTTAATTGCCAAATAATGTTGAAATGTCATCATTTTGTAGGGCATCTGTGCTATAGTGTCAATTTAAATGCTTCTGGGAGACTCGGCAAAGGTTTGAAAACCAGTTGCGAGTGGTCTTTGGTACTCGTAAATCTTTCTTCTGCTTTTTTGCATTTACTGCAGTGCCCTTATTTGCTAGTGATTCCTAAAATCGTATTAGCGTAGGGTTTGGGTGTCAAAGTCTAACGGAGTAATTTATCGAGATCTATGCCTTGCTTTTCAGCTGTGTTTTGAAGTTCACCCGTAGGAGTTCTCTTGCAATGTTTTAGAGATGGGTGACTAAGATATCTAGGTAGAATTTTTTGTGACCCTACAGCACTCACTATTGATTTTTCAGGGATTTACATGGGCCCTTGGTTTGTGTGTGGATCATAAAGGATGACATAAAGCTAAATATTGCAAATTTCAATATTAGAGCCCTGCACTCGGTCTATTAATATATGAGATTGGCCTCTCAAATGTCCAAACTTCAAGTTCTCTCATATACAGTGAGTATTGCAGAGAATATACGTTTCCAATTTTTTTATATACTAACTAGTCACTTGCCCGTCAAAAATTATATAGTTGTATAGTATTGTATTAAATAGTGTGTGTTCTGTCTCTTTGTGCGCACTCTTTCTGTTGACCCTGTCTTTCCCTCTGTGCTCCCTCTCTCTGCGCTCTCTCTCTGTGCCCTCTCTCTGTCCTTCTTTCTCTCTCCCTCCCTCCTTCTATTTCTCCCTCCCTTCTCTCCCTCCTTCTCGCTCTCCCTCACTCCTTCTTTCTTTCTCTCTCCCTCCTGCTCTCTCTCCCTTCCTCTCTTTCTATCCCTCCTTCCTTCTCTCTCTTCTTCTCTCTCTCCCTTCCTCTCTCTCTCCCTCCTTCTCTCTCCTTCTCTCTCCCTCCCTCTCCTTCTCTTTCCTGCCCTCTCCCTTCGCCACACAATGTGAGGCTTGCAATGCGCAACTTTGCTGCGCCACTTTGCCACGCAATGTCAGCCTCACTGCAAGCCTTGCAATTAGAGGGACACATGCACAACTCGCAATTCTTTCTCTCTCTTCCTCCGTCCCTCTCTCCCTCTCTTTCTCTCCCTCTCCTTCTCTCTCTCTCTCACTCTCCTTCTCCTTCTTTATCCCTCCTCCTTCCTTCTCTCTCTCCTTCCCTCCTTCTCTCTCCCTCTTCTCCCTCCCTCTGCCTTCACCACGCAATGCAAGCCTCGCAATGTGTGGTTTTGCTCAACGCGCCACGCAAGCGCAACTCGCAATTTTGCAAGCGTTGCACACAAACTACCATTGTATTTTCCTATAAATCTGCTGTAGCCTGTTCAATAATGACACAGGTAATAGAAATATGTTCTTTTGCTGGATGCTGGGATTTCCATGCATTGTAAGGCTACAAAAATGCTGTCTGCTCCAGCTTTTGATGTGTGGAAAGGAACTCTGTGCACGGAGAGTTAACCAATAGTCATGACAGATTTGGTGGCAGCAGAAGGATCTACACCTACTGAACCTAGGACTGAGGCAGGCTCAGACAGCATAAGACAATTAGCCAAGATGGAATGTATGCCCTCTGAGTTGAGCGGTGATCACGGATCTCACAACAATCAAAGGGAATGCCCAGCAGGAAGCTGAAGGAGGAACTGGAGGTCCCCAGGAGAAATGTGCAGGAACTCTGCGCAACATAGGAAGAAATTCTGGGACATGAGCTGCAGGAATTACCGAGATGGTGGTCCAATGCTTTCAAATAAATCAATCTATCTCCTCCAAAGAAACTGCCTTGAAGTCAGCTTATCTCCAATTGTTCCTACAGGACCTGGACAAGAGTATATGAAATTGACAATATCACTGCCTAGCTGCAGCAAGACTTCATGGCAGAATGCAGAAGGGTGGTGGAGAATGCTGGGGCTCTTCAGCGGCAGATGGGAAGTGGCATGGAGGAGGCCAGCTCTCCCAAGGAACAGATGGGTGGTGGTGTGGCAAAAACCAGCCACCTAGTCTTATTACAAAGACATTGTATTATTGATATGTGTTAATATACAGAGAGCAGGGTGTAATACACAGAGCTAGAGGGTACGGCAGGGAAAGGGTTAAGCCATGGGGGATTACTTGGTAGTCATCTGCTACATTTGCTATTGACAGGTGTGAAGGCAATTGCAAGGCTTGAGGAATTGTAGCAATTGAATAGCGATTTGCGATTTTAGCGATTGTAACATTTGTGGTCTTGAAAGATCAAAGGCTTAGATGGGTCGAATTTACGATTTTGATAACTGCAGGAATTTTTAGCCAGTAACCCGCAAATCATTTGCGACTAGCTAGAAGAGGCCAATTGAATAGCAAAAAATGTACAGGCTACATTACGAGCAACAGTAATTACGATTTGTTCAATTGAATAGACGCATATGTTTGCTTTGAATCAGAATGACCTTGATAGCTTAGTTATCTTTGCATCACTTGGAAGCAACTACAGGAAGTAAAGAATACCTTCCACAATAAATATCTTGTAGCAGGTCAAGTAAAATACATATTTATTTTGGCCTGTTACTTATGTTCCAGTGAAATCATTGAGTCTTGTGTTTGCATGGAACTATATCCTGTTCTGTCTTTATCCTGTTCCCTTTTGTGTGTTTTATCTTCTTAATAAAATTTACCATGGAACATGTTCCAATGTTTATTGAAACTCTGCCATAGTCAAGATAACCACTGAATCATTAACCCTTTGAGTGCCACCCATGTTAAATTAATGTGGTTGGCTGCCTGGGCCACAGGAACCACCAGTGTTAATTTATTATGGTGCACTAAGTCAAGCTGATTCACTCCGACTGGATGTTCTAGTGGTGAGTAGAAGAATATCTCTATGCCCTTCCCTGAATTAAAAAAAACAACAATTATAATTTTTTTTTTTTTTATATTTTAATTTTTTTATTGTTTTTAGAAACAGACAACCAAAATAAAATACATACAGTAAAACAATACTTACATCTAAATCATACACAATCACCCACCTACAAACCCCCCACCCACCCCTTGGCAATATTCTCATTATTTACAGAAGGAGGCAATACCCGAAACCTATTATATAATTAAAGTAACTTCGCTAAAGCCAACAATACAACAACAAAAAAAAAAAATATCTATTAACAGAAAGGCCCGGCAAACAGTTCTTCGTCCCATCTTGCCCATTTCTTAACCACTGATAATCTTAACTTGGAATCAAAACTTAAATATTCCATTTCATACTGTTTATTCCTTTTCCATAGTACTACAAATCTCATTCCATTTAGGCAATTCCCCACTTCTCCATCTCCATACAATCCACCATTTAATTGCCATGAGAACCTGCACCACTATCCCAATTGTTTCACTAGACCATTCCCTTGGAAAGATATGTAATAGAAAAGCTTCTGGGTTTAACTTCCTTACATCCCATACCCACCAACTTGGTGACACACCTCTCCCAAAGCTCTTTGATCTTAACACATTTCCACCACATGTGGTTTTGGGTGCCTATTTCCGAGCACCCTCTCCAACACAGCTCACTATATTTGCTTGGATCTATTTTAGACAGAAGCTCTGGAACTATGTACCATTTTTGTGTAATTTTAAAGTGGATTTCTCTGTAAGTTGTACAAATCAAGTTATCTTTTGTTAGCTGATACGCTTTTCCCCAGTCCTCCAATTTTTTCTTAATTCTAAAATCAGTTTCCCAGCTTTCCATGGCTACAGATTTTCCAGAACTTCTGTACTCGTCTAAAATTTTTAAGCATTTCGACACTGAACTCTTATTACTTGTTCTTAAGGACAGGGATTTTTCGAGAGGTGTCAAATCCCTGACTGATCTTACATCAAAACCTTCTTTTGTTAATATCTTCTTAAGGGTCAGAAATTGCAGCCACATTGATATTGGGACATCTTTCACTCTCCTCAGTTCCTCAAATTTAATAAAGCCCTCATTTCTGATTAAATCCTTAATTTTGTCAATACCCCATTTCCCCCACTCTACCTTATCTATTTCGGGGTGAATATCATAAATTACTTCCAGTGGTGTTAATGGAGATGGAAAAGGGAGCAACTTCAATTTTGAGTTCATTTTGAGCCAACTAGCCCAACATTGTTTCCCTATTCTGAACTGAATCTGAGTCTTAAAGTTGGACGATTTCTTATACCATAGAGCTTGCTGCAGAACTATTTTGGGGCTTAATGCTTCTTCTAACTGGACAAACTTGGGTCCTTCCACTCCTTCTGTCCATCTCAGAAAGTGGTACAATTTTATAGCCTCTGCATACTTCCAGAGGTTGATTGCCCCTAATCCACCTTCTATATACTTTTTATTTACTTGGGCCCTCATTCAATTGCGATTTGGCCAATTGAATAGGGCTCTAAATAAGCACATAACATATATTTTTTAAAGAAGTTTTTAGTTATTGAAAACCTTGCTTTTAGATAGATGCTTACTAAGTAAAAACTTACTTAAAAAAATATGTTATGTGCTTATTTAGACCCCTATTCAATTGTCCAAAATAGCAATTGAATGAGGGCCTTGGTCTTTACTGACTCTAAACCTATTTCCTTTATATATAAAATGATCTACCACTTTCTGAAATTTAGTAATACTTCCTCTGGATATAAATAGAGGGATTGCTCTTAAAACATAAGTAAGTTTTGGTAAAATGAACATCTTAACACATACGATTCTGCCTGACCAGGTTAGGTTTAGCCTCTCCCATGACTTGAGTAGTTTGCACACTGAAACAAAAGTTATTTCCAAGTTATTCTTTAACATGGAAGCAACACACGGAGTCAACTCTATTCCCAAATGTTCTATTTTATTCTGCTCCCATCTAAATGGGAATTTCTCTCGTAACAAGGTTTTAGTTTCTAAGTTCACATTTAGCCAGATAACCTCTGATTTGGAAGAATTAATTTTATAATATGATAGGCAACCAAAAGTTTTTAATTCCTTCATGAGATACACCAATGATTCTAGTGGCTCTGATAAGACTACAACTGCATCGTCTGCGAATAGAGTGATCTTCGATTCTATAGCTCCACATATGATTCCTCTTATCCTATCATTCTTCCTTATCATTTGAGCCAGCACTTCTATACCCAAATTGAAGATCATTGGTGATAGCGGGCATCCTTGTCTCGTCCCATTGCTAATCTCAAACGATTCCGACTGAAAGTCTGTACCTTTTATGAAGGCTGAAGGGTTAGAGTATAGCGCCATAATCGCACTTGACCCAAATTTGCCCAATCCAATTTCTTCTAAAGTACACTTGATAAACTCCCAGTTGAGCCTATCAAAGGCTTTTTCCGCATCTAACCCTACTGCCACCAACGGGATTTTATTATCTTTAGCATGTGCCAATATATCGATAAGCTTTCGCAGATTATCTGTCCCTTGTCGGCCTTTAACAAAACCTGTTTGATCTGACTCAATTAACTGGTCTAAAAGAGGATTTAATCTTTGTGCTAGTATCTTTGAATATATTTTGATATCGATGTTGAGTAAAGAGATGGGCCTGTAGTTAGCACAATTTGTCAGATCTTTTCCCTCCCAATGTCTCCTTAGGAGCCCATCCTACGTCTTTAATTTTGTTAAATGCTTTTACCATATGAGCCCCCAATTCTGGTAAGAATTGTTTATAATACAGTATCGGGAACCCATCTGGTCCTGGGGATTTTTGGACATTTAAACCGGACACACAATTCTCGATTTCCTCCACTAAAATCTTCCCATTTAGTAGTTCCTTTTGCTCCTCGGAAATTTTTTTTAGATTCAACTTTTTAAACAAATCCTGTATTTGCCCTTTATCAGGTTTAACCCACCCTGGTTTCTTTTCCAGATTATACAAGGCGCTATAATACTCCGCCGCAATTCTACCTATTTCAATAGGATCCTTTTTCATAATTCCTTTGGCATCGAGGAATTTCACTATCCTTTTGTTGCTTCGCTTTTTCCCAATAAGATCCACTAGTGATTTATTTGCTTTATTACCTAGATGATAATTTTTTATTTTTAGCTCCTTTAACTTCTTATCTATTTGACTTTGTAAGATCATATTTATCTGTGCTTGTATCTTATAGATCTGTTCCGTCAACATGTTATCCTGGCTTTTTTTGTTGGCATATGATAACTTGTAGAGTTCTAAATATAAATCATGCAGCGATTTCCCCCTGGCCCTCCTCTTCTTAATCATTCTTGTTTTCAGAATACCCCTCATATACGCTTTGTGCGCATTCCAAATACTTAAATCTGAGGTTATAGAGCCACTGTTAACTCTAAAGAACTCTTCAATTACTTCCTTAATTTCTTTTTTTTCTTCTATTGTATAAAATACTTCTGAGTTAATATTTTCTCTTTTTTTTCCATTGCTAGTCCCCCGACCTTGCAGTACTATTTTTACCAGGGCGTGGTCTGACCATGATATAACCCCTACCTCCACATCATCCACTTCTCTCCATGTCTCTATGTCAACCAGTATGAAATCAATCCTTGTGTATATACTATGTCTCTGAGAATAATAAGTATAGTCCCGGACCTCAGGATTTTTTAGCCTCCAAGAGTCATATAGTTTGTATTTCAACAATATCTCATTAAATCTTCTAGACAATCTTTCCAGAGCCAAATCGCTCGTCCTTAAGCTCCTATCAATTTTTATGTCCAGGACCATATTCAGATCCCCACATATAATAAGCTTACCCACTTTTAGTTTGGAAATAATTTTTAAACACTTACTCAAAAAGCTTATTTAATTCGCATTCGGAGAATATAAATTTGCAATTGTAAATGACTGACCATTTACCTGTCCTAACCAAATGATAAATCTCCCTTCTTCATCATATTCTACATGATCCGTTACAATCACATTCTTATCATGAAACAAAATAGCAACCCCTCTAGCCTTTTTCCTGAAGCTAGACGAGAAACCCAACTCAAACTGTTTATATCCTATTCTAGGTTCTTTCCACTTTACCAAGTGGGTTCCTTGTAGACAAATAACATCCAATTCTTCTTTTATAAATTGACGGAAGGCACAGTGCCGTTTGCCGGCTGAATTTAAGCCTCTAGCATTTTGCGATATCACTTTTAACATCAAAGTGACTTACTTGATAACCTCCGAGTCCCCTCCTTCCCTATCATACAATTTTTATTGCCTTCACTTCCCCTCCCCTTCCAACAGCATACAAACACCACACATACCGTTTCCTCCCGATGGCAAGAAAAACTTAATGCCATCTTTTAAGATGTCTGGTCCTCCGGGGCGGAGAAAAAACTTCAAAAAAGAGAGAGAAAAAAAAAAAGACCCCGGCAGAACCTTGTAGTGCGCCCATTGCCCCCTCACCTTACTCCTAGAAGCACTCAACTATACATTAAGTGTTTCCTTCACGTCCAAAACTTTTAATTGACTCTACAATAAAATATTGAAACATTTCCCAAAATTGTCTCGGATAAGTAGTATATTTTATACATTTTCTTTTCCATTTTTTTTTTCCTTTCTCTTTATTCACCTACGTACTTCACTTTCACTTTCCCGTTTTACCGCCTCCATCGAAGTTGGGGCCTTTCCCATCCCTTCTCGTGTCTTCTTTTTCTATTTCGAAACCCCACTTTTCCAAGCAATGCACACCTTCTACGACGGACTTGATCACCTCAGTTTGGTTACCTTTAGTTATAATTAGTTTAACAGGGAACCCCCATTTATATAATACCTTTTCTCTTCTGAGCACTTTAGTGATAGAACTTAATTCTCTTCTTTTAGCTAAAGTTTCGCTTGAATAGTCTTGGTAAATTTCTACCTTTTCATAAGGGCTCTCAAACTGTCTTTTTTCTCTACTACATTTAATTATCCGTTCTTTGAAGGAGTAATTTTGTAATTTTACTATTACATCCTGCTCTCTTCGCCCTATCAGTCTCCTAGGTAGTGGGAGCCTGTGTATCTTCTCAAACGTACCTTCCAGAGTGTTATCATTCCCTGTGATAGATTTAAAAAACTCATTCACGTACTCGCCTAGCTCATTGTCCAGGACTTTCCCTGAAATCCCCCTCAGCCTTAAATTATTCCGTCTAGAGAAATCTTCAATTCTACATAATTTGTTCTTGAGACTTACAACTTCATCCTCAAGCCTCCCAACTTTGGTCTCTAATCTCTGATGATCCTCCACAAGCTTTTCTTGTTTGCCTTCCAGCTGGCCAATTCTCTCTAGTAACGTATTCACTGCTTTTGTATTCTCTGTAAGCTCTAATAGTATATCTTTCCTGATTCTGTTTTCAAAGTTATAAAACAACCTTTCCATTGCCTCTACAGTTAATGCTTCTGGTTGACCTGTGTTCAATCTATCGGGGAGGTCTACTATCTCTGATATATTAACGTGTTCACTGTTTTCTGTGTCTGTTTGGGATATATTCGATTGAGAGCTAGATAAATTAACTTTTTTTCCTTTTCACTGTTTCTCTAGTTGTTAGTGGGCTTTTTGAGATAGCACCCTGCAATTTGGTATCTCTGCCCTTGTTTTTACTTCTTACCACTGACACATCCCTCCTTATCATTTTTGCTTATTTGTCCCGCTTCAGTTACCCAACACTGATGACGTTTTAACTACACCCCCTGTGAGTTTTGCCTTTTTGGCAAGCACCTTGTCCTCTCTTTTTTTTCCCTTTCCTTTCTTCTTTCTTTTTCCCCTTCCCCTTTTCTCTCTTCTCTTAACACAGAATATACAGGTATGTTATTTAAGGGTTGCAGACAAATGGAAACATTATACAATGCTACAAGTACACATAATAATAGAAAAAAAGGAATAGCAGATGTTACAATCAAACAATCATAATTTTTGATGTATTTTACAGCAGCAGTCCCCTGGAACCACACGGCTTTGATTACTTCAATTAACTAGAGTCTTTTTTTTCTTTTTCTTCTTCTTATCTGCCGCAGCAGCCTAAGTTTAATAGTATCCACTGCTGCCTTATTGACACTTTATTGGCAGCTGACCAATTTAAAGCAACAGTCAGATTCAAATCTAGTGGCTGAAATCAGAATTACAAGCTTGACAGGAACAGCCTCATAGAAACTGAAACAGCCAGCTGGATGGTCGCCGGAGGGTCAGCAAGCTGAGTAACTTTACTAGCCGGATATAAATATCCCTGTTGCCCCTAGTCCCAAAACCACAGAGCCAGTCCTTTAAACGGTTTCTTTGAGTATTATGTCTTTATCACAGGGCATTTCTTAATAAGCCCCCGCCTGCAAGCAGTTCCTTATGGCTATTTAATGCTCTTCTCTGTAGATATCATTTTGAACGCACTATGTGATACACCGGTCTCCAGACTGGCAGTATAGCCAAAACTGTACAAGCCTACAGTGTCCAAATATAAAGGCAGGCTTGCTGGCTAGGAATGGCTCATTTAATTGGCTGTCCCTTTAAATTTTCGCAAGACTTTATCCCAGGGCACTTCTTAATAAGCCTCTGCCTGCAGGCAGTTCCTTATGGCTGTTTACAACTCTTCTCTGTAAATATGTTTTAAACACACTGTGTGATACACAGATTTTAAGACTGGCAGTGTAACCAAAAATGTACAAGCATACAGTGTCCAAATATAAAGGCAGGCTTGCTGGCTAGGAATGGCTCATTTAATTTACTGTCACTTAAAATTTTTGCAAAACTTTATTACAGGGCAATTCTTAATAAGCCCCCGCCTGCAAGCAATTCCTTATGGCTGTTTACTGTTCTTCTCTGTAGATATCTTTTAAACACACTGTGTGATACACAGGTCTCCAGACTGGCAGTGTAACCAAAAATGTACAAGCATACAGTGTCCAAATATAAAGGCAGGCTTTCTGGCTAGGAATGGTTGATTTAATTGACTGTCACTTTAAATTTTCGCAAAACTTTATCACAGGGCAATTCTTAATAAGCCCCCGCCTGCAAGCAGTTCCTTATGGCTGTTTACTGTTCTTCTCTGTAGATATATTTTAAACACACTGTGTGATACACAGGTTTTCAGACTGGAAGTGTAACCAAAAATGTACAAGCATACAGGGTCCAAATATAAAGGCAGGCTTGCTGGCTAGGAATGGCTCATTTAATTGACTGTCACTTTAAATTTTCACAAAACTTTATCGCATGGCAATTCTTAATAAGCCCCTGCCTGCAAGCAGTTCCTTATGGCTGTTTACTGTTCTTCTCTGTAGATATCTTTTAAACACACTGTGTGATACACAGGTCTCCAAACTGGCAGCGTAACCAAAAATGTACAAGCATACAGTGTCCAAATATAAAGGCAGGCTTGCTGGCTAGAAATGGCTCATTTAATTGACTATCACTTTAAATTTTCGCAAGGCTTTTTCACAGGCTTTTTCACAGGGCAATTCTTAATATCCCCCGCCTGCAAGCAGTTCCTAGCTGATGTCCATACACTGAGCAATCTCTTACAATAGCAGCAACGTGCAGCAGTGAGCCATATCACTATTAAGCAGAACTTACAGTTTTCCTGTTGGAACACCTTCTGAACACACACAGGACCTGAAAACTGCTAGCTGCAGCCGTCCTTGAAACTGCCCTCTGCTGTATCACACCTGCTCCTTGCTTCTTTGTATCCTTCATACAGTGCAAGTCTGCAGGCTTGACTGAGGAAGAACTACAAATGCTGCTACCTCCTCACTGCCTCTTCACTGGCATGACCGGCCTCAAGCTCCTCCACCTCTGGTTCTTCTAGGGCTCATTAGACTGAACACAGAGAGTGCTTACACACTCCTGCAATGGGCGCACTCAGCTCCCTCGTTAGTGCTCACTCAGCACTATTATTTTGTTTTAAACCCCTCTTCCTTTCCTTATGTGCCCTTCTTGGAAACAAGGAAAGGAAGAGGATGTTAAAAACACTAATGTTATTTAAATGCATTTTTTTAAAATGTAGGGATGGTATTCCTCCATCAATAAGATTGTGGTGTGGCAGATGTAAACACTACCCAAAAACAAATGGGAGGTGGCCTAGATGTACCAGACACTAGATGTACCAGACACTCATCTGAGGCTACAATAATCCATGGAAAGTGATATTTAGGATACAGAAGCTCCTCCCAATGGCCCCCTTTCCTTACGATCGCTCCCTTCCCTTCTCTCCCCATTCCTCCAATATTTTTTTTTTTAAATGAAGATCCTCCAGGGCACCAACCCATTTGGGGTTCCAGGAGACAGTCCCTGTAGGTCTTGGGGGGTAAGGGTGCATTAGTGAGTGTACACTCCAGCAGCTGCCATGATCCTCTTCTCTCTACTGTCCTTCCTGTTTAACTGGACTCACTCTCCAAGCATGCTCCCCAGAAACCCTGTAAATAATGAGGGGAGTGAGTTACAATAAATTACAGACAGCAGCAGCAGGAAAAGGATTACCGAAACTACTGGGGGTGTATACCCACAGGTGCACCCTATCATTTGACCGCAAGGGATTGTCCCCCCGGTAACCAACAGGAATAATCTGTTTAGCGATGTAGATAGATTCCGGGCAATAGGAATGTTAAGTGAAACATCGCTAAACGAGGTCATTTTAACACAGGGTAGATAGGGATAGGGGAACTCAGGTAAAAAAATACAGAACACCTATAGATTTTTTCAAAATTTCGACTTTATATAAAGTTTTAAGAAACTGCAAACATAAAACAACAAAATATAAAGAACCATTTAAAAAAATAAACTTGAAAGAAAGAGCACACATTAACTAAACTAAACAGTCCACCTTCAGCACTTGTTGAAGCTTCAGGCTCATCCTCCATTCTGGCTTTTTTTAGACAAACTGGTCCAAGGACATCTGCCATTGTTTTCTGTGGCCATGTAGCAGATGCTGGTTGCTAGACACTGCCCCAAGAACGCTGTGTCTCACATTTCTTCTCTATCCATTGTCTGGATCATTTGCCACAAAATCATCCAAAAGGTCACATGGGTGGAACACAAACTATGGCTGAGTAACTTGGTGGAAAATTACTCAGTCAATGCTTTCCTAGGCTTCCTCAATGCCCTGTTCTGCCAGTTGTTGGAGGTTCTCATTTGCAAGGCTCTCGTCTGAAGCTTGTACCAAGTCCTCAATGTCCTGGGCATCTGCATCTCCCAGTCCAGCCGTATTGACCAAGTCTACTAGCTCTGCAAAGATGTTTAGTTGCACATTCACACACAGCTCTGGTCATATCTTCCTCCACAAAGCTTTAAGACATTGCTGTGTCACCTCCTTTCCGGATAAATCAATGTTCATTATGGCCTGCAGGATGGTATACTTTTTCCAGAAATATGTCATGGATTGTTTGTCCTCCCTGTCTGTTTGGTTAGTGTGATGAAGGAATTCGCAGTGAAGATAATAGGCCTTGAAGGTCCAATGACCCCTTGGCTGGATAAGTGAAGTAGTGTTGGTTGGCAGGAAAACTACTTCCACTGGGATGCAGCAATTGAGTTCAGACAAGTTGGTAGGGTGACTCTTTGCATTCTAGTAGCGTTGCATCGATGGACAGACATATTTGCTGAATTAGTTCTTGAAAATGTCCATTGTTTTCCATGCTTTCTGGTTGAAATACCAAATGATCGACAAAGTGGATTTAGGAATCCCCTTCACAGCTTTAGGTGTTTTTGAATGGTGTGTTTTTGAATGGCTTGATCTTAAAGTGGCCACTGACGTTCCTCCCCAGAAGAAGTCAGTCTTTGGCTGATTTGAACCTCGGTGCTCGCTTCTGCTCACAGGATATGAAGGTATGGCTTCGCAATCGCTTCCAGAACAGTCCTATCTTGATGATGAAGACCAGTTCTGGTGTATAATTGCCTCTTTCCACAATTTACTTCAAAGTATCTGGAAAAGCAGCAGCAGCTTTGGGGTTAACCCTCACTGATTCTCACATGATTTTGATTTTGTAGAGATTGTTACTTTTTTTGAACCGGTCAAACCAACCTCTTCTGGTTGAGAAACTTTCGGTCACATCTGGGTTTGGATATGGCCATAGATGCTTCTGGCCTTTTCCATGATGCTCTCTATCTCGTCATCAATCCAGACTGAAATTATTAATGTAACAGATCTTTTAAGTCAATTGATACCAAATATATATAAGGCCCCCTTCTGGATTGCTTCCTTGTCATGGTGAAGAAGCTTGTATACCTCAGTGAAGCTGTGAGCTATAACATGTGGGGACACCCAAGATGCGCAGGTCATAGCAGAGAGGTCAGACAAATTGTGATCCACTGGAGAAGCAACTGGAAACCCATTCCAGTATCTTTGCCATGAAAACTTTAGGTATTAGCACAACCAGACAAAAGATGTGCCTGGCATGTTACAGTCCATAGGGTCATGGAGAGTCAGACATGACTAAACAACATGTATAAGATAACACAAATGTTTGGCTAACACAATACACACAGTTAGTGATATTATGTATAACAGACCTTGCATTTTTTGATTTTTCATGGCTATTGAACAGTGATGGCATAGGGAACCAAAGAAGAGGTGCCATGTGCCACTCTTATTGCCAGTCCAGCATTTTTATATCATTATGACCGCTTTGCTCCCCTCCCTCCTGGCTGATACCTCTACCTACCACTGTCCCAAGCAAGGCACCAGCAGTATCTTTGAAGTGGATAGAAGTCTGGGAAACAGTGGATGAAAGGATATGGGTGAGAGTAGTAATTATCTTTAACTGAATAAAACAGTTCTTCTACCATTGCCGATATTCCTGAAATTTTACACAACTGGGAGTAAATGCTTTGGGAGGTATGGAGGGCATGGTGGAGGGTATATACACTGGAATGCAACATTCATTTTAGAGTAACCCATACAGTTATGCTCAAAAGTTTGCAAACCCTGTCAGAAATTGTGAAATTTTGGCATTTATTTTGAAAATATGACTGATCATGCAAAAAAATGTCTTTTATTGAATGATAGTGATCATATGAAGCCATTTATTATTATAGTTGTTTTGCTCCTTTTTAAATCATAATGATAACAGAAATCACCCAAATGGGCCTGATCAAAAGTTGACATACCCTTGAATTTTTGGCCTTGTTACAGACACACACGGTGACACACACAGGTTAAAATTGCAATTAAAGTTTAATTTCCCCCACCTGTGGCTTTTTAAATTGCAATTTGTGTCTGTGAATAAATAGTCAATGAGTTTGTTAGCTCTTACGTGGATGCACTGAGCAGGCTAGATATTGAGCCATGGGGAGCAGAAAATAACTTTCAAAAGACACTGTGTAACAACGTAATGGAACTTCATAAAGATGGAAAAGGAAATAAAAAGATATCCAAAGCCTTGACAATGCCAGTCATAAGATATCACACTGTGTATTGCATCTCTATTCATTTGTTGCCTTCAATATCTGTGTTGCTTATATACCTGACTATCTGTCTATTCAAAATGTATTTGAAAAAAAAATGCCAGTCAGTACTGTTCAAACACTATTAAGAAGAATATCATGCTCACTGTGAAGCAAGTTGGTGGCACACTGATGTTTTGCAGGGGGGGGGGGGGGGGGAGCTTTCCAGCATGACAATGACCCTAAGTACAAGGCTAAGCTGACCCTCCAGTGGTTACAGCAGAAGGAGAGGAAGGTTGTAGAGTGGCCATCACAGTCTCTTGACCTTAATATCATCGAGCCACTCTCGGGAGATCTCAAACGTGCAGTTCATGCAAGACCACCAAAGACTTTGCACGACCTGGAGGCATTTTGCCAAGATGAAATGACTGCATGCTGTCATTGATGCTAAAGGGGGCAATACACAGTATTAAGAACTAAGGGTATGTAAACTTTTGAACAGGGTCATTTCATTCTTTCTTTGTTGCCATGTTTTGTTTTATGATTATGCCATTCTGTTATAATCTACAGTTGAATATGAATCCCATAAGAAATAAAAGAAATGTGTTTTGCGTGCTCACTCATGTTTTCTTTAAATATGGTACACATATTACCAATTCGCAACGGGTATGCAAACTTTTGAGCACAACTGTTCATATTGAATTGGAGGTGGAAGTTCTGCAGTGATCATGTATGTTTTCTTACAAGTGAAACCAGTATTTCGGATATTAATTTTATTTCTGAGTAAAGGTGAAATGTCCAGATAATACATATTTGGCATATACTCATAGCAGCCATATTATTGTACTAACAAATGACTCGGATAGAAAACTGACAGGGTTAATCTCAAATGCACGAATGGCTTTTTCATTTTCATCTAGTAATTTTCCCATGAACATTATAACACACTAGCGTATTGCCCGTCAAAAAATGACGGCAATGAGATGTGTATGTTTGGAAAGTTGTTTAGTTATTAATATACATATGGAATTGTAAGGTAGCTAATGTTGTTTTGTGTGTACTACTGAAATATAGAATTCAAATTAATAAATGAATATACTTTACCTATTTTTATGCATTGTGTTGAAGAGCTGGCAATCAATTTTTTTGCTATGGTTTAACAGCTTGCCTCGCTATGCGAGGCTCGCCTGCATTGAGCGCCTGTGGCGCTCAATGCCAAAGTGCTCGGGTTTAACGGCTAGCCTCGCTACGCGAGGCTCGCCTGCAATGAGCGCCTGCGCCGCTCATTGCCAAAGCAGTACAGTTTAACGGGTCGCCTCGCTGTGCGAGGCTCGCCGGGCAATGCTCATCGCTAAGCCCGCTAAAGTACTACGGTTTAACGGTAGATATGGTAAAACGGTAAAATGACGGTCAATAAAAATTAAATGTTGTGAAATTTGTTTGCAACACAAAATGACTCCACTACATTTGTCCCTTTTTTTTTTCTTAAAATAAATACAATTTTTTTTTTTTAACTTTTAATTTTTTTAACTTTCAACTTATATTTAATCAAATATGTTGTTTTATATTTAATCAAATGCGTCGTACGCACTACGCAACACAGCGTGACGACGAATCGTAGTTAGACAATTATAATATGTGATTATGTAGAAGCACTTATACTGAACCACTGTATGTCTATGTAGACACAAAACTCATTTGGACCAAAAATGCTATGGTATTTTATTGTTTATAATGCACAATGCCCAAAACATATAACACAATATATATTTTATTGTTATTGATTTTACTGGTAATTCATGTTAATCTTTTAGTAGCTTTGTAGAAGACATTTTTCACATTAAACATATTAGTGTGCTGCGGAAGTGGTACAGAATGCTTGGGAAAGTGGATGCATGAGAGTGCAAGTTTATATGGGAGTGTAGAGAGTGTGCATGTATAAAAGAGATGACATGAGATATAGAAGGGTAGAGGAAGAAATTTGGTAACACAGGAACAGAGAAAAAGAAAGGGTTTCGGAAAAAATCAGAGACTCTTTTTCCTCAAAAGCATTTAATCTCTCCCAGCTCCTTCTCTCATCCAGTGAGGACCCCTAATATTACCAATAACTCATTGTTTTTCCCCACTGTTGCAAGTCATACTGATATTGGTCCATAAAGTTTCAATTGACACTAATGTGCTCTGACCCCACCCCCCTTCATTTGCCTGTTTAATCTGGCACACAGAAGTATGCAGAACATACAGATTCCTGCTTCATATTTGAACATAGGTTTCTTTCACAGTGTACATTTATGTATATCAGTTTAATAATGTTACTATTGTAACAATATTATACAAGAACTGTATTAGAACTGTATTAAATTACACATTGTATTGCATGTTTTATTCCATTATATAATAATACCCTTCATAGCATTTAGGTACAATTTGTAAAGTATTAAAACTTTATACAGACATGTTAATTCTTTCAAATTACACGAATAAGGAAGACATGGTAAAATATATAAGATAATGCCATCTTCTCAAGTTTATCTCCCACAAACTAAGTCTGCATTCCAAATTCTGTTAAACATAACTGAATACTGTAATCTGATAAAGTGATTTTTCCCCCACAAACAGTGATACAGAACATATCAGTCCTTTTAAACACCTGGGTACCAAACTGAATTAAGTGACTCAAGCTCATTTTTCATTCAGAGCCTTCTAAAATTCCTATTAACGTTTTCTTAAGATATCTGAATTCTACTGAGGATTTCAAAACCCGATTTCCAACCCACTGTTTTGTTATCTTATTATAAAAAAAGCTTTTTTTTCTATTTTCTTTGTTGATTGGAAGCAGGAGTTAGACACCTGCTACATTCATACCGCGAATACCTTGACTTCTCCATAGAGAGACCTTGACTGCTTTGCATTTAAATGAAACGTAAAAAAAGTTCTTAGGGGTCTGAACAATGCAGTGGATGCACGGTTCTTATAGTGGATTCTTTCATTTCAGTTCAAGAACGGTATGGCATGATGGTATCTCGGAGCTGCTTAACGATCTGATGCTTCTTGGAGAGAACAATGATGCTATTCTATTTTACTGCAGAATGGAGGATTCTCATTTTTTCTGAGCCTGGTTTAAATGCTAATATATTTTTCAAAATAAATTAATTTAAAGTTTTTAAAGTTAAAGAAAGCAACAATTTCAAACATAGATGTATTGTTATACTTAAAAAAAACATTGAAACATTAGTGTATATTTATTTTTGTTGTTTAGTCATTCAGTTGAGTCCGACTCTCGGTAACTCTATGGACCACAGCACGCCAGGTGCATCTCTCAGTCACTGCCCCTCTGAGCTCCATCAAGTTCATGTTCATTGCTTCAGTAACCTCATCTATCCATCTCCGCCTCTGTCGTCCCCTTCTTCTTGTGCCTTCAATCTTTCCCAGCATCAGAGTCTTTTCTAGGGAATCCTGCTGTCTCATGATATGGCCAAAATATTTGAGCTTCAGTCTCATGATCATACCTTCTAGGGAACAGTTTGTCTTGATTTCCTGAAGTATTGATTTATTGGATCTTCTTGCAGTCCAAGGGTCTCTAAGCAGTCTTCTCCAACACCACAATTCAAAGGTGTCAATTCTGCGGCGCTCAGACTTTTTTATGGTCCAGCTCTCACATCCGTATATCACTACTGGGAATACCATAGTTTGAACTATGCAGACCTTTGTTGATAGTTTAATATCTTTACTTTTTACTTTAAGTAGGTATAAATTGTGATAAAATAATAGAAGTAAATATTCCCATTTCCTATGTTTTTGTCAGTGGTACCTGTTCTGGTAGGCCTTGGGGTAGGCCAAAGAAGGCCCTACTAGTTGTTCCTGTCAATCCATGGCTTGTAGTGACTCACAGAGTGACTAGGCATAGAAGACATTGGAAAGATGGATCTGCTCATGTGTGTCATAACTGGACACTGACAGGTGAGGAGGCACAGCCAATCCTTATCAAATGAGACCTTTAAGTTCTATTGTGCAAACCTGCTGTGAGTCTTTGGTCTGTTTTACTGCAGCTGCTTTATCCTACACTGCTGCTACTACTGTTCCTTTCTGCTCAGGTAGAGGTTGCAGTGTTCACCTCCACCTGTGTGCTGTTTCCTGCCTTCAGTTGCCAGTCTGCTCCTGAGGACCTATGTTTACTGTCTCTGCTGCTGCATAGCTATCTGCTATATTGCTGGTCTGCTCCTGACCCTGTCTGCCACCTGGCTGACTGCTTTCAGTGCCTTACTGTGCCTCTGATGAACTGATCCAAGCAGTGGAATTTTTTATTTAAGCTACCTCCCCACTTAAGGGTTTGAATTTATATTTAAGTAGCCATTTCCTGAAAGTTTTCTATATGAGCTATTTATAAAACATAGTTAAAGTTTAAATTTCTGCTAGATCAATAGCTCCCATAGAAATGTAGGAGATAAAAGTATGTTCTATTTTAACTCATCTTAGTTCTGCTTATCCCCACTTATCTCCACTTTTATTACTGCTTGATGAATATACCCCACCAACTTGACTGCAGATAAAACAATTGGTTCAATTTAGTCTGTACATTATATGTAACTAATTTTTCCTTAAATATGTTTTATTGTATTATTCAATTATATGAAGTCTTGCTACTTTATTGATTATATTTTATTTATAAATGTCCTATCAATAAAATAACAAGACTGCAAATACTAACTGAGTAGCTTGTTCAATTGAATAGCACCGGATTTGTAGCAGACTGCGAGCCCTCAGCAAGCAAGTCATACGGCCTGTATACCACGAGAGGCAGCCTTCAAATTGAATGAGGCTCTTATTATTTTGATTGTACATTTGTAATAACTTGCTTTAATTATAAACAACTGTTGTTATGTGAGCTTCAGGGGTGAACCCTATCACTTCAATAAAAAAAAAAACACTTACCTACCATAATGTCTGTAATATAGTAACACTGACAAAATACATTGGAAGATCACATATTATAATTGCCAAACTGCGATTTGTCGTCATGCTTGCGAGCCTCGCAAAGTGAGGTGAGCCTTGATGCTTTGAAGCCTTCCAAGCTTGGAGGACTTAGGCAATAGGTGCCAAAGGTGCTCATTGCTCTGCAAGCCTCACGAATCGAGCCGAGGAGATGAGGCATTGAAGCACGCAGGACTTAGGCTGAAATAGTGCCAAAGGCGCTCCTGCAAACCTTGTGAAGTGAGGCGAGCAGTTGAGGCATGGAAACACGCGGGATTAAGGCTGAAATGAGTGGCAAAGTTGAGGAAGCAGGACTTAGGCTGAAAGCAGTTGATGAACGCAGGACTTAGAAAAAAATCCGACCTCGAAATCTCGGTGGTGGTGGTGGGATGACAAAAAAACAACCTTGCAAAAATACAATTTTTTCCGGCTGTACTGCGGAGATCGAAAAACAAACCAAAAAACATAAATATGTCTCAAATTAACTTAAAAACTCACATACAGCATAGGGGGAGAGCCAGGAAGCCTGTGAGGGAGGTTTCAACTTAATTTGAGGCATATTTGGCAGTTTTTAAACATTAGAAATCGGCTATGCAAGAAAAAAAATGGCGGCTGAAAAAAATTGAAACGAGGCAAAACGAGCCAGGAGCGCGCAACTCTCCGCCAGGCACCATTACGACGGACGCAAAATGCTAGCGAGGCAGGTAACACTTAGGCAATCGCCGCCATTTTACAACACTAACTAGCAAATTACAACATTACGAATCTTAAATGGCGGTTTTCCCATCTAAACCAATGGTATTGGATTGCGCACGCAGCCTATATATACTGCAGTTTTTAAATTTCTAACCATTTCTCCTCAGTGCAACTGTACATTTTCTGCTGCCGTAAAATCCAAAGAGATTGTTAGCTCTTCAGGATATTGATTGCTGGATATTAATTACAAATAGGTAAAGTATATTAATTTATTAATAAATTAATTATTAGTAAAAAAAAAAAAAAGCTAAATCGTATATTTTACAGTGCCCTTACTTTTGAATACATAAATGCTTAGCTCTTTCTAATATATTTATTCATTGATTAATTACTTATTAATGTACATTAATTTATTAATTAGTAATCATTATAAAAAAAAAAAAGTATATTTTACAATGCACTAAATTTTTTTTAGATTTTACTCTACACTTATATATCTCTATTACTGCTCATTGCCTGACAGGGATAGGACTCTCAAAGCAGTTAAATATTTAAATCAGTTTCTTAGGCTCTGACACCTGCTACATTGAATAATTTTATACTGCATTTATTCAGGAATATATTGATTCTTAGACCTATACGTTTTGCATGTATGCCAATTACACATGATAATTGAAATGATTAATGAATTAATTGAATACAACCATTACAAATTATTTTCATGTCATTTTACAGTTTGATCATTTCTACACCTGTCTGAACACAGAGTGTGAGCTCTGCAGCATTTCATCTGCAATAACATCAACTTGATTTAATGATGCCCTTATTTAGGAACACATAATTGCGTATTTTTGTTTTGCATTGATGACAATTATTGATTAATTAATTAACATATATTAATTTATTATTTCATTATTAATTAATAATATTTTTTTTATTTATTTATGAATACATAGATGCTTAGCGATTTATGTTTTAATGTATGCCAAGTTAACATCATAACTTCATTGATTCTTCAATTAATTGAATCAAAACATTACAAATTCTTTTCAGGACAATCTATAGTTTGCTCATAGCTCTTTGTGTTTGGATATGAAATTTGCATTTCAATGATGCCCTACTTTAGGAAAACATGATTAGAGCTTTATGTTTTGCATTCATGGCAGTTATTGATTATTTAATTAATATATATTAATGTATTAATTACTTATTAATTCATTATATATATATATATATATATATATATATATATATATATATATATATATAAAAAAATAACACTGACCTTATTTGTCAATATATATATGCTTAGCTCTTTAGGTTAGACATTGATTGATTTAAAGAAAAATGTACAAATGCATTTCAAGTAATTTTACTGTTTCATTACTGCTCTTTAGGTTTTGCATTGATGACAGTTAAAAACAATATGTACACTAAAAAAACACATTATATCTTACAGATTAGAAGAAATAAAAGGCCATAACTGCAAGACCATGAGAAAGTGGGAAATAACTTCTTCCATTAAGAGTTCAGGTAAGTAAAAAATACATCTTAGTAATGTGATGATTGCCATTGTTTGATATATAAGAAAACATTACAATTAAAACGAAAATGTCTGTATTTACAATTACAGATTACAATGGTGGACAACGCAGAAGAAAAGAAAGAACGGAAAAGAAGAATGGCAAGGGAACAAAAGCAAAGATGGAGAGATGCACAGTCCCCTGAGAATTCACAAAGATCAAGAGAAGAAGACCGACAGAGACTTGCCAATAAAAGAAAAATGACTCAAAAAGGACAAACTGAGAGTGACATAGCTACAAAGAAAAGAAAAAGTCAAAAACATAATGTCTGGGACACATTGCCTAATGACCAAAAATTGTCTAATGGCACCTATGTTGATATACATGACACCAATATTGATATATAAAGTAGTAGGGATATTTGTGTTGAGGAAGCTCAGGATAGTCCCTTATTTACAGCACTACCAGTAGAGAGTAATTATTGTGGATTACTCAATGTGGTTTGTCAGTTTTGTGGGGCCTATCATTTTCTTAAGGAAAGCCCAACCGATGGAGAGTTTATTAGTTGCTGTCAGAAAGGAAAGGTAAGACTTCCAGAAAGACACACATTTCCAGAATATTTACAAAGTATAATGAGTGATCCAACATTTCCAAATTATAGCAATTTAAAAAAAACATCAGGTCTTATAACAGGGCAATTTAATTTGATTCAATGGGTGCTACATTAGCAGAAAATGTGCCAGGACATGGCCCGTACTGTTTTAGAGTACAAGGACAAATTTCACATTTACACCCACAAGCAGGAGAGTAAAGGAAATTTGCACAGTTATATGTCCTAAATACAATGGAAGCTGTTGAACAACGGATGACTCTTCCGGAAAATAAACAATGTTTACGCATAGTCTTTGAACAGCTGGATAAAATTATGGCCAACAACTCACATATTCAAGCATACAATAAATTAGAGAGGTTGAAAAAGAACAACAGGCACATGCTCAAATACATCAATTGCCAATGCCAATAGTAAATATGATTCTGAAAAGAGATCACAATACTAATCAAAGAAGTTATAATTTACCAACAGTAAATGAGGTTGCCATGGTCTTTAAAAATTATGATGGTGAACCACCATTTCAGCGGGATATTAGAATATATTCACGCAATGTAGAGCAATCTTTTACATAAATATATTAAGTTGTGATTTGGATCCAATGACATATCCCATTTTGTTTCCAAATGGTGAGCCAGGATGGGAACCAAAATTACAATTGCAAAGTTATCCCAATAGTAAAGTTCATGTTAGAAACAATATTTCTATGGAATATAAAGTGGCACAAACTGCTATTTGGGGACATTTTAATCCCATTTTATGTGGGGGGGGGGAAACTCACACAACAATGGAGCATATCTACAAGTGGAAGCTAATAATCTAAATTTTATCAAATTTAAAAACAACAAGCTTTGCATAGAACAATGGATTATGTTCGTGAATTCGCTACCGACAGAGACATTTCAGGTGAAAGAGCAATCATTTTGCCATCCTCTTTGCAAGGATCCCCTCTCAATATGCAAGAAAGATACAATGATGCCATGGCTATTGTGACTAAATTTGGAAAACCAGATTTATTCATTACATTTACATGTAATCCACAATAGCCAGAGATACAGGTACATTTGAAACTTGGACAAAATACATCTGATCGACCAGATTTAGTGGCTAGAGTATTCAAAATAAAACTAAATACATTAATATATGATATAAATAAAGCACACTTATTTGGGAAATATGTGGCTTTTGTTTATACCATTGAATTTCAAAAAAGAGGCCTGTCACATGCACAGATTGAATACTGCAGAGAGAGTGGATTTAGTGATTGGTGCTAAACTGCCACATCCAGAAAAATATTCCAAACTTTATGACATTGTTACATACCGAATTATTCTTGGTCCATGTGGAGATATAAATCCAAATTCACCATGTATGGTAAATAAAAAATGCACAAAAGAATGGGAATGGGAGAGGTGCCTGGAAGAAGCAGCACTGTCAAATGCCAAAGCAAATGAAAGAACAATTTGCATTAATTTGCATCTTTTGCAATGGACCTGATGCATTAGCTTTGTGGGAAACATTTAGATTAAATATGTGTGAAGACTTTTTTAAATGTTACAATGAGACCATTGCGCTATTAAAAGCATTAATTTGAAATTCAAATATTTCTTTGTCATGGGTTAAATTGTGCAAGTTTTAATCTGCCTGATCCAGGACTTATAGATGAAATGAACTTTGAAGACTATGACAGTGAGCTTGAAAACCAAAAAAACACAAGAAAAAATTGCAACTTTAAATACAGTACATTACAATTGCAAACATTTAACTCCATCACAAATGCAATAGATGATGACATGCTCAAAGAGCGTTATTTCTATCTAGATGGCCCTGGTGGATCAGGAAAACCTTATCTGTATACATTCGATCACAGGGTCAAATAGCACTGCCATTTGCAACAACTGGAATTGCTGCACTTTTGTTAGAAGGTGGTAGAACTGTGCATAGTGGATTTAAACTGTTAGTTCCCATTCTAGAAACATCAGTGTTGGATATTCAAATTAATTCCTTACAAGCAAACATTTTTAAAAAAACTACATTAATTATCATAGATGAGGCAACAATAACGTCCTGTCATGCCCTGCAATGTATTGATAGATTATTAAAAGAAGTGATGGATAATGATTTCCCATTTAGTGGAGAGGTGATGTTGTTAGGAGGAGATTTTAGGCAAACATTACCTGTTGTGCCACATGGAAATAGGACTGAGATCGTCAAAACATGTATAAAGACAAGTAAACTGTGGAAATTATTTACACACCTGAAATTAGAACTAAATATGAGATCTGAAGGCCAAAATGAATTCAATGATTGGCTAATTCAAATTGGAGAAGGTAAACATCCACAAATAAATAATCTACCTGATGATACCATTGAAATTCCATCATAAATTATTTGCAACGAAACACTAATATAGGCAATCTTTCTAAATACTATCAATAACAAGGATTTCTCAGGCATTGCAAACAAAGTGATATTAACATCAAAAAATATAGATGCCCTGAATCTAAATAACAACATTTTAAAATTCACCAATTCACCCCAAAAAAAATATTTATCAATTCTTTAACATCATCAGGAATGCCACCACATGTTTTGCAATTGAAAAAGGGGCAATTGTCACGCTACTGAGAAATCTGAATCCGAAAAAAGGAATTTGTAATGGGACCAGTTTAATTGTGCAGGATTCAAGAGAACATTTCATACATGCAGAAATTATGAATGGTACCCATAAAGGTGAACATGTTTTTATACCAAGAATTGATTTGGCTCCAAGTGAGAGTGGTTTGCCTTTTGTCTTACAAAGGAGACAATTTCCCATTATCATGGCATTTGCCATGACCATAAATAAAATAAAAGGACTAACTTTTAAGTCTGTGGATATTTTTTTACAGGAACCTGTATTTGCACATGGCCAACTCTATGTTGCTTTTTCAAGATGTAAAAATCCAGATGACATTACAGTTTATATTGAAAAAACACAAAGTCAGGGGGATTTATTAGATAATGGCCGAATTTTTGCAAAAAACATTGTCTACTATGAGGTGCTGTAGCTTACATTACAAAAAAGAAAAGTGCTTTTATCTCAATGACAAATTCACAACAAAAACTCCAACAAACATAAAGAACAGTGGTTTTATTTCGAGGACAAACTTTGATGTCACTCAGACTCTTTTTAGAAGACCACTATTTCCCATAGAAAACTCTATAAAATGGCTAAAAACATAGAGAACAGTGGTTTATACTCCATGGACGAACTTAGATGTCTGGCAGACTCTTTTTAGAAGACCACTATTTCACGTATGAAACTCTATGTGCTATTTTCAATAACTACAAGAATAACAAAAAACACGTTAAAAAACTTGTACATTCAGTTACAGTTTGTAATGTTAAAATTGTATTTTAAAAGGTGTGGAAAGTTGTTTCATTGTATGTAATTATGAGTTCATGTTAGTAGGATCCATGTAGTAATCCGATCGCCAGTGAAGGAATTCACTTTTTCCCCCTTTGACACAATTGGCTAAGTTGCAATGGGGGTTTTTACTGTTTGCTTCCTCTGGATTCAATACCTATGTGGTTTACCAGTACTTGAACTAGAAGTTGCATGTTACAAAGCATTATGTAATGGTTTACAAAACTCATTCATACAAAGTTGACCTATTGTTATATTACTCATGTATAGCTCACAATCAAAAATGTTACTATTGTTAAAAAAATTGGTTCAGCAGTACTTAAACTATAAGTTGCATTTTAAAAAGCATTATGTAATGGTTTACAATACGGATTCATACAAAGTTCATCCATCGTTATATTATTTCTGCATAGATGACAATTAAAAAGGTTAATATTGTTAAAAAATTATGCTTTGCCAGTTGTTGAACTAGAAGTTGCATGTTAAAGAAATAAACACATTTATTATAATTGTTGTACTTTTTTGTACAGACTCACATTGAGTAGCAAACAGCATTCCCAGCCTTACAATTTTCTTGCCGTCATTTTTGATGGGCAAGTCGCTAGTTATATATAAACTAGCGACTTGCCCGTCAAAAATGACGACAAGAAAATTGTAAGCCAGGCAATGCCACACAATGTGATGCTTTTGCTTCTCTGAGCACCTTCAGCGCTTATTGCAAACCTTTCCTCCCGCCTACTGTACGAGCCACTCATTGCAGGGGTCAAGTTTTGTGCTTGGGAATACCATGTGTCTCTTTCCAGCATCTCCCCCCTGTCTCTTCCTTGTGTCTTTCTACCTCTGAGTGTCTGCTGAATGTTTGTGTGGCTGACTGTCTTTTGTTTTATTTTAAAAGTCCCACGTGCTGAGGTCAGATTTTTTTGTCCCCTAGATTCCGGGGTCAGATTTTTTTTTATCTAAGACCCGCGTTCCTCAACTGCTTGCAGCTTAAATCCTGTGTGCCTCAACTGCTCGCCTCACTTCCGCCTAAGTCCCGCGTGCTTCAATGCCTCAACTGCTCGCCTCATTGACTAAGTCCTGTGAGCTTGGAAAACTTCCATGCCTCAACAGCTCTCCTCGCTTCACGAGGCTTCACGAAGCGTTATGACAAATCGCAGTTTGACAATTATAATATGTGATAACACAATTAAAAAATATTATTTATCTTTTTATTTGCTTGAATATATTTCTATACTTTAAAATTAACAAATTATCTGTAATTTGCTGTGAGAACAAAACATTTGCCAGGTGGGCAGAAGGAAAGTTCTGAGCTAAATTTTTTATGTTGCATTTATCCACTTGATTTTGTTCCCCCTGCCTGCCTATATTAGTTTCTTTGCATACTCATTAATATTGATAACTGGGTATCTATAAGTGAACACTATACTAGAAAACTGAATGTAAATGAGAGTAATAACATGAAATAAAGCCACATTTGCCTCCTAAAAGTTTTAAATATTTTACTCACTTTTTAATTGTTCATTTGCTCGCCTCTATGGGTAACACTTTTTTAATGGCTCTGCTTGTTTCATTGTGCTCCCATCTAGTGTGTTATAATATAATACATTGTTTACAACAGTGGGCGAATTGCACTGCTTTGCTCTAGCATAGTGCAAACAGAACATAAACTGAGCTGGAGCAAAGCAGTGCTAGTCAACCACACAAGTAATCAATCCAGTAGATTATGACATACTAAGAGGGAGGTGAATGAAACAGGCAGAAACACGAATGCACAACGTCTGCGTTTCCCATTGGCAGGCTTTGCGCAGTCCCCGGCCGACACTGGAGTGTTCAGACGTGTCCCAGGAGCTCCCGCCAGATAGGCCCTTTAGTCCGCGTGGTGCAGCCATTACTGTGTGCATAGGGTGTGTGTGTGTCGAAGGGGGGTGTGTTCCCCAGGTGCTTGTGCTGCGGGTGTTTTTTTTTTGTCTGTATCCTGTGTCTCTTGTCTTTGTCTTTCCTCTTTTACCCCTTTTGCTTTTGCGTTTTATGGGTTGGGTTGGTGTAGGCTAGTGAGCAGGCCAGTCATAGATCCCAGGGAGGCTGAGGATTTAGATTTAATTCTAGAGCTCTGTGCCACAGGGTAAGGTGAATTGAAGAGCATCTGGGTGGACCCCATGAAGTAGGGGGTGTAGATTCATCCTTTGCACTGGCCCAGACACAGTCTGTGGTGGCAGCCATCCTGGGCCGGCCCAGGGACTTTGGCTTGCTAGACAGGACTGCACAGCAATGTGACCCTAGCTTTAGCAGCCCCATGGGATTCAGTAGCAGGCAGCAGAGTGAGGTTCTGATGCTAGGGCGTAGGAAGCAAAAAAAATCTTGGGGGGACAGAGTTTTAAAATATGTGTGTATATATTTCTGTGTGTCCTTCAGTCGTGTCCAACTCTCGGTGACCATATGGACACAGCACGCCATCTTGTCACATCTTGTGTCTGGTTATGTTCATCCATAGTTTTCTTGGCAAAGATACTGTAGTGGTCTGTGATTTGTCTGAACTCTCTGTTATGACCTGCCCATCTAGGGTGGACCGACATGGTATATATATATATATGTGTGTATCCATGTGTATATATATATATATATATATATATATATATATATATATATATATATATATATGTGTGTATCCATGTATATACATAAAAAGTATATATATATATATATATATATATATATATATATATATAGACTATGTGCCAATGTGCCCACCCTGTGCCAATGTGTCCAGCCTATATCTATGTGCCAATGTGCCCAGAATGTGCCTATGTGCTAATGTGCCCATTCTGTGCCTGTGTGTCAATGTGCGAAGCCTATATCTATGTGCCAATTTGCCCAGCCTGTACCAATGGGCCTATGTGCCAATGTGACCAGCCTGGGTACTTGGAGCAGAGAGTTAACTCAGTTGATAAGACAGTGCTTGGCACCCGGGACATGGAACACCTATAGGAAGGTCTGGGATAGGTGGAACACCCTGGTGCATTTGGCTGGCGCACCTGAATCAGGGGACAAGACCTTAGGCGTATTGTTGTGGCTCCGTCTGTGATGCAAAGAAAGAGGTGACTCAGTGGCTTCCGTTGACCATCAGGTAGCGGCCCTAGCTTTTATGTTTAAGCTAGCTGGGCAAAAGGACCTGATGAAGGAGTTTGTGGTCAAGCGAGTTGTGCGAGTTATGAGTGTGGGTCGTTGAGGCCAGGATAAGAGAGGGCCCATCACTTTTTCTATCTTTTTGCGGTTTGCGTCCGTCCTGGCGGAGTTATGCACCTCACCCTATGAATTGCTGCTTTTTCGTTCTGCCTTTTCTCTTGCATTCTTTGGAGCCTTCAGAATTGGGGAACTGGTTGCAGCCAACAGAAGAGACTCAGGAGGTGGGCAGCTGGTGGATATCTGTCTGCAAGACAACAGTGTGGCTTTGGAGGTCAAAAACCGACCAGGAAGGGAAAGGCAAGAAGATTGTACTAGACCATTGTACTAGGGCACGGACTGTTTAACTTTCAAATGTGTATGGACGTTCCAGGAGTGTCGATCAGGGGTCCAGGGCCCACTGTTAATACACACTAACGGCCAGGTCTTATCCCTATTTCAGTTTGCCAAGGTGCTAAAACGGTCACTACAGCAGTTGGGTTTTAATCAATCCGACTTTGGGACCCATTCATTTAGGATTGGTGCGGCCACGGAGGTGTCATGGCTGGGTCTATCCGAGGATCTGATTAAGCGGATTGGTAGATGGGAATCTCTGCGGTTTAGATCTTATGTCAGGCCTCTAACAGCAGCCTAACAGATCCTTTTCTATCTTTCAGGACGGAGGAAGCAGTTATGGGTCATCCGCCACTCATACGTGTACTGGCTGACAGGTTTGCTGCAGTCATATGGAACAACTCGCAGTTGGGTGTTCCTGAGACGGACCTGCACGTGGGGTGATTTGGCGTCCATGGCTTAAGGTGGTTGCAGGTGAGTGGGCTGCTGGAAGTTTACACCCATCGCTTTGGAAGTCCAAGCATGATGCTTATTATTGTCGGGGGCAACGACTAGGGATCCCATGTTGCTAGATAGGGTTCTCCAAAAGATCAATAAAGTAATGGCTAGTTTTATTCGAAAACTGGGTTTCCTGGCAATTTGATATAATAATTTTGGGTCCAAGGATGCAGATGATTTCTTTCTTTCAGATAGGGTCCACCTTACCGAGATAGGTTTGGAGCTAATGATGCTCGAGTTCAGGGAAGGACTTAAGTGGGCCTTAGCTTTGCAGGGTGATTGCAGCCCCCTGAGGTGTCCCACTCCAGCTCTGTCGCAGGAGGGGAGTAGCCTGGCCCAGTGGCTAAGAAGCGTGTTGCCCTACCTCATGGGCGTGCTTAGTAAAGCATTGGGCACCCTGGGGCCGGCTCGGGGCCTGAGGTGACTAATCCATGGCAGGACTCTCCCTCCTAAGTTGTTAATTGAGTTGTTAATTGTTTTGGTGATGAAATTTTGTTTATAATAAAAGCTGTGGCCTGTTATACTCCCACTTGTGGATCATGCTGTGGTCAAGTAGATTACCCTTACAGGAAAGTAATTGAACAAAAGAAAATGATTTAAAAAAATGTATTTTTACTACCTTTATACTACACTCAGATTGGAAACAGCTACTGTTACAGTGTCTCTTTAATTGTGGGGACAGTAACACTTGAAGGACACTGAAGTCTCATTAATTTAAAAGAGCAGGTTTTAAACATTAAAATTAATTTGCTGAAAAATGAATGCTGCAACAGTTAAAAATCTGAACTAACTGTTTTTGCTATCAGTCAGGACCACATACTCCTAGGTCAAGTTAAGGTGTGTCAAGACAATGCACCAGCTGAGTTATTGTGCATTTACTCACCCTTTTGACAGTGTCTGATAAGGCCAAATACATTTTCAGAAGGTCTTACATTTTTTTAAAGCAGTTTGCACTGGAACTAAAAGGAAAATGTAACTTGCAGCAACAGAAAACTTTTGAAAGCTTAAAACCTGCACATTGATGTACAAAAGAAAATGTGTGACTTCAGTGTCACTTTAATATGGCAGAGGTTTTAGAAGAAGGTATTTTCTAGGAGTGGAAAGTAAGTATAGAATTTTCATTAGTTGGTTATTTGCAGATCTAAAATAAATATGGGAAACCTGTGCAAATAGCAGGTATGTTTGCTGACCCACAATGTTTATTTGTATAGAGCAATATCTGCAGCCATCACACACTGCTTCTGTGTTGTTATAAGGCTCTAATTACCCTTTCTAGTTTATATTCTTCCATGCAGGAAGAAAGCTTAAGGTCTACTCATTAAATTGCAAAGCTGAACCTTCACACATGAAACGTGTACTTGTTTTAGCTTTGTGGTTGCAAACTTTCAGTTTAACATATATGAATTTGAGTTTTTTAATTAATACTCATTATTAAATCTAGACAGTAAATAGTATATACTGTATACCAACCACCATGGAAAAGAAAGTTAACACTTTAAAAGGGCTTCTAAAAAAGCCCCCATTTCACCTAAAATTAACTCCGCATGCTGCAGTGGGTTCTGATCGGGATCCCCTGCCACCTAACATTAACCCCTATAAGCCAGGGTTTCACAATAACCCCCCATGGTTAGGGAGTACCACCCACAGCGCTGGTCCTTTAAGAACCTGCACCATCAAATTAACCTTTAAATGACCCACAGCATCTAAATGGATAACCCCCACTGCAGGGGTTCTAGAAGTACCCGTACGTCACCTACAATTAACCCCCAATGCCCTGCAGAGCCTAAAGTGCTAACCCTTGCCGCAGCATTTAAAAATTCAAATTCCCCATTGAGTGCCCTAACATCACCGTAAAACCAATGCCATTGTCCCATTCTCAAACATTGCGAGAGTACTGCTATGAGTAACTTGCTATGAGTGAAATGCATGATAAAGCCGAAAAACAAGGCAAAAATGTCCATGGATTTTTGGTCTGACAATAAATTACTGCACCCAAACCCTATGCTAATAAAAACATTCTTCTCACTCACAAACTTGAGCAAACCTCTAATTACAAACAAAATCCATTCTTACAGGTACCAAAGACCACTCATAAAGGTATATATAGACATAAACAGTTTTGAATAACTTTTTTTTTTTCATCAATAGTTTTTATTGGTCACTTCCAACATTAAACAAACAATATATCAGTAAGCCATGACTCACAGGTCAGGAATTAACCTTCTACAACCATTTTTATAAACATATGTAGCCTGACTCTGCAATCAACGTGACCTCTCCCCCTTCCTTTTCCGTTTTCTAGTAATACAACACTAACCATAAATGGGTATAACTTTTTTTTTTTTTTTCTCTGTAACTTTTCATTTATCGACTCAGTAATACATAGCTCGCAGGCTAGGCTTAATGGGGCCTATTACAATTAGCAATATTAACCTTAATCCCCAAATGCCCCTTCTAGTGTTCTCTGTATTTGCCCTACCTGCGACATTCCATATAGCATTTAACTTAAATAAATCTTACCCACGCCAACTAAACTAACCAAATGTGAAATTCTAAAATAAAACAAAAAACAGAAAAACATTCTCTAATAGGGTTTTTTTTGTCTTTATTTATACTCATACTCGGGCTTAAGCCTGATCATCTACGCCTATAGCCCTTCCCTTCTTACTACCCTTGAAAAATGACCTTCCTATGTACAAGGTATCTATTCCTGATCCCAGAAACCTAATTCAACATATCAATCCCCCATATCCTTTATTCATTCTTACACACCTAAACTTGAACAAAATTCAAAACTGTAGTGTCATCTGTATTTTCACATACAATATATAAGAAAACAAGAATTATAATTTCTATTCGTTTTACCTTGCTGGACTTCATAGCTCCTCGCCGGACTCTCCAGCGCCTCTCACGTTTCCTCCTCCTCCTAGTTTTTCCCCTTCTTTTTTTTCCCTTTTGTTTACCTTCTCTCTGTCGCCTTACCCACCTGTGTTCCCACCTTGCTAGCCCGCATATGCTAACCATGGGTCCCATATGTCTCTGTATTTCTGGACCGAATCTGCCAAAATATGTGTCATGTGCTCGTTTACTGCTAGATAGTTTATTTTGTTTTTTATAGCCTGAAGCTCAAGTGTATCCGTTTTCCAATGTTTAGCAATATGTGACTTGGTAGCCATGTACATAAACTGTAGTAGCCTATTTTGTGTTGGGGATAGCCGTGGGTCTGGGATTCCCAATAAACATGAATCTAATGAGCCCCCTCCTGGGGTTTTGAGAATGTCAACTGCAAGATCTGTCACAGCTGTCCATACCTGAGCAACTTTAGGGCATTCCCACCACATGTGTATGAATGAGCCAGGGGTCTGACAACCCCTTGTACAATATATCCCCCCTGATTTGTTCCACTTCGCCATTCTTACAGGGGTTAGGTAAGTTCTGTGGAGGACCTTAATGGCGGTTTCTAGAAGTGTGTGGTTTAGTGAACCTTTATAAATATTTTTCAAAACTTTCTCCCATTTCTCTGTTTCCCAGTGTTCTCCTATGTCCCTCTCCCATTCCTCTATGTATTTATCCCTTACCCGCTCTGGAGGTGTATTATAAATTTCGTATATACCCCCTATGATTCCTTTAGTCAGGGGAACTTTTTGACATATTCCCGAAAGCCATGTTTTTTTTGGGGAGCCTTGCATTCTACCTATAGTATTGACCAAATGTCTGATTTTGCAGAAATTAAAATGTTGATCAATAGGGATATCATGATGATCTCTCAAATATTCATATGTTATTTGAATGTCCGTTCCTAGCCAAGCTCCTAGCCTATCCAGCCCCCTAGATTTCCACCACCATTTTGCCTCTGAGCTGATCCCTGTTGGAGACTGTGGATGCCCAAATACCGAGAGCATCGGGGATGGGTGTCTAAAAAGGTTTGTGTGTTTCAGGGCCCATTTCCATCCTTGTAACGTATTGGCAATAACCGGGTGCTTAATCTTTCCCACACCCTCCGGCACCCCATCCAACCAGACCAGGGTGTCCCAGGAGTATGGGTTTAGCCACTGGTCTTCTAGTGTTTTCCATAGCGGTTGGTGAACCCTTGAATGAATTAAGGGAATAAACGATAGTTGCGCCGCTCTATAGTATTTCTTCAGGTCTGGGAATGATAGTCCACCCCTATCTTTGTGCTTATACATTATCTCCTTTTTAATTCTGGGGGGTTTGCCCTTCCATGTAAATTGGGATACTTTCCTTTGAAACCCTTTCAAGTCTACCTGATTGACGGGGATTGGCAGGGTCCTAAACAGATACAACAGCTTCGGAGTTAATCCTTCCCAGCCATGAAATAGGATAGCTAGACCATTTATGCATATCTTCACTAAGTCTTTTATAAAGCGGGGGATAGTATGACCTATATAAGGAATTTGGATGCGGCGTGATTTTTATCCCTAGATACTGAATGTAGTCCTTGGCCCATTGGAACTTGTCTGATATTAATTCTTTAGTGTGAGAATCTAGATTTATAGCCAATGCTTCTGTTTTCCCGACGTTAATGAGGAGCCCTGATTTGCGACCAAACTCTGAGAGGGTGTCCATCAAGGTAGTGATGGACTGTTCCGGTTCTGTTATTGTGCACAACATATCGTCTGCAAACAGGTTAAGTTTATGGTGCTGTTGCCCTATTACCAGACCCTTGATCCCTGAGTTCATCCTAATTGCCTGTGCTAATGGTTCAATTGCGATAGCAAAGAGTAAGGGGGACAGGGGACACCCCTGTCTCGTACCCCTTCCAATTTTGATGGCCTGATTCAGTGTGCCCGGGAGCTTCAGATGCGCTTCCGGGTTTCTATAATATGTATTAATTAAGTTTAGGAATCCTCCTGTAAAACCAAATTTCTTTAAGACCTCCCCAAGGTATGGCCACTCCAAAGAATCAAAGGCCTTCTCAATGTCTAACGCCAAAAGGCATGCCGGGATTTTGTTATTATTGGCATGGTGGATTAAATTGATTACTTTTCTAATGTTATCTCGAGCCTGTCTATGGGGGACAAACCCTACCTGGTCTTTGTGGATAATACGTGGAAGAAATTTTGAGACCCTGTCCGCCATAATCTTAGCCAAGAGTTTAATATCCCCGTTCAGCAAAGAGATGGGCCTGTAGTTCTTAACCTCTATGTTGTCCTTCCCTTCCTTAGGAAAAAGAGTTATTTCGGCCAGATTCATTTCAGGGGGAATTGACTGCCCCTCTAAGATATGGTTATACAATTTGGCTAATCTGGGTGCCAACTGATCCTTGAAGGTCTTATAATACATGTTGGAGAACCCATCTGGACCCGGGGCTTTACCATTCTTCAAAGCTTGTATTCCTTTCCTAACTTCTTCGAGTGAAATTTTAGTGTTTAGCGCTTCTAACTCAGTTTCCTCCAATCTTGGTAAATCGTACCTGTCTAGCCATGATCTTATGCTACCTTCCGTTTCCTTGCCGGCCGCCGAGTAGAGGTTCTGATAAAAGTGGAAAAACATTTCCTGTATCCTAGTGGGATTAGCCGTTCTCACACTGCCCCCTACTTTTATATAATGAATTCTTGATTGCATATGTTTTGATCATAACTTTCTCGCCAGCATCCTATCAGGTTTATTTGCTTGGAGGAAGAATTTATGATGAGTTCAGTCTCCACTTGTATGGAGGTTTAGTTGTGGGGCCTAGATTTATGGTCGCCTTAACCAGGCTGTGGTCTGACCAAGCACAGGGTACTATTTCCACCCCCCTAGCCTCCTTCAACAGTATTGAGTCTGTTAGTATGTAATCTATTCTGGAGTATACTTTGTGGGGGTATGAGTAGAAGGTGAACTCTCTAGCCCCTAGGTGACATTCCCTCCATAGATCCACTATTCCTAGTTCCCCTAGCAGTAGTTGAATTATTTTCAATTTTTTAGAGAATTTGCCTCCTAAGTTTTTCCCCGTTCTATCATTTTTCACGTCCAACGTCAGATTGAAGTCTCCCCCCAGGATGATCTTACCCTCCCTCACTTTCGCTAGGTGTCTCAGCGCTCTGATTAAATGATTGTGTGGAGAGTTAGTAGGGGCATACATGGTGGCTAAGGTAACCGGAAGGTCTAGGACGGTCCCTGTCAGAAACAGGTAATATCCCTGCTTATCTACTATTTTTTTGTCTAGTATGAACAGGGAAATTTGTGTGTAACAGAATCGCTGTCCCTTCCTTCTTAGAGTTACTACATGTAGTGTGAAATATGGGGAAGTTTTTGTCCATAAAGGACGGGACCTGGCGGCGTTTAAAGTGTGTTTAAATATAACCGCCGGGTTATGGGCTTTGTAAGATTGGAACGCTTTGCTTCTTTTGGAGGGGGTGTTAAAGCCTCTAACGTTATGTGTGATGCAGACGTATTCTGACTCAGCCATAGGTATTATAGTCATGTGTTACTGTTGTCAATGGTGACTCACCATTTGTGGAGACAGAGGATTTGGATTCCGCGGGAGAGGTCCGTGAGAGCCGGCGAGTTGCCAGTGCATCCGTTTCTTTACCAGCCTGAGCAAGAGAAATACAGTAAAAACACATTAACAACAAAACTTGAATAACTAAACCCTTTTGGGCCCTGTTCCCCCCACCCTCCCCCCTCCTCCTCACATAACTAACACTCTTGCACCTTCGTGCCTAGGGAGTGGAGATCCCTGAACCAACTAAAGATCCCTAGTGTGAGGAACTTCCTGATAGTAGACAACTATACTACTCAGTTTTTTCTACTAAGAGAAGAACAAAAAAAAGAAAAAAACCTTCCCCCAATAAACTATGGGCGGCAAACAAGCATTATAAGCTTCCGCTTTAATTATCCTAACTGCAATCCTCATTCTTGATACGCTTTGTTGCTAAGCAAAACCCCAGCTTCCCCCTGACCATTACTCTGACTCGTCCTAAACAGTAAAGTAAGACTCTACATTATTAACCATAAGTACTGCCTTTAGTCCCTGCTACTATGAAATAGCTTATCAGTCCATTATATCATTACATGGTGGCTCCCCTTCCTTGGTACCACCACCCTGATCTCGTTGCTCCAGTCTGTTGTCGTGTCTTTGTTTCTTCCTGACGGAGACTTCGGACCATTCTCTGGAAGGCCTCTCTCTGGGTCTGGGTAGCTGACCCAACAGGTTAGTACCTTCTGGTACCAGCTGTAAATGCACCAGCTTTTTTTGAAGGCTTGCCAGGGAAAAAGCTCTATGTAAATGCTCCCTCCATTCAAATTGGATGCTAAATGGAAATCCCCATCTATACTGGATTTTGTTCGCAGTTAAGATTTCCAGAGCTGGTTTCATCTCTCTCCTTTTTGCTAAGGTTGCTGGGGCAAGATCTGCAAACAGTTGTAAAGAAGAACCGTCCGGTCCCACTATCTTGGGCAACCTTCTTGCCTTAGCCATTAGCAAGTCTCTGGAACTTTGTCTCACAAAGCGCACAACAATGTCTTTTGGTTTTTCTGGGTTGCTAGGGCCACCCAGTGCCCTATGGGCCCTTTCTATCAGCAGTTCCTCCTTTTGATGGCCGGGAATGATGGTAAAGAATACTGCTTCAAGGTACGCCATGATGTCACCCACTTTCGTCGGGACGCCTCTCAGATGGACGTTGTGTCTACGGGATCTATTCTCTAGATCCTCTATCTTGCTTTCCAGAGCCTCAATGCGAGAAGTATTAGCACTTATCTCCTGCTTATCTTCCTCCTGAGCGGATATGATTTGATCAGTTGTTCGTTCCAGCTCATGGGTTCTCTGTCCCACCGCACAAATCTCTTCTCTCACTTCCTTTAGGGCCAACGCCAGCTGGGTTTTCAGCAACATTTCGAATTTGGCCATTGCCGACACCAAGAAGTCCACATCTGTGATTGTATTGGGCCGGTCTCCCTCAGCTTCTGACATCTCCGACCGTTCTGGGGAGCTCTCCCCTGCTTTGCTTTTCGGTGTAGTTGCCACTGGGAAATGATCGGAAATGCCCCTGGAGGTTATGCTTTTCTTCCCTTTCTTCGTCCTCGGTCCTGCTACTGCTCCAGGCCCGCCGGTCACCGTGGGTTTGTCTTGGTTATAGAGGGTCTCCCTGGTGTTAGCTATTTTAGCTTGTGTGGGCTGCTAGGATATCGTCCCTGGCATGGGGTTTGTGACGAGTATGTGCGCTGCGGCTGTTCCGGCTAGGGTGCTGGGGTATTCCTTGTTGCTCATGAATAGGATCTCATTATTTCAGCTTACTCTGCTTGTCGCCTCCCCATTGCCTCTAGCTCCAGGATCCCTTCCGCACATACCTTCTATATGGAGCGTGCGTGCCCATGTTCTTCAGGCCTCCCCTGCCTGGCGTCTTGAATTGTTCAACTACTAGGTGTCACTGTCACTTCAGAATTGCCCTAAATCGCTGTGACAACCTCGCGCCAATGGCCAATATATACTGGGTAACTGATGCCGCACACATAGGGTGGGGGTCTGCGCTCCCAGGCTACTTTCACTCCTGATGCTGTATCTTTCTAGGTGTATGTACGTGGAGCAAATAGTGGTCTGTGCCACTGCAAGAAAAATTGGCGTAGGAGCCTTCTCACTGTTATTCTGGTCAGATATATGCTACCAGAGGCAGTCTGTATGTGAAGGAGCAAGAAAGATGGCCGTGCACCCGTGATGTGCTTAATAGAGAAATGCAGAGTCACTTACATGAGCTGGATCAGGGAGAGGACTACGCTGTGCCAGGCTTGTAGGGCAGATCCTATCCTGAGCAGCCAGACCCCAGTTCAGCAGCCTCAGTGTCTCTTAGTGTTGCACTCCTAAGCAGTGTGGGATGCTGTAGGGGGATATAGGGCTGACCAGGGCCCTTCCACCAGGCCCAGCTTACAAAATGGCGGCCTCCCGATTCGCGGGCTTTTTCCCCCTCTCTCCTGTTGCCTCCTCAGCCCTCTCAGGCCTCTCTGCCCTGGCCAGTCGTCTGGGATCGCCCCCCGGGGAGCCCCTGACCCTCTCTTGGGCACTCACCCTGTCTGGGCCTTCTGCAGCGTTGATGCCTCGTGCACAGGCAAGATGGCCGCCTCCCAGCTCTGGGATCCCTCCTGGCACGACTGCACCACTCCTGGTGTCGGATCCAGCGGGACCCGGACTGTACCCCCGATCCACGGGTCTTGGGGGCCTCCTGTAAAGGAGCACTGGTTGGGCTGCAGCCCTGCTGTGCCCTGCCGGAGCGCGGCCGCGCTAACTATGCCGGCGGGCTTTCCAAACGCCTCGGGGGGTTCGGGGGTGTCCCCTATGCTTCCCCCCGGTCTTGTGGGGAGATGTGGCCTGCCTTGGCCGGACTTTTGGCCCTTTTTGGCCCTTTTTGGGCCTCTTTTAGGAGTTCTCAAGCAGGAGCTCTGTCTCCCTGCGTCTTCCTGCACCAGACCATAATCTCATTTTTCGTTTTGAATAACTTTTAACGACTCTTTGTTACATCATTTCCTATCAGTGGAGGGAGGCATAGAGTAGGAAGGAAGATGGAGAGGCCTGGAGGCTTTGTGAGATAATTGGACCTGACTGCAATTTAATTCACACCCCTTCCCCTCCCAGGTCCAGACTCAGGGTGTACATCAAAAGGTGCAAGCCCAGCTCTCCAGAAATATAAACTCTCATCTCACACACAACATTTCCACCCAATGTATCATGGATGCCTCCCAAGTAAAGGAGAGGCATCACATTTTTATACAGTTATACAGACTCAAAGTTTTTAAACATATATATTTTTGTGCCAAAAGTAAGGGGTATAATGAGACTTCCAAATACTGAAAGAAGATATACTCCTATAAAACATAGATTTAGTCTTGTTTCTCTGATGTGCACACAAATTCAGATACTTCAAAATATAAATATAAAATAAAATGAAGAGAGAATAAATATAATGATACATTTTACAACATTTGGGGTCTGTGATACTTTATCAAGCAGTATGGTTAGCAGGGTTAGGGGCTGATTTAACGCCGGTGCACCCTCTGGGATGCACCGGGGACCAGCTCTGGGGGTACCAGAGCTGTCAACCTTTTTTTATTTAACCCCTGCCTGACCCCAACTGCTTCTGGACTCCCCCTGGCCTCTCTGTATCGTCCATGGCCCCGACAGGAGGGGCCGGGGTGTGACCTGACCATGTACATATTAACCCGCCTGGCAGTATGATTAGGTCAGTATTAACCCTCCCTTTCCCCCTTATCCTCCTCTCATTCTGGACCTCTTCTGATTGTCAAAGGGTTGCCTTCCCTGATGAGTCACCTTTTTTGCTCCATCGATTGGACGGACCTTGCCGTGTCAGGCGCAAAACACTCTGCAACCATTGTTGGAAGAACACAAGCTGGTGGCATTGTTGAAATTCAAGAGCTCTTTCTCTCTCATGGATTAAATTGTGCAAATTTTAATCTGCCAGATCCAGGACTCATAGATGAAATAAACTTTGAAGACTATGATACTCAGCTTCAAACTAGATAACACAAGAAAAACTTGCAACTTTAAATACATTACAATTGCAAGCATTTAACGCCATAAAAAGTGCACTAGAGGATGACTTAATTAAAGAGCGTTATTTCTATCTAGATGGACCTGGTGGATCAGGAAAAACTTATCTATATAATTTATTGATGAGTTTCATTCGTGCACAAGGTCAAATAGCACTGCCATTTGCAACAACTGGAATTGCAGCACTTTTGTTAGAAGGTGGCAGAACTGTGCATAGTGGATTTAAACTGCCAGTTCCCATTCTGGAAACATCAGTGTCGGATATTCGACTGACATCTTTACAAGCAAAAAAAATTAAGTAAAATACTGTATATACTCGAGTATAAGCCGACCCGAGTATAAGCGGAGGCACCTATTTTCCCACAAAATACTGGATAAAATGAGCGACTCGAGTATAAGCCGAGGGTGGGAAATGTGCTGCCCCCTGTGTCCCTCTTGTGCCCTCTGTGTCTTCTCCCCTCTCCCTTCCCTCTGTCTCTTCCAACCTCTCCCTTCCCTGTGTCTCTTCCCCCCTCCCTTATCACCCTCCTCAACCCCACTCCTCAACCTCCCTCCTCATCCTCAACCTCCCTCCTCATCCTCCCTCCTCATCCTCAACCTCCCTCCTCATCCTTAACCTTCCTCTTCATCCTCAGCCTCCCTCCTCATCCTCAGCCTCCCTCCTCATCCTTAACCCCCTCCTCTTCCTTAACTCCCTCCTCAACCTGCCTCCTCATCCTCAACCTCCCCCTCATCCTCAACCTCAACCCCCTCCTAAACCTCCCTCCTCATCCTCAACCTCCCTCCTCATCCTCAATCCCCTCCTCAACCTCATCCTCCCTCCTCAACCCCCTCCTCAACCCCCCCATCCTCATCCTCCCTCCTCAACCCCTCCTCCTCAACCCCTCCTCCTCATCCTCTCTCCTCAACCTCCCTCCTCCTCAACCCTCCTCAACCTCAACCCCCCCTCAACCTCAACCCCCCCTCAACCCCAACCCCCCTCCTCAACCTCCCTCCTCAACCCCCCCTTCCCCCTCTCATCCTCCATTTCCCCTTATACTCCTCCTCATCCCTTTCCCCCTCTTCCTCCTCCCCCTCCTGTTCCCCCTCATCCTCCTCCCGTTCTCCCTCACTCTCCTGTTCCCCCCTCATCCTACTCCTTTTCCCCTCACCCTCCTCCTTTCCCCTTCACCCTCCTCCTGTTCCCCCTCATCCTCCTCCTTTCCCCCTCACCCCCCTGCCCCCTCATCCTCCTGTCCCCCCATCATCCTCCTGTTCCCCCATCATCCTCCTGTTCCCCCATCATCCTCCTGTTCCCCATCATCCTCCTGTTCCCCACCATCCTCCTGTTCCCCCCTCATCCTCTTCCTGTTCCCCCTCACTCTCCTGTTCCCCCCACCCTCCTCCTTTTCCCTTCACCCTCCTCCTTTCCCCTTAACCCTCCTCCTTTCCCCTTCACCCTCCTCCTGTTCCCCCTCATCCTCCTCCTTTCCCCCTCATCCCTCTGTTCCCCCCTCATCCTCCTGTCCCCCCCTCATCCTCCTGTTCCCCCCTTCCCATCTTCCTCCTTCCCATCCTCCTTCATCCTCCTTCATCCTCCTCCTTCCCATCCCCCTCCTCCTTCATCCTCCTCCTTCCCATCCCCCCCAACTCCTTCCCATCCTCCTCCTTCCCCCCTATGCAAATACATCCCTTTCTCCCCTCTTGATTCTTACCAGCATCAGCTCCTGCTGCTAATACTTCCCCTGCAGCGTGTCTTATGCCATTCACCGGTATATGCTAACGACATGTAATTGCATAGGGGGGAAGGAGGAGGATGGGAAGGAGGAAGGGAGGGATGGGAAGGAGGAGGATGAAGGAGGATGGGAAGGAGGAGGATGGGAAGGAGGAGGATGTTCTCCGGTGTAGTGAGGGTGGAGATCACCAGAACTGGTATATGCTAATAAACATCCTCCTCCCTCCCATCCTCCTTCATCCTCCTCCTTCCCATCCCCCCTCCTCCTCCCACCCTCCTTCTTCCCCCCTATGCAATTACATCCCTTTCTCCCCTCTTTATTATTACCAGCATCAGCTCCTGCTGCCATTCACCGGTATATGCTAACGACGCGACGCTGTGACATCACGTCATTAGCATATGCCGGGTGCCGAAGCAGGAAGGAGCAGAGGCCGGGGAGAAACTACAGATGGAGGTAAGTGAGGAGAAAGGGAGAGGGGGAGGTATTGAGAGGGGTAAAGGGGGGTTTAGAATGAGGAGGGGGGGTTGAGGATGAGGAGGGGGGAGGGAAATAGACACAGGGGTTTAGAGAGGCACGTGGGTTAGAGAGACACGGGAAGGGTTAGAGAGACACAGGGTGGGGGTTTAGTGAGACACGGGGGGGTTTAGAGAGACAGGGGGGGAGTTAGAGAGACACGGGAGAGAGTGACTCGAGTAAAGGCCAAGGGGGCTCTTTTTAGCCTTAAAAATAGGGCAGAAAAACTTGGCTTATACTCGAGTATATACAGTAAATTGATTATAATCGATGAAGCTACAATGATGTCATGCCATGCGCTACAATGTATTGACTGTTTGTTGCGTGAAGTCATGGATAATGATTTGCTTTTTGGTGATGTTGTTAGGTGGAGATTTTAGGAAAACATTACCTGTTGTTGTCCATGGAAATCGCACAGACATTGTAGAAACATGTATCAAGTCAAGTACACTATGGAAACTCTTTACTCTTTTCGAACAAAATATGAGATCAGAAGGACAAAATGAAATCAATGATCGGCTCATCAAAATTCGAGAAGGAAAAACAGAACTAATTCATAATTTACCCAATGATTCAGTGGAAATTCCATTCCAAATGATTTGCCAACAGGACATTATATCCGCTATATTCCAAAATACAATAACTAACGACAATTATGCAGAGCTTGCAACCAAAGTAATATTAACATCCAAAAATAAAGATGCATTGCTTCTGAATAATGAAATATTAAAATTAATGGATGCACCACAAAAAAATTATCACAATGCTGATTGTGTACTTTGTGATGACAAATAAACTCTTTTCAACTGAATTTAATAATTCATTAACTCCATCTGGAATGCCACCACATATTTTGCAGCTAAAAAAAGGTGCAATTGTCATGTTACTGTGAAATATGAACCCAAAAAAAGACTATGTAAGGGACCAGATAAATTATTCAAGAATTAAAAGACCATTTCATAAATGCAGAAATGATCAATGGTACCCATAAAGGTGAAACAGTTTTCATACTAAGAATAGATTTAGCAGCAAGTGAAAGTAGCTTGCCTTTTGTACTTCAGAGAAGATCATTTTCCATCATCAGGACATTTGCCATGACCATTAATAAATCACAAGAACAAACTTTTAAATCCGTTGAAATCTTTTTTGAAGAACCAGTATTTGCCCATGGCCAACTGTATGTTGCATTTTCAAGATGCAAAAATCCAGAGGAAATTAAAGTTTCTATTGAAAACAACCAAAGTCAGGGTGATTTATTAGATGATGGCCACATTTTTACAAAAAAACATTGTCTACTATGAAGTACTGTAAATTAAATTAGAAAAAAAACTTATCTACAAATAACCCAATTAAAAAAGCAACAGTGCTCTTATATCTACGACAAATTCACAAAAAATACCACAAGAAATATAGAGAACAGTGGTTTTATTTCGAGGATGCAATTTTATGTCACTCAGACTCTTTTTAGAGGACCACTATTTCGCTAAGGAAACTCTATAAAATGGCAAAAAAATTGAGAACATTGTTTATACCCTGCGCACGAACTTTGATGTCTGGCCGTCTCTTTTTAGAGGACCACTATTTCACTTAGTGCCATTTTCAAGAACAACAAGAATAAAAAAAACTAAGAATAAAATAAAACAACAACATTAAACAGTGGTTATATCCCATAGACATAATTTCAAGTCTGCTGGGCTCTTTTTAAGGCAACCACTTTGACATACAAAAAATGGAATGTCTTGGTAGTGACTTTTGCCAGGATTGGCCCAACAAAATAGTTATCTTGCATCTTCTGATATTTACTGTTTCAATTTTAATACATTAACTTCATGTTTGTAATGTTAAAATTCTGTTTTCAAAGGACTGAAAAGTTGTTTCATTGTATGTAATTAATGGATCATGTTAGTAGGAAGATAATCATTAATTCTAAAATGTAAATGTTTAATTACATAGAGAGTATTGATCCAGGGAGTAATTAGATCATAAGTTAATGGGGTCAGAAAGGGATTATTATTTTTGCCCACTTTGAAACAATTGACCAAATTTCACTGTTTTTTTGGGGGTTTGCCTTGCTCTGGATTCAATATTCAACATCACTATATTTTGAAATAATTTAATTTAAAATGTTATTACATTAATGTTTGCATTGTTAACATTGTATTTTACAAGGTTTCAAAAGTTGTTTTATTGCATTTGTTAAAAATTTAAATGTATAATCAAATAGACAGGATTCATCCAGGGAGTAATCTGATTGTCAGTTACTGGGGTCAGGAAGGAATTAATTTTTCCCCCTTTGATACAATTGGCTAAGTTTCAATGGGGGTTTTACTGTTTGTCTTCCTCTGGATTCAATACCTATGTGCTTTACCAGTAGTTCAACTACAAGTTGCATGTTAACAAGCATTCTGTAATGGTTTAAAATACTCATATATACAAAGTTGACATATTGTTATGTTACTCATGCATAGATCAGAATTAAAAATGTTAGTATTGTTAAAAATAATTTGTTCGCCACTGTTTCCAATATAAGTTGCATGTTACAAAGCTTTGTGTAATGCTTCACATTACGTATTCATACAAATTTCAGGTTAATATGGTTTAACAGTTGTTCAAATACAAGTTGAATGTTAAAAAAATGTAAAAAAAAAAATATTATAATTGTACTTCTTTGTAGATAACAAAAAGGTTAAGAGTGTCAGAGACTCACATTGTATGGCAAACAGCTTTCCCAGTTTTAAAATTTTATTGACCGTAATTTTTTGACGGGCAAGTTGCTAGTAGTAAATAATTCCTGATTTACATAAGACATACATGCAGATTCATTTTAGAAACCATGTGGCCTCATTAAATTCATAAAATAGAAAATGTAAACAGTTACAGATCGATTTAATAGAACAAGCCCGCAAGTACCGAAAGCCAAATCCGTAAACCATATAACCGTACGTAGCATTTCAGGGCATGATCAATCAATGTTTGCCTTCCTCTGGATCAATTTACAATAAATCTGCGTATTGCAGATCAGAGGAGACCTAAAAAGGTTGAACTTGATGGACTAAAGTCTTTTTTCAACCTAAAGTACTATGTAACTATGTAACTATGTAACTAAGTAACGATTTAGAAATAGGCAATAGTAAATGAGACCATCATCATGACATCAGTAAAATATGTTGTGTAAACATCAATCAATTAGTGTTTAGACTTCCAATATGCAATCGGACTGGCCAACCATTGATTTAAATATCAATAAAAATAAATGAAGAAACTGTTATAGTCCATGTGAGTGGCCTGATATGTATTAACAACTTGATTCCTGAGAAAATAAATGTAATAAAAAAAAAAATATTGCAGATTTGCGAGCTTGAGACTGTTGTCTTTCATTGCTTTTCCCGTATTTTAAGGTCCAGTGTTGTATTTTTTTTGCTTTTATAGTGTTACAAACAGGTGTTTAACCCCCGTGCGAGTCCTCTCTAGTACTCATAGAATTTTTTGCTACGTTTGCATTTACGGGTTTGAAGGCAATTGCGGACTTGTGGAATTGTAGCAATTTAATAGCGATTTGCGATTTTATCAATTTTAACATTTGCGGGCTTGAAAGATTAAAGGCTTAGATGGGTCGAGGTTACGATTTTGGCAACCGCAGGAACTTTCAGCCTGTAATACCGAATGCGGGTAGCTAGAAGTGGCCAATTTATAGCAGTAACTTTTGAGGGCTACATTACTGTCCTCAGTAATTGTGATTTTGATGGGGCCTAATGACTAGTACAATGTAAAGGTAGTGTTTCATGCTCTTTAAGAATAACTAAAAGGAACAAGTTGAGTTTGGGGTGACAGAGTCCTTTTCATAGAGATAGAAAGATAAGAGTATGAACAAAATCACGAGAATACTGGTTATGACCTGCATTTAATTAAAATATATTTTTTCTGTATGTTAATATTATACATGGCTGGACTAGACAATCACCGAAACTGTCTAGGAGCATCTCCCTGAGAGGGGCCCAAAATAAGGCCTAAGGGACTTCACTCAAGCTAGAAGACTTATTTAAGCAAAAGGGATTTGCCCACTTATCCAGGAATGAAGATTGAGGACCAGGGCATTGATGATCGTAGCTGGATGGTTTTATTTTATTTTTTTGGTAGTTTATTTTATTTTTCTTCATTTTTATATGTAATTATTTTAAATTTTTACTATATTTAGTTCATATAACTGGCTGGAGAAGTGTGGTAGTGTTAGGGTTATCGTGAACCCCCATGGGGGTTATAGTCCATATGTGTCCAAAAGGACCACTTAAGTAGTATTTAGGGTGCTATGGGGTCTATAAGGACCCCCATGATAGGGGGTTAGGTGTAGGTACCATGAGGGGCCATAGGGACCCCCATGGTTATAGTATAGAATACCTATAAAAATGGGTAGGTCCTTTCCCTCTTCACCTTCGCAAAATCTGACAGCTGCAGTTCCTCAGCGGGCCGACAGATGGCACTGACAATTTTAGAATATAAGGCTTGCCGACAGAAGAGGCCTTGAGCTATGAGAGGAGCGCCCGAGGACCTGGGGGGCCGAGTGCTTGCGCCGAACATAGCGATGGCCTTGTTGTCGATTCAGCACCGTCGAGCTGCGCCACTTCGGAGGGTAGAATAGTTCTCTGCCTTCCTTAGAATTTAACTGCGCCCGAAAACTCCCTCACCCCCTCACCTGTAACT